>JADMLL010000001.1:3581623-4181623 GCA_016920875.1 Columbicola columbae | reverse complement strand
GGTGAAAAACACTTTGGACGCTCCGGATTTAAGGGAAGAGCTCGGGGCACAAGGTTCTCTACGAGAACCGGAAGATGAAGATGGAGATGGCGAAGAAATCGACGCGAACGAACAAGTGGACAACGAAAACTCGGGACCATCGTCTCCTGAAAACTGTTTAAACGTCTTTGTTTCCGTTCTCCTCATCTCGCAGATTTATTTAATGTGACATTAAATTAAGGAAGAGAAAATGGCGGTAGATTCAAAATTTTTCAGGGCATTCAACATTTGAAAAACGAAACTCACTTTTTTCTTTTCTTTTCTTTGTATTTCGGTCGCGTGAGAGAGTGAAAGGAAAGTACGAGATGCGTGGGAAAGGATTTGTAGTAACTTTTGAAAATGACCGTTATAAAAGCTCCTTATTCCGGATTGGAGGAGAGGATTTGATTAGATTTTTATGTTACACTGACCTCTAACGATTGTTTTATGTACTAATACGGATGAAGGTGTTTCAAATGGTTCAAGAATCAGTTTCTGTTTTGTGTTTCTTTCTTAATACTACCTCCGTTCCAAATCAGTTGCTACAATGCTTTTAAGTTGTTACGGTAGCAATGATTAATATTAGTTTGACAAGTACTTCCGGTTTTGATTCGAATATGTCACGACTTTTCAAAGTAGTCAACCTCTCTCCAAACTCTTCTTATGAAAAACAAATTCAAATTCTGAAGTCTTGAACCTTTGGCATCAAATTAAAATTTTTAATTGTCTTAATATCATAATTTATTCTCAAACATTAATTTATTCGTGATTTAATTGTTGTTGTCCCTGTTAACTTGAACTGTGCCAAACCTTAAAAGAAAAAGGTACGGAGTTACGCCCTGGAAAATTTGTAGAAATTTATTTTTTTTGGGGCAGGATTCAGGTTTGCCACTTCAAATTCACCCCTTTGAGAGTTATAATAACTAATCACTAACCGTAAAAATTATTATACTAACCACTCAACAGGGATTGTAGTGGGATGTTCTGTTACAATCACACAAATAAATCGCGTTTGAATCTGTTTGCTAAGACCAGTGGCGGGCTAAGGCTGGCCCTAGGCGACATTGTAATTTCGGACCTATTTTTCAGTACAAATACTGGATTTGGAGGTTTTGCTTGAAAGTATATAGTATACAGTTCGATTTAATTATCGGAGTAAAAAAAAACTAATATAATAATATACATATACAGTAATTCCAGAAAATATTAACTATAAATTCAAAACAATCTATTTCCAATACGTTTGACTTTTTTTTAAACACGTGAATAGACTCGATGGGCGCGAGGCTCGATCGTATCTACACACATTGAATGTGAATGCATAAGGACGTTCTTGTTCATAACTCACTTTTCGGGGCCCAAAAATTACAGCCCTAGTCACGTGCCTAGTTGCTTTAGTCCACCCCTGGCTTGGCCATAGTCTAGGAAACTGACAGCTCTCCACTTTACAACTTAAAAGAGCTTTAACACGTAAATAAACTTTGAAAACGAGTGTCCAGTTAAGAAGGAACACTCTTAAAACGTAACCATCATCAGGTATGACTCATAAATAACTTCCTTCAGTTCTAGATAGACTGCTACAGAATCACCGCTATGGTATAATAACGTTAGAATGCCTTCTGATAACTGAAATGAAAATTATGTGTCAATAATAATTAACGATATTAACTAATTATTGTATGGAAATCAATGTTTGTAACATATTTCTGTTGATTATAATTTGCAAAATGGTGGATTTGAATGGCGAACGCTGTAACGATTTTTTTATTCAAATTGAGTTGTTGTCTATGTAATTTATGGTCAGTTTATGTTTGTTCAAATTATTTTATTTAGGCGTGTTGGAGGAAAAATTTGTCGTTTCTTTATTAGTATTGTTATTGAGACGAAAATGTCTTTCGTACCTTTTGCTTCTGTATATGCTGCAGTGCTTGAACAAGGGTTTTATCAGGTCATCTCCCTTTTCTTTCATTTTGGTTTTGGTTCATAACAATCTTGATGACTTTCTCATTTCTTTTGTTTTTGTTTGATCTCGCAATAGTTTACTGAGATGGAAGAGTTGTTTGTGGGAAAATCTGTAACACGGTAACAGTTCTAGTCTATTTGAAAAATATAATGAGAGCGCGGGGAGCAGTGTGAAACGAGTTGAACAGCTTCTTGACAAAGATTAGGAAGACGCTCAGACCTAAAGCCTACTAAAAGAGCTGCTGCTGGTCATTAACTTCATCCGTTTTCTGTTCCGTGCTGATTGTTTATTTGTACTAAGCAGACTAAATCAACTAACTTTAGGCATATATGTTCGAGTATGATCAAGTCCTTCCTGGTTTCTTTCGGCTGACTTATGTTGTTCACTCTCGGGCATTTTGGACAATATTTAGGCGTAACACCATCATACTTTGAAAATTGATCAAACAAGTACGAGAAAGGGCCCATCATCAACTACCACCAAGTTGGTTCTTAGTCTGTTGAAAGTCAAAGCAGTGGCGTCAATAGAGTCTCACGAAGTGTCTTAGATGGTTGAATGACATCAAGACCCTCTCCTGCCCTCAAGGGAGACAAAAGCTTCTTATTAAATGCCACGAAAACCTTTCAGAACCAGAAAAATACTTCTCAGTAAGTACTCCTACTAGACTCTTCCTTCTCTTCTATTTCTCACCAACCAAACTGAATTCGAAAACAACCGCCATCTTAGATTACAATGTCTCAATATCAAAACACCGATGTGAGCACTGTGGTTCTAATTTCTTTTATTTATTTATTATAAATTAATAATCTTCCTGAAAGTAAAAATAAAAATAATGTAAATATAATATTAGTGGAAAATTGTGGGATTCACTATTAAAAAAAAACTCTTCCAAACTAATAATTAAGCTTTTAGTTACCAAGAGTAAAATTAAATTAACTATGAAGGAAAGAAAGGGAGTGAGTAAAAGTGATGAACAAGGAGAAGGTGAAGAGGAATGAGAGAAAGAGGACAGAGGATGAGAAAACACTTTCGTCATTCTTTAAATCCTAAAAGCAAAACCACAAACTTGAAAAGCTTTGTATGAAACATAATATGTAATCAAAATATATTATTAATGAAAGTGTACATTGTGCGTTTTGATAAAACTCAAAATACCGGAAGTGAATAGTGCTTTAAAAGTAGAACTATCGGTGTTTCAGGACCTGACAAATTTCATGATTGTGATACACTGCCAGGGCCACTATTAGGCCCTTTGAGTGATAGCCTCGTGAACGCCTGGACCAGGATCTGTACTGTTTTAAGCCAAGAAGCTGACTGACTACATTTTTGGGTTTTCGCCTGTTTGTCTCTCTCAGAGAACTTTGTTTTGTTTATTTGTTCGTTTTGTTAGATTTGAGCCGCTGTTGGTCTTTAACTTCACCCCAATTTGATCCTGGTTTGTTTGTTTTTACTTTGGCCCACCCACTTCCTATGTAGCGATCGTTTATTTGTTTATGACTGGACAGTACTCAAGATTTGTCTTGGTCGCTTCTGGTTTTATATAGTGGGAGAATTGTACACAGTGACTTCTCGAATTCATTTAAAAAAGGTGAATTGAACCAAATGAAATTTGTTCACTACTCACCTACATCACGTCAAATTAGCTTTAGTCTTAGTTAGCCTAGTGGTGTTTCAGATGTCAATTTAGTATTCAAAGTCTCCAACTGTCTGTAACTTTAGTAACACGTTGTATCTAGCTTGGTTGTGGGTATACTGTATATCTAATAAATTTATTATAGATACCAGGTGTTGGAAAAAGCTCTACTTCGAGGAGTGAAACACTAACATCGCAAAACTATTTAATTTGTTCAAGACTTAGTCACTTTCGAAGTTGTACGAGAAATTGAAAATTCAGAGTTCTGCCGCTATTACAGAATCTCTCAAACTGTTTTTAGTCATTTACAACTTAGTTCGTTTAGCGACTCGGTAGTAAATCTGTTCGAAAACAAAGGCAATCATCGAACAACCTAACCCGAAAATCAGAATAACAAACGGAGCCAGCATGTGTCTAAGAGTGAGCCGGATGGACGAAGGTTGAGGTCTATATACATCATATATGTAATCGTGTCTCCACTTGAGTAGGATCCCGGACTCGAAAAGCCTTCGAATGAGTTGGTTCGCTTTCTTCGTCAAAAAGCTCTTCGGCTGCAACACCATAATCGGATAGTATTCATAAAGGCACTCTTTCATGAAGTGAATTTGTCCTCTTGCATAAGGATTGTGCAATGAATAATACATGAACGAAGTCGTGGCTCTGATGTGAGCCACGTTTTTGTCTAAGGCGATTTTTACAATGGCTTCCTCGATGTCGTAAGTCGTTGCAATGGAACGATTCAACATTTTCTTCACGTCTTTCTCCGTGTTATTAACAAACAATCTGAGAATGTTAATGTAGCCGGTTAGTTGTAAATCAGATTCCAGTAGATCTTTAACTGTATCTATGTCCTTTAGACGATAGGCGACGGTCAGTTCGCTGCCCATTAGGGATTGGTAGGAGGTGACGATTATAAACGAATACCAAATCCAGCCGAGAAATAATGATCTTAAAACCGGTCCATGTGGATGCTTCACCGGGACGTTTATAAATGTTGAAAACATGTATAAAATGATTCTTGTATTGGGAAACTCTCTGACGGCTCTAGATACCATCCAAAATGTCAATGTTCCCAAAGCAAACAAAAGAACGATGCAGACCCAAAGAGGAGGAGAAAACTCGGTCACGTAGATTTTTATCCAAGTTGCTTGTCTTCCGGCTGCACCAATCGGCACCGCCCACGTCAAACATTCAAGAATAGGACTTGTGGAAACCGTCGTGTCCAGATATTCAAACCTTTCGAGCGTCGATGCTAGAAGACCAAATCCGAAATGACTTTTCTTTAGGTAGACTTCCCCGACGATACCTTGTGGCTTAGGGTTGATCCAACCCCAAGGCTTTCCGTCTCTTGGGAGAGCGAACATTGCTGTAAAGTTTAACCACTTGGACAATTCCAAAACGATATTGACTTCAGTTCCGTTGAGATTAGTTGTTCCGTTATGACCCTCAGGACTCGGGAATATGATCATCGGAGGTGTGTCAACGACGGAAGCGTTGAGCAAACAACCGTTCAAATCATTCAGCCGGGTTCCTAGAATAAATTCATTTGAATCTGAATCAATAGTTATCAACTTAACGGTATCACATCCCTGATAGCTGAATGGGATGTAACTATAGACCAAGACATCGCTGGATGTGGGCACTAAAGCGATGACATTGACAACGTTTGCGAGCTTAAAACTTTGAAAAATTTCTTTTAAAACAGTTTCCGTGGTATTGGAATTTTCAACTATCGTAATAAAATGAGTTTCTGCCGTCCACAAACTGCTATCTAAGTGTTCTAAAATCTTCGTACTCTCCTCCATGATAAACACCACTTGGCTTGATTCCCTCTTGTTCCGACCACGCGGTAGTGCTACTTCATCAGCGTTTATTGTCATCGGAATCTTGATCTCTTTTATGATTGTCGCAACTTCTTCGAATTCTTTTGAGTATCGAAAGGCCATCTTACGAGCTGAATGAAAGCGACTTCTCACAATTCGAATGACCTTATCGTTTAGGATAGAAGAATCTTCCTTTGATTTATCCTAAGTTCTAGGTTCGAGTTATCGAAGCAGAGGAACACCAACACAAAAAACTTTAACTGTGTCATTTCGGGGTTATTCTGGTTTGACTTTAGGCCGAATGGTTTGAGTTAAAAATTTCACTTCCGGCTGCGGAATCTCAATGAATAACCGTCCTGTCACATTTTAAAAAGCTTTTCAACTATTCAAGGCGTGAGGACGAACTGATTTTCCTTGTTCGTGAAATAAAAAGTAAAAAAACTTAGCTAGACGTTCGTGACTAATAACCAAACTGTTTAATTAATTAAACAAAATTGTGATTTAATGTTCATTTTTGCACGAACATGGTTTGACTTTCGTCATTTTATTTATCTATTAGTCCTAGTCACCTCTTTTTTTACACTAGAAAATGATAATTTTATTCTTGTTTCTTTTCCCTGGTGTCTGTTAAAAATATTCTTAAGAATACTGACATTGGTTTTTGAGTCTGTGTAGGTGCAGGGAGGAGAGGTTTGGTTGAAAAGGTACCGAGGCAAAATATTGACCAATTTTCTATTTGCAGGGGGCCGGAAAGAATATGAAGTTTTTCTTTCGTCTTAGAATTCGACATGATGTAAAAAAAGCTAAGGTATAAACAATATTAAAGTCAGTATCTTGCAGGTGGAAGGTTCGTTATAACAGGTATACACTCCACCAATTTTGTTCTTGGTCCTGTTTTGTTGAGAACGGAGTCTGAGTTTAACTTCAACTGTCTTAGTGGAAACAAAACCTTTTTAAGGTAAGTGTTACAACATGGATCTACCCGATTTGAAAAGTACCAAGTTAATGGCTGGTGAATAAGGATTCAGCAAAGTCAAAAACCTGGGTTTGCTGGCTAAGAATTTTTTGTTTCCTCTAAATAACAAGAAATTTGAAATCAGAAAGAGAAGATCATAAGTTAACAAGTCATGAACATCTCATAATCGCTAGTAATAGTTCTAGTATTAGGTAAGTAGTAATTTATACTTTATTCATTATAGTATTTATCTCATTTTTATATCTTTTTAAAATTAATTTCGAGAAGTCAAAGTGTAAAACGCTCTCACTACACAAAAGTGAGACTTGTGACTTTCATGGCTGTCACCTTAAGTGTTAGTGATGTTACTTTTTTGAATGTTCAGTCCAATGTTTGAAAGAGAATTTTCTCTTATTTTCTCTAAATTAGTTTTTCTGTTTTGTGACACATCAGAGGTGAGTAATGCACCGTTTTCAGCTACAGACAACTACAGTTAGTAAATCTCTCATCAGGAGCTAGTGGTTTAGAAAACACACCAAATAACGAAGTAAGATTTAAAGCCAATAAAATGAATTCCACGTTGATGTTAGTAAAGCTATTCTTTTGGCTATTATGCTTCTCAAGATAAAATTTTGGAAGAACAAGGAACTTCCTCTAACCTGTGTCAAGATGATGAAACTAAATCTTCTTCCATTGTTGATGCCTATAACTTTTAATGTTGACAACACGTCTGGACAAGGTAAGAGAAATTTTCTTCTACTTCAAAAATTTATCTCAAGCGGCATAATTGCTACAATGTGCAATATTTATGACATTAAATGAATCAAAACCTTTAGCACTTAGGATGCTCTGAATGCTGCTTAGCCGCCTGGACGAGGTAAGAGAAAATTTTATTTCGTTTCTGAAAATTGCAGGTTTAGGGTGTAGTGGTTAAGCTCCAGACTAAGAAGTTATAGTCGTGAGTTCAAATCCTTCTGCTGTATCCTGTTATACCCAAAAAGGTGACAACTGGAATTAAAACTCAACTATGTCCAACAAATGGTCTTAGGCCGACAATATCCAAAAATTACACTACTAACATTCATGATAACCTCCGCAAAAATCTCAAAACACACTTTAAATAGTTCAACTTTGGGTTTTGAGAAACAATTTCATCAAATGTTACTTTTCCCATTGAACTTCTGAGAAAACACTAACACATAATGTCTTCCAACAAATCTTTTTTCGAAAATGACACTGCAATCAGATTTTCATAATAAATATCTTAAATCATAAACAACTTTCAACCCGAAAATGTCGCTTAACTCACGAGAGTCTCATTCATTCATGCCCTCATCACGAATTTATTTGACGAGAGTCATCGTTCGGTAAGCTCAAAAACTCAAAAACTTCGTTTAGTACACGAAAAGTCCGTTAGATGTAGCTACAACCGAGCACGCGATCAAAATTAAAACTTTTATTTGTCATCTAATAGGGGATCGAACATAACGGCAATCCCTATACACTTAGGCCCTTATTACATGGTAATTTTCAAAGGATCTCCGTTTTTTCTTTAAAAGTTGACGAAAATTTAAAATTTTTTTGATTGTTTTCGTAAATATCGACCGATTTGATTTTAAACAAATGAAATACATAAGAATACAGAGGTATTTGTTTTTAAGAGGCAATAAAATTCAAACTAATTTGCTCTTCCGTGATGAAAGCGTTCGTTGCATGACAGGCTGCGATTAAATTTTTTTCTTGGTTTGTTCTTCCTTCGGAAAATTTTAATAACAAAACTCGTAAACAAAACTAATGAATTTGATTTTGCAGGTGTTTATCTATTACGACGTAGTCATTAAGATGTGAATAAATAACACTTTCATAAGTTATTATTGCTACAAATGACTTTGGACTTGGATTTTTATAATTTTCCTTCCGTTGGGTTAATTGTTGTAATGAGAGTTTGTGAAGGGGTAGAACAGGGTTGTGACTGTTTTCAGAGATCCTACTCCAGGTGGGTTGGAGGCTTTGACATCTTTCAAACCTAACCCAGTTCTCAAACCCTGGATGGGTTCCTACAGATCTATGTAAGACATGTGACGGGAGCCTCCCCTAGGAGAGCAGTATCTGGGGATACATGCTCGGGATTATGAGGCAGCAAGCACGAATAAGGTGGAGTGATCGGCTGGCAGAAAACCGAGGAAGTCCAGGTCATACGACTTTGAGAATGATCAAATATGGGGCAGCCCGACTTAGCGGATAATAAAGGTAGTGGACATGGGTACTTTGGGAGGTATCTGTGTCGGATTCGGAAGGAGTCGATGATGCGTTGCCACCACAGCCTGGTTTGGAGGACACGGCAGAACAAACGCTTTGAGTGCCCGGGGTAGGTTAACACAAAGAAGGTGCCTCTGTAACGTAATGCATCACGATCTCTCTCTTCCGGCGAACTTTTGAAGGATTCATGACAGAAACTAGACTGCATTCCCCTCTTTTTGCGAGGAAGAGGTGATGTTGCTGAAGGAGGATGACGAACGAATTGAGAGAAGGGAGGATCGTGGTATTCTCCGGCCTTGCACTTCGGACTAACTGGGGTAAGTTTCTTATATCTCTACCTGGTTCTTGCGTTGTCTGCCTTATACTAGTTGCAGCCAGTTGTTGCCTTACCACATGATTCAGCTTCTTCTCTTAATTTCCTTTAGAGTATAACCATTTCTTTAAAACTTCAGCAAATCCATTTTAAAAAACCAAACAAAAATCTTCATCAGGTATCATCCTGTACTGAACAAACCAAGTTTATAGTTTTCTCCCAAACAGTGTGTTTGTTTCTTATATACCAAACTCGTATTTGGTGTGGTGTCAACAGTGTAAGTGCTAACAGTTACAGAAATCCGTGACATGATTTATCAAAACCCCCAAAAGCTTTGTCTGTAAAACAACAAAAAGAACATCACATCGATACCACTTTCAGGATTTGAATTAAATATCAGACAATAAAATAAATATTTCCGGGAAACACCAGAACAATATTTCTACCTCAACAATAGATAACGCATGTGGGAAATTCGATTGACATCGGTTCATGCGTTATGCTCCCTCTCTCTATCACACTTCCATGCACACACACAAATCTGCATCCAATCATTGTAACATATTCAAATGTTGATGAATAAAGGAACGAGAACACAATTAACGCAAAAATAACCGTACTTTATATTAATTATAATTGTCATAGAAATTTGAAATTATTGTTCAACAAGGTTTCTTTTAATTTTTACTTTCATTTAAAATAATCGAATTTGAAAACCACAAATTTTGACAATAAAACTATATCTGTTTTTTTTCTGTGTAGCTCCAAACAAATAATAAATGCAAAGAAGGAAAAAACAAATGGCGGTTCCATCTTATATACAATATTTAATATACCGCTGCTTTAGTTAAAATTTTTCTGTTTTTGTTCAAATTATATTCTTATAGCGGTCGTCGTTCACTATACCGCTATCGAGAAATTTTTTCCTTTTAAAAATAATTTGTCACATTTACATCATATGTACACATCAAAGGTGTCCCCAAAACTGTTTAATATAACATTCTAATCGGATAATATGCTGTTACGAGATCTAATTTCTGGAGGAATGGGTTGGTTACTGAAAGATTACAATGTTAGTTAAGAATTAGATTATATTTAGTAACTAGAGATTTTAAGAATAAGTTTTACAACCAAAACGATGTGCTGTTGAGAAGTCGTTGGAATGTTAATCATTCACGTTGCGCGTCTTTTCTGTTAGAACACTTTTCCAACTTTCCACCACCTCATCAATTACTAGCATTCATTGAAGGGTGGGATCGATAATTGCATAGTCACCGAAGTTTGTTTGAGATCAGTAAGTTTGCAAAAGACTTAACCAAAGTCACGTCTGAGGATCTCATTCAAAACCAGTCCGACAGTTACCAATGTCCAGTGAGGGAATGTGAAAGAAGTTACTCACCACTACCGACCAAACAAAAGACAGCAGACATTTCATGATCCGAGGGCATCGACACAGGGGAGATTCGTGATATTAATGCAAGAAACAAACTTTTCTGTTTAAAATTTACGAGGATTAGTTTCCTTCCCTTTTTCGATGGAGGAGGAGGAGGAGGAAGGTGGAAGAAGAGGATATGGAAAAGAAGGAAAAGTTGGGAATGAAAAAGTTTGGTTTATATAAACAAAAGAAACAAGAATTTTATGCTGAAAAAAAAATCGGAAATTCCGCTGTTTTGGCTTTAACCCCCGCTCTTTTTGTTTTTGTTTTTACTTTGAGTGGAAATGACTAAAAGTAGTTCGCCAACGTTCGCTTGTTTAATTTAATTTTTTTTTGAAAAACCGAAAAACGAGACAAGTCGAAGGATTTTTCAATCCTGTGTTGTTCAACACTGTGCATCGTTAACTGTCTTTAGTCTGGGAAATTAGCATCCGGTCGAGATTTTTGTTTTGGATGGTTGGTTCACAAAAACACACCCTCAAAATTATTTCACCGTCGATAAAAGATTTAAATTTTGTTTGCCGATTTAATTAATTAATAAATAAACAAAAAGGCAGGAGAGAAAGATGGGAAATTACGGAGGAAAACCTAAAATTAGGACGTAGCCCACCAATCCAACCCGACATAATCCATCTCTCAAAGGCGAAACTCAACCCATTCAACAAAATGTTTTGTTTTGGATTAGGTTTATGAAAGAATCATGAGAGCTGTACAAGTGTTTGGTTCCAAAAAACTACCACCCACGCTCACCCCCCTCCCCCGTTGCCACCGAACAGGACGAAATAAATCCCCGATTCAGGGACACCCATCACTTTTAATCACTCTAAAGGATATCAGTGGCGGTTCTGAGGAATCTAAAACCTTTCAAATTATTAAAATAACAACCTTGAAATAGAAATGAGAATCACGAAATGGAGCTTTTGGTTGTGTTTTGCGAGAGCTTAAGACTCTCTGATTAACCACCGATGTGAAAACAACCATGATCACGCGTCTTTTCCTTCGGTTCGATGCTAATTGAAAAGATTTCGAGAGCGAACCTTGAGATTTGAGCAAAGTTTTCTTTCCTTAAACTTTGTGAATTTATTGTTACCGATATCTGACACGGAGAAAGTATTCGGAACAAATTTTTATCTATTTCCGGTTTTGTATTTGTCGTCAAAGTAAATTTATCCAAAGCCGATTTGTAAGCTACATCTCATCTCAAAAGATTGTTTTGTGTTTCATTGTTAAAATTCCAAAGAGGGAAAAAGTATTCGAAACAAAATTATGACCACTTCCGGTTTTCCCTCTTATAAATTACTCCAAAAAGTTTAAGGAGATTTTTTATTCATCCCAAGGATCCTTTGAAGGATCTCGAACCGATCAAAGACGATTCTTCATCCCATCGGCAGCGTTGCAAAAAAAAATCAAAACCAAACCATTCTGCTTTCTTGAACCGCTCCTGAATCCTTTCTTTTTCAAATACTCTACATTAATATTTAAAGAAAAATACAAAACAAAGAAAAAATTAATAATCAACACGAATAACAAAATTAATAAATTAATTTGATAATAATTTACAAAACTTCTTTTAACCAATATTAACAAAGAAAGAATGAAAGAAGAAAAAAAATTTTCAAATGAAATTTGAAAGCCAAAGCCGAAACGAATCCATTTTGACACTTCCTTCATGGTTATAGTCACGTGACTAGTTTTATCAATTTCAAATCCTCGAGACTTCATAATTATTCAATTAAATTAATAATTTCTGTCTTGTTTCGCATTTGTGATAGTTAAAGTCTTTTTTTTAATTGTACTGTATATAGGACAGTGATGGCGAACAGTTTAAGAAGTGGCTTAAGATTCGTTGAGGATATGTTTAACAGTAGGATATGGGTTATTGAGCCCGTTGCGTTGCTGTCAAAGGGAAGTTTGTGATAGAAAGGTTGAAGAAACCCAAAATTTTGAGACAATTTTGTTTTTGCGAGAGGAAAGGGACACTTACACTCTTCAGACCTTCTAGAAAGGTTTTATGGCTGCCTTTTTGGGTTACAAATTTACTTCATCACCATCTATTAAGCCAGGAAAAGTGCTTTTATGGGTCATAGCAACTCGATAAATTGTGTGTCAATTCAAAATGGTCAACGGCCAAAAAATGTTTGCATTGTATCTAAGACAGTGATGACGTACGGTTTTGAAAATTGGCTCAAATTTTGTCCAAAATGGTATAAACACTAGCAGAGGAGTCTCTGAGTCAGTGGCAATCACAATGAAAAGTTCTGGTAGAAAGAATAAAGAGAATTCTGACCAATTTAGGGAAGAAGACTCACAGGACTCACACTTTTTAACGTCCTCTTGAAAGGCTCAACAATTTAAGGTTTAGAGGTCCCTGCTAACTACCACCTATCTCGAACTTGAGACACCAAGTACTCGTTAGGTCAATATACGTTTGCTCTAAGGTACGGACCATCCTCGTAACCCCAGAGACGAATCGTAGAGATGATATACGTGGCAGATAGGTCTCCTTTTGGTCTTGCAACTTTTCAAAATCATTTCTTTATCATTCCACAACCACAAAAAAACTGATTTTGGGTCAATTAACTAGTCTATATGGGTCACTTTCTAACCCACTGGTTCACCATCACTGATCGCCATTTCCGGTGACTTACACATCTATCAAATCTTTTACGATTGATGTAAAATGTGACTTAGGGTGACATTAAAGTTCTTAAATATCAATGAATTAATTAAGAAATAATTATTTGCGGTGTTGTATTAAGTACGGTTATATATGCTTATTATTATGCTCGGGTATACGTAGTATATGTGATTATCTATAACTATTTCAGGGTAATTAGAACTAATTTATATCTTTCGACTGACGACGAGACATACGACCGGTTTTTCTTGCTAAAAAGAAGAAGAAAAAAGTAATTTGGAAAACTTCAAACGGTAATAAATGCATTTCTAGGAGTCATTTCCGGTTTTATAAAACTTTCTCTCCAACTTCCAGCTAAGAATTAGTTGATAATTTGCCACAAATGGATCGTAAACACGTTAAAATATCTCCACAAAATGGGCTTTACGAACATTAGACGGACTCTTTATCTGTTACGAGTCTGCTAGACACAAAGACAACCTCTCTGACGGTTTTCTACAAACATAACCAAAGAAAGATAATAGTGTTTTGAAACTTTCCCGTCGATTCTGGAACAGTTTGACACGGTACAAAAGCTTTTACGAACACTTAACCGTTCACCGCAACTTCACTTCCGGGTCTTTCGTTAAAACAGGAAAACAAACAAAACAAAAAACTCTAGTTTGTGAAAAATCAAAATGGATTCAAATCACCTTTGACAACTAGTTTGAATTTAATTAATTATTATAATTTATGTTGTTTATTGTCAAAATATTAAAATAAAACGACTTCTAAATTTCATCAGAGGTTTGACTAGTGGATACAAAATCTGTCAGAATTAGAAGACAGTTAAAGCTGATTCAAAGGTGAGAGGAAGTTTGAAAGTAAAACCATAATGGCGATTAGTATGTCGATATCCGGAGTGAGAATCCTTTCCTTTCAATATACACTTACTCATGATTCTGAGTATCTTTGTCCAACTACCACAATACAGTAACAAATGGAAATCGTTACAAGAAACCGCCTCTGATGAAAATTAGCGCCATTTTTGTCTTTACTGTTTTCATGACTCCTTTTGCATATCCCTTGTACAAAATAAAAATGAAATTTTACGTTTTTCGTTTATAAATAATATTTATCCTTTTTCTTATACTTAAATTTAATTTTTGAAAGAAAAAAATCGTCGTTCATTTAAATAATTCCAAAACGACGGTCAAAGAAGCGCATCCAATAGATGGCAAACAAATAGCAAAATGTCATCAGTGGAAGACTGAGGGAATTCTGAGTGGAAGACCCGGTGGGCTCTTCCTCGACCACCCAATAGGGAGGTCGACTAATGCTAGGATTTATTGTCTGGTAAGTTCTGGGTTCCAATGTTGTAGTGCTCGTCGTAGTTATATCTTCCTTCTTCGGTTTTATCTTCGATTTCTTCGGCGAAAGTGTCGCTTTGTGATGACCGTGGAAATTGTTGTTCGACTTAGGTGAGATGGTTGTTTTCGGTGGCAAGTAGATCTCTGTAAAAGAAAAACGGAGAATGGAAATTAGTTTAAGTTGAAACAGTTTGTTAAAAACTTAAAAGACAACTTAAGAAACGGTTGGAGGAAGTTCTCCAATTGGCTACGTTTAAACTACCAACCATGTCACCTCAATTAGTTTTCATTAGTCTCAACAAGGTAGCTTTTAAAACACAGTTATATCCGTGAGCTTAAAGTTTCCGCAGCAATTATCATACTTGAAATGATATACACTCAAATTTCTCTGTCCCATTTGGTGCTCATTACTGCACACTACTACCGTCTTTTGCCTGTCTTCTCTTTCTACTTCTTTTTCGCCTTGACCTTGTTTCTACTTTCAATCCTATACCAACCTTTCTCTCTGTTCTGTCCTAGTACTCAGTCTCGTTTTTACCCTAACGATATCAATAGTCGCTAAAGAAGCCAAAACGTTTGTTTTAGTGCACACATGACGCGGTTTTATAGCCCAGTTTATAATATACAATATATATAATTCTTTACGGATGCCAAACATGGTCAAGGACTAGAAAAATAGACGAGATCATTGCAACGACTCAAAGAGCCATGAAGCGGAATGTCAAGGGCGTAAGCCATATTGATAAAATGAGAAGCTTTACCATTAGAAACTAGCTGGGAACCTACGACACAACCCAGTTCATCAAACTGATGAAATGGAAACGGACCACCTAGCGAGACAGAAGATGGACCAAGGAAACTACCCCGTGGACCCCATCTCTAGGTTACCGTAACAAGGGCAAGCAAAGGAAGAAGTGGGAAAACGACCTGGTTGCCTTTGCGGGCCCACAGAGGTACAAGAAAGCAGCCAACAAGATGTCGTGGAAAACGCGGGACAGGCTTTTGCCCAAGATGGGCTTGGTTAATAGTAATTCATTGTAGAAACAAAGTTAACCAGTCAAAAAGGGTGAAACACATCCAAAGACACGAACATCCTATCTTGGTCACCACTGGTCCAGACAACCCAACAACCCAGGAAAAGAAAAATGCAAAACAAAGAACAACAACAAACAGAGCGAAAGGAAAATAAAACCATCACAAAGGATTTTTTAGAAAAAGGAAAAAAAGGACGTGAAAACAGGATATCCGGTTAATAAAACAGGAAACAATATATTTTACAAAAATTCAGATGCCAACTCACGTGACCACGTGGTCAGCAAACTCTCACATCCAGACAGGGGGACCGAAGGCAAGTTAAAAAGTTCTCGGATTCCCTTTTGCTCATGCGCACTTTGTCTTTTGATTACTAGTAAATCTGATTAACCCACTCCATTAAAATTTAAATAAGAAACAAAAAAAAAAGGAAAATCTGGGAAAAGGAGAGAAAGAGAGAGAGGAAGTGGAAGAGGGAGACAAAGAGAAAGAGAGAGGAAGAAAGCTAAACATCTCATTTAGAAAATTTTCATGGAACATAAATTTTTGTGGAGGTTGCGAGTCTCGAAAATTTATTTTTGTTGGATACAATAAAAGCAAGATGGCGGAGGTTTTCATGTGCAGGTAGAGCCCTATCTCCACCCTTATCCCATGCCAACGATAATTTAGAAAAGTTTTCCCTCGTGATTAAGTTTCGAACCTGATAATTTATGGAAACCTGGTTTACGAAAAATGTTTATTTTTTGGATGCTGTTGGTCAAGGACAAACTCGATTGCATCTTGGAAGTTGCTGTTGGGTTCTGGAATCACCTTTTCTTGATTTTTGATCGTTATTATTCAATTATCACGTGACGTGTTTCTGTCTTGAGTTTATTTATCTGGATTTGTAATTTCCTTTCTGTTCAAATACATAATCTTGTGTTTACTTTAACCTGTTCGAACCTTATCTACGTCTCTCTTATTCTCTCTTCCTCGTCGTTTTTTTCAGGTTTTCATCTACTTCAGCCAGTTTGTGTGTCTGTCAAGTTTTCTGACCTCATGACTGTCCCAATCGTCATTGAGATTTTACTCAGCTTCATTATTTTCTCTGTTAGCCTACTGTAAACATTCATTCAAGTAAACCTGAGACCCAGATTCGTATGTCACAAGTTCAAGAACAAAGGTGCTCAACAGAAAACAACCCAAAATGCAGGACTGGTCTGCTTCAGGCGGAAGAAGACTCCAAATCACCAGACCACGTCAAATATTGACTAATGGTTTTCCAGTTTCAGGTCACCGATTCATTTTCAACCTCCTTCAGGGGCGACTCTTGGTGAATTACTGTAGCAGTTATGTCCAAGAGGTGTGTAGATAATTCATAAGTAAAGTAAGAAGGGTGAATCGATGTATAAATTGTATGAATCGAGCAACGTGTAGTTTCCTACAAGATTTTCAAGATAAAAAACCTGCTATACTGCCTGAGTATATTCCTCAACCAAAATAATTTGAAAAAAAAATTATCTACGGAAGTAGACAAACTCTTTTCGAACAGATATTCAATCAAATATTAACAAAGGTAGGAAGGAAAACAAAGACGAAAAGCGAGGATAAGCAGCAAATAGAGAGAGCGAGTGAGTGAGTGAGTCAAAGAAAGCAAATAAAGAAGGAGGAGGAGGAGGAGGAGGAACACGAGAGGAGGCGGATGGATGGAAAGAGGGGGATTGAGGAGGATGAAAACCAAAAAAGGTTTTCCAATTTAACAAATAATAGATTTATGAGAAGGAGGGAAAATGGAGTGTCGGATCAGCGAAACTCGAGAATTGATAGCTATCCTTGATCACAGGTGACAGAATGGGAAAGAATATTCAAAGCCCGTTCCTCCGTTCGTTCTCTTGAATTTTCTCTTAAAATAATTCCGCAGATAAAACGGAAACGAGAACGGTTGCCTTCCTTTCCCTGTCCTCTCAACTCCTCCTCCTCCTCCTGCTCCTCTCTTCGCTTTCTTCTCCTTTTCCTTCAAAAATTCCTGTTTCATAAAATTGAAAAAGATTTCTTTTCTTTATTACCTTGCAATCTCACCGCTCCGCTTGCCGTTCCCAAAGCGTTCGACGAGGAACACAGATAAGCTCCAAGATCTCGCTTCTCAATCGACCTAATCGTTAGGTTCATCAAGAGAGCATAATCAGACGTCTTATGCTCGGTCATCGAGTACTTGGCTCCGTCCATGAGTTTTTCGCCTGCGAAAGAAACACAAAAACAGTCAAAAAAAGGATTCAGGAGAAATAAACCGGAAAAGTGAGATTCCAACTTCCGCTTCCGCTGGAGTAATAGATAAATATCTAGATAATTTTAAAAGGAGGATGAGTTTCCCCCGCCTAATTCCTCTTCGATCTTTCAACCTTTTTCCGGCGGAAGGAGTTTAAGAAGAGAGTGGAAGAGTGTGGGCGGGAGGGCGGAGGAGGAGAAGGAGGAGGTGGTGGAGGCAACAAAATTTCGAATTTTAAGGAGGTGGAACAAGGGCAAACAAAACCGAAAAGGAAATTTGATGTTTTCTTCGTTTACATTGCAAATTTTTTTTGTTGTTTGTAGTGTCTTGTAATAAATCTGAGTGCCCAGGGGGAAGGTTTTCTTTATTAAATTCCTTCTTCTTTTTAATTTTATGGGCACTTTTCTTCCTCCGGCTCTTTTTCCCAGAAATAAGAATATTTTGGAGAATTTTTGGCATACGAAAGAAATTCCGGGAGGAGAAATGAATTCTTCTTCTTCTAAATCAGTCATAGTCGACAAAGGAATTGTTAGTGGAAATGGTAAAGGTAGAAATCTGTTACCGTCCTCCTGTCACCACAAAATTGGAAATATCCGCCATTTACAATCTTGACCCACAAAGCAGGTCATATTGCAGCAAGTCCACCGGGAGTAAGCGATGAAGGATTTCTCTGAGTGCGTTATATCATAGAAGGAAGAAGCAGAGCGGTTAAAAGAGAGGGCAGGCTCGACGACACTAAACCTGACTCTAAGTGCTATGTGTAATTGTGTCAAGTAATAGTTTAGTTCTTTTTTGTGAAGTGAAGTACCAAGTGTGTGCTGTGTACCCCTTTTTATCAGTGATGTTTCAGATTTCCCAAGGATTTCAGGAGGTCCTGATAACGTTGGATACCTACATTCTGTACGCGCCAAGTTATGGATAGGGTTCGCGTGTGTAGTGTAGGAATAAGTTTTTGGTCGGTTAGAGTCCGACAATACCCAATGGTACGGACCTTTGGGTGTGCAAAGTTTTCTACCTTACATCAAAGTGACTCTACAGTTTGGGAGTTGTCTCAGGAGTTTGGGTTACGTAATCAGCTAAACACCCCTTTTATAAGCTGTGGAAAGCAATATTACTTTGTCATATCAATAGAAAAGAGAGTTTCAAACTCCCTCACTCTCTTGCCCCATTAAAACCCAGTCAAAACCTTTAATGGATAAAGATATAGATAAATTTGAGAGAGGAGAAAGTGTCAAATTGACCGAAACCACAAAAAAATTTCCTCAAACTAACACAAACAACCGTTTAATTCTCTTTCCACAAAAACCAGACGCCACCAAAACCTCAAACTCAAAACCTACCTTTAACCCCCTGTCACCTCAACCACCCCCGTCCACCAATATCCAGACTTAAAATAAATAAAATCAACGGGACCGAGGTTTTATCAAAGGGGATGGAGAGGGAGGATCGTTGCGGTTTCGGGAGAGGAAAACGTCACCCCCACGGTGATCGGGTCACTGTCACTGCGAACTCATAAATTCATGACAAACTTCCTATCAAACGGAATAATTTGATCATGACTTCGATTTACGATCGACCAAACGGGAGTCAATGGAGCGGGAGGAGAAGGAGGAGGGGAGTGTGGAGGGAGAGGACAGCAGGAGGAGAGTGAACGAAGAGCATGGGAAACAGGAAAAGAAGGAAGTCAAAAAGAAAAAGAGAGAGGACAACAGTAGGAAGAGGAGAAGAGAGGGAATGAAGAGGTGACGGAGGAGGAAGTTATTTTATTTATGGCCCAAAACGCAAGCGGACATTTCAGAGCTACCATGTCATGCTAATAAACGGGGATCAATATAGAATAATCTTTTAAACTGTGGTTTTTGATAACCCCCTGCCCCCCGCAGCCCTCACCATTCCATTTCCACACATCCACTCTCTCTCTCTCTCTCTTGACTTTTTTTCCCTGTATATCGCGCGCCAATGATTCATTTTTTTATTTATCATTTGTAAAATCAAATATGAAAGCTTCGGAGATAAAGCGAAGTGTTTTTCGGGATTTAATGGGTTCGGTAGATTTAACAGAATCGCCGGTCCATCGTGACACCTGATTTATGATTGTTGAGGACAAAAAAAGTATTTTTTTGATGGAACCCGTTTGTTTTGCTTTTTTTCCCCCCAAACCACCCCCACACCAACGCCTACAATTCATCTCTTCGCTCTTTGCCCTCCGTTTAATTTGGCGTGACGTGTGAAACATTTTTTCCTTTTGTCTCCCGACGGAAAGCTGAACTCAGTCGATTCGTTACACATTTATCTTATCGATAGTTGAAGATAAATTGTAGATAAACATTTGAGGGAAAACCGCGCAGAAATTAGAGATTTGATTTAAATTTGAGACATGAATATTGGCAGTGATTTTGCCCTTTACTGGCCGAAGAAGAGGTAAACGTGTGAAGATCTGCCTGGATGCCATCAAGGAAGTTGCTGAAACTAAATTGTGTCTCAAGTTTAGAGACAGATGAGTCGAAAATAGTTCAGGGGGCTTTCCTCCTTACGTTCTCTAATTTGCTTAAGGTATTGTGAGGAGTCGAATATGGCGGAAGGAAATGTCCTCAAGAAGTGTTTGAGAATCACTGTTACTAGTACCCGTTGAACACTACCACAGATACTATCATTTTGTAGGCGATGTAGATTCCAGGATGCAACAAACGTTCTTAGAAACATCTCAATGATTTCAAAGAACCTTTCTGACAATTTGTGCTGTACACCTAAACACAAAATCCTGTGCTGCTTAATCCTTCACTTGGTCAAGTAATTTTGCCAAGTTCTCAAGGAGACTGGGTGGTGTAAGGCTTAGTGCTCTGACCACCACTAAAATAATTGCTGCTTTGACTTCCCATTCCTTCTTCACTAACGAATGACATCTTTACTTCATTAAGATCAATCCCAACAATTTTTATTATTATATCATTTAATACTGAAACAGCCTAACCCACGTTAGCGTTCCAAACAAAAACTGTTTCGCAGCCACTCACCCATTCAGCACTCTAACAACAGCATTAGGATGAAGAAGAAGTTAGACAAAAAGCATTAAGGTAAAAAGAGGAGTATAGAGAGAGAAAAAGGAGGAGAAGGGGCTTTAATTAAACCAACCCCGTATCGCCGACAGAGGTTTTCTCTTTTTTAATTATAAGAAAAAAAAATTCGGGAAATTTCCTCTCTAAAGACATGTTTGAAACCATAGAGGGGATGAGAGTGAAAAAATGACTTTTCCCACCCCCATCAACCCTTTTCCTTCGACGTTTTTACCCTCTTGCACAATATTTTCCTTCCTTCCGTGGAGTCGGAAGGAAGGAAGGAAGGATTTGATTGATTTCTTCCCGAAAAAAAAGGTTCGGAAAAGGGAAACGATGAAGAGAGAAAGATAGATAGATAGATAGATAGTAGAGAGAGAGAGAGAGAGTAAAAGGAATAGAGGGCGGGGGAGGAGAGAGGGAGTAAAAAAAAAGTTTAATGAAGAGGAAAATAGCCGTCGGCTTTCTGCGAAGGATCGATCCAACGATCCCGAAATTTTTTTTTCTTTTTCAATCCGACAACCAATAAAATTTATTTTACCCCCACCACCACCACCATCATTCCCTCTCCCCGTATAGCCTTTGTAAAAGATTTTTCTCCCCGTGAAAACCTGACCTCTTTTCTCCTCCTCCTTACCGACTAAAAATATTTGGAAATTTTCCAGATTTCCTTGTGTCCTTTAAATTTTTTCTGGTGACCCGCAAAAGCCAAACTTCAAAACATAAAAAAAAAAATTATCTTTATTAACTTAACACTAAAAAAGGAAAAAAGGGAGGCAAAAGAAAAGAGATGAAGAATACTGTGAGTAAGAAAACACCCGGAAGGCCCGTCAGAAAGAATAAGACAACCGAAACACTTCGAGACTCTAAACGTGAAACCGCGTGAAACCTTTTTTGTTGTTATCTTAATGAGACGAAGTCGGAAAGTTTAAGCCAAAAAATTATTATTTTTTAAGTCTAAGGGATGTTTTTCAGGGGGTGTGAGGAATGAGATAAAGGGGGAAGGAAATGACGCTGTTACAGCAATTTCAGAAGGTGAAAATTCCGCCGAAGAATACTTGACTAATGAATAGTCAAAACGGAAACAGCAAATTAACTTAAATGTCTTCGTATCGACTGGAGAAAGTTTCCTTTTCGGGAGTGGGCGGTGAAGGTGGAGGAGGGCGAGGGTGAGAGGGGCTTGATCACGTATTGAAATGATTTCATTATAAAACCTTTTCCCTCCGTTGGAAAACTTGGCGGAAGAGAGTGAAAATCGGTCAGCTTAAAGCTCAACCAGAAATGAATCAAGTTCCGAATCTGCAACATCTGGCCATTAATTTGCTTCCCCCTCTCCCTGCCGTCATCCCTCCCTCTGCCCTCATTTTCCCGAAAATCTTTCCCAGAGTTTTCTTTATCCAAGGACTTTTGGAGAAGATGTTGTCTCTGTTTCCTTTTCTTCTCCTTGCTACTCTCTGGCAGAGGCTTACAGTTGTGTATAATTTTTAGGTTCGTTTCTCTAACAAAAATTTTGTTTGGCTGCTGCTTAACAAGCTTCACAGGGACCAAATCTACTTGTGAGGGCCTAAGGGAATGAAAACAGTATCACACGGTGTGATGCCAAATCCAGATCGAGATGGAGTTAGACAAAATAAGAAGACCTGTTGTTCTCTACAGAAAGAGAAGATAAATTTCTGTATGTCACAATATATTACTGAAATGATAGATGGTCGTTTAATGTAATTTTATAGTTCTGTGCATTATTTATGAAATAAATTCTTCGTTCCATTTTACGCAACAAACTTCAAAAACTGACATGCCTTGGATTTCTCTCCTCATCTCAATTTCTACCAACTCTAAAGTGCTGTTGGTATCATCATAGCTCTACCTTATACCTAAAACAAAAATGTCTTCTTACCTTTATCCTTATACCAGGAATTCATCGCCTTTGGAGAAGCCTCCACAGAACATTGAAGCACAACATCACTTCCAATCGGAGCAGCAACCAACTGGTTGGTCACTTGAATCGTCGGCTGAACTGTAAACAAGCAGAAGACACATTTTTAGTGTTGAGCTTTTCCTGACTTTTCCTGAGCTTTCCTGACCGGACGAGTAGAGTCACCAAAGTTTTAGGTACCAAATAAGTTCTAAACGAAAAGACTTTTGAGCCAAAAGACTAACACTGAGGACCCCAAAATAATTTGTTCAACTTTCGAGATGTGTTATCGTTGATTTTCAGAGCTTTGTCTGAACATTTCTGTCTGTTCATTCTGTTCATTGACCCATGAATTACGTCATCTGTAATAAAGACCGAACAAAAAAATCGACCAGGCTGATCGGGGCTGATGAGACCTGTGCAAACCTGCAGGGTTTGACGGACTGTCGAAAGTGTGCCAGAAAGTTTTGTTTGAGTTTTCTCTGTCTGTTTAATCCATTCCCTTTTCTGTGTGTTTTGTATATTGATATAAAGAAGTTCACTTCTACTTATATATTATTGTAGTTTGTAGTTATTATATATATCCTAGAAGTTATATTTTGTTCTAGTTTTGGATCGAGAACCTCCCTCTCAAATTTCCAAAGTCTGAGCTACGAAAAAATTTAAATTGAGAGTGGCTGGCGCTCAAATTTTTAAGTTCCCTTAATATATATATTAATATAACCCATTGTGCTTTATTTTAAATGGAAAACAATAATTGAAATCGGAAGGAACAAACTCAACCAAACTCCTCACAGAACATTACATCTTTACGAGAGACTCAAATCAAGAATATGAATCTCAGCAGTCAGTCAGTCAGTCAATCAATCAATCAATCACTCACCCCACCAGTCAATCAATAAATGAGCTTTTTTCAATTGCTGTTAACGCCTGAAGAAGACGAAAATTAGATCAAATGAAAGAAAGTGATTCGAATAGTCAGTCATCGAACAAACCAATCATTTCACCAGTCAACTTTTATCTTGTCATCTTTAATGATGCTGTTGGAAAACTTTTAGCTCACCAACAAGAATATTTGCTGAACAAGTTTTAACAAGATAATCGAGGAAAGTAAACTGGAAGATGAGTAACAGGGGGGGAAACGAGTCACATAATAAACAGGCAAGAGTGATGGGAAGGTGGATTTTCGGAATCGTAACAAAAATTGCTGAACTAAACTTTAAGAAAACTGATTGATTGATTGATTGACTGATTCTGTGAGTTAGTTTCTCTGAACATCTCAAATGAATGTTTCAGTTTGACCTAAATCAGTGTTAATAGACAATGGGATTGTCGGTCTATCTAACTCACGACGATGAATTATACACAACACTTCTGGCTTCACTACCATCCGAAGTCCACAATTCTGGTGAGGAATGTCTGGTTGAAAGTATCAAAAGAGAGGCACTACAATATAAATTCTATCAGAAAAGAAAAAGTTTAAATAGCATAATTAGCACAGACTGATTGACTGAATGAATGAACGATTAACATACCATAAAAAATTGGCCTTTTATCTTAGTCTAGTTCACCATTTTCCCAAGCATCAATGCCTTCTTAACTAGACATTAGTTCTAAAAACTTTTCATTGACTCAAACATTATAACTGAGTGATTTACTAGCCATTACAGTGATTGAATGAATGACTGTGACTGACTGACTGCTTGAATTATTTTCTTTTATTTGATCCAATGTTAACATAACTCTTCAGGCGTTAACAACAGTTCAGTAAACACTCACAAAAGATATGATGTCCTGATTTACCGATGAAAAGTGATTGATTGATTGATTGACTGAATAAATCATTCAAAGCTGATTTTGTTTATTTGATTAGAGAAACTTAATGCTTCTTGTTAACTTCAGTACCGAAGGGGAGGAAGACACAAA
Organism: Columbicola columbae; assembly: GCA_016920875.1. Classification (NCBI taxonomy): domain Eukaryota; kingdom Metazoa; phylum Arthropoda; class Insecta; order Psocodea; family Philopteridae; genus Columbicola; species Columbicola columbae. The sequence goes on along the minus strand of JADMLL010000001.1, from coordinate 4,157,066 downwards.
ATAAATTTTTTTGTTGTCTTGCTCAAGGTCTTACAAAGGTTAGGAGGAAACAATGGTTCATAAAACCCTTCCCCTGGGCACGATCCTCCCCTTCCAACCCTTAATTTTTGTCTTTTTCCTTTTTGTTCTTCGAAATTAAAAACAAAATTAAAAAAAGCTCAGAACTTTAAAAACTGTTGAAGAGTTTTATTTTCCCAAAGTAATAATTTATTTTATTTTATTACTCTGCCATCATCTTCTTCCATTCTTTTTATTTTCCTTCGAGAGCTTTTTGGGGATGAGGAAGGGTGGTAAACAGTCACCGCTAAACTAGGAGAAACAAAGGAATCGTGTGAGAAAGCTACTTTCTAACCGAAAACGAAACGAGAGCTCGTTAAACGGGATCAAGTCGAATGAGAAAAACATTTTCGGCGGATAACGTTTGCCAAGGCGAAGAAGAAGAAGACAGGGGCGGTGGTAGGAAGAGAGAGAGAAAAAGGAAAGCGAAGGGATTCCTGGTTCTAAAACCGTTCTGGTCCTGGAAGACAGAAGGTGAAACCTTATCGCGTCCACCGGAGCGAACTGAGGCGTTGTCCTGGAAATAATTCCAGGGCTAAAACCACGCTCCACTGGAATTATAATACGATATTATTTCTTTAGTTTCTGCCCTATTGCTCTTGTTTTCTGAGCTTTCGGCTTCCTCCCGCGTTTCCTAACCTCTTCGCCACTTTCTTCTAAGCTAAAACTTCTTCCTCCCCTCCCTCCAGCTCACTTATTTATTTATTTATACTCCTTTTTATATCGGCATTCAAAATAATTGACACGGATTTCGATGAACGGTTTCCACAAGTTCTGGTTTTCTTATCGCTCACAAAGTTAAGGAAAGGAAGTCACGGAGAAGGCAACCTCCCTCCCTCGTCCTCTCTATATTGGTTGAGAACATGACGAAAGGTTGAGGGAGTTGTCCTATGGTTTACTAATGAATCGACCAGGCTTTGTTGAATTCTTCCCTCGGGATGCAATCGTGTCTGTATAACGATAACTCGAATTTTCCATTGAACACCGGTTTTCAAGTGTTCTATTCAGTGTTGAGAAGAAGTTTTGTAAGACTTGGAAGGGTTTCATTGGAAGCAAAAAGGATTTTTGGTCGATAAAACCGATATTTGCGTCCCGGTGGTAGTGTTCGTCAGTTAAACATTGAAAACAGTTTGTTATAGACAAATAAGAACACAAACAAGCAGTAAAGAAAGGCGTGTGGTGTCTTTATAGCGAGTTTACAACTAAGGAAGATGATTTGGTACTTAAGGTACTTACAGTGTATCTGAACCGTGAACCGTTTACTCATCGAAGGTGGAATCCCATTCGAAGCGATGCATAGATAGTTGCCCATATCCGCCCTCTGAACGTTTGTCAGACTCAGTATTTCATCCTCCATGATGCGTTCAACTGAAAAAGAAAAAAGGAAACAAATTACCAACCGGAAGGAAGTATGATCAAGCCTTCAAAAATCATTTCTGATTAAGTGAAGCTTTTACGAGACTTCAACAGAACGCCGTCGCCAGTCTTGATTATCGTGCCTGTAACCATTTCCCCTGACATCTGCCCTAGGTCTATCCAACAAATTCAAACATTTGATTTAGACAAAAACAACCAAAACAAGAAAAAAATCATTTCCCCCAAGGTTGGAACTTTATTTCCCAAGACAACGACGACAGTAAATCCTTCCAACTCGACGAATAGGTCACTTTCACTCGAGTTGAAAGCTTTTCCGGAGCAAATCCGACGATTTAACTCTAAACAACTTGGGAACCTTCCCTCGTAAAACTTTACAACCAGTATTTTTTCCTTTCTCTCATCTTCTTTCATCCCCGCCGACCCCAACCGACCCACCACCACTCTCCTACCAATCCCTGATTTCAACCTACGAAAGATTCTCTTCCTCCAAAATATCTGTATGAATGACACTACATGAATTTTATCTATTTGAATTAAATCGTCTGCGTACGAAACACATTTTAAAATTCTTCAGGTAATGACTTGATTTTGTTTTGTTTGTTTTTTGTCATTATACGTATTCGTTTCATATGTATAAACTTAGGAAGGTGCTACAGTAGAACAGATGAACAGAGTTGCGAACGGATTTCTCGACGTTGCTCTGGTATTTATCTAATGTAATTAAAAATTTTTTCTCTCTTATACAATTGCAAGAAACTCACATTGCATAATACAGTACTGCATTCACAATACACAGCCTTCAATGACAAAAACAATTTTTGAGCACTAAACTGGTTAACGTTATCAGCAGTAGAGCAGGAGACACTGACACTCGAAAAGAGGATTGAAACATTCGAGATGTGGCTCTACCGCCGAATGCTCAAGATCGCGTGAACCGATAGCGAAGCATTACTTCGAAAGGGCAAAGAGACAGAAGTTCTCTTTTGCATCAAACGACGGAAACTTCTGTACTTCAGTCATGTGATCAGGGAAATACCGTCTCCTTCGATTAATTATGGAAGGAAAAGTCGAGGGAAAAAGGCGACCTGACTGACGAAAGACCGCGTGGCTGAAGAATCTTCGGGAGTGGTTCCAGTTGGACTTTGCATTCCTGTTCCGTGCAGCAGTCTCCACGGCAATATCAGTATAAAGATCTCCGTCGCGGAGAGGAATAGAAAGAAGAAGAGCAGGAGACATCCTCAGAAAAAAAAAGAAGTTTCGTCTCGAGTTTATTTCATAATTGTTGCACACTGTCTTGAAAAATTCATTTCCCAAATAAATTTAGAGTCGAGACCCAATTTCTTCCCACTGGGGATGTCTTTACCTGGAAATAAGTCGATAGGTCTGGGTCTGTCCAAAAATTTAACTCCAACGATAGACAAAAGACCAACATCACTAACAGTCTTTTGTTCTCTTTCTACCTTTCTTTTAGAACAAAATTGAAAAATTTAACAGGAATTAAATTTGTCTCGTTTACCGGGAGGCATTTGCCTTTCGGGAATAATGTTGTTTTAAAGAAAATTTTAAAACGAGTTCGAAAGCGGCGACAGATGTTCAACAACTACATCCTCAAGGTGCTTCAGTCTAGTTTCTTTATTATCTACTCATTCTAGGAGCTTTCAAAAGCTAGAATCGCGTTGAGAAATGAAAAAGGAGGAACACAAACTTCAAATACGTTAATTCGCGTAAATGGTAGACCACTTGACCCTAACTCAATTGATAAGTGTTTTAGTTGGATTTAAAGATTTGGCCACTCAACTCATTAACTTAGTTTAAAGTATAAAACTTATTTGTGAAGAAGGTAGCTTTTGGAGGACACAGATAAGTATCCCAAATCCTTCTGCACCATTTTATAGTGGTTAGTAGACTGTTCGTTCAACTCAAAATCACATTTTTCAAGTTTTCAGCACACTGTTACTCCGTCGTTTTTGGGAAGAATGTTATAGATCCAAGCCTTCCACTTCAGCTAACAGAACTCTTAATAATAATAACGATAACGTTTACTTCATCACAAATGACGACCAAGATGGCGTTAAACTATACACGATTACACCGAATAAATGACCTTCTTCAACTTTCACCTTTCTATAGTGGTGACCTTTTGTGACAAACCTTTCACATGACTCCATCACCATTGCCTCCTTCAAAGTTCTCCGACCACATACTAACTACATAATAATATCAGAGTGTTTTAAGCTTTGACATTATTTAAGGCCGTTCTACGAATTCTTCAAAGAGCTTAAATGGCAAATTAAAACTAGTTTAATTAAATTTAAAAATGGTCACCTGACAAAAGAGAGCTCTTCATCTCACTCACCCAAACACGAAGGAGATAAAGGCTCTCTCAACGTATAAAATATTATCGAGAAAAAAACTTTTCTCAATCTCGGGAGATAATCCACATTGAAGAGTTCCAAACCACGAGCTAGCTAACGACCAGGATTTCGTTAGGATACAGATTATACAAACATCAAAAAACAAGAAATCGGATCAGACGGAAGAAAATGAACAAAACAAACAAAAAACAAAGAAAGTAAAAACCAAAAAACCATTAAAAGCTGAGTTGAGCGATTAAGGCAATTAAAAGGAAGGAAAGAGAGAAGAGAAGAGAAGAGAAAAGGAGGGAAATTAGTTTGAGAAAACTACAGTAACCAAGGTACGAACAATCGAAACCTGTTGCAAAGCTTTAAAATCCGAGATCTTATAAATATTTTTTGAATATTTAATAAAAACTCAACACCCTATATTTAGCACATGAAGTCCTCTTGTCATCTTCAGTTAATAAAGATTTTAAATTAATTTTCCTTTTCTCCAACTTTTTGTTTTTTATTTATTTATTTATTTACTTATTAAACGAAATTAACATTCATTAATAAGGCAATTATCATATTTAAGAGGCGTTAATTAAACTAATTTTGAAGAGTGTTTAACCGGAAGTTGGTAAACGGAAACGGGAAACGAGGAATTTTAAATAAGGGATTTGAGATTTCATGACTGCTTTTCCTTTTTTAATGTCTTGTACTGTATTTAGAGATTTCATGTTTAAAATGAGGTGGGTGTTGGTGTACCTGGCGTACCTGTCGTACCTGTGCGCTGGGTGTTTGGTGTTATAATTATTTTTTAAGTAGGTACCTTGGTTACTGTAGTTTTCTCAAACTAATTTCCCTCCTTTTCTTTCTCTTCTCTTCTCTCTTTCCTTCCTTTTAATTGCCTTAATCGCTCAACTCAGCTTTTAATGGTTTTTTGGTTTTTACTTTCTTTGTTTTTTGTTTGTTTTGTTCATTTTCTTCCGTCTGATCCGATTTCTTGTTTTTTGATGTTTGTATAATCTGTATCCTAACGAAATCCTGGTCGTTAGCTAGCTCGTGGTTTGGAACTCTTGAATGTGGATTATCTCCCGAGATTGAGAAAAGTTTTTTTCTCGATAATATTTTATACGTTGAGAGAGCTTTTATCTCCTTCCTGTTTGGGTGAGTGAGATGAAGAGCTCTCTTTTGTCAGGTGACCATTTTTAAATTTAATTAAACTAGTTTTAATTTGCCATTTAAGCTCTTTGAAGAATTCGTAGAACGGCCTTAAATAATGTCAAAGCTTAAAACACTCTGATATTATTATGTAGTTAGTATGTGGTCGGAGAACTTTGAAGGAGGCAATGGTGATGGAGTCATGTGAAAGGTTTGTCACAAAAGGTCACCACTATAGAAAAGTGAAAGTTGAAGAAGGTCATTTATTCGGTGTAATCGTGTATAGTTTAACGCCATCTTGGTCGTCATTTGTGATCAAGTAAACGTTATCGTTATTATTATTAAGAGTTCTGTTAGCTGAAGTGGAAGGCTTGGATCTATAACATTGCTCCCAAAAACGACGGAGTAACAGTGTTGTGATAACTTGAGAGATGTGATTTTGAGTTGAATAAAAAGTGTTGTCGCTTCAAGAAAATGGTTCTTTGTGCCTATTAAGAGCTATCTTTCACACAAATAAGTTAAACGCTTTTCAAAATTAGTCTAATTAAAGCTTCCTAATTGTAATAATTGTAAAATTAAGGAATGTTAGTGTTGCTTAATTAGTAAATAACAAAGGTATGGAGAAAAGAAAAGCTAATTCAAAATCATTATTAACCAAAAATGATAGAACTAATTCATGTGCTATACTGCAGAATCTTCATTTCTTTTTATGTATCCAAAAATATTAAGTATCCTGCTGGTTGTAGGTTCATGTCAGGTTTTGTCTTAAACCTAGCCTACAGGTACCAACACACAAAGAAACTCTCACCTTGTCTTTCCCTTCCGCCTTCTGTTCTCAAAATGATGGGCCTAGTGTCTTCCCTCTTCCACTGAATAACTGGATCAGGAACTCCAGAAGCTCTGCAACGAAGCCTGATGGAACCTCCTTCCAAAGCGACGCCTGTACTATCGGAAGACTCTTCATCCAATATGTCTGGAGGAACAACGATGTCCAAGGTTCCCATCTGGAAAATGGGAAAAAGGAAATTTCGTTAACCAATCATTCAAAAAAGCTTTTCTTTCTTTACCTTTTATTTACCACCTCCTCCTCTCCTCCTCATTCTACAAAAGGTGAAGAAAGAAAAGAGGAAGAACAAGACTTCTTTTTATTTAATCAACATCGATTTATTAATTTATATTTTAATTAATAATTTTTTTTCTTTCAAGTTAATAAGCCAATTTGTTACTGAGGGGAGGAAAGTTTTTGTGTAGTTTCGTGTTATCTCCTTCTTTTCCTGTTTCTCCTGATTTTCCATTCAAATTTTTTTTTAAATATTATACACCGGAAAACTCGGGAAAAGAAGGCGGAAAGAGGAACAAGAGAGCGTGGGAGGAGGAAACAATTCTGGAATCTCAAATTTGTAAACGATTTTGATTAATAAATTTTCATTAATTAGAAAAGTTTTTTTTTCTTCTCTCTCTCCAGAAAGTTGGAGGGAAAGAAAAAAATTTTTCTTCTTCTTCTTTTTTTCCTTCCACGAATCGTTTAAATTGAAAAACTGCGTTTTGAGTGACAGATTTTATTATCTCCTTCAGCGTTTACACTTTTTCTTCGACTATTTTTTATCCATTTTTCATTTTTCCTCTCTCCCTCCCCCTGCCTCCTCCATCTCTTCCTCGTGTCCCTTTCAATTCCTTTTATTTCGGTGAGGGATTTGACTTATTGAAAAAACGTCGGAATGTTTAAATTAAGTGCTGTCGGAGTTGAGGGGAAATTTTGGTCGATGGAACAGAAGAACTTCCGATGAAGGAGTTAGTTTCGTAGTTTCCCAAGACAAAGGAGTCGGAAATTGGGATTGATGGTTGTTGAAGAAGTTGGAAAGAAACTGTGGGTTTGATGATGAGAGAAGTGTTGAAAGCGGTGTTAGGTTCTAAAGTTGTTTGATAAGTTTACGGTTTTGAGGAGAATGGCGAGCGATCTTATTAAGAAATCGTGGATGGGTAGAAGATTAGGTCATTTTATAGCCGTTGATAGGAAAATGAGATTTGAAAGTGGAGATGAGGTGGTGATGACTATAAACTCCCTGTTAGTGGGCTTCCTTTTAGCCGTCTTCTTTTCTTTTCATCAACCTTTTACTTTTAAATTTTACTCCGTCGTTAAACCTACTTAGTGCAGTGGGTACGATTCGTCCCAAAAACAGAGCTGACATAATCCAGTTTTATAGTAGTGGACAAATTACTCGTCGAGGATTCATTCTATAGTTCGCTTAGGTGGCGAAGGGTCTTGAATAGAAATTTATAGAGCTTTCGCGACACCCTTAGACCCTTCTTGGATGTTTTGGAAACGTCCTTCAGAATAAAAGCCAAAAGGTTGGGAAATAAAACTGGCGTCAGGTCGATATTTTCAGAAAGTTTGCTACAAACGTGCCTAAACTTCTACCAACATCTAAAAAACAAAAGGATGGAGGCGTGGTTCTTGGACACAGAGGAAAACCTAAAACACTAGGAACTAGTCAAAGAGCTACAACAGCGCGACACTCTGAAAAAGAAAATTTAAGAGCCAGGTTTCCGGAAGAAACCCAAGAAACCATAGATAATAGAAACGGGAAAGGGTAGCGGAGGGAAGAGAGAGAGAGGAAGACGTGGCTGAAATTTTTCTTTCAGAAGAGAAGCACAAACAATTTCTTAGAAGCGAACGAACGAACGAAACTTCTCAATCTAAACGCCCGATCGTTTCAGTTACAAAGCCCACAAACTCATCCACCGCCCTCCCGGATTTCCTGTCCTTTTCTCCGAAAAGCTTATTTGTTAGTGTCATTCACGGGAATTATTTCCAGCTGAGAAAATAATTTCGAAAGCTCCGACTACGTCACTGCACCGCAATGTGAATAAAAGTGAAAACTTTACATAATAAACAGAGTTTGCTGAGTCAGTGGTGATAAAGTTGGCAGCGAACTGCCTGGTTTCCCGTATTAAACTAATGGCAACTCCTCATTACTTCCCTCCACCTTCACCACCACCACCTCCGCCTCCTTTGCGACAGTCTAAGCTCGAAGTTCCCTCGCCTTTGTTTCACGTGTAAAAAGCCCTTTTCTTACGTTTCAATTATAAGCCTTTTCTCACTCTTCATCCCTTTTTTCCTTCCTCCCCCTTCTCCACCACCACTGCTACCACCCTTGGAAAATAAAAAAAAATTTCTTTATTATTGCTTTTTTTCGCAGTTAAAATTCTTCAACTTCCTCCCGACGCCCGGAAGAATTGTCTTCGTCAACTTTTTATTTTCATTTTGAATTTTTTTTCTTTTTCAGGTTCACTCAAAAGTGAAGATGAAGCTACTCAGCATCTTTGGTGTATGAGATCTACTCTTAAGCTATTCGCCTGGTTACATTAAGTCCTAGACATGCTGTCATTGTTTCTCCGTGTCTTTCACCTTTTTCAAAATCATATTGTTCCTTCCCTTATCTTTAGGTTTCTCTGAGGTTCATAGCAGACTTAAGCTGCATCCGATTGTCCGTGGTTATGTTGCTACAGAGTTTCTTTGACTCTTAAATAATTCATGTTTTAGACGAGCAGAAGTTCAATATAATAAGGGACTGAGAAAGAGTATTGAGAACATAAAATTGAAGATAAAAGATGGCTGGTTAAAACCTAGAGCGACAGAAGGAAGACACTAGAGAGATATGGTAAACGACTAAACTAAAACATTCAGAGTCCCCTGTGTGCAGTTTAAATGAAGGAAGAACTAAGAACTAACTCCGCTTTGGTTCTCTTCGTCGTCAGGTCTCATTTAGTTATCTCTTTGAGTTGTCGTTTTCTTTGTCTTTTGCTTGAAACATTGACGATGAAGACAGACCTCTTTTCATCTATAAAATTTTCAGTTCGTTTCTGTTCTTCGGTTAATAACTTCCTCTTTTCTAAAATTTCGAGCCTTTTATCAATTAGTAGCACTGCGTTTCTTCTTAAGAGTACATGTGTCCTTTCTTTAACATCTTAAAGCCAAAAAAGTCGAAAGTCGAGCTTTAAACTCAAAATCAACTTCTTCTCTTGGTTGTTGCATAGAAAATAATTCAAAATGGACTACATGGAATCCTGGTGGTGAGGTTAGAGCACTCGCCTATCATTCCAAGCGTACTGGGTTCAATCCCATCTAGGTAAGAATCGTCTAAACTGTTTTTCTGTCGCTCCATCTGATGCTTTCCTTCAGTTTTTCCACTATCCTTTCATCAAAACTATGCCCTCCGAGTCTCACAATCTTGATACGAATGTCCAGTCAGCAGTAGTCTGTAACATAAGGTAGCTGACTACACAATTAAAAATAAAATTTCACTTCACATACCATGGTAAACAAAGTTAAACAAAAATTTGTTGTATGTATTAACATGTATATCTTGTTCATACATACAGTATATTTTACAGTATGATATACATACAGTATATCAAATTTAACTCGTGATGCTCTGTTTTAGAGCATCTTCTTGTGTCTAAACACACTTCTACACCTCCTGTTTTGCCTAAGGATGGCCCCCAAGACAAAAGCGATTTATTCAACAAAAGAAAGAAGGACGAGGAGAAGAAGGAGGAAGATTTATTTAACTTTTACACAATATCTGTAAGAATAGACATCTCGACTCCAATTTTGAACGTTCAGTGAGCAGTAGTCTTCAACACAGGTTGCAATTGTCTCAACTCAGACAACAAATACAAAAACAAAACTAACATTTAAACGAAAGCTCAAATCCCAAACAAAATCTCTTTAAGCAACATTGAAGAGAGGAGAGGGAGAGAGAGGAGCAGAAGACAAGAAGAAAGGAATGAAGAAACAAAGAAAAAAAATTAAATCGTACCTAATAACTCTTAGAAAGTTTAATGAGACTTGTGACTGAGAGGAGAAGAAGGAGAAGAAAAATTCTTTTATTTCCAATTTCCTGACTAGACAGAATAAGAAAAAAAAGAAATACAGTAAAGGACTGTAATAAACGTAAAAATCAGAATAAAATGATTTACATGGAAGGAAGAGGAGAGGAAGGAGGAGGAGGTGAAGGGAGATGGAGGGAGGAGAGAAAAGACGTTTCGAACAAATAAATCTTTCCTTAGTTAGCGCTTAAATTGAAATTGGAGGGCAAAATCTCGATTTTAAAACGAGTCCTCAATCAAGATTCCATTTTCCAAACTAAATGATAGCTTACTCGAAAAGGCAAATCCATTTTTTTCCTTCTTTCCTTTCCTCCTCTCTACATCTATTCCTTCCTCCTCACCGCTTTTGTTTGTTTTTTTTGGTGTGCGTCCTTTTTTTGGTCAGGTTTTTGGGTATTGTGATCAAGTTCTTAGGTTTTCGTGTGTTTGGATTTTCATTTTCGTTTCTCCTCCTGTGATTGTTGAAATCTTTTTTTATTAATCCACTCCACTGGTCTAAATTATAGTTATAGCCCAGCTCCAATCCAGTTTCTCAGCCTTGTTGGCTATAGCAAGATACGGAAGGAGGGTTTGAACTCGCGACTATAACTTCTTAGTCTGGCACTTAACCACTACACCACAGATCTCCCAGATTGGCTTAAATTAGAACTACTATAACCGCTGATGAGGTTAATTTAGTTTTGTCTTGGTCACTTCAAAAATCCTTTTGGTCTAACGTCCTTCCGCTCCTTCAAACCCAACTCCTAGAAACCTACCATGTGAACAATGAAAGCTCCTTCGAAAAATGTAGAAGAAAAGAAGAAAAAAATATTTCTGCATCAAATTTAATTTCAACGTTCAAATTTTTGTTTCAAGTTTAAACTCTTACTTTATCTAATAACTATTTTCTTTCTTTTTCCCCTACTTTTCCCGAAGAAAAAACTTTGGGGGAAACTTTATTCCGGGAGAAAGTCCTGGTTGAACGTAGCCTCGAGCAAGTTTCGCCAACTTCTTCATTCAACGAACTCTTCAAATTTTTATTTTTAACATGTTTCATCACTTTCTTTGTGATTTCCTTTAATTAACTTTATATCGATTAAATAAATAAATAAATCAATTTATCCATTAATTACATATAGATAATTTGTTGTAGATAAAAATCCTTACCTGGCTTCGCATCGGATCCGTGTTTATTTGACACATGTAAGTGCCGGAATCGTTTTTCTGAACATTGGAAATATGAAGTTTCCAAGCATTGTGACCATTGTGGGTCACGGCGAGCCGAAAATTGTGGGCTACCAGGTGAGTATGAATAGCCAAAATCGCTTTCGAGTCGGATTTTATCCAAGCTACCTGAAAAAGCAGAACAAACGCAACAATTAGATTAGCAAAACAGGAATTCGCATGTAACGAAGGAGCTTTCGGAGGTTTTGGAATGAAAGCTCAGTGAGTTTTGAATTGTCATCAATTCAATTTTCCTCTCCTCTTTTTCTCAAAAACAATTTCCCTCCAAAAAAAGGGAAAACTTAGAATTATAAATTCGGGCGCCATTTGGAATTCCTCGAGAGCCAATGACTCGAAAATTTGTCAGTGAAATTAGTCGAAATTCGGTCAAGCGAAAATGTTAATTTTCTCGTGTCCACTCTTCCCTTCCTCTGATTCATCCTCCTCCACTCTTCCTTCAACCCCCGGTTCCTCCTTCTTCCTCATCTCGTCCTGCCATTCTCCTTCTCTCAAAACCGACGAATCTAAATTCTATTTACCAATTAGCCCGAATTTTTGTTCAATAACGCATTCAAAAACCGGATGGCGTGTGCTACGGGAGCTTTGTTCAAAAAGCTCCCCCCCTCCTCTCTCTCTTTTGCTTTTGACAGCGATCAAAGCTGCCGTCAAGTTACTTTTAACTCTCGCCTACGCCCCTTAAAAGACTTCTTCCAGCGATAATTACTAAAGAGATAGGTCGTGAACCCAAACATGAAAAGGTTTTCTCTAAAAGGTTTCCCGAAAACAGGTTCGAAGGAGGTTATTTCAAGAATCGCTGACTGTCAGTGACCCTGGAACAAGGTGTTTCAGCTTTTGAGAATGAAAATTTTAACAGAGAAATCTTTTTAGAGAGTATGTTACGGTGGTTGTAAGCCCATTTTCTGTTGTTCGCAAGAACTTTTGTTTGGAAATGACGTCATAGTTTGGCAAGTGTCTTTCTGGTCTCTTTGACAAGCTTCACGACAGCTTTTTGTCTATTTGATCGTTTTTTTCAGTCAGTTGTCGTCGTTATTATAATGTGGAATGGTAAAACTTTACGACTGATCTCCCCACTGACGTAATCAGAGTCAACATCTAATAGAACACTAATCTGTAATAAGATTTCGATTTTTGTAAACATGACGTTCTGTTAGTTTAGAACTGTATATTATTATATCATTATACAACTGTAAATCAGTCGATGTTGGAAACACCTACTGTACGTAGGAATTGAGCCTCATCAAACTAAAAAACGTAGCTGAGAGATACCAAGTCGAACAATTTCTAATTAACTTATCAATTTAATTATATGTTAATGACTTTCAAGCCAATTTGATTACAGAAATATTTTGAGGGTCACAGGTAGACTTACATCACTTTCAAAATAAACAGTTCAGTTATTTAATAAGAAAATCAATTCTATCGGAGTAAAAAGTTTTGGAAAATCTCGAATTTTACCGGTGGTCAGTTGATTGACACTTACAAATGTAGAGTCCCTGAATCAGGTGCAGGCAACAGGTCCTGTCACAAATGAAAGTTTGATTGTTTCAAATTTTAGGATGGAAAGGGAGTGCTGTGGTCTCTTGGCTATCCCTTGTCCAACAGGCTTCTGGTAAATTGCTATTTAAATGATTACTTGGAACAGTGGTTAGTTAACTTTCAATGTTATTAATATTATTGATACATTTATCGCAACCCTTTTCGTTAGCTGCCTTGGTGAAACTGGACTACAAACTGGAATACAGTTCCTAATGGTTGTGTAGTGGATTGGAGCCACCACTGAACAAACAGACTCTCAATTTATTGTTAAAGGTAGGGACTCAGCCGAGTTGTCTATCATACAGAACTCAAAAACGTTGAATATGTCTATGCAAGTAAATAACAAATAGTTTATATCACTGTCATCCACGGCCTTTTTTCTTTCTCTTTGACGCTTCCCTGTGACATACAACACTACATCCCCATCAAAAACGTTTCTCGCTGTACACCTACAAATCTATCAGCAAAATTTATTTAATATAGTAATAAACAAGTAAAATATAAGAAAACAAAAATCTTGAAGTGAAGGCAGGAAATCTGAGACAAATTTCCCAAATGCTTACCTTGTACTGACCAAGATGATTGACAATGCACGTGAAAGACACGTCTCGTCCCTGTGTTACCGTTAAGTTTTCCAGAGGTTGCAAAAATTCCGGTTCTGGTTCAGTCTTGCCCTGCTGACCTGGAAAGAGAACAAAAAAATAAATAAATAAATAAATTACTTTGCACTCCCTCTCACTCTCACCTTCTCCCTCAAAATAATATTTTCACAAAACTCATTTGAGAGAGAGGAGAGGAGAAAAACAGAATGAAAGAGAGAGAGAGAAAATATGCGAGGAGGAAAAATATTCTAAATGAAGGGCAATATAAGTTTTTAAAAGTCCATTGCCAGAATGAATTTCCCCGGGAAAGCCATACGTCACTTTTATGGTTCTGTTTCAAATATACACTTCATTTACTTCGAAAGGAGAGGAGAAAGAGGAAGAGGAAGGAGAGAGAAAAGGAGGAGAGGGAGTAAGGGAAAAGAAAAGAGGAAAAATTGCAACTGCGATCGTATTTTAATCTTGTTAGAGGAAAAGCGAAGTTTTTTTAAACTAAACTAAGAGAGAGAGAGAGAGGAGGAGGAAGGATCGACAAAAAAGGTGACCCAAACGTTGACTAAAAGAGAACAGTTTTCCGATCAATCCTTCCGATGTTGAAAGATTGACTCGTTTAAGTTTATACACAAGAACCGTGAACTTTCTATGTACTGTACTTTTCTAATGTACAGTTTTTGGGTTATTAATTAAAACATCCACGAAAGAGAATATCAAAAGGAGGACATCAGAATATAAATTCAGTTATACTTTATTTAATAATAAACTTCCTCTGAATAGTTTCGAAAGCTTTTTTGTTAATAAACCGGAAAGCTTTGTTAGAAAAACTATTTCTATTCTTATTACAAAAACTAAATATGATCACTCCTACCGATGTAGGAATGTCTGTACACTGATTTTGAACCCAAACTAATTTGTATTAGTCTAAAATACAAAAATATCAGTTCGAGAAAGTGTTAAGCTTTCTAAAAGCTTCGACAAAATCATTAATTAATCAAACCGAAACGAAAAAAATGAAATCGGTCAATAAAAGAGAAGAGAGGAAACTGAAAAAAATGTCAGGGGCAACAACCGATTTCACGTCAGAAATAAAAAAGCTTCGAAAGCTCTAGAAAAAAAGCCTTCCGAGCCCATGAACCCATCATTTTAAATCGTCACTTAAAATGCGTTTAAAATTCTTTCTCTCCGTTTCCTCTTTGAATTGGCCCTTCATTGTTCCTCTCATTCCAGTTAGAAGGGTCTTCAAACCTCTACAGGAGTGATGTACACTCTACAGTCCCAGCCTGTCGTTCTATTCACATTTTCCTCCTTCCACATGCTTATATGGTATCAATTTTCGTGTCTTGGGCTTTGTTGATGTTTCAGGTTTGACTGTTGTCATTTCCTGTTCGGTTTCTATTCCTGTCGTGTTCTTGCTCCCATTGTTTCTTCTTATTTGGTCTACTTTTCTCTTTGGAGGACTTGGACTGATTCAATTTCTTTGTTTCTGTTTTTTTTCCATTTTTCGCTTCAGTTAAATTTTCATATCTCTCTCTTCGACTCTGTCTGTCTTTCCTTTGTTCTTAATACTTCACAGTTGACGTTATTTTCTTTAACTGATTTGGGTTGGATGTGTCCTTTTGTTTTTTTATCAATAACCTGTTCTGCCTTTTCTATTCTCACTGTCTTTCTCTCCGTAATTGAAATTTCTCCTTCTTCACTCTTACTTCTGTTTGTCCTTTTCTCTTTCCAATTTTTGCGCTTTTTTGTCCCTCTCACTTTGTTGGTGTCTTTACTTCAATACAATGAAACTAGACAACTCAAATCCAGAAATTCAAAGAAAAATTCGAACTGCGCGATATTTCACCCTAATAAGACAACATCCATCCGCGAAAACGACAATCCTCTCAAAGGGAAAGCAAAACGAAGGGCAAGGACGTCATAATTTTCCAAAGGATCGCTGATTTAATTTGCAAAAAATAAAAAGAGAGATTACCAAGCTCCACTCCACTCCTCTGCTCTTCTCAAAGGAAGGAAGACGGGAAAAGAAGAGAAGAAAAGGCAAAAGGAAGAAGGTTTTGGTGACCAGAGATTTACGAAGGAAAAAGGCGACGGAGGTTGAAGGGGGTAAGGGGAGAGGGGTGGGGATGATGTGAAGACGAGAAGAGGAGAAAGAATCCCATAAAAGATTTCTGAGATAAAGTAAATTTATATTTGGAGAAAGCCGAGAGAGAAAGCGATGGAGATCCGAGCTCAGAGGACTTCGTTAGGAGGCTAATGCATGTAATCCAGGCTTTAGCTTTCCTTCCTTCCTTCCTCCCTCCCTCTCTCCTCCTCTGCCTCACTCTCTCTCTTCCCTCCTTTGCCTTCGCGACGGCAAATTGAAATCACCAAGAGAAAGTCTTTCAATTTTATTTATTAACTTTTCATTTCGTTCCGCCTTTCTCCCGCCTGTTTATTTCGTTTTTTTTTCTTAACAAAACACTGATTTCTTTCTTCCCATGTCCTTCAGGAGATAGACGACAGGAAGAAAAGAAGATGAATAGATAGACGAAGACATCAACTTGGGCTTGGAAATTTTTTTCTCTTCTTTTTTTGGCAATTTGTTTCAATTAATGGCGAATCCTCACCAATATGACGGAGGATATTGTGAAAATGGTCAGTTAAAAAAAAATTTTTTCCTCTTCAATATTTTTTTCTCTCTCTCCTCCTTCCGGAGACGAAGAGGAAGAGGAAGAGAGAGAAGGCAGTGGATTGGAGAGGGTAGAGAGGAGAAAATAGAAATATTGAAAATGTTTCTGATTTGAATATTAATTTTTTTTTTTAATTTCGTTAAAAAAAATTAATTTTTCCTGTCATAAATCATATTAAAACGCACTTTAAACACCATCAGAAAAAAATGTGGACACTCCCTCCTCCCTTTCGAGTCCTTTCTCTTCTCTTCATCCTCCTCTCCTTGTCCCGTTTTTACTCCCAAAAAATATTTTTCCCACCAGCCGGCTTGTCTCTTTTTCTCTCTCACTCTCAGTGCGCAGATTCTGTTTTCTCTTTTTTTGTTTTTCTTTTAAAAATACTGTTTTCCGTTTTTTTTAGTGGGTTGGGAAATTTTTTTTGGACAGAATTGAAACTCAGCCAGTCGATGATACAATGTGTTGGTCTATGTGTCAGATTTGGAGTAGGAGATCGATTGATGATTTTAGAAATGAAGTTTATAATTTGATGAAAGTGTTTAGATTTGGTTTATACGACTGTGTTGAGCGAAAGTTTCCATCAATCACGAAAGAAAACGGAAGTGTTCTTGTGGCATTAGATGGGCCCTACAGCACTGCAGCTAGATAATAAGTACGTGATCTCGTCGATGTTGAAAGTAAACCAGAATCAATTTATTAACTATGATTATATAATGAATCGAACTGTGCTGATACATAATGTGGCAAGGACATAAACCAAACACGCTTCACTTTGCCAAATCTCCTTATTCCTCTCCTGCTTTCGTTTTCTTTATCCTACCTCTTCTCACATAACTTCAGCCTTCCTTTGACTTCTTCCAAACAGATTCTGGGGTTAAGGCACTGGTCTGCTCCCGAGACATAACTCCTGAGAACTAGTCCGAACAACTACATGGTGTCTCGTGCTTGAGGCAGGTGGTAGTTAGTAAAGTAGAAGCAATCAGGTAGAAAAGGGAGTATTGTTTTTGTTTTGTTATTAATTTAGTTATGTTACTGAATTAGTCATGTTATTAGTAACAGGTTAGAAGAAAGAATACTGGAAAAGCGCGGGAGAAGCTTTTGCCCAGTTCCTTGGGCCTGATTCCTATAAAAATGGGAAGATAGATGAATACCATGAAAAGAATCAATGAACAAATATTTATGTATACACCTATATAAAAAGAATCAATGTATAGTTTTTACTACTAATAATAATTAGTTAGAGGTTATTTATTTAGCGAAATTTGGATGTATTCAAAGTTGAAGTATCTTCCTGTTAACGTATGTTCCCACCCTCATGATATAACACTGATTCCCAGAATTTTCCGCTCCTCTGCATTCACCTATTATATGCCAACAGCTGCAAATTTCACACAATAAGGGAAGAGATTCGATTGAATGAACTGAATTTGAGAGACCAAGGACCTGAGGTCTTAAGCTAAAAACTTTTGTCACGTTTAACATAAGAAAACAGTTATGAAAGGATAGAGGAAAGGGTGTTACCAAAGGGTATTAAATGATTAAGTCCAAAACAATGAGAAAATGAAAATGTTTACTCCGTTTCATATCTGCAGACGACGAGACCTGGTGACGCTTTTGCTGATGAGAACAATGGCATTTATAACCAACAAGAATTCGTATTGTCAGAACACAAAGAAGTAAAAGGTTAGCAGACAACCCACTTCAATAAGCCTGAGAACCGATAAACAATTCTAGTTTCGTTACAAAAGGAACTAGCAAAAGACGGCCATCAAAGAGAGAACATTCCTTTCATTCACATTCCTTCACTGGTCAGAACCGTCAGACATTCTATCGCATTCAGGCACTCACTCACAAGTATTTATCAATATCAGTAGTCAGACCAGACCTTTTTTGGCCGGTTGGAAACTTAAAGTGCGTCAATGCACAACAACGAAAGTGCCGATTATAACTTGAAATGGGGAAACTCGAGGAATCAATTGAAGATAAATAAGAATGTTTTCAAATAACAAATCAAAGGAAGGATTGAAGAAAATTGATAAAAGAATCCGAAAATGTATAAAAGTAAGAAGCTTCCAAGATGCAGGAAGAAGTAGACTGCTACGAAAAATACTGAAACAAATTGGCAAAAACAGGTGAGAATGTAGGAGAAAGGTTTAGACAAGGTTCAAAAGATCAAATCCATATTTTAAACCTCCATTTTGGACCAAGGAAAGGAAAAAATTGACAGAGATGTGTTACCCAAACTTATAAAACTAAAACTTTCTCACCTAGAACCAAGAGGGCAGACACGAATCGTTATAAATTTAAAACCAAGGTCAACCAAACCAAAAACTCGACAAATCAATACCAGCAATAAGCTCACCCCAAAAGTTATACGTTCTCAACATCCATTCTCTAGGAAATAAAGAAAAGCGGAAAAACTCAAGACGAAGCCACAACTTTACAAACAAATCAGACGAAAAGATATTTTCCAAGAGCATTCGGAAAATTTTCGCACGACCGATCCCAATCGGCGAAACCAATTCACCTGAATCAAATATCTGCGGTTGACCCGACCCAACAGCCGTCTCCCTCACTCCTCTTCCGTTTCCCCACAGGAAGACACCAACACACATACACACACGTTCAAACATATGAAAATAAAAAGTCCCAACATTTCGGTTTCTCATTTAACCTGACCAGAGACCCGGAAACCCCTCCGAATCACGAGAAACCTAATAAACTTTCCCGCCGCCACTTTGACCGCCGACGCCGCCGGCTTCCTCTCTCTCCTACAACCCCTAACCCACCATCACGACCGCCACCCCCAACCCCCACCACATAAATAAACATATTTCATTTAATAATTCAAAGAAAATTATTTTCCAATGAAAACAAAAGAGAAGGTCAAGGTATTAAAACTGTAATTATCTCCAACAGCATCTGGAGTTTAATTTTCTCCGGGAAAATTTCGGGCGAAAGAAAAAATTCATTTCCCAAGATTTAGTTTCACCCCAAAGCTGAAGGGATTGGGAAAGCGTGGGGGTGGGGGTGGGGTGGGTAACAAAATGAAAGTAGTTCGAACATTCGGAGAAAGCGAAACGATTATCGTGTAATCGAGATTAATAATGGCGGTCGAAAATAAAGTGAGCCTAGTCACCCTTTCGGTGGTGGTTTGCTCCTCGGAAAAAGCTCTCGGGGGTGATGTTTTACGTCTGTTTGCCTTCGCCAAGGGCTTGCGAAAGAAAGGAGCGAGGGCGGATGGGGGAAATAAAGTTTTGCTTGGTTAATAGACCATTAAATGTTTGATGATACCCTCGTAAAATATGAAGAGTAGTAAAAAATAATCGAGGTGGGACAAAATCAAATGAGCGACGAAATGATGACTGCAACAGAGGGACGTAGAATGTTTAATGAGAGGTTGTGGGGTTGAGACAAGTTTAAGAATACGGCAAAAACGCTCAAAGTTAGTCAGATAAATGTGTAATTGTATTAAAAGAAAAGCAGAACTTACTAGGAGTTACTGTACGTTAACCTACCAAACCAGGTTTAGAGTTATAGCCTAACTGAAAACAACGCCTGAGACAACCGTAAAAAAAACTACAAGCTACTGTATGAAATGTATTGAGTAGATAATATATATAATATTGACTTACAAGCACAATGCGACGTTACGTTATCAAAATTTTATTCTCTCTGTCTACTGCTTAATACCAGGGCTTCACATTAGGGCTCCTTTTAAATTGGTGACTGCATGCTTATTTCAGGGCTTGAACAACTAATCCTAACTAGCTCAGTCTAAAGATATCTTTGTAACCAAATCTACACAAAAACCTAAACCCTTGGTACTCAAACTGTGGCCCAGTGGAAACCGATTGCATGAAAATGTGTAAAAGGTCGATTCCTCATTGTTAAGTCTGAACTATAGTGTCTGACCAATACGAAAATGTTCAAACCTGTGCTCAGAAACTGCTAACATTGTTTGCCTCAACATATCTTTATGAAGCAATATACAGAAAATACATACAGAAACAGACCGACAGATATGCACAAAGATGATTCCCTGAGGGTGGACTGTGCGAGTCGAAAGCCGCACTTGTAAAATTTCTTTTTTGTGGTAAGTCATGTGGCCCAGTCGCAATGGTCACAATGGAAATTTGGCCCAGAAAAGAAAAGGCTTAAGTACCAAGGGCCTAGATAGATAGATGTTAAAATTTCCGCACATACAGAAGCTATTCCGGCAACTGCTTTACCATTTGACTTGAGTAAACTACACACTTGTTACTGAATCCAAAAATCCACTACAACAATCAATTTATAAATTAAATTAATTAATTAAAAATTTATTTAAAAAATTATCTTACCACAAAGCAATTAATAAATAAAATTATTAGATATATAAATAAATAATTAAAAAAATAAAAATAATTAAAACAAAGAACACAACCGACCTCAACGAGAGTTCATTCACAACTGTCAGTCTCAAATCACCTCGAATACCTGAATGCGACGTTGCAATAATTCTCAGTGGCGCCATCTACAGGTCTCAGTTTTCTTAAAACAGGTATGAATATTCATTTTTCCCGGTTTTTCTCTTACAAGGATTTTTTTTCCTGTCGTTTTCCAACCAGATCTCGTGCTTTCCAATATTTTCTTAACTCTCAAAAGCTAAATATTGTTTCTCTCCACGGATCATTTGTCTCAACACTTCTGGTTTGTGCTTAAAGGTTTAACGAATTCAGACACAGTGAGTGTTTTTTTTAAAGTTATTAATTTTTCCAGAAAACGGAAGTGGATTGGCTATATTGGTAAACTTTCATTTTACTGTATAGTAAATTTGAGCCAAAGTGTAGATTTTCTTTTTTCACTGGAAAATTCTGATGGAAGTAGAATTTTTTCAGAAAATTTTTTGATAATAGTTATTACTTTTAGGATCAGACTGTGTTTTTAGTTATTAATATTAATATAATTATCTTGAGTAAATCCTGGCTGTAGCCAAAAAATTGTTTTTTGGTAAATCTTGAACAACACATCTCAAACCACTGATATAAGCATTGCTGATAGCGACTCCTGTGATTTTACTTTATGCTTTTGGCCACGCCATGTTTGTTTTGTTTCAATTTATCTGTTATTATAATATATTTTCATCAATTTTATACTTTTTATAATTTACTAGCCACCTAACATTTTCCACAACTAGAACCACCATTGTCTACCACTTAGAATCACCAGATAAGTGGAAACATCCAAAAAAGGCCGAAAGTTCGCGATAAGAGCAGCCCGGCAGCAAAAGACAGATTGGCAAATAGACAAAGACACAACAAACCTTAGATGAAAGACAGAAGACGCAGTCGAGGACTTGGAAAAGGTATGTACAATCACACTGCTCTGGAATCCTCATCCAACTACCGAGAAAATTCAGTTAAAATGTTCTTCTGTCATACAGATACCTACTTCTTAGATTTCCGATAGCCAACACTAACGGTGACAGCAGCGAAAAGCTTAGGTAGCAGTTAACTTAGGAGCTAGTAGAAGGGCTACATCTTATTTCGAAGGAAGTATACCTTCAAAAAATTTATCAAAACTCTCAAATCCTATGGGGAAAATCAGAAAGTTCAGAGCATTAACTAAGTTCTTAACAGAAATAATAAAAGCTTACGAACATGGTCACGTGACCCTCTAAATATGAGCAATGCGAAGTTGAGCATCACCACCACTACCGCCATCACTATCAAATGCTTGTAATTAACTAAAAAACTGAAAATTTCTCTCTCCCTTTACTCTCTTCCTTTCCTCCTCCTCCTTCCTTCCTTTTCTCCTTCTCCTCTTCCTCTCTCTCTCTCTTCTCCGTCACGAAAATTTTTTGTTTTTCCATTAAAAGGAAAAATTAAATATGTCGCTCCAAACTCTTGACGTTTTAATTGAAAGAAAGAAAAAGAAAGAATAAAAACAAAAATTGGGCAGCGAAATGAAAACTGATATTGTGCAAAATTATTCCCGGTAGGTTTCATTTAAAAAGTTGAAAGCTGCAGCCCCCCATTTTCGTTTTATTTTCCACACCTCCGGCATAGAAAAAAAAATTTGAAATTTCGGCGGACGGTTAAGGCGGAAGGCTGAAGGAGGAGAAGTTGAGGAAGCTTTTTTGATGTGTTCTCGGAAGATTAAATATTAAAACGGAGAAAGACCGTCCGGGTTCGTGTCCCAAAGCATCAAACGATTTCCGCCATTTTTCATTTTACCTTTGAGATTATTGTACGATGATTTAATATGAAGCGATGTTTTATTAGTCGACTTTATAAAATTTTTTTTTTCTAAAATTAAAAACTTTCAACCCCCTTTCTCATCCCTTCACTCTCTGTCTCTCTCTCTTTCTCTCCGTAAAAGACAAAATTTGAATGAGTTCAGAAATAAATGAAGTAATCTCAAAATGAATTTTCTTTTTAATATTTATTCAGGGGCTCAATTCCAAAACTGTTCCAGTAAGGGAAGCAGTGGAGTTGAGTCGAGGTCTTTTTTTTGTTACGAATTTTCCAGTCCAGATTTCGTCTCCATGTTGGACTCTTCCTGGCACTCTTGCCTAGAAACTAGGTCAGCGTCCAAATGTTACTTGTAGTGACGTTGTTTTTCAAGCCTGTTGCCAGGTTTCGTTCTCTTTTTTATGCAGTGAACATGTTTCACTAAAAATCAGTTTTCAAATTAGACTTATTGGTCTTCCAATGTTCCTGGAAGTAATAGTGTGTTACTGTCTTTTAAACATGACCGAAAACGGTAGCGTAAGACTCAGTTTACCTCAAAAACTCATGTTCATGATCTCTCTTGCTGAAGCACTAAAAATGTATATAATCAAGTAGGTTGGGGGGCTGCTTGCTGACTTGGTGGATCTACAAATTACACACAATTACCCAATTTTTAGGATTGATTATCGCTGAATTGTTTAATGAGCAAGGTATTTAACATTAGCTGAATTTGAAAAGTAACTTTGGACATAGGACCACCAGTTTTCGGGAGATGTACTCGCTCTTTTGTTCTGATTTTGGTGATAGTCTGATAAATTTTTGGTTTGTATTTTGTATTTCTATACTAAACAGTATTCTATTGGCTGTTAAGTCAAATATTTGGTTGAGAGATGGAGGGTTTCTCTCCCTTCTCCCAGACGTTTGGGTCTTGTTCACAACTGAAGACATCCTCAGTAGAAGGAAGTTCAGTCTCGCCTCCAAGACTCTATTTATGAAACGAGTTCTTCGAAAAAGGGTGTGATTTCTACAGAATCTGTCCCAAAAGTTCCCGGAGTAATGTTCTCTAAACCATCCATACAAGGTTCATAATCTTTTCAAAGCACTCTTCCCTCTGTTCAGTTGTCAACGCTTCATCCAATTATAGAATCAGTATATCGCTCTCTCGACCAGGATTTCCGACTGGAAAAATTATTCCGGAACTTTTGAGACACTTCCTGTATGAAATAAATCTACCAGTTTGTCATCTTCAGTTCTATCAGAGTTTGAAACGGTATCTACTCCTCTATAAGGTCAACTCTCTTCCTTCTTTCTTTGTCTCCAGACGACCCCATTGTCGGAGTTCAGCTATTTCTCTTCAGCTGACTGGGAAATTTAATTGCTCCGTGAGACACACCAGCAAAATACTTATTTGTAGCTGAGTTTAAGTCTAGTTTTGTCCCAGCTTTGGATATATATTGATGTCGGAAGCGAGCTCGAAATCTCAACAACTTTCTGGTTGGTCACCCATTTTAATCACACAACCACATACCACTCATAAAATGTAACATCTCTAAAAATTAACACCAAAAGACAAAGAAACACCAAAAACCAGAGAGAAAAAGAAAACAGAAAGAGGACCGGGGGAGGGGAAGGGGTAGGAAGAAATAAAGAAAAAGAAAGACTTTCTCTCACCAAATCGCATTAAAACTCAAACTCGTTTCCCTAATCCCACGTAATAAATGTTTCAAGTGACGAACCTAATTTCCTGTTGACACGATTAAAAAGAGAGAAAACTTTTTTTTGACAAGGAAGAATGTAAGCAAAAGAAGAAAAAGCAAAAAGCAAAAAAAAGGAAAACTTCTGTCAAGAAATAATATAAAATAATGAATCAAATTTATATTCTTGACCTTAATGAAATTGAAACGGACCTTTTTTTCCCTCTCGACACCCTTCCAACCATCTTCCTACCTCCCTCCTCATCCTCCTTCATCATTTTATCCTTTCAACGACTCCTGCTGCCCGTCGAAATAAAAAAATAAAAAAAAGGCAGCAGGAAGGAGGAGGTGTCGGTGATGGTGGTGGTGGTGGCGGAGGCAGAAGACGATGAAGAAGAAGGAAGAGGAGGAGGAAAAAAAAGATTAAAACGAATCGTTTATTATTTTTTAAAGTTTTCCCGGAGAATCTGGTAGGATGAGTGGAAGAGGAGTGAGGGAGGGTAGGAAAGGAAAGGAAAGGCCTAAGGGAGGAAAAGAGGAAGAAAGGAGAGATGAAGGGAGGCGCTGGAAAGGAAAATTCGGTGTCAAAACTTTTTTTATATAAATTTTAAAAAGATTATGAAAAAAATTTTCGGGGCACTGAGCAAGAAATTATCATGGAGGAGAAGGAGGAGGTGGAAGAAGAAGAGGAGGCTGTGTAGAAAAGGAATAAAATGGAAAGGAGGAGGAGGGGGAGGTCATAAATTAAAGGTTTTAAAAGAATATGAAAACCAATTTTTATTCTTTTAATGCGAAAAAAATTTTTGTTCTCGTTTAATTGCGAATAAATTACAAAGACAAAATTTTCTTTTTTGTTTGATTTTTATATATTATATATTATATCATGTATAATTATTAATAAGAAAAGTTGTAATTGTTCTTAACAACGTTTTAAAGGAAATTGTTAAAAAAAGAAGAAGAGAAAAGAGGAGAGAGAGGAAGAAAAAGAAATTTGTAACCCTTACAAAAAGGTTTTTTTTCCTCTCTTCGGCGGAGATTAATTATAAAATGACTTCCTTTGTTCTAAGTTAAACATTAAAAGGCGTGGGCTATTCATTAAGGCCCGAACATTTGATTTTGAAAGACTCTCATGATATATTTGTGTTAATTGTATTCCCTTTGGAGAGAGTTTTCCTCGGGTTTTGGTCGTGGGTCTTGATCCCGCTTGGTGCGTGGCTTCATGTCTTTGCTGGGGGTCAACTCTTTAATTCCTTGATTTTGGTTGTTTGTTTGCAATTGTGGATTTTTAGATAGGTTTGGTTTTATCTACACCAAAAACTTTGGGGTTCGGAAATTGTTTTCAAGGCTCTTGAGTGTTGTAGGTGATTAGATTGCATACCAATTTCAGTGCTGTTGGTTTTTAAAGAGTGACACCCTCAGGAGGATGTTTTGGGTTGATAAGCATGCGAATGAGGGAAAAGGTCAAAACTGTTAGAAAGACCAAAAAGAAGTCGTGTGATTTGTGATTTGAGAGAGGGGCATTGAAACTTCTCAAAAACAAAAGTTAGGCACCCAACCACTCGCAGGTTTTGTGATTGAATAGAGAAAGTTGAAATAAAGTGCTGTGGCCAAGCGAATCTTAAAGTAACTAAAGCAAAAACAGAGATATTCGTCCTGTTATTCATTTTTGTTATATCAAATAGCGTCATCCTAGAATATCCAACAGCGTCTACTATCTTTCAAAAGAGAGAATTTTATTGTAAAAGAAAAAAGTCAAAGATGGGTTGTGACGTGACAACCACCCTACGCAAACGCTTTGAGACATTCAAACAGTCAATCCGATCCTTGAAAAATGAGAAAAATTTCAGCAAACAACCCGAGAAAGACGCGATAAAAAGAAAAAAAACAATTCACACGACCACACGTCATTTAACACAACCTGGAACCGAATGCCAAACTCATTCACATCACCATACAAGGGATGAAAGAGGAAGTGAAGGTGAGGGATGGAGGAGGTAAAGAGAGAGGAGAGGATACAGGAAAGGGAAAGTCATTCTCCCCGACCAAGCAATGATATATGCACGCATGGGGACACTTCATCTGGCTTCTGATCTTTCAGAAACACCACTTCTGATCTTCCAGCCCCTCCAGTCAGACTCTGTTTTTAATCTTTCTCGGGGAAAACTAAATTTATTTTTAAAAAATTCAACTCACGTATGAATCGCGAAGGAAGACGGAGAGTGGGAGTCGGGAAATGGGCGATAAGTACCCTACAGAAAAGTCGCATCGATTTTTACTTTTCCGAAAGGAAGAAAAAAAGTTTCAAAATGGAGAAGTGCCTCCGTCTCGTAGGATGGGAATAAGGTACGCTCACTCCATCACCATTTCTCCTTTCGCCTCCTCTCATTAGAAGAAACGTAAGAGGACAAGAAAGAGGAGAAGAGGCGAGAGGAAAGGAAAGAGACAATAAAACAATTGTTCACGACGAATTATGCCGCCATATTAACTTTTTTAACAAGATTTTTTCTTCTAAAGAGGCAGAGAGGAGAGGGCAAAGGAGGCTGAAAAGAGGGAATGCGATTTTCGAAATTTGATTATCGTGACCGAGATATTCAAAAATAGAATTTCAGAAATACCTTAAAAAATAAATAAATAAATAATCTGATTTGATTTAAATTTTATGCGTTGATCTCTTTCCCTTTGTAGAAATAATCAAATCCCAGGCTTTTATCTTTGACTGTATCTTTCTCCTCCCTTTCAATTTGCTTTCCTGTCTTTCTTCTTTCTTTCCATCCCCACTTGTCATTTTTCTCAGATACTTCTTTTCCAATTTTTTGTTTTGATTTCCTTTTTCCAAGAAGTTCCTTTGTCAGAAAGAAACTCTTTTCCACTATGTGGTTAGAATATTCTAAAGTGGATTGGGTTAGGTTATCGCTCCTCTCTACATAATCCTTAAATCCAATTTTGAGACCTCTTACAGGTTTCGAAAATAGATGTTGATGGGCTTAACTGGACAGAATTTATTTTTTATTAATTTTTATTTATTGATTGTCACCTATTAATTAACCTGTCCTCAAGTTCGAGATAAGTAGTTAGTCTACTCCAACTTGGGATTTGTGGGGATTTAATAAAAGTTTATTTAGACTGCGGGTTGAATATTTTACAAACTAGCCGGTAAATAGGATAAATATTCAGTTATTTATCACATTACCCGAGTTTAACTGGTGATTGTGAATAATCGCTGATATTTGTATTAGGTCTATCGGGAAGTTCTGGCCGATAAAGTTACATCAAGTTTGAACACGTTTGAGTGGATTCATTTGACGCTTTTTTGATTCTCTCGTTTTATTACTTATACAGTATACATACTGACACAGCAAATGAACTAAAACGATTATGATTCGTGTTAGTATTAAGTAAGAACATACTGGTTGGTTGACGGATTTGAAGTTCATTCAAGCCACTGTAATATGTATGAGGTCCAGTAAATAAAAATGATACAGAAGGAGTGGATAATCTGTCAGGGTTTTGGATGAAGGTTCAGTTTCTGATAAATCTTACAGAAAATGGTAAGTGATTTTTGAGTTAGAGCTAAACACGATTATAGAATAAGAAAACTTGGCGTTTATATACCGGAAAGTTTTCACGTTTTATCGCCCATACTGTAGCTATCCATACTAAGCTATATACAATATCAACAATTTTTTGGTTTTCACCAGTCACGTGGTTGATATTTAGAAACGGTGACTCAACACTGCCGTGTTGAGTCACCGTTTCTAAATACCACGACTGAAAACCAAAAAATTGTTTATATTGTATATAGCTTAACACCTCCATAAAAGCATACATAACGTCACTGTATACATACTGACCTAGCAAATAAACTAAAACGAATGTGATTCGTGTTAGTATTAACTAAGAACGAATTGGCTGATTGGTTGATT
The DNA here is from genome assembly GCA_016920875.1 of Columbicola columbae. Classification (NCBI taxonomy): domain Eukaryota; kingdom Metazoa; phylum Arthropoda; class Insecta; order Psocodea; family Philopteridae; genus Columbicola; species Columbicola columbae. The sequence goes on along the minus strand of JADMLL010000001.1, from coordinate 4,129,379 downwards.
TGAAGTTCATTTAAGCCACTGTATTCTGTATGAATTCCAATAAGAAAGAAATGATACAGAAGGAGTGGATAATCTGTTCAAGGTTTGGATGAAGGTACAGTTTCTGATAAAATTTACACAAAGTGATTTGAGAAATCCCAATTTGGTGATTTTGACCTGTCTGATGAGCCTCGCTCTGGGGGGTCATCTTCATCACTGTCACTGTCGAGATCATGTTAAAGCAAAACCCTTCTTTGAGCATATCGGACATTGTTGATGCGAAGAAATCATAAATTATGATGACAAGTATATTATTGTATAATATTATTAATATTTAAGATATGATGAATGTATATCTTCGTATTATTCTAAAAATTGACAGAACTTTCCTTATTAACTACTGACCAATTAGATTTAACAGTTAGATTAGAACTACTTTCGTAGACCTAATATAAATATATATGTATTTTCCTGATTTATCACTTTTACCGTAACTTATGTTGGGTGTGCGGCACAGAACCAATATTACTTTCCAGTTCATCTAATAAATGTAAAAGAGGACCTGGATTTATTGATAGTCAACCCAACTTGTATGAAATACACCTTGTTGCTACACTGACTCCATCACTACCCGTTCAGTTTCTTACTTCTCTATGCCTATCTCCTTGTTGAATATTCAGACGCTAACCCCAAGAAATAGACGTGAAGATGAATTAACACCCAAAGAAGAAGGTGGAATTCGTGGCAATTAGAGAAAGAGAGTGAAGGGAGATATAACCAAACAAACAACACACTCCAGCTCTGAAACACACTCATATTAGACTGTCCAAGGACATATAGCTATACACAACACTTGAGAAATTCATTCTTCTGCTCTCTCTCCCAAATACCTCTCGTTCTTACAACACGAGAACATTCTCGATATATCCTTGCACGCGCTTTTTATGTTGTCGACAGCCCGCACCCTCGATCCCCAAACCCCAGCCCTCATTCTTCAGTAAACAATAAAAGCTTTTTCCCTTTTCATTTTCCCTCTTACCCCCAAAACACCCTCTACTACCCCCCCGAAGGAAGGTCTTTACGGAATATGTGTTGAAATATGCATGAGTGCGATATGTAAAATGAATGAAAGGAAGAGGAAAAAGGGAGGAAAATTTTTTTTTTATTTTTCTCGATTAGAAAAATATTTTTCACGTTAATAAAAAGACGACGTCGGACGCCATTAATATGTCACATGATTTTCATACGAAATTAACCATAAAACCATGAATTTAATTTTTTTTTGGAAGGCGGTGTGAAGATGGGTGGAAAGGGAGGAAAGTTTAGGACCAAGTTCCCATTCATTCTCTTTCACTTTTCCCAGCTCTTCTTTCATTCCGGCCGCTAGAAAGCATTTCCGTAAATTTCATAATTTTTGACCCTTCAAGTCATGCACCATGGGATCTGTTAATTATCTTAATTAAAAATCTCTATTTAGAAAAAAAACCTTTTTTCTGTTGTGAATTCATTTTTCTTTTCTCCTTTCTCCTGGCAAATTTTAATTTTCAAAAATTTTTCTCCTGTTGTTGAATTGTTTAAAAAAATTTTTTTTTTATTTATTTTGGTAAATAGGAGCAAGAAGAGATGAAGAGAAGAAGGAAGTTGTTTACTCGACGGTTTCCTTTGTTTGTTTCTGGTTTGAGAAGTGGGTTTCTTGCTGTTGAAGGGTGACCAACAGCAAACAACTTCTAATTTACAGTTTTCAGGACATTTTTTTTGTTTATGTTTGCTCCAGAGTGTGGTTTTGTGTCTAAAGAAAGACTAGTATCATCGCAAAACGTCTTACACGTTCGCAGGAAACTATAAAACCAGTTCGAGGCCAGAACACCCTTCTAAACAACGTCTTAACCACTCGACACAGACACTTCGAACGTGACGTTTGTCACCTAACCAAGAGGGAAAGATGCGTGTCAGAACGCTTACACTGAGTTAGAAACAGTGGTTTCAAAATGAAGGAGGCAAAACAGGATCGATTTTGACATAAGAGGTAGATATGTGATGGTGGTTGGGTTTGCAGCCCTCCGATCATGCGCTGGGGGGCTGTATTTCCACTCCCCATACTCTGACTTATAACTCCTCACATCCCTTTCCAAATTTACTAAAGATTTCTTCCTTTGTTTCTGGTCTCCTAACTTCATTTACAATTCACTGTCTCTGGTCTTCGGAAAGGGTGACACCTATTGTTGGTAATTTCCAAATGACAATAGACTGTATAGAACGAACCTCAAGGGTGAGACTTTCATGACAGGATTCTCGTATTGAGGTGGTAACGTGAAACTCGGTTTTGGATTCTGACATGATTTCTACAATGGGATGTCCTCGAGTGTTTTTGGTTCCAATTCAAATACCCAAAAGAAGAGCTAAGCTACTAACTTTAAGGGTAACAGTCACAAAAATTTCAAAACTCACCTAATTGACTCAAATCTGACATAATCTAATTCTATGTCTAAACTCATAAAACGTCACCACGGTAGAGTTTCTATTTGTTATTCTGACGATTTAGCCTGATTCTGTTCTCACGTCATTCCTGTTTTTCGGATTGATAGTCGGGAGTCTTTACTCTTACAAATGGTGAACGGGAGGTTAAGACAGGTTCCTACTACCTTCACTTGAACACACTTTTTAGTTAATATGATTACAACCACTCCTATATATACTACCTTTGTAAAGGTTTTAAAACGCATTATTAGAAAAACTAGAAATTAGAATATTCCTTCCAGTATTTCTAATATAAAAAATTTATACCTTTTGGGACTCCTTTAGATAGAAACACTAACTCAGGCTTTATGATTTGTTGCATATCCTTCACGAATTTTTTATTTTTAAGCTTTCGCGGTTAAATGTCACTTTTATAGTATGATTAACATACTTTAGGGTGAAGAAAATTGCTGCCATACTGAACTGCAGTTCTGCTCTAAACCAGGAATAAGCAACACGCGGCCTGTTAAACATGTTTTTGAGGCCCGCCAAGCATTTGTAACATTGAATTTATTTTTTCGACTTTCTCCCATTAATATATTGTTATACAATTAATTATAATAAAATGGTGACATATACTACACCAAAATTATTATTTGTGACGAGTTACTCACTTGTCGGTGACTTGTTCAAACGCGCTGGGTCTGTCCTTGTTGGTGTTTGCTTCTGTCACACAATCAGTCAGACTGGTAAGCTGTTTCAGATTTTTGAGTTTCTTGAAAGGCGTGAGTACAATAGTATTGTCAGAAAGGTAATATTAGAGTTTTTATTCCTAAAATTAAGTTTTCCTACAAAATTATGCGGGCCGACAACAAATTTAAAAATTATAATCGGCCCTTCGATTCAAACGATTGCTCATCCCTGTTTGAAACAATGATGGGAATACTGTAGCCATTTATCTCCAGGAACGACAGTGGCTTTATTTTTGGTCACTTCAGGTATAAAAGCCATGTTACGTGGCTGGAATCCTCACTCATGTGAAGACGTTGATAGCGATGAAGTGCACAAAACGTACAGTTAGTGTCATTTTATTCCAAAGTAAATCCTTTTTATGAAAGTTCTTATTCCTGCATTGATTCCTCTTTTGTTTGTTATTTATTACCTCGCAGAAATAAAACCGAAAGAAAGAGGTAAAGAATGAAGAACTGGAGGAAATTATAGCTAAAAGAAGTTTGTCGAAAGGAAATTGAAAAGTGTTGAACGTGTTCTGGTTGGAATCTGCTCTTTGGGAGAATTATCGCAGGCTGTTAGTCAAAAGAAAGAGAGGCCAAGAGGGTATTCATCCTCCTTCCCACCTCCCACTCTTGAGCCTTCTCAATCTGCGGCCTTGGAACTTGCTGCACTTTGCAGAGGCTTTTCGTCTGAGTGATTTATCGTGAGCGGAAAACAAGTTTTGTTTGTTGTATCAGTTCCACAACGGGAACGTTTCGCCGGAAAATCCTGTCGTCACGTGAAGCATTGCAATTTCGTGAAATCTGTTACAGCGCACGTTTGGTACAAAAAAAAATAATTTTGATGAATGCAGACTTGGTACGAATCGGAAACAGATTACGCAGAAACCGGAAGTGATTAACTGCACCGTTAAAACTTTCGCCAAGTCTTCCATGTGTTGGCCTTCTGGTTCGCCCTCAAAGAAACCTTCAAACTTTTGACGACAATACTTCGTCTTAGCCTTGAAGAAATCAGGAAAACTTTTTGGAAGGAAAGGGGTTGGGGGAAAGGACCAAACTTAAAACGAGGACCTCAAACCTCTAAAATAATGGAAGAATCAAGTTGCTAATCAAACAGTTTTTGAGTAAAGAAGAAAGGACGAAGACAGAGAGAGAGAGAGAGTGAAACTTGGTCGGATTTTTAAAAACTTTTTCTTTGTTCCAACTCTTAAAGCTTTTTATGGCTTTTGTATGAAAAGAGGAAGCTTTGACATCTTTTGCTAATAACTGAATTAAAAAAGAAGTTTTATTGCTCGTCGCAACTTTTTCCCGTTGATATTTTTTTGATAAGCTTTAGCTTATAGCAAAGCTTTCTTCTTTGGTGCGTTGTGGAAGATGTCGAAACGTCAAATTTCCGGCTATCTGACAACCGTCAAAGTATTCTCAACTTCCAGTTTTTGCATGAAATGACTTGAGCACCTAGCAAACCCCTTAGTAAAGACTCCGCTCCTTTGGAAAAGAGAAACCAAGAAGACCACACAAAGGAAAGATTGTGCAAAGAGAGAAAGAAGGATGAAGAGTAGGGTAACACCTCAGCATAAAAAGAAAGAAAACAATTTTGGGTGGAAAAATAAAAATTCTTAAATCCGTAGGAGGAGAGAGAGAGGAGGAAGAAGGATGCGAATTATTTTGAATGAAGAAAGAAGAAAATGGAAGGAGACCAAGTGTGTGTACAGGAGTATGGGATGAGAGGAGGATGAACGAGAGGAAGAGATTTGAGACCACATTCGATTATTTAAAATTCCACCGCAGGAAGGATTTCCTGATTTTTAAAGAAGAGAGGCAACAGCAGGTGGAAGAAGATGAAGAGGAGGTTTCGAAGGTGAGTTACCGTTCTCGTCTTCGTCTCCCTCTCACGCGTTCATTAATAATTTCCATTCTTTATCCGTCTTTTACTGGATAAGCTTTCCGCGTTTCTTATTTCTTTCCATCGTTTTCCCTTTGCCTTTTGAAAACCGGAAAAGGAAATGCGATTTTTTTCTCTAAATCAGATTTTCGTGAAGTTCTTTCAACCTTCCTCCCACTCTCACCCGTCCTTCTTTTCGTTTTCTTTTACAACATTCCCCACTACAAACGGAAACCGAGGTGAGAGAGAAAGAGAAAGAGGGAGAGAGTTCGAACGCGAGTTTCAGAAAATTATTAAAATAGTTTTATACGGAACTAGAGAACAAAGTTTCACAGCATCATCATCTGTATCTGATATCGAAAAGGGAAATTATCGGAATTCGAAGTGTCTCGGTGAGAAAGACAGACGGTTTTCCATTTTAAAAAGTTTCACCGAAGGAGTCTGCAAGGTTGTAGACGTCAAGGATTCTTCTTCTTTGTGTCAGACTAAGAGGAGAGGTGGAGAAAGGGAAAAGCAGAAAGTTGGAGTGTTTTTCCAGGTTACTGAGTTTTCCGCTTCTCCTCCGTCCAAAAAAAAGTGAAAAGAAGGAGATAGAAGTGAAGGTAGTGCGGGGGGACCGTCGTCTTTCGGTGGAAACCATCCCAGCTGCTTGATCCGGTAAAACAAGCCTTTGAGGCGATTGCGGTAGAATCTTAAGGATTTTAATGGAACTTCGACAAGACTTACTACGACTACAACCGGAGAAGTTTCTTAAATTGGGAAGAACTACCCACTTCCAAGGGAGGGGATTAGTTTCCTTTTGGCAGAACTTAAGACTTTTCATTTGCTCTTTCAAGTGTGCTTCACCGTTAGGTTTCTCCTTTCTTCATCCTCGTCCGTTTCTCTCTCTCTCTCCCTTCCCCTTGCCCCGCTCCCTTTCTTGCTATTATTCGGCTATAGAGCTTAAACCCAATTGTGCAATCGATGGGAAATTCTTGAGACTCGTGTTTCAAACGTTTTTCTCCTACCACCCGAAAACAAAAACAAGGATAAGAAGGAAGGGAAGACCGACCGACCCAGCCGAGAAACTTGACTTAAGTCGAGTTAGGTTACATTAAGTCGGGTTGAGTTGGCTCCCGTTTTTCGACCAATAGAAGGAGGAAAAAAGAAAGAAAAGTCTTCGGAAAAACTTCCATTTAAGGTCTTTCGTTAATCATTCCAGAAAAAAAGGAAAGAAAAAAAGAAAAGTTTCTTAATGAGAGGAAATAAAAGCTTTACCCGAGCTTAAGAACGAAAAGAGTCGAGGATATGGGAAGAAGAGGAAGTGGAGGAGGAGGAGGAAGAAAAGGAGGAGGCTTTCGGTTCTCCAAAGCTATTAACTGGGATTCTTCTCCCTCATTACGCCTTGTTATTCTGACATTCGTCGACCCAGACTCAATTAATATTATGTCCCCCGTTGCTCTCCCACTCCCACCTTCTCCTTCATTGCCTCCACCACCTCCACCTCCTGCCCCCTCCCAATCTAAATGCTCTTTATTATGATTCTCTTTTAAAGATTAATCAAATTCCTCTCGACTCGATGATAAATCCTAGAAATTCTGTAATTGAATTCTTGACTTTGCTTCGGATTAAAAGATTAGAGACATGAGAGGAAAATGGCGGGAGGTGAGAGGGGAAGGAGTTTCGGCTTTCCCGGTAAAGCTCCTCTTCCTCCTCCGTTACATCTATTAAAATCTCCGGAGATTTTAATAATTTTTTAATAAACGGATTCGTGGAGTTTTGCGGTCGAGTGAATCGGAGTATGGTATCACTCACTGTCGAGAGGGTTGAGGGAAGGAAAAAACGAGTTTCAAGTTGCTGGGAGGAAAAGTACTTGAGCTGTAGCAAGAGGAGAGGAGGAGAGGGCGCTGGTGGTGAAAATATTACTGTTTCGATTTGTTAATGTTTGCGCTCGCACGAGGAAAACATAATCAGGGAGTATTGGACGCATAAGTGGTCCCTCTCTATCTCTCTCTCGTTCTGTAGATTTTTGGGGTTGGAGTCACTAACCCCTGGGTTGAGAGTTTGTTCTGGTTCTGAAGAGTGCTTGACTGTACCCGAAAGTCGATTGTGGTTGAAAGTCTGGTCGTTTGTCATTGTACGATCCGACCTTATTTCCCGTTTCTCACCTTTAAACATTACACTTGAGGTTTTGAAGTTGAGGAGGAGAGGGAGAAAGGAGAGAGGAAGAAAATGTTAAACGAAACTCGTCATTCATTAGAGTTTACGCTCACACTTTTCATCTCCTTTCAACCCTCATCTGGAAAACTTACCTCAGGTAAAACAATATGTTCTCAAAACCTTATCGACTCTTCGTCTGTGTTAGTCACAAACATAAATAAAAAAGTCAAAATCGTAAAAAGAAAAAATCAGCAAACAAATAGGAGAGACGACAGACGTACCAAGACGGCCACTCTATGAGTACCAACTAACTAAACAGAAAGGAAGACAAAGAAAGAAGTTAGATGACTAATAGTGAAGATAGCGGAACCAGCGTGGCAGGAAAAAGCCAGCCGATGTATTGTGTTGTATTCTGATCTCAAAATCATAACTACTTTCAAGCCGGAAGTAGCTCCTTCTTTCTTAACCCAAAATCAGATTTTGGCATAAGCTATCTTCATCTATCCTCTCTCTTTCTGACGATTCTGATTTTCTCAGACAAAAACCTTCCGTTGGAAAAGTTGTTTAAACACTGATGAACACCAAGCTTTTAAGTTTCCTTTTTTGTGAAGTTGGTAGCCCCTTTCGTCTTTCCTTTGAAGTCGTTTGTTTGAGTCAGTGGTTAACGAGTTTTTGAAACTTTTTGTGTTTGGTTCTTAAGAATCTATGCTTGCTCCTGTTAAAGGAGGCCACCGATTGATCTTGGAGTAGACCTTTATATAGTCAGACGTGTTATTCCTATTTTGGTTTTCTTCAATCAAAGATTTTCTAAAAGGTAGAAAAATTTGGGGAGAGAAAAACTATTGTTTCAGGGTTTCAGGGTTTCGGTGCGTGTTTACAAAAACTTCTACGTCTGAAGTCCCTACATGAAACTAAACAAAAGAAACAAAAGCAAAAAAATTTTCCTCGCAGGAAGGAGAGGAAAAAAAGCAAAAAGTGAAAATTACTCCAAGTTGTATAAGTTTCATCTTCGAATCGGAAAAATTTTGATTTTTTTTGTTTTAGAGTTGGTAGCGTCGTTTGCTTTTCTTTGATTCCGTGGCTAAATCTAAAGCGAACCTAAGGTAAACTGTAACAGTAATGAGAAAGAAGAAGTAGAGGACGTTCACAATAAAACGTTTTCGAATTTTCGATCTTAAAATCTCTTAATTAGACACTAAATAGTAAATTCGAAGGAAAAATTCAAACTGGAAGCAAAACAAAAAAAAGATTTCCGAGGCTTGTATAGAGAAAAATTTTCTCCTCGTCCTCGACTTTCCCGTCACTTCGGTGGCGTCCTAACAGAAGAAGAAAAAAAAACTTGAAATTTGTGTCGAATATTGTTAAGGGATGGAAAAAATTGGGAAAAGTGGAGAGAATCGGATTCCCAGGTGACTCCTTTCTTTGGTAAGATTACTGGGAAACACGTATCGTAAGGTGCGAACAAAGGAATTATTCCGCCAATATTTTTTTTCTACGTGTGTTAAGGGAAGAGAGAGGAAGAGACTGAAAAAAAAATTCCTCCTCTCTCTTTCCCTCTCTCTCTCTCTCTTTCTTCCTCTCACTCTCTATTCCCTGTTTCGTGTTTTTGTTTGATGAAATGCCATCGAACGGAGGAAATGTGTTCGATAAATTGCAGAATTGATCAAATTAGAGGTGTCAGTACGTCTTTCTTACTATTTCCCAGGGGAAGTTTTTTTCCCTCTTCCTTTTTCACTTCGATTGGTACAATTTATAACATCCGGGGGAAAAGTCCTCTTTCTCGCTCTCTCTTCTTTTCACTCTTCTTTTATCCGACTTTCATCTCCTTTCTCTCCTCCTCATTCATTCCCTTTTGGTTTCTTTTTGGAAAGGGGTGGGAGGTCTTCAAAACCAGGAGTTAACCTTTGATTGCTGGATACTGCCCTCGAGGACATTTGATTGCCTTTGTGGAATAAGTTTACCTTTGGATATGTGGGAAGATTTTCTCTTGAAGGAGTCGGCTGTTGTTTAGCACGTTTAAAAGAATTCTCAAAGTGTTTATGTTTACGTTTTATTTACTTGTTTATACATTGGTACTTTTAAAAACTGACTGTTGAGTTTGTCCATCCCTGAAACCTTGGAGAAGGGGTTGTGGGGTGTACAAAACAAATTTAACTATCCTCATACAGACCACGTTTTTCTCTAACACTTTTATTAGAACTCTTACTCAACTCAACAGTAAATTTTTCGTTTCATCTCAAAAACTATCGGTTTGTTTCTTAGTACACGTTGGTTTACTTTTAGTTTAGTCTCTTAGTTTATGGTGCTTTCACCGTCTAAATTAACTGAGTTTTAATCCCGTTTTTCACCTTTTTTGGGTATAACAGTGAGGAGGACTTGAACTCGCGACTATAATTTCTTAGTCTGGCACTTAACCGTTACATCAAATAAGTGTCGGTTTACTCAGTGGTAGAGCAACATTCCTCAGTAGAAGTCTGAACCCGGAAAGACAAAAGACGAGAACCAGCAAGGTAAGACCTCCAAATTATTAACAAGTGGTCCTTCGACCCGGATTAATTCAGTTCAAAATTTTAGCACTAACTGTATTAGTTGACCTATACGATCCTAAAACATATACTAGAAGTCATGCTGCTTGAAAGTCGCTTTCTATTATAATTATCGAAACCGCCGGCAATTGTGATAAATACTCATTCGCTCGTTACAGTCTCAGGTTGTATATTACTATCACCAGAGTACATGAGTGTTTCAGTCACCAAAGGTGTCTAATAAGACAGGGTCTCACTAACAGCACCGGTAAAAAAGCCGTCCGCTTATGAAATATGAGGAAGAGACGAATGGGAAATGAAGGGAAAAACAGCGGAAATGACCGCTTTTGATTCATCGATGCACTCACACGTGCATTTAAAAAAACATTAAAATGACACATTTGAGAAGGGAAATCACTTGTATAGGACAGCGGCCGATAAAATTTGGCGAATATGTGACAGATCTGTGCGTCTGCGTCAGACAAAGTAATACAGTACAGAACAGTTGACTGGTAATTCAGTATAAAAGTTTTCCTACATCACACCTAAACTGAAGACACACGTGTTCATTGCAGAACATTCATCACATCAGAACATAAATGCTTTCCATAAGCAATTTCCGGATCCGTGGCGAGCCTCTTTTCCTCACCCAACAAATTGACTCTCTCTTGAATCGTTTCAAAGGTGAATCAAACTTGATTCCATCCTGTAAAAACCTCAGAGACCGACACACGTTTCTTGCACGTGATACAATGAGAAGAATTTCGAAAAGCAGGAAAAGAATCTCGACCTTCCCAACTCCCAATGTCGTTTCAGTCAGGAAAATATAGTGCGGGAACTACAGAAGAGAGGAAGAGTCAGCATTTTTACCCGCTGGGCCCATTTTTGGAAATCAAACGACGTCGTCATGTTTTTGTCGTTTTTGATGACCGTGTGAACGAATTACGAAGTATACTAATTCGAGAGGAAAAACTTAGTACGAACAAAAGAGACGGAAATAATAAATTTGGGTTTTAAAGCGAACAATACGACCGCGAATGGCCTTAGCTGCGTTTGAAATTAATTAATTGTATGCTAACCACGGGTCGTCCATAAGTTATTGGAAATTTTTTTTAATGGGGAGGAAGGGGTGGAGGGAAAGAGTTCACACATTTCAACCCCGAAGCCTTAGCCTCTAACCTCAAATGAATTTACCTCCTTTTCTCTCAACTGATTTGTGCAAGAGTTGGTGGCTACAGCTTCTTGGCGTAGGGACCAGTGTTTAATTCTCTAAGAGCTATACACAAACAACGTTTATACAAACCTGTAAAAGTAACAGTTACCTGTAAAAAATTGTTTACAGCACAAATTGAAGACTTTTTGGTCTACGGTTCCTACTTTTCACACCCCAGTCCCAAGCACTTTACCCTAGGACACCTAAACAAGTGACAATAACACTCTTCAAATGATACAAAAACCTTCCAGACAAGCTTTTGTTTAAGACCAAAACAAAAAACCTATAGAAAGAAGCCGAAGAGCGACATTCAAGAACTTTTTTTTAGAAGAAAAGAAATTCCCAAAACACCGAGCAACAGTTAGAAAAAGCTCAAAAAGCTTTCTTGAGTCCGCGTCACCGGAAAGTGTGGGAGGATCCAAAAATTAAAAGAAGACTAACTTTTGCTTTTCTTCCTTCTATCCCCTGTTTGAAACTTCCGCTCAATCTCTCTCTCTCTCTTTTTATTCCCAAAATTAAATGCCTGAGCTTTTTCTCAGCTTTTTTTATATTTCTTCAAAATTTTCTCTCTTTTCAAGGCGTTCACATGAGTTGGAAAAATATTTTTGTTATTTCCTTTGACACATTTCCCTTTTTTTTCTTACACGAACCAAACAAGTTGGTATTTAGGTCAAAAGTGCATTTTCCGTAGAAACTTCTTCCAAAGACTTCACGGGAAAAAGGAAATTGTGAGTTGAAAAGCTTCCTGAGAAGGAAGATCGATGGAAAGGAGATCGAACGTCAGCAAAATCTGACGGCCATGTAATTCAGAACGAAGGTTATTTAAGGTTCTTTCAGGGTGAGGGGTTGTTCATGGAAGGAAAGGTGGAGTGGTGAGATAAAAGGAAATGGGGGATGAATGCTGCAGATAAAAACCAAACGGAGGGTTGTCCAAGTGTCAAAAGCTCATTCCCTGTAATTCAATTTACCACTGCATGTTTAACAGTTACAGAAACAGAGCTTTGACATGTTACTAATTCAAAAAATACATAATAATATATTTCACTGTATACCCCTCTCGGGTGTTACCATGTTCGCCCAAAAGAAGCCGGCCTTTTTTTATGCGATCTGTGTAAGGTGAGATTTATTTCATTACCAAACCTGGGAACTTGGATTCTGATCGTCATGACTCTTTGGGAATGAAATGGATGATGAGGGTGGAGGGAAGAACCCAAAGCAACGAGTCACAATTTCTGGATTTGTGTTTTGCTACCGAAATCCTTTCCAGCTGCCGAAGTAAATTTTTGTTTTATTTTTCAAAACCCATATCAACCATTTTCAGATTTCCTTTTTTCAAAAACAAGGGTTAAGAGGAACTTGAGAGCTTTTACACAGTTTAACTTTAAGCGCATAAATTGTACGAAATTATTGTTTTTAATATAAACATAAACCGATAAACAATACATACACGACTTCGCTTTTATCATTTCCTTCTGGTTTGTATTTTCGTTTATTACATTAGTAGAGAAATCGAATATTTCGCTGTCGGTAGAGACGAGGAATGAAAAAGAGAAAGCGAGGAGATGGAAGACATCAGGAGCTTTAACTACTCAGAGAGGGTGAGAGAGACGGAAAGGTATTCAAATTGAAGAAGGTAAAAAATTACGAGGAATTTTGGGAGCGGCGAAAGGGGGCAAATATGACAAAAAAAAATGAACAGAAGGCAATTTGGCGTCGCTTTAGGAAAATCGAGAATCGTTATTTCGTCACGAGCTTTAATTAACTCTCGGGAAAAGTCGGGAAAAGCTTAAACAGACTTAGGAGACTCCGACTTAATTAAAGTTACAAGTTGCCGTTTTCTTAGTTGATGTCTCCGAAGGGAAAAAATTTTTCCGATCCGAAGATGGAGCTTGTACAAATAGGAGGAATTTTAACTTTCCTTCCTCCGTTTTCCTCCTCCCTACAGCGGAAAATTCTTCCTTTTGTTTAGTTTTACGTGGGAAGGTTAGAAGTTGAAGCTTTCGTAAACACGCATCGAAACCGTTTTCCTTTTCGTTTGTCTGAATGGAAAACATAAAAAACGGATCACACGCTTAATGGCATCTAAAAAATTTAATTTGAGATTAGTCGACGATCTTGTTTAACGAGATCAACCACAAGCTCTTAGTAACTTAAAAGGGAAAACTTTCAAAAACAAATGAACGTCAAGAAGAAACGAACTGCAGCATCCACTTTCCAAAAAAACAAAGGTTGGCGTGCAGGTAGCTTTCCCAACGATCCACGATTAAAAGCTTTTAGACTGAGAAGATCAAAATCGCCGGTTGGAAGGAGAATGGATGAAACGGAAAGAAGAAAGCTCGCTCCATAAACCTGACTTGAAAGTTGCTTCGCGATAACCGCCGATACATTTATACTGGGAAAATTTTTGATTTATAATTATCTGATGCTCATACGAGATCCATAATTCTTTAAGGAAGAAATCAACCTAACCGAAAAGGTAACTTTTGGAAAATTCGCGGAGGAATAATTAAGAAGGCTCTCGGAGAAGCGATTCGAGGAAACCTTAATTAACTTCCTTTCTACTTTATAGATTTTCCTGTAATTTATTAAGATGCAGGAAAAGGGGTGGAAGAACACCGAGAAAACGAGGGAAAGCGGAAACGGAAGGACGGGGTGAAGGAGTAAGAGGGGGTCGTCATTTAACGGAAAATCCGCGCGGCGTGCGGAAGAAGGTCAACGATTTGGGAAGCTTTTTGTGGAGGCATGGGGGTGAGGTGGGTGTGACGGATTTGAAAGCCATACGGGTCGCCCATTCGTCTTCTTCTTTTCATTAACCTCCTCCTCCTCCTTCTACCCTCTTCCGCATCCTACCTTTTCTCTCTTTATTTTGTGAAGTTTCCTTTTGCAGTTTAATGTTTGAAAATTTTTGTGGGTGAGCTCGTGCGAGATGTGTCAAATGAGTGGGAAGTGTGAGTCTCGGAGGGAAGATAAATGAGTCATCAGCACATGAACAATAAGAAAAGGTCGTAAAAAAGTTAGAAAGAGGAAAAGCAATCAAATAAATCGTAGGGAGAACATTGAAATGATGGAAATCGTGAGCGTTGGCGGCGACGGGAAATCAAGGCGATGAGTTGCTAATCTTCCACCGCGAGAGAGAAATCTCTGAGGAAAAAAGCATGAAACAAAGAAACTTACCAGCAACATATGCGGCCAGGAGTGCCCAAAGAACAGCTCGGAACAGCAAAAAACTTGTATTGAAAGCCATCTCAAAGGGTCGATTCGTATGCTAATTTCACTCCCAGAACGGACGATCGTTAACCGTTGTTCAGGTTAACCATCTGAAAACCAAAATAAATTAGTTCAATTTAACTTGAATTTATGAAAAATAGAATCACAAGCTTATGTTTTACAGACAAAATAAGGAGAGGACACTCTTTGGGAGAGAAGGCTGTCGGAAAGGAACGAAATGACAAGCATAAATGCGAAAAACACCCGTCCACCTGTTTATTTTAACAGAACATTTCTTTTTTTTAAGTTTTACTAAGTTAGATTGAAGACATGGTCTCCATCTTTATATCTCTTCTCCTTCTATCTGCTAAACTGAACAATTTTGGTACAAAGACCCAGGTAGACGAGCACATCAGCCTACTACCTGTGTACAAATTGTATGACCGTTTCATTCTGAAATCCTTAACTGTGCCTTCATCTTTAAATCGGTGCCATCTTTCCATGGTCTTAAGGGTATTGTTTAAATTTTTATGGTTCTTCTCTATTTTTTAAACTATATATACAATCATGGCCTTCGTCGACATCCAATAAGGTCAGTTATTACCGATTTGTAAATCAACAAATGAAAAAAAACACCAACAACAAACCCAAAGTGCCGGAGTGCTAAACAATCGCGTCTTAGGTTTCCAAAGCAGAAAGGACTTATGAAACTAAAAACCTCAAAGTAACACACAAGTTTCTATCCTGATTCAGCTCATTCATTACAATACAACATTCCCCCAAAAAGGAGAGAACAGAAGAAGAAGAAGGACGAGAAGGATAAAAGAATTAAAGAAACAAGGAGAAGAAGTCAAAAGAAGAAGAATAACATCAAGTCTCGGGATATTGGATTCGCCTGTCAGAATATCGGAAAATTTGTGAAAACAAGTAGACATGGTGGCAGGGAGGAGGATAAAGGAAAGGTTTTCCGGTCTCGCTTCCTCTGATGAAAAGGATTTCATAATTTGTTTAAAAAAAATTCCAACCATTTCAATATTTTTATGTTTCTTTAAAAATTCCAAATTCAGATTCCAACGAAACAAGACTAAGAAGAAGAAGGAAAAGACGGAGGAAAAGAGAGACGGAGGGAGGCGAAAGGCAACGGGAATTTTCCTCAATGATAAAAAAAATCCGATACAAAATGCGGAGGAGAAAAACTTTTTCCCTTTTCTGCAAAAAGTTCGACGTTTAGTATACTATTTATATAGATGGAAATGACTTCTTCAAAGGCGAAATGGTCGTGACAGCAATGGAAATACGGCCATCAAAGCTGTGGAGGAGACGGGGGATGGCGGGGGTTGGGAAAGCGAGGGAGGAGGATGAGCTTTGGCCTCTACATGAGGGAAGAACGGATGACCACAACAATGTGATTCGTTGGTGAAATCATTTTTAAAATTATATTTTGTTTTTGTTTCTCTTCCTCCATTTTTTTGCGTCATTGGAGATTTTTTTTTGTTTTATTTTCCTCTTCCAGCCTTCGAGAAATTTTTATTTTTGGAAAATGTTTATTATTATCTCTTTTGGCTTTTTTTTCTAAATCTTTCGTTACCAGTTGTTATACTAAAAGACTCTCCTACACGTCATCTTCCTATATAGCTACTTGTTATCTTTAAGTATGTGTGTATTATGACTTGTTATATACCAGGAAGGGGGCCAACCTGCAGCTCTTTGAAGGAGTTAGACTCTTTATGTACCCGAGTTCTCATTTCATTTTTGGGCTATTATATCAGAGGTTGCCAAACTTTTTTGTGTCGTAGACCCCTTACCATGTTTTTCGGTTTTGGACAGACCCCTACTGACCTGATATTGATTTTTGTAAATTTCTCACTGCAGTGAAATAAATTTTTTACTTCATAGGTACTTGTATAAGTAATGTATTTGTCTTTATATTATCAGATAGTATACTGTAAGTAAATTGGTGCTATCAGTATATGTTGAGATCCACTATCGTGGACTCCTAAACTTTTTTTCGCTGACGTAGACCTATTATAGGTTATCATATAGATCCACTTTGGGGTCGATATAATATTTAAAAATCATTATCGTTGGGTTTGTATTTCAGTATTCTCGTGTGAGTCGTTTAAAATTCGTTAAGTCCAAACACCGATCAGTATTAACTACTCAGCATCTCAAAGGATCACTGACAAGTGCTCTCACCAATTATTCACCAAAGTTTAAAGCAATTACAAAAAGTAAAATAAATTCATTTCATTATTATTATTAATAATATTTAAATTTAATACACATTTTGTACTTTTATTTACATATTTTCAATAAATAAAATTTCAGTAAAAAAAATGTTTTAACACCTTTTAAATGTATATTTAATTAATATTTCAATGAGGAAAATTTTCAAATTTTTAAAAGTGCTTTCGAGTAAGAAGGAGCTTGGCTACTCCTGTAGCCGAGAGTTCATCATATGAGCTCCGCCTTGGAAGGAAGTCTGTTTTATAATGCTGAAACTGCTTATTTATATTTCAAGGCACAAGCTATTCAGGCAACTGTTCCAATTGTAAATTATTTTAACTAAAGGCATTTTTTAACTTAAATAAATATTTTATATTAAACTTAAATTCTAAATTATTTTTAATTAAGCTTATTTATTTATTGAATTGAATTTGCCAATTTATAAAATTAATTTATTTCAATTGAAAAAATCTTAAATAACATTATTCTCTCTTCAAGGCAGGACTCATATACTGAATTCTCGCTACTTATTGTTCGTATTGTTCGGGCCCTTTATAGTTTAATAGAAAGAGAGTTACGGTCTAGTAAGAGTCACAGATTAGCTTCAGAAGTAAGTAGAGGTATTAATGCTGGTTTTAGTATTTGTTATATTATCTATCAGTAATTAAATTATTTGGAGAAAGATGTGGAAAAACGACCTATTTGCCTTTGTTGGTTCTAATTGAAACAAGAAATCAGGCGACAAAACAGTTTGGAAAAGAACTGGAGAGGCTCCTGCTAAGATGGGTGTGGTTATTAAACTGTTATAATTTTATTAAAAAATGAAACATTTATGAGCAATATAGTTTTTATCATTATTATTATTATCAATTTAAATTTTAAAAATTAAATTGTTATTCACTTCATTCCAAAACATCTAGATTTATATGACATGCATTCATATAGATACTTAGTGCAATGTTATTCTTATGCCAGTATCGGTCTTTTTATGTTCAATAAAATCGAATACAATCAATAAATCGTAAAACGTCGATACATAACAGTTGATACAATATGGTGTCGTGATTACAATAGACATGTACATTATACAATCGTTAAACATCTTTTTAGTATTTCAGACTCCAGCAGTAACTGTTTTTTAGTCTAACTGTTTATCATGTTAGTACTCACTGTACCTCACAAAGGTTTTAAGGATGTATGACAAGTGAAATATCCAAAAACTATTTTCATTTCTTTGCCTTTCCCACTCCTAATTCAAGACAATATCAAGAATATCATATTGGCCCTATTTCATTATGAGGTGGTCAGGAGAATCAAAGCACTTAAAGCAAGAACACTATGAACCTTGACTGTGGGACACCCGTTGGAGGTGTTAGTGGACTAAAATGAGTTAAATTTGAGTTTTGATCTCGTTTTGCAAGTTTGGGTTTAACAGGATGCGAAAGAAGGCCAAGAACCCACTGATTCGGAAGTCAGGAGTTTTGATCACTCAATGAGAAACCTTCCAATTTTGTAAAAATAAAATAACCGAACCCTTCAAAGTTATTAAAATAGTTTCTTATTAAAGATACATACCAAGTAACTTCAAAGCAGGATCTTTATTCCGAAGAAGTCACAAAGTGGTGATCGGAGAAGAATGCAATTAAAACCATTTCATCTCGAATGCAATAAATATGCATCGAATTGATGGTATTTAAAGAAAATAAATAATGATAATTACAATAATGAATATAACAATAATGATAGCCATCTTAGAGATGCTTATAGCTTTGACACACCTAAGCCTCACGAATACTCAAAAATTAATGACCTCACATGAAATCACCGCTGGCCTCATCCTCAAACCCAGGTGTGCGTGCGCACATCTTATAGTTTCATCTTTAAATCCTTTTAATATTAAGCACCTATTGTTCCACTTAAGGACGTCATCACAAGTAGAAATGGCACCGTGTTTTGATGATTTTTCATTTAGGTCCTACTTGTACTCCCACCTGAAATTGCCAGATATCTGCCAAAAATTTAAGAAATTTGATAATTATTCATGTTTCTTTTACTAATTATCAAAGGATAGAATTACTTGCTATAATTATAGGGTCTTTATTTATTTATTGGGAAAATTAAAGACAGCAATAGTCACATTCAATTGGTTACATGAACATTAGTTTGTGTTGTGCAAATTGTTGTTGCTTGGTTGTAATAATGAGATTCCGACTATATTATGATTGGGTATACTGCCTTCTTGTATATATCCTTTCCCGGTGATATTTTTGGAATAAATGTGATCTATCACGGTGTTTGATATTTTGTCTTTCTGATCCCTATTCTTGTTAAGCCTTTTATAAGAATTTTTAAATTGTTAGTTGCTAGCGTATTTTTATGTCTTTCAACATGGCGATCTTCTTTTTCTGAGATTTATGTTAATATCTCCCAAAATTGTAAAATTTTCTTCTATTATTTGGACGTTTCATTCCGTTTCTGCTTATCCAGTTATTTCTTTAACTGGATAGTCCAAAAATGCTGTCGTTACGAAATTCTAACTGGAATCGGCCGAGTTATTCCTCAGTTAAGACCACTTGATTCATGCCACTAATCAGGACTCAACATTATCAACTTCATTCCGGTTGCGATTGAGACAGATGATTCTTTCAGTTGTAGAAAATTTGTTTAGGTAATCAGCAAAGTCACCGAATTCCGACACGACTAAGATTCCGAAACAGTCGATCCCCAGTCCATACGAAATCATATCGTAGGAAAAACCTAAAAGTAGGCTGACCCCTTGCACTTAGCACGATTATATGAATAAATCGGTGTTAGCAGTTTTAGTCGCTGAGCTTTCTACACCTTTATCTACGATGTGAGAAGCGAGTGGAAGAAGGCACCAAGAACAAGAAAAAATTTCCAAAGACAGTAACCGTAAGAAATGAAAACTAAATGTCATCACATCACCAACCCCTGGCACAGCTTCATGCTTTCTAAAGGGATGACTACACTTCCTCACTCCACTTCCTTCCACCTGTCTTCAGAACTTCTCACAGATAATTGTTAATTAGATAAAACAAAAAAGGGCAAAACAAAACGGAGGAATTAAAATTTTAATTTCGTTTGCAAAAAAAGGAGAAAAAAATTAGCATCTTCAAACGAGCGTTCATTTTTATTTAAAAGACTAACAGAAAAGCGGGTAGAAAGAGGGAAGGGTAGTGGGTAGGTGGGAAGAGATTCAAAACCAAGAAAAGAAAAGTGGCGGGGAAAGGAAGAGAAAACAAAAATTTGTTTGGAAAAACGGCGAAGTTATGAGGAAAACCTGCGTCAAGGCCGTGAACACTTTATTCTAGCCAACTGGCGTCGGAAAATCGTCGACACTTTCATTTTAAACCTCCATTTCCGATTCGGATTCTCGACTTTCTTCAACCGCATTCGGTTATTTGAATCTTTTTCCTTTCTTTTACGTTTATTTCCTTTCCTTCATTCCCCACCCTCCACCTCCCAACCTTCTTTCCCGAAAATGAAGGCGAAACAGTAAAATGGATGGGAGGTGGTGGAAAGTCGTTTGGTTTTTCCGAAACTCGAACTTTTAATTTTTTGTTTTGTGTTTTCCCCGACCTTGTGATTGGCTGGAGGTCAGACACAAAGCTCTCGAGGTTATTCTAAAAGAATTTCCCTTATTTGATGGGTTCATATCCGGTTTGAAACCGGTCAGACTGTTTATTAAGTCTTTCGAAGAAGTTGGAAGCTTTTTGCGTTTTGTTCTGACACTTTGGGCTCATCTTTGTCAAGCGCCCTTTGGATAAATTTTTAATTATCCAAAGTCCGACACTTGCGTCATTATGGCTCAAAGAAAGGAAATTGCGTTGACCAACTAACACCACACTCTCGGGGGAAAAGAAAAATTTTTGGCAGCAAAAACCAAAAAGGGATTTCTGTTCCCAACACACCATTTGTGACAAAGGCAAAAGTTGACACCACCAAAATGACAACATCAACACGAATATTAAAAGGGACGGAAATGTGTTTGATGACAAAAACCAAAATTTGAGAGATGAGGGGAAGCAAAAAATCGAAAACACACAACTAAAACCTGAGAAATTGAAAGTTTTCTTACAAAAACAAATCAAATTAGGTCACATGACTAACCCCAAAATCGCGTTGAAGAAGGTAACAATAAGGATCTGGGATGTGACATAAAAGTTCGGGTCTGCTTGGATTAACAAAGTGATGATCACTTCAGATCACGTTTGAGTTGCTTTTGTGTGACTTTGAAGTCGTGACTTTGTATCAGTAACTCAGAATCATAACTAATGTTGTTTAGTCAGCTTTACTAATCGTAAACAGATTGCTTATTGTAATTAACAAAAATAGTATATCATCTTAGAAGAATATTCCATCTGTACAAGATTAGAATCATTATAAAAAAACTTATTCACAACGCTCCTGTACGTATTCAATTATCATTTGTCTGTTTGAGATACTGTATAACATTACTGGATACAAAAGACGACTAAAACAATATCGGATCTCATGTTTTTGTGAGTTATATAATGCAAGAATAATCTTTCCCATCAATATTTTTTTATAAAATTTAACTAACATATTTGGAATCCATTTTTGAATCTTCAAAACTTTTTTTACGCGATTAAAATTATTTATTATACACGGTTTTTGAAGTTAAGTTGAAATAATTTACAGATGACGTATTTGTTTGGACATTTCAGGCTTTCGTAGTGGAATTTCCTGGTTTATAAGTTGTTAGTGCTGGAGGCAGTGTTTTCCAGATTCATAACTACTCTTACTTCATATACTCTTTTCGTTAATCTTAAGTATTCTAGCGTCTCGTCTTTCGCACTTAATTGGTTCCTGAAAGTGTGTGTGACTGTTGATTGTTCGAAAGTTGAGGGATACACAAAACTTTGCTCAAAAATTGTGTTTTAAGGTATTTAGTTATCAAAATGTATTCATAATGAAGCTAAAGAGGCGTGTTAAGTGCTTTAGGGTGTTTCTCAGTTGCCCTACATACTGGAGATATACGTTCTCTCTTTGGGATCACATTCTTCCATGATGATCAAAAATTTGTCAGGCTACGTGAAGGCTTCATTCATATTTTCAGTTGTCAAAGTCTTGACGTTCTTTACAGCTTCCTCTTCTTAACTTGTATTATGTGTTTCACTGTTACTCCATTAATTATTCATTGGACAGCGGTGCTGAATGAGATTCAATCAGCTCATTAACATCTTCTTTGTTGTCGTCCATGTTTTGGCCTGTTAATCTGACCACAGAAGATTAAAAAGTCAAATTTTAAAATGTGCGAAATAGCAACCTGTGTGAATGTGTGAAAGAGACTTCTCACGGTATATTAATCCTCATCGAATTGTTTAGTGCAACTCACTTTGGGTGCAACACAAAGATGGGAGATTCCCAAATATTGTTTCTAGGTGCCAGCCTACTTATATTGTCTTCTGCTCATCCCCTGGTCTATGAGTTGTCACATAACTGCGATTAGGTGAGTACCAAATAATATCTCATCAATTGTTTTTGCGGTTTTCATCTCTTATTAGGTTTAGGAAATTTAGGAGACCACTTATCAAATCCAATTTTGCTTGAGCTCTGTGGTGTAGTGGTTAAGTGCCAGATTAAGAAGTTATAGTCGCGAGTTCGTATCCTGTTATAACCCAAAAAGTTTAAAAAACAGAATCCAAACTCAACTATATACCGCGTAAAAAGTGACCTACAAGAAACGATTATTCTTCATCACTCGTCCAAAGTCAACACAAGAAAACAAAACAGCCGACAGATTGAACATAAGGAATAGGAAGGGAAAAGGAAGCAAAGAAAATCCATGGCACCACGTAACAGTTTCATCACTGACTACGTCACTGAAATAGAATTATCCAGCTTACTCACTGGAGTGAGTAAACATGGCGGATTCCGATTTTATGGAGACTGAACCCATGTGACTGTAATACCCATGCAAGATTTACTAGAGTATAGCTCTTTTACGCGTCACGTGGTTTTTCGCCATAGATGAGAAACAAAACATGGCGTCTCTTCATCTCTCTCTCCTTTCTTCCTTTTTATCTGGTTTTCTGCTGTGGCAAAGGCAAACTCCCACAGGATTTTTATGGTGACTGATCGGAGTGAAAACTGGGTTTGTTGGTTGCGGGGGCGGAAGGAAGATGAGGAAGTATTGTTGTCATTTCCAGACGTTTTCATTACATATTTTAATGACTTCGTGTTTTTTTCTTATTTTCACTTTTTTTATTAAATTTAATTAAATTTTTACATTAATTTTGTTTTTCTTTATTTACGCCCTCTGAGAATGAACATAAAAAAAATTTTTTTCTTCCATATTTTTGTTTAAATAATTTGGTAAGCAAAAGAGATTTTTCCTTTTGAGGGCAAAGGGGGAGTCGTCAAGTGAAAGTCCTTGATGACTCTTTTTTATTTACCTCGGAAATTAATTTTCTGTCTTGACTTTTTCTTAGTCGTTATCTTCTTACTTCATTCTTTGCTAACCCACAAAAGGTTCACAAGAGAAAACGTTGAGGGATGTTAGTCTTTTTACCGTTTTGAGGTGGCCTAGGTAAAGGATTATAAAACTGAAAACAAAAAATGCTTATTTCCGGTTTTGAAATCACGATTTTACCCTATACACGTCCAAGTAATTACCCAAAATATTTTTTGATAAGTAAGATCGAGTCTAAGTGCTACGTTTGCCCACCTCTGCAACTTCAGAAAAGCGGTTGTGGAGTGCAGATTTTGCAGAAATATTTTCAGTCTCATAAGGGTTAAGTCAATCAGCAAAGGTAGCAGGAAGTCTTAATAATGAGCAAAACCAAACTTTAAGCACCTATCTCACTCCAGTACTTAGCAAAGTTCGTTACAAATAACCCTACAACAATTCAAAAAGGCCAAGAGAAGCCTTTATGTGTGAGGAACTTTTAAAGAGACACTGAAAAGACTCCCAAAGTGTCAGCCAAAACTGCCCCCCAGTATCTGAATCCTCTCAAATCTATAACCAACACCGACATCCAAATTTCATAAAACTTCTTTTAAATGTCAGCTATTTGTTTTGAAATCCGGAGAGGAGAGCATTATCCACTTGTCCCAGCAATGTATCTAATAACACAAGAACAAAAACTTAATTGAAAGCTGTTTAGGATTTGACCCACTCGAGAATCCTTTCTTCTGTTTTCCTTTCTCTCTCCTTCCTCACCCCCATATTTCACGAACGGACTTACGAACGGACTTTGTTGAAAAAGGCTCATCCAAACAATCAAGATCCCGAAACAAAACAAAACAATAAAGAGAGAGAGAGAAACAGAGAAAAATAAAATTGAAAAGGGAATAAAGAGAGGAAAGAAAAGTAATAATTAGAAAAGATGAAGGAGAAAGATTAGACAAAACGCCAGAAGATTAGACATAAATAGGAATGTTTTCCTTTTCGTTTTCCCTCCCCCCGGAAACGCAATTAGGAAACAGTCACCCGGTTGACAAGAACCACGTCAGCAAAATTTCAGATTTTTTGAAGGTTTATAATCCACTCCCTCACCTCCTGAAATTTATTAGACGTTTTATGAGAATTGTTTTTTTATAACCCCCCGCGCCAACCTCTCTTCTACTTCTCCACGAACCAAAGTGAAGAAAGTGAGGAGGGAGGGGAAGCAAATTTTTTTCGGAAAATTATAATCGCTGAAAATGAGTTTAAACTAGAGGAAAATAATTTATTTTTTGTGTGTGAGAAAGCGGATGAGGAGTTTTGGAATGAGATTAGTAGGATCAACAAAAGTTTATTTAATAAAAGGCCCGTCATAAAACGAAAAAAGGGAATAAAGGGCGAGAGAGGACTCCGGTTGGGGAGTCTTTATCTTTATCTTTAAAATTTTTTTACTATAGTGAAAGGTCCTTATTTAGTTTTCTTGCTCCAGTTTTCAATTTTCTCAGGTTAAAACAATGTGACATAGTTTCTGTATTTCTGTATTCGCGGCAAAATCCAATACTCGAATCTCCTCTAACTTCCATTTTGTTTAAATAATTTAGCTATGATGCTGATTAGTTGAGAGTGCCGGATGAGAGGAGGGTTTGTCAAAGTTCTTTGACCTGTTACATATAATAAATGCTATAATCTGAGTGAGATGAAATGTATTGGCACGAATATAGTGTAATACAGCTTAAAAAAGGAACCAAGGAGGATACAGGTTAGCAGGTTATCGTGTTGGGCTCTAAATCCTTTGCATAAAACGTTTCGTCTGCTTTAACCAGACTTCCTCCCATCTAACTCTCGGTTGTTTAGTCACTGAGGATGGTCTCATAACTTGGGGTAATTTTATTTCGTTTAAAACTTTTCCCAAAGTCTTCAGAAGTTAGGCTCTGGAAAAGCCTTAAGACTTTCAACTCGAAATTTTAATTTTATTTGAAAAGCAAAACCCGGAGGTCACGACGACAGCCAGGAGGCAGGAGCAACACAGGAGGAGGAGGGGGGGTAAATATACAAGAAAAAAAATTTTCGAAAACGCGAATCAGAAAATCGTCTGCATTGCGGCTTGCCCTCTCCTCCTCACCCCTCTCGCCTGCCTCTCTCTCTCCTTTCCTCCTTAATTTATTAGGAGCAAGGCAAGTAAGTTTCTCCCTAAAAGTTTTGGAACAAAAGCCCTGATTCGAAAACCGGGCGGACATCTTTAAATTAGAATAACTCTTGCATATGACATCTATTCTGTCTTTTTCTTTTTCCAACACCTTCGACCCCCTACCAACACCTCTTTCACGCTCATCGCTTTGTGTTTCCCATTTCTCACACTTGACCCTTTTGGAAAAGGGCAGAGGAAAGAACAACTCGGCTTAGTTAAAACCGTTAGACGTTAGGCGAATAAGACAGTCTTAGACTAAAACTCTTCTTTTGTTTCTGTTTTTTTCTCGTAATAGTTGAGGAAAGGGTAAAAGGCTGAGAGAGGCAATCCTTAGATTTATGATCCTTTCCAAGTTTGCATCCCTTAAAGTAACTGACGTTGTTAATCCTCCTCTTCCTCCAACCCCTCCTATTAGTGAGTAAAAATCGCGGATTTTAAAGATTTATTGCGTAATTCTTGCAGAAAATCTACTTTTTGTTTTCTAGGTCAAATCTCATGTACTTTCGGGCTAAGAATGTGGATTTTATTAATGGAAGACAGGAGCGGAGGTGAAGTGGGGGAAAGGGTTCAACCGGGATTCTTTTAGGTATGTCATGGTCGTTGATGAGTGCTTTCAATTGTTCCTTACTTTTCTGAAGTCCTTTTTTATTATTTTTCTTGTTTTTACTTCTTATGTCTACGGTATTTTGTCTTCTATTTTTTTATACTCTGTTGGATGAGTTTCTTTTTCACCTTCTTCTTTCTTCTTGTTTCAATTAATTTATCTAAAATGTATTTTTCTTTCGACAAGGGTATTACCCTTCTTCTCCTATCAATTTCCTTGAATCTAATTTTTTGTTATTCTATTACATTTAGAATCATTTTTTTTGGTATCTTTTCTCTACCGTCTTTGTGTGTTTTACAACCAAAAGACGACAGCACAATCAAATAGGCCCGCTTATTGTGTATAAGGTGACGGGTTATACAGTGTCTCACAGAATATAATAATAATATACGTGTGCATATATTTTAAATCCTGTTTTTAACCCTTTTTTGGGTATTTTTGGATACAGGTAGGGGTTTTGAACTCGCGACTATAACTTCTAAGTTTGGCACTTAACTATTAAACCCTAGGCCTTCGCAATAATGTGTACAATATACTGTAATATATTTGTAACTGTATGTATCTTTACGGGTGTTACAATAACCTGTTTTATTCAAACTAAACTATAAGTATACAACGGTGAACCTATAAACCAACCATCTAGCCAAATAAATAAACGATAAACCACGAAATTCTAATGAAAGTATAAACAGCAGGGGAATAACCGATAATCAAATACATGGATTGATGAATAAATAATATGCGAAGAAATACAACAGTAACCAAATATTCAATATAAGTACCTACAATTTCTCTCTCTGTACTAAACCTTTTAGGATTTCCTATTATACTAACACAAATTTCAGGATTTGAGCTTAGCCGGTATTTGCAATGAGACATAATATTATATCTCTTCTATCATTCTCAAAATAAATATCACCATCAATAAACAATAAACCACAAATTTAAATAATAATAAATAACACAGCCGTTATCATTTACCATTTGCAATGGCACAAAGAGATGCTAATTGAGTGTTTGTAACTTAGTAGGAGTTGAGATCCTGAATACTTTTCATCTCAAATATCCGCCACCTACGTTCCACCAGAAGTGTTTTTTATGCGTAAAGGCACTTTAGGTGTTCAGAAAGTCATTACCAAGTCAGTAAAGCAGTCTTAGGGTGATATTCCTAGATTTTGTAAATACAAAAGCTATATTGTCCAAAATCTGAGGTTCCTCCTTTGTGGAGTAGTGGTCTAGTACCTGACTGAGAAGTTATCGTCGCGAGTTCAAATCCTCTTCCCGTATCCTGTTATACTCCAGAAAGGATGAAAAACAGGATTAAAACTCAACTATCACCTACTACGCTGTGTAGTTTTGTGAGGATGATAGTTCCAGAGTAAGCAATTGTTAGTGTATTGTATTTTATGTACTATACACTATCATTTACAGATATTAAATTCTAAGTATCACACTTTTAATACTTTATATTTCGCATTTTCCTCAGTTCCGTTTTCACTAAAATTCGATTCCTCCTTGTCAAAATCATCTGTTTTAAATTTCTCCGTCTTTGTCTGTTATCGATTACTTAATTTTCCAAACAAATTGTGTTTTTAGTCTTCATTTTATTGTCCTTTTCCTTCTCTCCTTTTAGTTGTTTTTGTCTCGCCATTTCCCTCAATAATTTCATTCATTTTACGGTTCAATCCCCAGTTTAATCTATACTTCCCTTCTATTTTTAAAACTAAGCTCTTGTCTAACCCTCGATTTTCTGGCTAATTTTTCCTCTTAATTCTGTCTCTCTGGTTTCCTCTTTCGGAAACAATGAAGGGAAAGAACCACAAAGCGAAATGAGAGACAATTCAACAGAGGTTTCAGTGACAAGTTAGTGATTAATTTAAACGTCGCAATTATTTAAATTAAAACAAAAAATAAGGAAAGAGGAGAGAAAGAAAGATTGGCGGAGAGAAAAAAGAGAGAAAGAGAGAGAGAGAGAGTTCGGGAGTGAGGAAGTTTACAAAAGAACCCTGAGAGATCAGTGGAGGGATGTAGATTCCCAGTTCTCCGTTTATGAGACCTAATTTCGGTGTCTCCATTTCAAGGGTTAAACAACTCACCTGAAAGAAAGGTTTTTCGAAAATGCGAAATATTCAGGCGGGAAAAAGGAAGTCTGGAGGCGGAGGAGGAGAAGAAGGAGGAGGATACGGGAAATGGAACATTGGAAAAGGGAAGAGAGGTAAATATACAATGTGTGGGAAGGTCAATCCACATCTTTGTGGTTAGTTTAGTTAGCACACAAAGGAAAATTTCATCATTCACGAGCTGTGTCAACACCTCTGCAGGGTTCAATTCATTTTTGTTTTATCTATGTTGTACTTCCGGTTTCCTTCAAATTTTTACCTGATTTTTAATTTGGTTCCGGTCGATTACGTGAGGAACGAAAGGGACAGATGTGGTGTCCAAAACGGTGAATCCTTGAATTTTCCTCATGGTACTTAAGAAGACTAGAACCTTGAGAATTTCAAACAGCATCAAAACTATAACATACAATAGCTGCAGTTGAATTTTAATCCACCGTTGACTATAAGAGGATATGACAGAGGTCCCGAACTCTCAACTATGACTTCACTATTCTTCGATCAATTAACCACACACCTCACCAATTAACCACCCCTGCTCTGTTCCCTACATACAACCTCATACAGTTACCTTAAATACTTTCCTCCTCAAACTTGTCGACGGGTGAGACTTGACTAATAAATAAAATGTAGATTCCTGTCATCTTCACCATCCAATATATCACATTCACCGCGACATACAGTATATTAATATTTTCTGTTTTGTTCTTCAGGAGAGTTGAGTTTTAATCCCGTTTTTGGTCTGGGTGGGAGGTAACTTGAACTCTCAACTATAACTTTGTTAGACTCTCAATTTCCTTCTTTCCTTCCTCAAAGTAACACCTAAATAAACACAATAGTAGGTAAATGAAAGCTGATAATTGGTGTTGCAAAGGAAAAAAAATGTAGACACCTTTACCACTCTCTCTCACCACTTTTCAAACTCTCCTCCGGAACAAAATGTCGTTTCAATCTCTCTCTTCGAATAAATTCAACCGAGTTGAGCTTATTTTCCATTATGAAAGCGACGAAATGTCAATACGACCATGTGACACTGATTTTCAGCCGCTAAAACCTTTTCAAAAAAATTTAATTTTTTTTATCCTCTTCCCTTTCTCTCTACTCACATTTTTCAAGTGTTTCTACTAGCATGAATATTTGAATAAGACGAAGAACGGTGAGAGGTGGAGGTGGGTGTAAGACTCAAGGAAAAACCTCAGCCGTGCCTTTCGAGTTTCACTCGAGGGGGAAAGAGAGAGAAACTCTCAAAACCTCAACCGAAAAGTTTTGAATATTGTTGATTTGTTGATTGAATAGAAATCGAGAAATTGGGTTTTATTGAGCCGGGCGATGGAAACGAAAGCGAGAGTCTGTGACGTTCGGTTGAAACGGAGGCGGTTAATTTAATAAGGTACGTTGTTTAGATCTCGTCAAGAGAAAAGCCTCATCAACGAACGTATATCTACCGAGGAAGAAAAGCTTCATCAAAATAGAGAGAGAGACACTTGATGACCTCATTTACCACAGGCACACACGTATACAAAGGAAACTCGGCATCTTCCGGAGAAACCACAGGAAGAGGAAACGATAAGATGATGTGATTAACGTTTACATCGAACCTTAGTCTTCTTGGTTAGCGACAATGTATCCCTGCCAACGCTCTTTCCGGCGTCTCGTTCGGATGATTTCTTCCGCTTTATCGACTCCCACACTTTGTTGACTTTGGTAAAAACGCTTTGAATTTTTGTCGGGGGGATGTTTTTTGCTTTTCCTTTCCTTTGTCACAAAGGTTGGCATGGAAATTATTTCCCGGATTATATCGTTTAAATACTTTTCCTTCCTTTTATTAAAAAAAATTTTTGTCATAGTTGAGCGGCCACCACTGAAGACTTCTCCTTTGGGAAAAAAGTCTTTTTGTAGCGAAACACATTCTTCCTGTTCTTTGGTGTGGTGCCTCGAAAAATATCTTCCTTTGCCTTTGTTTATAAACATCGTGGAAGGAGTTATGTTTTTGGTTTTACTCCGAGAGTAACACACAGAGAGAGAGAGATGGCGGGAATGGGAAAATGGGAGGCAGAGGGAGGGAATTCCTTCGTTTTAAGTGACTTTAAAATTTGCTCAGGAATTTTATACACTTTCCAGTCTGTTGGTTAAAATATTTTGAGAGGAAACCCTGCAGCGTGAGATTGCAACCTTCGCTGGCAGATTTTCGCGTTGCTTTCGTATGGAACGTGATTTCAAATCATTTTCGCTTTCCT
Organism: Columbicola columbae; assembly: GCA_016920875.1. Classification (NCBI taxonomy): domain Eukaryota; kingdom Metazoa; phylum Arthropoda; class Insecta; order Psocodea; family Philopteridae; genus Columbicola; species Columbicola columbae. The sequence goes on along the minus strand of JADMLL010000001.1, from coordinate 4,099,441 downwards.
CTTCCCTCTTTCTCTCTCTCTCTCTTTTCCCGCTTTTTGCTATCTTCAGCACTCGTCTCTCTCTCTTTCACTCCTCCTCTTCCTCTCTTTCTGAGGGAACACGTTTTAACGGGAATTTAGCGATTAATAAATATTTTTATTTTTCTTCCTTTTTAATAATTTGATGTGATTTTACGGTGGTTGGAGGCTTGTTGTCATTTCATTTTGTTGCCTGACTTTTGATTTCTGTCTTTTTTTTCTTCTCTTTTATACTTTAAGTATTTTTTGTAAGCACAACTAAACTGCTTAACTGAAATACCGTCAAATCTTTTCCGTTTGGTTTAGCTTCTCTAAACAATCTCACCAAACTGTTCTTTTTTATACGTAACTTTTAGTTTTATTTATTGATTATATAAATGTGTTTGGGGGTTGATATATATAAAATATTATTAAACATAATATCCGTTGTCTTCTCTGTTCTGTTGTACCATTTTCCTCTTCTTAAATGCTAACTGTGATACCATCCCGCCTTCTATTTTTTCTCACTCACTTATTACTATCATTAGTATTTATATTATTCTCTCTTTCTTCCTATAGAATTTTAATACGGAACTGAACTAAGCTATGTGGTAGTACAAATACTTCATGTACAATTACTTAGCTCAGCGGCTGGCAGCCTGTGGTTTGCTGGATTTTTTGAAGTGTATACTACACTCATCTTGTCGAAGTAGTGTGCAACTCACACCCACCAAAACTCAGATTGATCTCCAAGAGTGGTCTGTAGAGCTTTGTTATTAATCAGTAAGTCATAAGAGTCTTTCAGTTACAGAGCTGTGCACTCCAATTCTCGAACACGGTTACCTCTCTTTCATTACTAGAACAACCGAAATTCCAATCAGCATCTCATAACTAGAGATTCACTTCCTGTGTGCTGTAGGAAATGAAAATGAAGATGAAAGAGACATTACTTCCGGTTTTATGGTCATTTAATTAGTGCATAATTAAATTTGTCAAAAGCTGCGAAGCGACCCAACCACCGTATTGTTTTAGGTCAATCAGTCACGGTCGTTTACTTAACCTCTACTCAACCTCTACTCTCCCAAAATCTTACTGTACAGTATCTGGACAAAAATTCTAAAATGAAGAAACAAACGTCTGTTAAATCATGATTAGTTGAGTTTCAATCTCGTTTCCAGTTTTGGTTGTGACTCACAGTTATTACTTATCCAGTCAGGTGCTTTGTCACCTCAACCTTAAACTAAACACATCAGACTGTATTAGTTTGGTTGGAATTCAAAATGTGTTAAATATACAGGTGAAAGCGTTCAGTCAACACGGAAACGAGACGGAAAACCTCAGAACACACAACCGAAGATGAGCCCACTTCAACCGCCCTCAACAGGCTAATTTAGAAACCTAATCGCAGTCTCAATTGTCTAGTTTAGATAATCTCATCAACGTAAAACCGGTAAGAAACACATGTGGCTTCTCAACGACTCTTCACGGAACCTAAACCATTTCCTCCAAACACATGAGTGAGATCTTCCCACCGCCCCCATACCCTCGCTACATCGTCTCAAAGGAGAGAAAGAAAAGAACCTTAGACTAGATGACTTTAATAAAAAAATCTTTTGGTAGAGAGAAATGCTTGTAAAGATCAAAAGAAATTTTCTCTCCCAAAAAAAAAGAAAATTATGGTTTTTCCCTTGGCGAGGAAAAGTGAAAGTTTTTCTCTCCTCCTCCTCTACCCCCACCGCCTCTCTTCATCCTTTTACTATCAATTTCAATAACATTCTTAAAGGTTTTATACCGTAGTTGATTAAAAATCCAATTTTGACTTGTATCAAGCTCTTCCTCCCCCTCCCGCCTCCTCCTCCGACGAGAGCTTCTCATCTTTCGGAAAAAACTGGAGGAAAAAGGAGAAGAAAAAAAAAAGATTGGCAAGGCGGCCCCCGTATCAAAGGAAATATTTGCTTTGGGTAATTTTTTTTTTTGATGAGATTTCAAGAAATGAAAAACAAATATGTATACAGGCGGCAGCCATATTCTTATCTAAATGTTTAACCCTTCTTACCCCCAACTACCTCCAACACACAGATCTGTCGAAGTATAAAAATTACGTCCGGGACGCCGGTTTTAAAGGAAAACCGATTTATCTGTAATAAATTTCCGAAAAGGCGGGGGTAGGGCGGTGGGGTTAAAAATTAAATAAATAAAAGCAATCAATAATATTGCCAAGTGAAAAAGAAAATAAAGGAGTTCGATGGGTAGTAGATAAATTAAAATAAGTTTTTCTTTTTGTCTGAAGTAAAGGGAAGGTGGAAGGAAAACAAAGCAACCGGAAGTGAAAGGAGAGAAAAAATCTAATTTTCCCTGGTGAAGGATAAAAATAAATTTAAGTCAAGTTCCTTCGGTAGAGATGGACAGGGAAAAGGTTTCATTTGACACTTTAAAAATGTCATGTTTTAAAGGAGGAAGACCTTTTTTTCTTTACCACAGTGTATGAGCTTTGAGCTTTTGCCCATCGAGAAGAATTCTTCTGTCTGGGGGGACAAACTTTTTTTTTACTTCTTTTACACTTCATTGGATTGTAATAGAAAATCTCGAGTTATGAATTATCTATGGTTATCTATATACAAATGTTACAGTGAAAGTGATAAATCGGGTAGTAAGTACGGATCCTGTCGATTGTTCTTAATCACCAATTAAGCTTGGTAAATGTGAAGAATTACTAAATATTTATCACATTTACCGGGTACTGTACAGCAATCTCTAACTTGTACTGGTGGATTTAATTAATTTTGTTCAGGTGCTTGACTTGTGTCACTTTTAAAGCATTACCTGTGTGAAATTTGAGGTTCGTAGACTGTCACTATAGAGTACAGGGTCTTCACTTGGTCGATTCACTTGTCTTACATTGACAGTTGGATATTTTATAAACTATCCAGTAAATGTAATAAATACATATAATTCTTGGCGATTATTTATAATCACCAAGTAAGCTTGATAAATGTGACAAATTATTAAATATTTATCACATTTGCGGTTAATCTCCAATTCGTAACAGGAAATTTAATAAAGTTAGCTAGGCTAGTGTTACAACCTCCTATATGTTATACCTATTAATAGTTTCCAGACTTGAATTTCCTCTTGATTAGTATCCCCGGTATCATTCTTATAATTTGTTCCTAAAAGGCTGCATACATTTTTTATGTTCTTGACAGGTTTATGTCGCTGTCATCTTCTAAATTTCCTATTCTCTTAGTACTGGACTCTGAGTTCTTTCCTTAAATTCATGACCCAAAACGCAAAACGGATTTCTTTTCCTTTACCTTCAACTTTTCGTTTAGTCGAGGGTATTGATTAGAGTATAAACGAAAAAGGTTCAAGAAAAATGTTGATGCCATTCAAGAGAAATGAACTTGGCGTTCGAGTAATTTGGAATCTGGAAACAAATAAAAAAAAAAAGTTCCAGATTGAGAAGACATGACTCGTTTCCATTTTCGGAATTGAACGCAGACGTATTAATCATACATTAGACTTATGTAATAAATAATTTTCTTAAAGGAAGAAACAGACGGTGGAGCTGGAAGGAGATGAAACGGATCTCACTTTCGCGAAACTTTTTTTAAAGAGATTTTAAATCTTTTTTTTTTTATTTCCATGAGGTTCATTTCCCCATGTGCGAGTTTCCTTCTTCTTCTTCCTCTTTCTCCATATTGGTCGTTTTCCCAAAATGTGAACGACATGTCCCCGTGAAAGAGGTCTTAGTGGGCTTAAAGAAGAATGTCAGTCGGTCCTTTTGAAAACGGAAATTCATCGACCTGTGCAAAAGCTCCGGTGACTTGTCCCCGGGTGGAGTGAGCCTCGTCTCTGGATTTGACAACAACGTCACATCGACATTCAAAGCTCTTTGTTCTCCTGGGACCCTTTATACTAAGACTCAGAATCCACAGAAAAAAAATTTTGTTATAATGAAGCCTAATTTTTGGCAATTTTGATACCTCAGGTCTTCCAAACGGGTTGTGTGACGACTTTTGTGCATTGTTTATGAAAAGAATTCTTCTAAGAGTGTGCAATACTTTTGCAAGAAATTCTTAACGAAACTGTACCTTATTTTTGAAAGTAGTCTAGGAGAGAGACCAATAAATAAGAAGACACCGTCAAGAAATTTGTAAATAACAAACAAAAAAATTACGAAAAGTGTGTTATGTATGAAATAACTCCTTCTGCAAGTGTGCAATACTTTTGAGAAAACAATTATAAAAAAGTAAGTGAAAGAATCCTCTTGTGAAATAAGTCTGATAGCAATACGACACAAAGACTGTTGTTAGATACTAAAAACGACGAATTATGAAAGTGTACAATATTTGAGAGAAGTCCTGTATAGATGCGTGCAATATTTATGACAGAAACTCTTTGTAAAAGTGTGCCATATTTTTGAAAGAAGTCTTGTATAGAAGTGTGTGGTACTCATGAAATACGTCCAAGAACAAGTTAGAGCAACACATGGTTTACCTCATTTATATAAATCATGATGATAGTGCCGGGAAATTTGGAGATAAACATTAAAAACAAAGAAACTGTGCATTATTTATGAAATGAATCCTCCTGAAAGTCAGAGAAACTTTTACGTTTGAAAGAAACTCCTCATACAAATTTTGTGCCACTCCTGAATCCAATTCAGAGTACGTCACGAAATTTTCTTAAAACAAATTCGAAGATGACGTCACAAAATTTTTCTTTTCTAAATGCAAAACCGAGGCGTGCATTATTTATGAAATAAGTCTCCCCTCCTTCCCCGAATTTAAATAAATCATGAGCCAATAATAACAGTAATTCGTTCATTTTGTCAGCAATTATTAACACATGGGAACGATTTTGCTTATTTAATCCCTCTTTGAAGTTTGTCCATGTATCATGAGACACTTCATCTGAACTAATAACGGTTTGGGGGTGTGCATCCCCTGCAATACACAACACTACAACGAAAGTGGTCAGTTATAAGTGATTACTGTAGTCGTTAATTATTATTTATAATAATAGCGAAGTGGGAAATGCGTATAAATGGGGAAATTTTATATTGAAAATGTAAATTTTGGTTGTTTATAATATAAACAAAGAGGAGGTGGAATTTAAGTATCTCAGCTGAAAACTCATTTTTCTTCTGAAACCAATTTGAGTTACGGCATTTATACTAAAAATGGCAGGATTTATACTGATCAATTTATAATATTGTTCGTCCGAAATGATATTCTTTGTGTAGGGCTTGTCATACTTGAAAGTATATACACTATACACTGGGTTGTTAGACCCGCGTTGTGTTTTTAAGAAAAAAAATCGGCGTTTCATCAACTCACGCGGCTGTTGACATAGTCAGGGCCCTTTTTCGGGCCCTGACTATGTCAACAGCCGCGTGAGTTGATGAAACGCCGATTTTTTTTCTTAAAAACACAACGCGGTCTAACAACCCAGTGTATAATCCATACTTCCATGATATTCTTTCTCCTCTCTCTCTCTCTCTCTTTCTATCTCTCTTTCAGAATGCGTCTGCTTCCCCTTAAGCCTCAATTTATCGGGTAATGCTAAATGAAAAATTGAGGTTCTTAAAGAAAGGATTCAAGAACAGGTTTTGTCAACTGTGACGGAAAATTGGAATCGATACGTGACAATAAGTTTTCTCTCGTCTTTGCTTCCTCTCTTCTACTTCTTAGCTGCTGTTGAGCCTGATTTCTAAATCATTTTTCTGCTGTTGAAGGGTTATAAATATTTTGAAAAAGGACGAAATAGGAAACTTTTTCGATTTGTAACCTCAATATTTAAGCTGATATCTTTTTGGTGAGTTGAGGGTTATAATAACTGTATATCAGGTGTAGCCAAACTTTTACCTCTTAGGAGCTGTGTAATATGTTCTGCGGGGGATTTTGAATATGGGCAAGCACTTTATATATTATATATGTTGCAACTGCAAATAAATTAAAAGCTAACATTCATTTCTATTGTTCGTCGTATTAAAGACGAATAGTATGGTACATTGCAGAGTTATTATTAGTATACAGAATTATAGCTATTATATATTTTCTGTGCCAGGACTCAGAACACTGTGATATATACTTCGTTCTTGAACCGAATGAACAGTTTTTTGTTTCAAATTATAACTCGATTATTGAATGGTTGATTGCTACACTTTCTTGGCTTTTACAGCGCATCCACTATTACAAAAGGCTCTATGGTACTTTGTCTACATAAAAACAACTTTTTTAAAGACTGCAAGGTTGACCAAGCTGAACGCTCTATTACTCAGTTAATCTTTGCACCAAGGACCTTAATAGTCCATAAATAATGATTGATTGTTTTAGGAAACCTTTAGGAAACTACCGAAAACGTGTTTTGTACCTTTACTTTCTAAATTTCTCAATTTCGGTTCTTCTTCCTTTAGTCAGAAAAAATTTGGGAGTCATTCAAAAGTGAGAGAGAGGGAAATCCAAAAACCGGGTGAAGAGAAGAGGAAGAAAGGGAACCGTGAGGAGAGGAAGGAAGACAAAACCATCCGACTGTAGATATCTCCGCCTGCGTTTTAAAAGATGATTCCGAAGACAAAGTCGGAGAAGGGCAAAAAGGTTGCCAAAGACAATCGGAAAGAGAACAATACAAATTAATGTAGCTTTTGTAAAAGACGGCGTCTTGCCGAGCTCAGATAAAGAATTCCTGTTCACACCAGCTTTACCTTTAATTCTCCTCTGCTTAATGTAAATCCCTCCTCTTTGCCTTTCATCTCGTTGTTCCCAAACTAAGTTTTTGACGAATCCCCCGCCACCCACCCGGCCAATGTTAGGTTTGTTTTCTCCCGTTAATTACGGTCCATCCCTCCCGGCCTAAGAGACAGATAACCCGGACCAACTTTTATAAATAAAATTATCCGAGAGAACGAAATCGACAAATTTTTATCTAAACAATTATCCTTTTATATATAGAGTATATTCGCTCGTGAAAATCGTACAAAGGAGATGTAAATTCACGCCGACCCAGGGAGGGAAGAGGCAGGGAAGGAGGAAGAGAGAAAATTCTCAGAGTTTTCTCGGCTTTCCTTTGATATCCGTTGTTCACGTTTCCCCGACCGTTTGGAGGGGATGCATGTTGAGGAATAATTTTTGAAAATTTGGAGACCCGAAAACTATCCTTTGAAGTCTTGGGTACGTAGCCTAGAGTTTTATTAAAAGTCCGGTTCTCCTTTTATTTCCGCTCGCTCATTAAAACGCACAAAATAAATTTTATTATTATAAAAGCGTCGTCGTCGTTTTTGTATATAATTGTAAGGGAAGTGGTAATGAATAGGAAGACTGAACGAAGCAGAAGAGTCTGTATTCACAAGCTAAACACTAACGACCCAATCCTCCTTAAAATGTTAATAAATAATTTTTTTCTTATTAATAATTCACTCTAATAAATAAATAATTTGTTATTTTCGTAACTATTTTCTTATACACAAAGATTCTAACTGTATGTAATGATGTTAACTTATGTTTTACTGGATCATTATGAAGGTCAGTTAACCTTGTCAAAATTTTCAGCGCGTTTAGAAAATTAGAAACACATCTCAACTTGACAATTATGTAACTAAAGACTCATGTAACGTGATTCTTCATAAAAATTTGTTGTGACCCAAAATTTTGTTTGTTAAAATGGGTCACAGAAATCTCTGCTCTACTAAAAAAAATGTCTGTATAAACCAATCGAATTGTGAGAGCACCGCCTTTTGTAGTGTTTTGAAGGATGTGTATGAAAGGAAGGAAAGTAGGTTCCTTCTTTTCATTCTATGAATAGAACTACAGGTAGACAAACTATAACTAGAACCCAACACAATAAGGTTGTTGAACCTTTATGATTGGTCAAATCAACCAAAAATGGTGGGCAGACAGTTAAAAAAAAAGGTTGATGTGACGTGCTAGGTCAGATTTTGCAGGGCCTATTGTTCCAATTTCAAACAACAAATCTGTTTGAGGAATCCAAAGTCCTTCTTTTCTCTTCTTCATTTTCTACCACCCCTTTAACCCCTTCCATCAGAAAACTTTTAGTCAATAATTCATTCCTTGATGCGTGTTCCCTGATATATAAAAGATAAGTCAAAGCCCTGGGCAAACAGGCCTGAAGTACTACCCGAAATTAAAATAGTTTTGTTTTAGTTTGTTAAAATTTTCCGGGAAAGTCCTTATTAATTTCCAGAAAGACGAGATTTCCCTCTGTTTCGAGACGAAACCACCCCCAACTTGGTGTGATAGGGCGATGTCTTGAAGGCGGTGGATGCCATCTACTCTTTATGAAAACATTTTTTTTAATCGTCCAACGATTCGTAACAATCTTCTGTCGTTTGCCACTGTCTCTCTGTCTCTCTCTCTACTCTGTTCCTACGTTCTCAAACTCAGTCATTTTGACATCTCATCTGTCTTCAGATGAAAAAAGAAGTCTTCTGAGAAATCTGTCTCTTCTTATTTTTTTTCTACTTGCTTTCATTTCTCTACACTCCTTCCATCTTTTCTGCTCACTTTCTTTCTCCCGTTCTGTTCGTATCATTTTTTTCGTTTCTCTCCTTTTTCACAGTTTCCGTCTCTATCTTTCTGTTCTTTTTGAATGTTTTTTGTATCCTGTTTCTATGCTCCGTTTCTGTTAATGTTTTCTCACAATCGTCAACGTCAAATTCATTTTTTTGCTTCGAGACAAAGTAACAGTTGTCGAGTTAATTAATAGCATTCTTCCAAAGAATAGAAATAGAATTTTCTTAAAAATTTTTATCCCTAACACTTAATTTTGGTTGTATATGTTAGGTAAATGTGATGGATAAGATGTTATGTACAATTACCAACGGTCTACTATAATAATAATAACCATAATAGCCAACTAAGTTGGGTTAATATGACATATTACTGAATATTTATCACCTTTTCCGGCTATTTTATAAAATATCCAACTCATAATAAAGAATTTGACAAGGTTTTACTGTACTTGGCTTCTGTCACATTTCTGAAAAAAGACAAGCATGTCAAACAGTTGTACTCGCTAGTAACAGTCCACTAACCTGCGAATTAGACTAAAATTAGGTCTACCGGAAAGTCCCGATAATGTTACATCAAGTTGAACACGTTTCTGTTTATTCATTTGACGCTTTTTGAAGTTCATACAGGCCACTGTATTTTGTATGAATTCCAGTAAGAAAGGAATGATACAGAAGGAGTGAATAACCTGTCCAAGCTGTTGGATGCTAATATACAGTTTCTAATATAACTTACGGAAGATAGTTCGAGTTGCGACTAGATGGTTCTGATCTTACTGATGAACGTCGCTCTGGGCGACCTTAATTGACAACGATTATGTCAAGATCATGATAAGGCAAAATGCTTTTGCGGCAATATTGGATATTGACGATACAATAAATCATAAAAAATAAAGACAATTATACCACACAATAAAAATTATATATGTCCGATAGTCTTACACTTTCGTTTATTGTAAATACGGACAGAAACTTTTCGGTAGACCTAATATTTAGTTAGTTGTGGTGTCACGACGACAGCAGCCGTTGAAACAGACGAAAAGTCTGTTTCAAAATATGAAAAAATATGACTGGACGTAACAACCCATAGTATAAGAGATATCATTTTAAGTATAAAAGTACCACTGAAGTTTAATCTAAAAGCTTTCAATACTGTAAAGAAGAAGATAAAACGCATGATTCCTAGAGATAAAGAAAGGCAACTAGGAAACATACAAACAGCACTACTATAACACTCCTATAAAAAAATTCAAAAACCAAATTCCGGCAAAAATCCAGAGGGAAATCTATCCAAAGGAAAAGAACCCGCAGTGAGTACCAAAAAACAGTTGAAAAGAAACTCGTGAAAAGCTCCAAAAAATATTTTTCGACAACCATTTTTGGACTAGGATGGAACCAAAAAATGAAAAAAAGCTTTTTTGGCACATAGGAGAGAACAGAAGTTTTCACCAAAAGAACGAATAAGAATTGAAATAATTAATCACGTGATGTATATAAATCAGCCTCACAAACATGGTCCATTAGTGTCCACTCAGTTCGAGCATTGATGACAACATAATAGGTCGCGAGGGAGAATGGAAAGGGATGAGAGAAAGAGAGAATGGTGGTGGCTATGGGAGATTCGAGTGGAACCCGGAGAATGAAGAGGAGAGACGAGTGGAAGTGGAGATGGAGATGGAGAGGAGGAGGTCCCATTTCCAAATAAAATATATCTCTTGATCGAAACCAGATGACACTGGTTTTTCAACCGGTTAATTTAATATTAAAAATATTCTATAGTTATAGTCTAGAAAATCAAATTGAGTATGAGCCGAATGCAGAATTTTATGGCCCTTAAAAACTTGCATCTTTTCTTAAACTACTTTGGGGTGAATAAAATTAACGAAATCTTGAGAGGAGTCTTAGTATGAGTGCGTTTGTTGAACATCTGTATGACCAAGCACAAAAAAATTACTGTACCCTGACATACTATTATTAGTTTCAGTATCAACCTGCTACCTTACTAGTTGACCATTTTGTTTGAGAGAAATTATGTATATATGTAATTCTCATGTAAGAGTGCAATATTTTTGAAAGAAATTCTTCGTGAAAATATTCACTATTTCTATCTCGTTCTATCTCGTCCTTTCCTTCATCCTACCCTCAAGCCTTTCTTTCCTTCCCACTAACCTTCTCACTCCCTTCTTCGACTAACCACACTATCTCTTACCCAGATCCGCTCCTGAGGTTAATGCACTGGTCGATTTTCCAGAACAATTCCTCAACGCCAGTCTTAAAAATATTTATTGTCTCGCACTCGGAGACAGATGCTGGTTAGTAAGTGAAAAACAAAAACAATTAAAACTATAAATGCTCCTGAAAGTGTGCAATAATTTTGAAATAGGTATGAGACCGAGTTAGAGTCACACATTTCTAAAGCTGATGAAAGAAATAAGATAACCGCGTCAAGAATCCTTTTACAAAACATTAAAAATATGATGTGTGCGTTATTTATAAAATAAATGCTCCTGAAAGTGTGCAATATTTTTGAAAAAAATATGAAAATGAAATATAAGACCAACATAACAACACATATAAAAAAATAAAATAAGACCAACAACACGTTTTTAGTAAGACTTGTTTAACTAAATAAATTAAAGGAAAGGCAATCCAAAAATTTTATAAATTTCTAAACATTAATAACAAAGGCAGTGTGCATTATTTATGAAATGAATAGTTCTAATAGTGAGAGAAACTTATATTTTTGGAAGAAATTCCTTATAATAACAAATAAGTCTGAAAAGTGTAACGTGAAGGCACCAAGAATTTCGTTAGTAAACATTTCAAAAAACGAAGTGTGCATTATTTATGAATCCTCCTTGACAGTATGCAATAGTAAATTTGTGCATTGTCGTCCGCGTGCATCTAATGTCATCTATTTCACTAAACATTGGTCCAAATATTTTTGGAAATTCCAATGAAAACAAAAACCAAAAATTGTGGGAACATGTTTTGACGTCTTTTCCAAACAAAGAAACCAAGGAGGAATCATAACATGTCCGATTAAGCGAATTGTTAGTACAGAATTTTAAACAATCTGTCTTTAAAAGATACAAACGTTGTCTTTAACTGTTTATTGTTAACAAAATTCCAGTGACGTATCAAGTTTTTATTTACAACTTTTCACTACAAGTAGATGATGAAGTTCTATTAGACTTAAGTTGGAGGGGTATTGTCTTTTGCTTTAGGTGTAGGAGATGTAGGAAGGAAGACAACAGAAAGACTTTGGAGTGATGGATGATTGACTACAACACTTACAGACGAGAACTGCCTTCTACCATTCTTGAAGACTTTGAAAAGGTTTTTTGTTTCAGTCTAACGAAACACCTCAGATAGTTATGGTACTACAGGAAGAAGAAAGAAGACGAGAAGCAGAAGAGAGAGAGGAGACGATATTTAAGTGAAAGGGCAACCGCTTGGCAATAAACCGGGTCATATGTCTCTGTCAAAGAAAGCTTTCTGTCAATACCCGAGAGCCTTCTCCGTACTCAAACGGTTAAAAACGGTTTCAACGTGACAGCCACGTGTCAATAGATTGAAATAAGCCATGAATCATTGACTGCCTAATTTTGTCAGTTTTCCTGGGGTTTTTAAATGAAATTTCATTTTAAAAAAATTTCCTCTTTCCCTCACCCCCAGCATCCCTGTTTCCTCCTCCTTCCACTCCTACTTCCGCTCTTTTCCTGCGTTCCGGCAAGATTCCTTTCGAACTCATCGAATTGCAAATGTCCGACCTAATATTACAGGAGATTAATCAGTTCTGTTAATGAAGTTTCCTTTGGGAAAATGAGAGAAAAAAATGTTGGGGAGGTTGAGGAGAAAGGGAAGGAGGAAGAGGGAGGTTGAGAGTTTAAAAAATATCTTTTTGAAGTGATAGGTTGGTTGGTTGGTTATAATAAAAAACCCCGAGCATCTGAGTGGAGAATTATTTTTCGAGTATGTCAACTTTTTTTAGGAGAAAAATGGATGAGGAACCTCTGTGACTTGATCTCACCTAGCTTACGTTTTCTAAACTATTTTTATACAACTAACTCGTCTGCACTCCAGATTTAAGCAAACGATTGTTAGCATCTTCTTTCGGTATCATGGGACACCATGTTTTAACCGTTCTTCGGATACTGAGGCTCCACGGCAATATACTTAGTTTCCAGACATCCAAGACCCAATGGTCTTTATGAGTAAATACATAACAAATCATTAACCTAATTTTTAGAAATTATCTCTAACTTTCACCCTATTAAGCTAATTACTCAAAGATTTGCGGGAGGCCTTTGGTGTAAGTGGTTTAAGTGCCAGACTAAGAAATTATAGTCGCGAGCTCAAATCCTCCTCTCGTATCCTCTTCTACCCCAAAAGGGTGAAAAACGGAATTCAAAATCAAGTATAACTGTTAGTCAAATATTTAAGGAAGGTAGACGCTTTACCAGTAATTTCCGTAAACTGTAACCCAAATTCGTTACTCGTGGTCAATAATCATCATAGCGAAAGTCTTCAGCCCGTCACATCTTAACGACAATCTTACATACCCCAAGTAAATCGTTTAGAGTTCAGGGGCCCTAATTTTTTAAAACGAACATTCTGACGGTTTACAACTTCACCAAACGACGCGATATACACGCGATATACGGGATCGCCATTTTCAAAAAAATCAATTTGCTATCCATCATGAGCCGAACAAGGAGGGAAAAAAACGAAGGAAGTCGGAGATTTGAAAAGAACTCCGGGCATAAAAGTTTCAAATTTAAATTGCCGGTGACAGAATGATAAATAGACTGTGCGTCCCCGCAAAAAATTTTATATTCCGGTCAGAATCGAGGTAAATTCAAAATAAAGTCGCCTGCTTCATCGTGTCTGCTGTCGGGAGTACAACATATCCCAGCCTCACGGTTAAAGAAACTGTTTCTTGGGCTGCCTTCGATCACACAGAAATATTTCCTCCTGTTGGAACAAACTTTCAAAGACCCTCCCTCCCCCTACCTCCTCCTCCTGCTATCACTTTCTCATTGTGTTTGTCTACTAAGCGAAACAAATCGTCAAGAAAAAGTGTTCTTAGGGAAAGCCCACGAATCCACCGCTTATTAGATTTGATTCTGCGTAGCCTGAAGGGCTCTTAATTAATGGCAGCTCGTTAAAGGGAGGTCAAGAAGTTTAATTGCTCTAATGGCTCCCCTTCGTTTTCCTCAACAGATATGAGCTCCCGCTTTTCATTCACCGTTTTGTCCCTCTCTATCCCGGTGTCCCACTGCCTTCTAAGAAATTTATTAAAATAAATCCTGGCGAGATTTTGACGTATTAACATTTAAGACCCGGGATTTGGAAGGTGTTTCCGTTAATCTAGTTACCAATTTTAAGGCGCGATTTTATTACACTCGAAATTCATTTTCATTCAGTCCTCCCGCTTTGAGATCAATTTATAGATTTGTGACATCTCTTGTGATAAATATAAACCGAACTATAAAGCTGATACCTGAGACAGGTAGAGAGTCCGATATCACGATTCAGGTTGAGAGTAGACTGTCAAGAATATTCAGAATGGCTACAATATGAGAGGACATTGGATTTGAGACAGGTAAGGAAATAGTCTCAACTGTGACTCAGCACTGATTCACTCTTCTATATATAATATGAAACCTTATAGCTACGTTCAGTTTCTTTTGTTGTTGTTTATGTGTCCATACAAACATAAAATTTGACCTTTTCTTAAATTGCTTTTATCATTTTTATTGTATCGTTTGAAAATCCTTTTCTCTCTTGGACTTCCCATGAGTCTTTCCCTGTTCACACATCAAATGCTGTCTTTAGATCGATAAGCCCTTCAATAGTTTCTATCGTTCTGTTTCAACATTAGTTTTATAGCAGAAGAGGCCAACGGATGTACCTTTGTGAAGCTTTTGGATTTGGCCATCTACCTTTCTCAATCCACTTAATCCTTTAGGTTGGATCAGTAGTCGGCAAACTCCTCATCCAAAAGAGCCAAATATTACCAAAAAAAATTGAAATTTGTTCAAAGAGCAATTTTAAAGTAGAGACAAGCTTTGCTGAGCAATTTTTATAGTGAGTACTGAAAGTATACTCTTGAGTTTGCCCTTGTACTGTATGACTTGGCTTAAATTACCTCGGAAGTGTACACTGCTTATGAAATAAATTGTATACTATAATGTGCATTATTTTATAAGATTGTGCATACTTTGAAATGAAGTTTACACTATAGTACAACGAACGATTAAAGCGCTCTGCAGCCTGTAGCTTTAAGGATTACGTGTCTTCAAATTTCGTAAATATATACATTAAATAAAACTTGGTATCATACTTATACAAAGATAGTATTTAGTTAATAAATACTCCGAGCCTGCAATAAAGATTTTATGAAAGAGCCGGATGTGGCTCCGAAAAAGACACTCTGCCGACCTATGGGTTACAACGATACTCGTCAACTATGACTGTTCTGTATCTTTCTCGGCGTTACAATGGTCTTTTACTAATACTTTCTTATAAGTATATATTTATAGATAAATACTCAAAGAAACATGGAAGTGGATAACTGGTTAAACCGATAACCAAAAACCTTAAATAATTGGTGAACCGGAAAATAGTGTCGGTTATATGCGCTACACCAAATATTAATTTATTAATTTTGTGAATTAATAAATTTTATTGAAGGAATTACCCGTTTCAGAAATACATAAAATTATTTTATTTACGTCATAATTTTTTTGTGGTATTTGTTTGTCATAATATATTTCTTTTCTAATTTTAAATTTAAATTTTCAAAATCTTTATTAATTTCGCGTCCTTGACCTCGATGTCGAGTCTCGAAGACCTTGCGAAAATATCATTTTACATTAATAATTTATTCTCTCAGGTTTCTATTTCTTTTATTAATAAAAAGTATAACATGAAAGTTATAATTGATGAAGAGGAAACCAGAGCAGCACGTCTTTCATGAATTTGAAATTTTGTCGGGCCATAAATTTAAATTTGCGGAGAACATTAAGAGTAGATTTAAAATCCTCGCGGCTATTTTTAGTGTCGACCTCAATTTTAGTCCAACGTTCTAAATCGTTATCAGACGTCACAGGCCAGAACATAGGTGATACTGACCGTTCCAACCAAGGAGCCCGGCTAGCTCAGTCGGTAGAGCATGAGACTCTTAATCTCAGGGTCGTGGGTTCGAGCCCCACGTTGGGCGACTAAAAATTTTTTTTTAAATCTCTCAAATAATTTATACAGTAACTATTTGAAAGATTAATGAGTCAATAGTTTTTGTTCAATAACGTTATTTCTGTATTTTTTTATAAAGTAAATCAAACAACACGAGAGCTATACTGTTTACATGTTCTTTACTGTCTCCTATAGACCCTTTACTCAGCTTTAGGTTTGAAAACACAGAAAGAAGATACTGTATGGATTTTATTTGTTATTTTTACATTAATAATTCTATTTTAAAAATTATACAAAACAAATCGAAATTATTAATAAATAAATAATTGAAATAATAAGCAACCCATGCGAGATGTGATTCTTCTTCCACGCCCAGAACGATAGTTTCGTAGGTGATGTCTTTCTCTGCTCAGAACAGAACACATCAATAGTTAGATACATACAAACACACAATCATCACCTAGTCCATAAAGTAAGAAATTAAAATAAATTAAAACTAGGCTAACACCAGAAGTCAGCAATCATGGGAATAAAGAGATGTGAAAGAAGTCCGCTTGCTAGTCTCTTAACCCAGAAGGGAAATTTTTAGTTTCGTCGTTTTCGGACCACCCGGTGTCATCAATATGTCCACCACAATGTTATGTATGGCCTTTAAAATTTCACCTTAAAAAAGAGGATAAATTGATATTCGATATATCGGACTAAGTTTTACAGAGTTTCCGGTCAGTGAAACCCGGAGCAGTTTTCAATCTTTCCAACCATTCCAACGACAATTCATAAAAGAAAACCTGTTTAGAAAGGACTTTAGAAACCAATAAATAATCGAATTTGTCTTTTAGAATAAAATTCAAATTTTAATAGTATAGAGGAAGAAGAAAAAATGTCTTTGAGCTTTTCTAAAACGTCACTCTTTCAAAAGGATTTTTTTTTGGTTTTTCCCAACGTTTTCTTTTAGATAAATTCAAATGAAAATTTTTCTCCGTCTGGTTAACTCGAAATAATTGCGTAATTGATGTAGAAGATGTGTTTGTTTATGTTTATCTTTTGGTGAAGTAATTTTTATTTTCATTCTCGAAAATTTTTGTCTTGATTTAGAAGAGTAAAGAATCTAAACACCTTACAGGATATCAGTGGTTTTATGCGAGATTTATCATACTTGACTATGTTCAGTGATTTTGTTCCTGGCTTTCTTATATTCTTTTCACTATTTGCTGGGGGTAAAAACTGCCAAATTGTTCCTGTATTCACGACTATAAATTTCTTTATGCGCAAATCCGATCAGTACCTTAAAAGAGTTCATTGTTGTGGTGATTGTGTGTCGAAGTATTTTAAATTAAATATTTCTAACACATGCAGAGACGGCTTTTATGGTGCGCACCTGAGTAGATTCCTAATTTCATATTCTCAGATTCTGTATTCGGGCCCAATTTACAGAACTCATACCCCAGGAATTTTCGACAGGCCGTATAAAACAAGGTCTTTGTGGCTAACAACTGGTTCTTCTCAAGAAATGCAGCCAGAAATTCTTGTCTTTGGAGATGTTTGAAAAGAAGTGAAAGTGGATCGGGCACATTTTGAGGAAAGGCGCAAACGAGATCTGTCTGCCAAGCCCTGGAATAGAACTACCCCAGCCAACGCCGAGGAAGACTCAGGACTTCGTGGAAAACGACGATAGTTGCTGAACTCTTTGGATTCGAACCACCTTTCACATGGTCAAGACACATGCCTGTAGTGTAAGAGGAACAAAAGAAAATCCTTTATTGAGGCCCTATATACCTGGTAGATACGGGAAAAACCATAAGAATAAGGAATTGTTACTGTACAGTAAAGATGGGTTGTAACATAGCGCCATTTTTATACTAAGAACCAAGTTTCGTCAATTAGGATGGACGGGGACGTCGTCAGGGTAAAGACCAACCAGAAAACACAAAAGAGAGCAAAAATAGAAAGAAAGGTAGATGTAGGCCCATCCCCATGGAAATTTTTAAGAGTTATCTCTATGGAATAGAATTGGAAACTTGGATCCTTCCCTTTGTTGCAGGTACCAATATATTTTATTCTTTTACCTGTTTTCTCTTTCAACCCCTTATAGCCTTTGTTCTGGTTTCTATGTCTACCTTCCCTTCTCTTATTGTTACCAATGAATTTCTACCCATTCTTGTCCTTACCCTTACAACATCAAAATTCACCTCATCACCATCACCTGACAAAATTAATTTGAATGTGATACAAAAATAAAACCATAAAATACCCCAATCCCTACTATATGTTGAATGAGAGGAAGGGAAAGCAACGCAACAAACTAGACAAAACAAAACATCGCGAAACAAACTTTTAAAAAGCAAGAATGAAAGTTGTCTGGACGGAGCAGACACGGGACAATGAAAAGTTGAAACGAATCATTGTTGCGAGGAGAGACAAGTTAGAACAAAAACCATTATCGGAAACTCGACAAGAAACAGAACACAAACAAAAACGAAGACAATCAGCCAACAGCAAAAAAAAAGCCACGGAAGATAGACGTTTCAGGAGGGTTGGAAAAGGAAACCAGAAACTAAGTTTAGAATGACGTCACAAAATCAAATAACAAACAACAACAGCAGCGAGCGAATAAAATGTTCCATTTAAAAACCTGCCTCCCACTTAACGAGGAAAAAAAAGGAAGAAAGATTGATTGATTGACTGATTGATTAAACTGTAATTCAAATAATAAATTAAACAAGTCAAAAACTAATTAAACTAGTACAAATGTTAATTAAACATCAATTAAGTCTTTAAATAATTACTCATGAACAACAATAAAAATTATTTAATAACGTTATTTATTCACTGAGGGAGAATTAAATTCCTCATCTCCTCTTCTCCAACCACCCTCCTCCTCCTCTCCTCTGGTGAAAATTATTAGAAAAAAACCTCCAGAGATAAAACGAATAGGAGGACGGGAGAGGAAGAGATAGGTGGGAGGAGGAGGAGGAAGACAAGAGGAAAGTTTTATTTTTTTATTTTTCTGGTTTGGCTTCTCCTCCTCCTGTTGCCTGCTGTTGAAAAGGATATTTGTGAGATGGGGAAGAGGCTGAGTTGTAGGAGGGTGAGAGTGAAGAAAAATATCAACGCAAAATAAATGAGTATAAGCCTTAGCTTATTTATTTTATTAACTAACCGAGGAATTTTTAATAAAAGCTGGATCAGCAAACTTGTTTCCCAGGTTATTAATACCGTCCCCTCCTAAAGCCGTAATTTACTGCACCCAAAATTTTTTCTGTTATTGTACCCCAGAGACCCCAAACAGAAGGAAAAAATTGTTGGTGAGGTACTAGCTTGGAAGTGTTTGAATCGAACCTAGAAGTCTGGTTGGATAGGGAAGTTTGAAGTGTTTTGCCAAACTAGAAGAGGAGATTTGTTGGGTAGTAGGCGGCGTCATGTTATTAGTACAGTAACAGTCGAAAGTCATACCCCAATCAGACACTCCATCTACTTTTTCAACTGAAGGGCCCAAAAAAACTTACAAAATTAACAAAACCAAATCTTGGAATTAGGTGTAGTGATGAGACAAACCACTGACTGACTGTCATTTGGTCGCGTTTTATGTCTATAAGCTCCGTGTAGACTCCTACAAGTATCATACCACTTAATTCAGGTCTTATGACAGTCTGGGCGTGTGGTCTAAGTCGCCACAGCAAACATTAACTAACCTTTAGGGAAAGGAGGAGCTCTCATGACATGCTAGCACTCACTAAATCGTTTGACGGCAAGGACCATTCAGAGGATGTAGTGGAAATAGAGGAGTCAATTTCTGAAGGTGACAAGTACGAGCAGAGTCTTACTTCCCGGGCAAAAAGAAGTATAAGCCATCAGACACAAAGAAATTTCACAAGGCGAGAGAACGGTGGTGGGAGGCAAAACGAGACTGAAGAACTTCATACCCTAACAGCCCTCACCAGGGAGCCAAAATCTCTGATTCAGGGTTGGTCAGAGACTTAAAAGCACAACGTAAGAAAGCTTTCAACGACATGTATAAAGGAAGCAAAGAGACAAACAAAATGGCGGGTGAGAAGAAAACGAGAGCAGAGTTGAAGAAAATGCAGGAGAGCAAAAGAGAAGGCAGGAAGAAATCAGCGGTCGAAGATGCGATCAGGAAAAATTAAACAATTAAAACAGCAATAACCACTTACAGTTACAGACCTTTTGAGGAATACTTCCTCAAAATTTCCTTCCGCTACTTGCACGAAACTTAAACTAAAACGAACATAAAGACGTATAGTATTTAACTATCAACAAGTGAATATAAGAAAAATTCAGAAAATCCCTTAAACAGCAACCCTGTAGCGAGGCGATGGGTAAGGGGGTGAGAGGTTCTTAAAACAGCTTCTGGTTCTGCTTTGTAAATAATCGGCTTAATCGATCCCTTGGTGACATTTAATAACCGATGACGTTACATTATTTTAAAATAAAAACCTAAAATCGGTCGTCTAGAGAAAATTGCCAAGAATTTCAATATTTATTACAGAGAAGGAAAAGGAAAGGAGAAGGAGAAGAAGAGGAAAGATATTAGTACATAAAAATCTTCCTTCCTTGATTTCGATTATGTTGTAATAAAGAAATGAAATTGGAGTATAATGAAAAAATAAAAAAATAGGAAAACAGAGGAAAGGTTCACGGAGGAAAAGATAATCAATAACTTGGGATTAGCAGATAATCTTCAGTGTCAACCCAAGTGGATTTAAACCAAAAGATTTTCAGATTTTTACCAGACATGTGGTTACAAAATATCTGCTATTTGGAACATCCTCACAACAGCAAATTGGATCAGTTTCGCCATTTTCTTCACCCTTCCACCTATACGATAGTTCTGGTAAAATAAAATTGACCATTTTTAATACTTCGACCAATCTCTTTGAATTTTTGACTATGTAACACCAATTAGCTCTAAAATGACACAATTCAAGGGGTCTACTAGCTATAACGAACAAAAATTATTGTTTACTTAGTTGAGAGAAATGACGACAGGAATCAAATTCATGTTTATGAAAACTAAAGGAAGGATGACGGGATACAATTTAACTGACAAATGCCGACAACTCTGGTCTGAAATATGTGAGCGACTATAGTCGAAACAATCTGTCACCACTTTATCTTGTCTTCTTTGTTGTTACCTTGTTTCGTCCTTTACCAATTTGCCTCGGTGTTCACGTTTAAGTATAACACCCAAAACCAAACAAACCACCTTCTAGACACTTGTTGACAACGAACTAATTGCTGAAGACTGATTAAATACCTTAAAGAAGCTGAGCAAACGACTTTAAATATTATAGTATAAGCAGTGGAATGAAATTAGGTGCATCAGGATATTTTTAACAGTTATAATTTCGAGATTAAAGAGTTAAGGAACAGGTATTAAGGGAAGAAGGTTAGTGAAAAGTTGACACGTGTGCTTCACCGAAGTAAAGCCACAAGGACAAGTGTAACAAGGGATGAGAAATTCACTTCGGGCAGAACATTAATTAATTAATTGAATTAACCCTCAACTTCCTAAACTTCAAACCCGGATACGGTTTTCGGATGAGCATGCATTTCGTCATTTGAATTTACAGTATGAGAGATAAAGCAAACTATTCTCCTACATATGTGTCAGCTCTATTCCCCTGTCTCTTCTTACTAATCAGATTTTTAAAAATTATTTCATCTGTTCTGTATTATCTGTCTAACAGACTGGAATCCCCGTTAATTCCTGACAGTAACACTTCACGAATTGCAGTCAAGAGATTGAAACTAGTAAGTCGAACCAACCGATCGAGGGAACTTTAAAACAGTTTTCAAATTCATAAATTAAAAGCTGAGCTTTTATCAAATTTGTAGACCATTCAAACAGAAGAAGAACGTTTCCCTTTCCTTTCTCCCACTCACCATTCTCTTCGAAAATGATGGGAAGATGAAACGAGGGAAAATTTTTTTTTCTTACGGAGAAAATAAAGTTTTCCCTCGAATACATTAACATGGCAGTAAATTCAGGCTTAACTTTATATGTACTCAGCAAATATTTTAACCGTCTTCTTCTAACTTCCTTCGTACGACTTCCTGTTTCCGTTCAACTTTCTTTCCCCCCTCTCCTCCTCCTATTCCTCATCCTCATCCTCCTCTATCCTGAATTTTCTAATGGAACATAAAATTCAATCAAAACTTTTCGTGAATATTTTTTTTTGGAGCGAAAGTCTGGTGAAAAGCTTTCACTTTTGGCCTTTTACGATCATTTTTTTTTCTCCTCAAATTTTCCTAGAAACCTTAATTTTAGGGATGGTGACACGAGAGAAAATTGGAAAACCTTTTCCTCTTTTCGCTTTTATTCGAATAAAAAGATTAATTCGTGAAAAAAAGGAAAACGGGGGTTTTCGCATGTAGCAAAATCTCTGTCAAATGATCTGATTCATTTTATAGAAACACATTTAATTCGGACACGATTATCATATCGAACGTTTTTGTTATATTTTTATTTGACTTCACTTGATAATTGTTTAAAATTTGGTGAATTTTGGCGAGAGCACTAATCAGTGATTCTTTGAGATCCTGGTTAGTTAATACTGACCGGCGTTTGGATTCCACGAATTTTAAATTGCAATAATTAAATTGACGTAAGTAGGTGTAAACGCACATGGAAACGATAATGATTATTTAAAATATTAATATAAAAGCACAAAAATTAAAAAAAGAACTCGGGTATATTTATTGAGAGCCTTCAAAGAGCCGCAGATTGCCTCCACTGGTCCAGAAAATGGGTTAGTGTCTTAGTCCGAAAAAATGGGGTATGTGATGTACTGGGAGTTCGGTTGAAAGGAGAGGATAAAGTATAGTAAGAGGACAATGAAAGAAAAAGGTAATTATACAATGAAATGCTTTCGTTATTTCCAAAAACGCAGTTACGAAAACTAACCACGAAGCTGTATAAAAGAAAGTGTTAAACGCAAAAGACGATCTTATCCTTACGTAACAAACGCCATCATCGAATTTTAAAAATTTTTTAAACAGCCGAATATAAAGGTAAGGCCTCCGTTTTCTGCTATAATTGATAAAAAAACTTCCCTCAAACCTTTTGCATCTACCACCACTTTCTTCAGTCACCTTTGACATTTTCTCATCCTCTTCCAAACCGATGTTAAGCTTTTTCATCGTCCACGAAAATTCACCAAAATTTTCCAAGTTCCTCCTCCCTGGCCCCGCTTGCCAACCCACCCCCATTCCCTTCCGGAATCCATTCCCACAAATGAGACTCATAAAAATCTTCGAAAACGTTGATGGTTATTGCTTGAGGTTACCGACCAGCAAACATAATTATCCAAATATGTGCGAATTGCAATCGTGCCATATCTGGCCACGTCATCTGGCCGTACATCCCGAATAATTGCACATGACTCAATATGGGAAGGGGAGCCATAAGGTCTCACAAAAATTCACTTTGCTAATGTTTTGTTAAGAGAGGCTCACTTAATGCTAAAAAATGATCTTTGGGGGCTGATGTTTATGGTGTATAAAGGGTTTTGGAAAAGAGGAAGAGGATGTGGAAAATCACAACACAAAAAATTTAGAGCTTTTAACTTTTGTGAGAGACCGAAGCCGCACAGTCAATATAAGGAGACACTTCTATTTTAAATATATACCCTATGCAGAAGTGTTTTTATAATTTTTCAATTTGTGAGCCTTCATTTAAAAGAAATCGGACAGGTGTATATAATGAGTTAAAATTTACAGGTAGCACTTTCTGTTATTTGAAAATTCGAATTTTTGCAAACATTCCGCAAAAGTTTAACAGAAAAACTAGTGTGTTAAAGACAATAATAGAAGATTTTTGTGATATATGAAAAAATTACAACAGCAAAATGAACCGGGAAACAGTAATGATAATGAACAGAACGAAACAAGCTAACGACAAAGAGGAAAACTGGTGACAGATTGTTTAGTCGCTCACATATTTCCAACCTGAGCTGTCAGACATTTGTTAGTTAAGCGGTATCCTGTCCTTCCTTTAGTTTTTATAAACATGAATTTGATTTCTGTTGTCATTTCTATCAACAACGTAAACAAAAATTTTTTTGATAAAATGATCACTAGTATCGATATATTATAGTAAGCGGAGTCATGTTGGACCCTCTCTACAAGAGTATGGTTTCTCCTGTCGTCATCTCACCCCATTGCACCGCCTCTGAGCTTCCCTTTTGAAAACAGCCAGGAATTCCATCCGATTTATATACTCGGGGTTCTAACTGGACTCCATTATTGTAACCGCCTGAACTTGTCTTCCTCTTTCAACTACCAGACCAGAATCATATTACACAACCAAAATTTGAAGAGTTTAGTTGAAGACTAAAAATTACCAATTTTGTTTTACCATAGCTATCGTGTTAGTCCAGAAAACAGTTCTGCCAAAACACCAAAGCTTTCTGTTGTTAGTAGTAATCTATGTATTTATCTGTGTGTGATGTTGCTATCTCTTTGAACTGAGTTATGAGATGTTGGAAAACCATAAATTTAAATAGTTTAGTTAATTTATCCATAATCAGCAATTTTATTGTACAAAAGTGATTATGCCAGTTCAGGAAACAGTCCTGAATTTATTTGAAAACAAGTTTGATCGTGAACAAAATAAAAAAAATGAAAGAAGTCAATGAAACAACTACAGCGCCGTGATTATTGATTATTGAACCAACATTACACATCAACAAACATATGAATCTGTAGCTATCAATAATCTAGCACAATTAATAATAAACGTGGCATACATCTGCCCCGGTAGCACGACAGTCAGTATGCTGCATTAAACACGGAGTCATTGGCAAAGACAGAAAATTCCCAACAACTCATCAAAATTTACAAATTAGTGTAACAAGATTCGAGGAAAACCAAACAAAGGAGAAGACAAAGTCCAAAATAAGAAAGACGAAAATTCTTTCGAGATAAACTATCTCCTTCATGAACGGACACAGCGTTTAGGGAGCTTTCGGGCAGGAGAAGGATGAGGAAGCATAAACTGTTGTTGAGAAAAAAAATTTTTTTTCCCGAATCCCCGGTTCCATGCTCATGCAATTGGAATAAATTTCTGCTGAAATTTTTTTTTGTGTTTAGTCTTGACTTGTCCCAGAAGAAAAAAAAAGAATTCTTTTGGTATTTTCATTTTGTCAAGTCCAAGACTCTGCCTTGTCACAGGACTTCGTTTCCTCCTCTTCTTCTTCTTTATTTTATTTTTTCCAAGAGCAGACTCGAATTTAAAATTAAAAAAGAAAGAAAAAAAGCGTTATCGTCATTCTGAAGATTTTTTTTTCTGGAGCGGAATCGGGGAAGGGGGCGGTGGGGAGTTTGTCAAAAAGCCAGTCCCGGATCCTTTAAATTTTATCTATTCCGGTCTTCTACCGGAATTTTAAAATAAATGTCTTAATTTTTCCTTTTTGAGAATTGGTTAACCGGAATATTGTTTGACTTGAAAAGATTTTTTTTTGGTTTTGAGAAAGGAAGATAAGAATTTTTTGAGGAGGTTTTCTTGAGTTTAAAATGGAGGGTTTGTAAAGGGCAAATAGAAATGTTTTAAATTAAGAACAAATTAACAATGAAAGAGTTGGAAGATTCAGGGGTTACCAACTTGCAGTTAAAGAGTTTAATATAAAATACAGTCCCATGAGACATTTATTTTTGAGTGTAACCCAAATTATTTTCTATATATATCCACAAAAACACTTTTCTTTGGTCTATTATAAACCACGTCAGCCTGCTACAGTAAAAACATACAGCAGTAGTGTCTAAAGTAGAGATGTCAAACTCAAAAGCTAACTTGGGCCAAATAAACCATGCATAACTTTAAGGGACAGCAAAAAAATCAATACTCATAGAATGAAACGTTTTTATTTTAAATAGTACATTGTATTAAACATTTTTAAAGTTAAATTATTCTTTAAAATCATCCGTATAGTATATACGGTATATATAAAGTATAAGTATAGTATTTATATATAACGTATATTGTAGTTTTATACGTTGTTTCATATCTAATTTACATTTCTTTTGATTTTTACTTTGCGTCGAATATATTGGTTGGGCCGCAAAAATGAGAAACCTCTTGTTTAGAGCCTTGGTACTTAAACGGGTAAATGTAAATACATATACAGTATAAGAGTTGGAATAGCAGGAAGTTTAAAGTTCTTTCGCCTTAAATTCGGTCTTATTCGGGTGATTAAAAGCTGCAGAAAACGGTTATTGTATAGACTGGAAGTGGAATAGAATAAAACAGACAGTTAAATAAGGAGATAGAGAATAAATAGATACATAAAACAAAGATATGGAAGCTGATAATATAAACTAGGTCAATGAATAATAAGTAGATAAAATAACAAAGACAAAGGAAACACTTAGGAATTATAGAATACGGATTGGCATTTTAGGGTTGTGTAAGACCGTTTGTCCTAAACCCAAAAAATTTTTTTTCATGTCCACATAGAAAATGAGACAAAACGGCCACGAAAATTTGAACAATAGTAACCAAACTAGTAACTCCTTTTGGCGCCCAAGAAATGAACTTCTTTTACCCTGTATGAGATAAACTTTAATAACACTACAATAATTGATAAGAAAATTTAAAAATCAAATTCATTGTTATGAGATAAATAAATTTTTATGCTGTTTCGCCCCGTTTAGAGGCCATTGTGCCGACAGACACCCCAATCAAAGGCAATAATTCATCGTCCAACCGAGAATTTCGTATTCGGCTGTACATCATTCAATTCTATCTTGATGACAAACTTCCACCCCAACTTGTTTATTTTTAAAGCCAACGGTCAAATTTTGACTACAGAAAAAGCTAATTCAACTAATCCTCTTAGTAAGTCATAATAAAACCAAATCCTAACCAACTGACACAGCTTAACTGCAGCAAACGGTAAATTCAAAAAATGTTAATATTTAATAGGTTCAGACTTTATCCAGCATGCATGACTTGAACAAATTTTTAATATAAAATCAAATGAATGAACTGTATGGACTCAACACACTTTTTAAAAATTTTCAAATTTATTCAGAGCTTCATTAAATTATTCCAAAACCGGAAATGAAAGAAATGAATAACAGAACTAACATCAAACTTCCTCTTCCTTCTTCTCATACTAAAATTTCACCACAGGAAAAATTCATAGTGTAAACATGACTAAATCTTGATCACATTAATCTCTACTCAAAAAATATTGATCGTGGCAACGTGAGTGGCTATCTTAGTCATTTTAACTGCAACAAAAAGTTACAATTAACGACAATAAACCAATCTAACAAATTTAAATCTCATTGAGAATGGAAAAATTTAGTAAATCCAAACCAAGAGGATATACAAATACCCTTTTGGGTTGTTACAAAAAAACTGACAGTGCTTTTCTTGGGCATATTATAATAATAATTAAAATAGTATGCACTCACAGAATCACACCTACAACCTAAGCTCTAAACATAACTAGCTGCCAAAAGGAATAACACAAATAACTAGGCAGACAAATAAGTAGACAATAATTGAAAACAATATTTAACTGTTTAAGTACTTTTTCCTATTGCCTATTTACTTATTCTTTAGTTATTTACTTAGTTCATTGGTTATTTATCGCGTATGTATTCACCTGTGCACTTATTTGTTTCCTAGTCAATTTGTTATTTGATCGCATATTCATGTACTTGTGCATTTATCTAAATCGCTATTTATTGTTCAGTTATTTACTTAAGTATTTATTTATTGGTCTATTAGTTATTTCTCGTCCACCTTTTTCGTTTATGTATTTATGTATTTGTTTGGCTTTAGTTAGATATCGCTTATTGCGTATTTTCATATTTGGTTCATGTCATGTACTTGGTTGTTCAGGGCTCGATTTATGGATTCTATCTCTTTTATTAGTGTCCATTATATATTGTAGTCAGGGATTTGTTTATTTATAAAATGGGATATGTATCACTGTGAAATTTTTTACTCGTTTTGGGTAACTCTAGAGGAGTGAACACAACATTAGATTATTGTCATAGTTAATTTGTGGTGTTGTAAGAACCAGAAGAGAGTATACAAATGCAATATACAATATTTATTAAGATTACTGTCAAATAAATTCACACATAACACACTTGGGGTCCCAAAAGCAAACCAATACCTCAAGAGCGATTTATGCATTTTTAGTGTTTTTAGTTTCCGACTTCCGCCTCTTCAAGTAATTAAAAATATATAAAAACAAATCAAAACCTAATTAGAAATTCGTTTAAATAAATAATGAAGATAATTAAAATCAAAATATGTTATATTTGAGCAAAGAAATTGATATGATTACAAAAAAAATTAATAATTTTATTAATAGATATTATAGTTATGATATGTTGTAGTTTGTGTTTTTGTTTTTGTTTATTCAACTTCATTTACGTGACTTTTTGTTTTATTAGAAAGCTCCAGCTACCCCCTTCCCATCTCTCAGTAACAAGGATTGATTACACCTGGTTATCATTAGCAAAATGTCGTTTCCATTGGGCAAACGGAGGTGAAAGGAAGCAGTCGGGGGGACAATTTATACAAGAAAATATGACGTCGGAAAATAAATTATGTATTAATGAAATAAAAAGGTGTTTTAAATAGGGGAATTATTCATGCTTGGCGGAGTCTCCTTAATAAAGAACCACACATGAATGACTCAAAACGGTTCTTCACATTCGCTTCTGCCTCATAAATTACCTAATTCAAAACAATCCGCCCTACTTCCTTTCTCCTTCCTTTTTTTCCTTTCTCTTCCTTTCACACAACTTTTTTTCCCTCTCCTTTGTAATTTTATTTTATTTTCTAAATAAATAAATAAAAAACTGTGAGATGAGCACTAATATAAGACCTAATCACACTGCTCCATGAGATGAAGGTATATCAGGTTAGCCCAAAAGTCCATTAATAGCATGTATGGGATTAGCAATTACTTATTACCAAACCGATAAGGTTCCGAACCTGTCGAGACTTGTCATTGCTTGAATGATGTATTCGTCACCAAATTTCGCAAAGTTCAGACGCATATTAGTACCGATAAAAATGAATATCGATAACGCATATAAATATTCTGTGTTATTTTTCCTTTCGAGTGGCGAAACTGCCAGATCAACAGCAATAAAAGATGGTGCTCATACTATTAGTATGAGGACTACCAGAAATGGTTTGAAAAAAGCAACATTAATGATGAACCTCCCGTCGGTTTTGATAACGACGTTATTAAAAATCTTGTGGAGTCAGAGCCAAATTTAACAGTGGATCAGACCGCTGAAAAGATACATTCATCTCATGGGACACTCTTTGAAGAGATTCAAAAGTGTTTAAGTTTGGAAAGTGGCGAATACGAAGAAAGTGTTGTTCCACCATGATAACGCTAGACCACATACGTCTCACTGCAAAAAATTAATGAACTGAATTGAGAGGTATACCCGCATCCTGCATACTCCCCAGATATTGCCCCAAAGGCTAAAGTTCAATTCTAAACAGGATATACAAAATGAACTCGGAATATTTTTTTTTGATTCAAAACTAAAATCTTTTTACCCCAGAAGAACAAAAAAAGCTAACAGAAAGTTGGCGAGATATTGTAGAAAACGGAAGAAAATATAACACCGGCTAAAATGTAAAATTGTGTTTTAAAAATTTCGCCAAAATTTGCACGAACTTATGGACTGACCTGATATATATATTTATACACACAATGCACTTGTGTATACGTCGAAAGCACAAAATATTTCCGTTTGGTTAATGCGGGAATAAGTTTAAACTTGCGCGAGAGTGCGTGATCCCACGTTTGCTGACACCCTCCTAATCGAAAACTTTCCAATTCACCCACATTCACAAGTTTTTTAAAAGTGTGAGAGTCATCTTCTAAACGATCACTAACAGTTCGTCCGTTTTGTGATTTTTTGTTTTGTTTTGGTTTAATTTAAAAAAACGGAAAGGATTCTCAGTTTGTCTTTTTCCCTCATTTTTTGTTTGTTAATAGTTCGATTCCTTTTGCTGATTTTTCTGAACGAGATTCATTGTCTCGGATTCTCTCATCCGAGACTTTTTGAGGTAACTTTTAATTCGTAACCAGAACTTTCTCAACTTAGTTGAAATCTTTTAACTTTTTTATGTCAACTCTTAGTCTTCTTACCCCCTCCATCCCTCCATCTACCCGCCCCGAAAAAAAAGTTTAAGTGAAAAGTCTCAAAGTTATTTTTCCCCGCTTTAAATTTACTAAATTATTTAAATATTTTCTTTTGTTGATTATAATTAAAATTCCTCGGTACTTTGGGGCTCTACGAAATGATTTTTGTAGTTTTTGAAACTAAAAAAAAGTGTCTGAATAAAATTCTTTAATTTTATTGTTTAGAATGATTCTTGATGGGCTGTTGAGAAATGTTTTCATGAGAGTGTTTTGTTCAAACGATTATAAAAGTGCAGAAATGTGTAAAGCAAAGAATTAAATTTAAATTATTTAAAGTTTAAGAGTAATAGCTCACACGTACGTCACTGACAGTCTTAAAAACAAGGCTTAAGTAATATTTGAGGCTCAATTTCAAGGTAATAATATGAGGTGGCTCATTTCAACATAACATAGCTGAGAGTTACTCTCATGATGTTTTTAGGCTCTGAAACCCCGTAACCCACAATCTGTCAATTCTATAACTGTTCTACCCAGTCACGCGTTAATTTCACACATTATCCACAGCTACCTCAACCTAAATCTCACTACTAAACCATATCTAAGAGTAGTCCTTCGCTATGCACCCATAACTAAAAACTTAAGAGAGTGCTCTCTCTGTCTAGTACAATTTTAGGTTAGTGTCTCTAGTACAACTCGATAGGTTATGTGCAATGAAGAGGTACAATTGGTCCAACAATCTTAGACTCGGTTGAAAAATTTGTCTTTCATTTGGACTGATCTCTGTGCGTAACTTCCCTCCAAGCAAAAATTCCGTTTATATTATCGTAAACCCGCAATCACACTATTTCTCTATCCTATAATTGCTCTACCCAGTCATGGCTTACTACCAAAGCTTTACTTTCACACATTATCCTTCTACCTCAGCCATGTTACATTATCTTTACTTTTTATTCTTGACTATCTCTCATCCCACCCCTTAGACCACACCTCCAGTCACATCCGACCATCCTATGCCTGGGGTTGAGACACTGGTCTGTTCCCTGAATACAAAGCCCCTTTAAAGTCAGACCAACTGCATAGTGTCTCGCTTAGAGACAGTTAGCATGTGTAAGGAAAAACCTCAGCCTAAATCCCACCACTCAACCATTCCTAACAGTAGTAGTACGCTACGCATCCATAACTGAAACTTAAGAGAGCCGTTAGAAGTGGGAGAATATAGTTTAAATCGATGAGAAAAGAAAAACAAAAGAAGGAAGAAGGAAATCGGTTGGAAGACAAGCACAAAAAGAAGATTCCATTAACTTAAAAGAGATAAAATGAAAACGAAAACCATTTCTGTTCCTGAGAAAAGAAAAGGAAATAAAAAAATAAACTCGGGAAAGCATCTTGCGAATGTAGACTTTAAAAAGACCGTGATTTAATTTAAAGGAATTAATTTGATTTTTTATTTTTATCATAACGACAGGAAAAAACCAAATCTGGTTTCGTTCCCAGAAAGCGAAAATAATATCGGACTAACTAAACTCATGTTTATCAACAGTGAAGAGCAATAAATGAACCAGCTAACACTTCAGAGTGTTTTTCATTTCACAGTTCATGGTGATTCAATAACACAACAAAGACTAAAGATGATGATATAGTATAAGAAAAGACCCCCATATTCTGCTTATTAACATATTTATTGAAATCTTTAATAGTTAGAATGTGTATTAGTGTTTCTGTTTGAGTGCGATGTAGCTTTTTGAATCCCACACCTCAGTTTTAGAATCCATAAAAACTCAAAAACTTATTTCTGAAGATTTCTAAATTTCGTCATCTCTGTTTCGTGCATCTAAAAATGATTATAAATTAAATAATTTAATAATAAATAACTTTATCTAATTGTTAGCTACCACAATTTGTCTTTTAAGAAAGTTAGCTTAATCAAAACCTAACGATAGAGTCACTTTCGATAGCCTCAGCGAATCTCTTTCCTTTTTTACTTTCAAGCTTCTGTCCTACGTCTTTGTCGGTCTATCCTTCGCTAATCAACAAATTTTAATTAGTAATTTTCATAACGACATTTAAAACTTTTTATGTTTATGTTAACGACCATTTTCGTTAATAATTTAAAAAACTTACGCATACTTAGATTAACCTTATCCCCCGACTGTGAAATTCACCAAATCCAGTGGTTATCAATCGATATAAGTTTCAGGTATACACTTCCTTCCACTTTTCTGACTTCACCGAGTCTACTATGTTCTTCCGTTCACGGCTACGATCGTACTGAAAGCCCACGGTGGTTGGACGCAGGAAATTGAGATGTAGAAAATAAAATAAAAAATAAAAACAGATAATAAGTTGAAAGGAAAAAAAATATATGAAGGGCTTGTTTGTTTTTGCTTAAACTATATCGCTGGCTATGTGGTTCATTAAATACGAGTTTTTTCTTTATACGAGTATGCTTGAGGCATAGCCTTTTACTCACTTCCTTGAGTTTACTGACTCAAATATATTTTCTTCTGTTTCCTCGCTAAAAAACATACGGATACCCCACGGTGGTTATATTTAGGAAATTGTAAAAATTTTTTTCTTGTACAAAATAAACATAATTTTAATAATGATTACAAAGTATTCACAAAGAGAACCTAAACAAATATTTTAATAAGGGTGATTCAAGAAAAATTAAAATTTTACTATTCATCCAACAGGATGGGTCTACATAATATCAACAAAGTGAGAGAGAGGCCCAGAGTGAAATTTACTCAGAAACCATCTCCTTTCTTTTAGAGAACACGATCCTAATGAAAAAAAGCGACCTGAGGGCTTGTAATCCTTGTTTATATCAAACCTAACGTTTCAGAATTCATATTTACCATCGGAAAGAACTTACGGTCGACGAAATAGAGAAATATTTTGGTCGAAAGCAACGGAATAGTCAAGTCTTCGTAGCGATTCCGATCCAAGACACAAGAAAAACGTTAATAAAAGGTGGAGCTTGCTAAGAGCTCACAACCCAAAACCCTCAAAAAAAGCTCAAAGATAACGAGACAGTCGCCTAACGATGATAAATAAGAGATAAATTAGATAAGAAGGAAATATATAAGAAATATTATGAGAATTGATTGATTGATCGCCGACTTTCACCCCCGAAATTGTCGACGGAATACTGAATGATTATCCTCTCATTCATTTTCAAGTCAAATTTCCTTTTTTTCTTTTTTTTTACAGCAACGCTGTTTCTCTTTTTTTTGTAAAACTCAAAATTAATCTTTGAATAAAGAAAGTCTAAACGTTTCGATTCGATAATTTCCGAAACACACAACCTGCAATTTCAAATATTCTTTTAAAAGCAAAGAAAAAAATTAAATAGCCTCTAAAATGAATCGTAACCGTGATTTATGCATAGCACAATATAAAATATCATATTATTATCAATATAAACTCATATTATCGTCTTGTAATATCTTAAATTTACCTGAAAATTCATTTTATGTAAAACAAATGGTTTTTTGTGGAAGATAAAATGCTGAAGACGAGGAAAAATAGTTTGTAGAAGAAAACGATGAGAATCACTCAATCTAGTTAGATCTCCTTTGTTTGAAACAAAAAAAAACATGCTGAAAACAGAGATTAAAAAGTATTTAACTTACTCCCCTTTGTTTTATCTTAATTATTTTAAGCAAACAGGCCGCCATATTTACATTTCAAGTCCGATAATATTCTGAATTTTAGCACCGTAATCCTCCTTCGACAGTGCCGAAGTGTTCCAGGAAAGCTCTGACGGTCTTTTAAAAATCCTTCCGTCTGATTTATTTCGTTCAAGTGTTTCTACCTTCCGTAAAAAGGAAAAAATACCTGAAATCGTGCTTTCATCCGTTTCTATTAGGATCCATTTTGAATTTTCGATTACGCAATGTTTCCATATGGTGTTTACGAATTTGAAAAAAATTTCAGCACATAATTATAAATTAGGTGCAAAAAGAAGCATAATGAATGCTAAATTTATCTATCTTTTTAATTTACCTGTAAAAATATCTCAGAGAGACGAAAATTATATTAGAAAAATGAAATTTAAAGAAAAAACAAAATGACGACCATAAACAAAGCAGCCATATTGTCTTCCTCATCAGAATTGAGACATCTCATTGGTCGACTTGGTTCTGTTGCCACGATCCTGTTCAAGTTTTTTGCATTCAAATGGTTGGAATGGTCAACGCTTTTTATTAATGTCAAAATTCATTTGTTTATTTTTTAATATAAAATGATATGTGACTTATTCGCTGCGCTTTTGAATAATTTTGGTAAGGCAGTTTGGTAATTAAACATACGGAAGTCACATCAAGGGTGTTAATTATGCGCAAGTCGTTATTTTGTTTTACGTGAAAGATAGCAATCTTTTAGGATTCATAGCACGTGATATTAATAACTTAATTTATTATGTTGTTGTCTTATTTCGCATTAATGAGTATGGAATTTGTGGCTTTTGTGAATCAAGCGAGTAACGATACTTCAGGTATTGTATATTTATGTTGTATTCTAAAATGGCTCTTATTTAAGGGAGTGAACTCCATTTTCAGAACCTTTACCATATGTTTCAGCTATTTAAAGGTAAAAAGGCAAATACAGGCAGAAGAGATGGGTTAAATAAATTCAGATGCATGTTGTGTGCAGAAAAACCTTATCATTTATCAGAAAAATATGGTGGTAACCTTTCCTTCATTAAATACTTTAAGTGATGTAACAACAGCAGCAGCAGTGATTAGTGAGGTTATCGTTTTGGTATCAAACTCAAGTACCATTGTATATCATGGTTGTGCTGGCAAGTAATATTTACCAGAGTACAGATTTTATAGTCATTGAAACATGATTATATATATGAATGAGTAAACTTATAATTTAAAAAATAAAAGTTGTTTTTAGTTTTATGAGAGAAGTCAGCAAAAGTTTCCTTTGGCTCATTCTCCTGAGTGGGTAAGGTTTTAAAAAGCACCTGTGTGTAAGAAGACTTGAAGAGAAGTAGTAAGTTACAACCTGTTGATTGTGAGAAATGGCAGTTTTAAAGGATAAGTGAAGGTATGAAGACAGAAATGAAGATGTGATTTATGCATGGGTTCATGACCTTAAATTTAATTTTTTTTTTCATTTTGTATAAATGGGGTTAAAATTTTCAGCTTGAGCAGGGATTGTGAAGATAATAAATTGCTGACAATGACTTGATTTTTCCACAACTCAGAGAGGAGCAGCAAAAAAATAATATGAAAAAATTATCTGAGTTGGGGTGTTTTTGTTGTGGTTTCTCATTTTGTTTTGGATGGGAGTTGTAGGTATGAAGTCCTAGTAGGAAGGTTCAGATTTTAGTTTAAGTGTAGACTTTGCTTAAATTTAAATTTGGTTTGTGATTTTTTGTTGTAGGTTTTGTAAAATGATAACTAAGAAGGAATTATTGATAGTAGTTTGACAAGTACATCATTTCTTTCAAAAGTTGTGCTTAAACATGAACCAAACAATATCTTGTAGAAGAAGAAAAGCATTAGGCAGACAAGCTATGGGTATAAAACAATTTTAGTATCTGAGAAGATTCCAGGGTCTTGTACAACCTTAAAACTAAAATTGTTTTCATCACACAAAGACATGAATCAATCTCTTAGGAGGCTTCAGGGTGTGTGTATATGAATAAGGTATAAACCAGTAAAAAGAAAATATGATGAACAGGAAGTAATCATTTGAAGCAGCAAAAACAAAATGGAAAAAAGGGGAAATTCAACAATTTTCACAAACATAAAATCAGTTTTATAATCCCACGTCATAAATTTTCGGGGAAAATCCATTTTGCCTTTAACCGGGTTATTTGTCCCGGAGCTTTTTTGTCATGAAAGCCACCATTTTGCGGTTGCCCTAATCGTTGTCTTCTGCTTTTATATTATGTGTTTTACCCCCTGGCCAATGGTTACAGTTTCATAAGTCAAATATTAACCTCGTTTTGCTTTCATTTTTCCTTGAGCGTTTTTGCTGCTGTTGTTGTTGTTATCGTCCGTCGTGTTCAAGTGGATTTCCGTTTTATCCGATTATGTGAAACCTGCTCTTTCAGGATTATGTAAAAACCTGCCAAGATTAACGATTCCTCCGTCATTTTGTTTTAAATATTTGCTGTTTTTCTTTAATTATTTACTAACAGGTTTTTTACTGTTGCTGAGGGTTTTTCAACACTTTTTCCCTCTTTGTCTATCCTCGCGCTTCAATCCTCTCTCATTTTCCTCACTCTGGATTCTTTTTCCCAG
Organism: Columbicola columbae; assembly: GCA_016920875.1. NCBI lineage: Eukaryota > Metazoa > Arthropoda > Insecta > Psocodea > Philopteridae > Columbicola > Columbicola columbae. The sequence continues at coordinate 4,063,295 of JADMLL010000001.1, read as the reverse complement.
GGTTCAAGCTCTGCCAATTTCCATCCTGGTTTTTTCCCAGAAACGTGTCTTTGTATCTTCTTTTCCAGGTTGTTGATCTTTTTGCTGTTTTAGGTTGTCATTTGCTGCGGTGGTTCTTTCTGTGTGATTCCTAGATCTTCAGAATTCTTCAGGTGATTCTTCCGTCTTCAGGAACTACGCGAATCTTGTCTTCTTCTTCAGGGAGTAGTAGAATTTCCAGTTGGCCAGTCTTCTCAGATCCATTCAGCTCAGAACTCTGTAGATGTGTGTTATTTAATTTTATTAAAAGATATATTATTGACATAGTTTGTTTATTTATGTAAAAAGATTCACTCGACTTTCTAAGATTAAATGTGAAACAATATTTAAAATATTTTGTAAGTGTTATTTGCTTCAGTTGTTTAAATATTGAAATTTTTGTGACTCAAAAACACAATTTGTATGTGAAATAAATCAGTATCCAAAACACTAAAGCTAATTTTCGAGAGAAAAAAAGTTAATTCAAAAAAGAGAAGAAACACAGCATCTGTTATCAATATTTATATCGTCAGTAACACTACAATTTAATCCACGTATGGTTAATTTCTCAGCGTTGGCCTCCTATTTATTTCATGAATAATGCACACTTACTTCATTATTTATATTTATTAACCAATTAACTTTATGCCCAAGGGAAAGAAAAAAGATTATTTATCATAATATATTTGTATCAGATTTCGTGGGGTTGCCAGTAACAAGGTAACAATGTTTTAAAACCTTTACGCTTGAACTGTAAAAAAAATCTTCTCCTCGTTAGACTTACTTTAAGTGATACGTTATCTTATGTTTATTGTTTTCTTAAATTGGACTCTTCGTGATGTATAAAAAGACTTTTCTCTTTTTATTTCCTGTCGCCAAGTTTGAGGCAATAAGTAGTTGGTCTAGGGGATAGATCAGTGTCATAACCTTAGGAATTGGCTGAAGGATATAGTTGGAAATTTGGCTAGGAGAGGATGTAATACTAAGAGGAGAGTAAGAATTTAGGAAGAGATAGGGTAATAGACAAGTAATAAGGGAGGAGAGTGAAGCGACGAAAAGGTTGTTATGGAGACTAGAACCTGTTAAAATTTGCTAGTCCTTTAGTTCGATTGTTTGGAGAATAACTAATGAAGGACGACATTCTAAAGTATGTTCACCCGGGTAGTGTTTCTTTGTCAGGTATTGGTTAATACGTTCGTGAGTTTTGCAGTTTTCCTCATTTCACCCGGGCAAAGTCCTTTTTTATGTTTTATGAAAATACTTATTGAGTCAATAAAATTTTAATGGGCGCAGTAAAAACACACAAAAAAAGTTTCTTGGAAAAAATGAAAGAAAATTTAGTCAGGTTTTTGAAAAATGCGAAGGTGGAAGAAAAGGTGAAGAGAGAGAGGAAGTTGGTGCTTAGTTTTCATCCACGAAATAATTAATTTTACGTTTTGTGCGGAATCGAAAACTGCTCTAAAATATATCGAGGCCGGGTTTGAACACAAGTGAGGCATTTGAACAGTCCTAATCTTTTATTTGAAATCGGAGGAATGAAAGCTGCTTTCAGTGGAGAACTTCAGACCAATTGTTTGATAAGGCTTATAGTTCGTTTACATCGGCCTCGAAACTCGATCTCCTCTTTCTTCCCACTTGTCCTCCACCTACTACCACTCCTCCTGCTTTCCTGCCTCCCATCCCGTCGCGAGATTTTAAAGATGCCGCAAAATACCGCCCGACACAATAGATTTCCTAGATTTGGATTCTTGAGTGAGTCTTACGTCTTGAATTAAAGAACTTGGCGAGAGGAAAGTGGAATTTTCTCGAGGAAACCCAAACCGGGTTCTCTCCACTCCTCTCCGTTTTCCTTTTCTCTCTTTCCGCCTTACTCTCCTTTCAGGGTTTTCAATTCAATTTACTTTATTTTGCTACACTCAGGTGACAATTTTCGTGGTTAAAGTGACGTCGTGTCTCAAGATTCGATGGTGCCAAATTTTGAAATATGACAAATTTTTTTTCTCTCTAAATCTGGAGCTTTAGGTTCTGGCTGACGTTTTCCACCGTTCGGCTTCTGATTTTTGTTTTCATTTTTTCTCCCTGTCGTGAAAGCTAATGTAAGCGATTCATTTTTTAAGCTTTCTGAGATTCGGACTTGCCTTCTTTTTTTATAATATATATAAAGTTGTACCCTGTCGTATGTAATTTATATCTCTGTTCTTAAATCTGTAGTCAGGAGTCCATCCGACTCACTCAACCATCTTATTGACTCACACAAAAAAGCTCCGCACTATGACTAATCCAATTACAACAAGATTTAACACGTAAAAAGGATTCGTCTAGTGTCTCAAGGTTATAGCTATTATACTCGCTTAAGAGCGCGTTATGTGAACCGGAGAGTAGTATCGTACTACTTATATATTGCGGTAAAAATGATAAATTGGGCGAATATAAATACAATTTCCGGCGATTCTTCACAATCACCCACCAAGCTTGATAAATGTGACAAATTATTGAGCATTTATCACAGTTACCGGCTAGTTAATTTTGCTCAGATCCTTCTGTCACTTTTCTGACAAAAGACAAGCAGTTCAAGTAGCTGTGTTCACCGGTAACAGTGAACGAGCCTTTCCACAAAAAGCGGCGAATGCATGAAGAGTGACAGAAGCCAAGTATCTGATCGAATTTTGATTAAACTATCCATTATGGGTTGGAGATTTTATAAAGTACCCGGTAAATACGATAAACACTCAGTAATCGTCACATATAAATTCGCCAGATTTATTACTTATACCTCGAGTTATAATCTGATAAAATTTTTACCCAAAACAGAGAGACTGGTTTCTGTATTAACTTTACTTCTTCTGCTCTAGTGGCACAAGTAGAAAAAATCTGGACTCAGGGGAGGAGATAAACTCTTATTGTAGTATAACCTACAATTTTATTGAAATATAATACGTTAAATTATACGAAATAAAATAAAATTTATCTGAGATTTATAATTTTTTATCTATTCCACTATCGATGGACACATAAAATGGTTCGTGGGCTAAGGTCTCCTGACGAATCATTTTTAATTTTTATCTTACAAGTTCTCATAATAGTATTAGTTTCAGTATAACTGACAAGCTGGATCAGTTGTTGACTTGGTTTAGTAATGGCTTCAGAAAGCTATTTCCTTAATTCAGCAATCTCTTCTCAAAATACGTGATTTAACACAACGATAATCATGAAATTTCGGGTCATTCCAACTCCCAAAAGGAGAAAAAATTTGACATGGGGGAAAGTTTGTCAAATTTCGAAATTGTTTTTCCAAGATTATATACTTGGCGAAGAGGTCCTTAATAATAATTTTTGGATTTGAGTCAATTTTATCGGAAGTTTTTAATTAAAATAGGTTTTCAGAACTGTATACGCTTTTTGATGTTATTGATTAGAACAGAGGGATATGGCGACTGGGATCAAATAACGCTGTCAGGCAGGAGTGCCCTCGGGCACCATGGCGACCACAAACCGTTTTACATGTTCCTGCTCCTGTCCAAACAGGAAAAAAAATTATTTGAAAGATGTAAATTTTTAATTTTTTGAAATTTCTCATAAATAATTCTTTTATATTTTACTGTATTTTTACAGCGTGAGAGAGTCTATTATTATATTAAAGTATCGTATATTATTGGTAAGATAAATGATGTCCTCCACTTGGTTGGGTATGTTGAATTTGTTCTGAAATTGAAACTGCTGTTGGGATGAGTATTTGAGAGTATCAGACGGGAGATATATTTGTAGTTTTTGATTTGTCGTTATATTTCAAATTATTTATATTTATTAAGCAGTGGTGGTTTTAGAAATACATCAAACTTATACTAATAACTTGTATGCTCACAAGACTGAACCTTCTATTAGAGAAGATGCGTTTTTCAAAGGGGCGAAGGCTCACTGTTTTGGAATGTATGAGATGCTGTTGTTGTGACCAAAAGATTATTATTTATTAGAATGCTTAGAGAGGAAAAAGCTCAAACATAAATAGCTTAAATTTAAGATTTTCAAAAGTCCGGCAACCATCCACGTGAGAACTCATTACTTGAAAAGTCACGCGCGCCTGGTTCTGACGGGAAACATCACCGCATTTGACATCCCGTTTCTTCTTCATTCGAATTCTCCAATTCCTCCTCAGTTTTACTGTTGGTTGGTTGGAGGGAAAGGGAGCAAGAGGAGGCAGGGTGGAAGAAGAGGAGTGAAAGGAAGAGGGAAAAAAAACAGAAAATGAACACATTCCGGTTTTTTTTTGTTCGACTCGAAATAATTTTCCTATCTCTGAAACAAAATGGCTACGTTTAAACTGATTGACTTTGCAGCTGAGCAGCAGGCAGCTGTCAATATATTTCAACGAGGTTTTCCTCTCCACCCATTTTAAATGCCTAATGCGATTCCCCCCCTTAAAATACGGTTTTCGAAACCGATTTTAAAAGATATCCGGGGATATTTTCCGAAGGTTTTTCCCGTCGGATTTCCGAATCCTGTTTACGAGTTCGCATAAAATTGGAGGAAATATTCACCGGACCGTGATGGAAGCCATTATCGCTTACTAATAACTGAATGGGGGATAACGTTCAGAGCAAACATCGTAAACGGGAGCAAATGGGCCTAAAACTATGGCGCCCCGGCCTCGTCCTCCGCCTACTTCTACCGCCCCGGTTTCCGTTTCTAAGAACCGGCGAAAAAGTAATTTAACGTCGTTAATTATTTTTGGGAGTGCGCGGGGAGGTGGGGGGTGGAAATCGCTAACGTCGGATTGTTGGGTTAGCTGTTTAATGTTTGTCTGCCACCCATTCTCCTTTCTTTCTTCATTCTCTTTCACTGAATTTTGTTTGTTGCTACAATGTTCAAGCCTATTTTTGTTATTAGATTAAAATTGCTTTGGAAGAGTGTTTGAAAAGGATTTAAAATCACGTTGACTTTTTTAAGTTGAGCTAAATTATGGGTTTACACAGAAAAATGGTCTCACGCGGGTATACAGTACAGAAGAGGTATACTATCGTATCTCGTTTTATGCGATTGGCTTTAACCGTTTGTACACGAGGCCTTTGTTTGTATGCGAAGAAATCAGCAGCTCGAGATGTTCACCATTTTTCTTGGATTCCTTACTTTGAACTCAACACTACATACGTAAATACTTTCACATTTCAACATATTTTTATACTTTTACGAAGACAACTTCTTAAACATTATGCTAACCTCTATATCTTTGCTTTGGATGATAGTAAATGTTAAGAAGCCTGACTGGTTCGTCAGAATAGGTAACACAATAGTACAATATAGTTTGATGTCGTCGTTCAGATTTATTTCTTTGAGAGCAGACTGTCACTCTTTCTAAGTTCTGTTAGAACACTAATCAGCTTCAAGTGGATATTTTCAGAATCAAAGCTGAAGTTTACGCTCCATCGCCTAGCTATCGAAGCTCCGTTGAGTTGGTGATGTATGTTGGTGTAATATTTGTGAAATGAATTCCTCCTAAGAGCGTGCAATATTTATGAAATGAAGGGCAAATTAAATTGTGCCATAGTTATGGAGATCAAGTAGTTCTCTTGCTCCGAATTTCAAGATGGAACTAATGCCAAAAATCCAGTCCGGTTCATAGTTGTAAGCTGGTTTCTTTTCTCAATTTTGAGAGGTGTAATTCTAAGATATAAAATTATACTAAAAACACCACAGATTACAATACGAATAATAAATTAGTAATCAGCTTCAAGGAAACAGGAAACAGAACAGAAATAATCAATAACGCGCATCAAATTCGCATATCTAACCAAGTGGTGAGTAAGAGTCACCTCTCGAGTGCAAACGGCTAAGAAAATGAAAGCAATTATGGAAAGAGGTGCTGTAATAAGATCTCCTTCGTTAGTGAATTAACAAGTCATCGTGCATCATAATCTAAAGCTTGAAAGCGCCACTACTTAAAACTTAATTTCTAAAAGCCAAACCAAATTTTATATAAATCGTCCCAGAAAAAAGTTTTAAATACATAATTGCTATTAACAGCTTCCGAAAACCATAAAAAACAGATGTGAAACGAGGATAGTTCATAGACTATAAACGGGAAGTGAATTCTCTGTTTTCATTGATGTTAATTGTGCTAAGCACCGTCTTTAAAAAAACAAAATGGAGGAGGGAGGTTGAGTCAGCAATTAATCGAAAAGGACAGAAACAAAGGAAAGTCGTCTTAAATAACAATTAAAAGGATCAACTCGGAAGGAATCCTCATTTCTTTCGTGCAACGGACCCACCACCTTTACCACCAGCCAACAACCATACTCTGTTTCGTTGATCCGAATTTCAGCTTCACGCCACATAATTTCGATTTAAAGTTTTTCCCCGGAAAAGTTCCCCGAATACGGTTTCCCATTTTCTTTCAGAAACTTTTTTCCCCGCCTAACTATCTATCCGACATCGTAGATTTAAACGGGAGTATTAAACTGCATTAAACCGGGGTGCTGTCGGGGGTGGGAAGCTGTTGTAGTATCTTAGAATTGGAAAGGATCAAAAGCTTCGGTTTTTTTGTTTGAAGTGCCAGTTTCCTACACGATTAGAAAATTTAAACTCTGAGCTCTATTTCTCTAAGAGAAAGTGGGTCAGGCTTGAAATTGCAAAATGTCGATTTGTTTGGAGATGACATGGTCGTGGACTGGTTTTGAATTTTTTTTTTTGCTTTCAATTTGGTCACGTTTCCGGTTTTTTGGTTTTTCTGGTTTCGATGGGACGGAACATTGTTAGTAATTAATAATTTCTCTTTATTCTTACCGAATTTCCTCGATCTGTGATTCATAACCTGGAAGTAAAGAAAAAAAATTTTTAATTATATTTCTTGCTTATTTGTATAAATAAATTTATGTTTGCGTGTTTGTAGTGCAAAAACAATTTAATTATTTTTTCAATTATTATTTTTTTAATCTATTGATCAAAGCAACTGAACAACTCTTTCATCCAGCTTATACATATATGAGAATTACAATATTAACATGATGAAATTACACTTTGAGGACATAGAACTACTCTTCGGATCTAGTCCTCGCCACGTAGCAGGTCGGTGAATTTTCGTCGCTGCAGTCTCCTTGCTTCTGGCGATTGAGCTAAGTTTCTTAGCTCACCATTTTGGTGAGAGAGAAGGCGCTCTGTATGTCTATTAGCCTGCGCACGAATTTCTTTCTGCACCGTCTTCATTTTTAAATCCCGGTGAAGGTTGTCGTTTCGTAGGTACCAAGGAACGTTAACGGAGTTCCTCAGCACTTTATTTTAAAACCTTTGGCCCATCAGAGCATTGCTGTCGCTAGTACAGCCCCACAACTGCGCCCCGTATGTCCAAACAGGTTTTAGAATTCGTTTATAAATTAAAAGTTTGTTGTTGAGAGACAAATTTGACCTTCTTCCTAGCAGCCAATATAAGCTCCTGTACCCGGAGTTGAGTTCCTATATTTTCTACTTTACGTGTTCATTTTTTCAAATTTCAAACAAAATTTTCCCTTCAGTATTAAATTATTGGTTTTGCTGTAACCGGTGTAAAGTGAATTGCTTATTTAACTGTCTATTCTATTCTATTCGACTTTCAATGTATACGATAACCTTTTTCTACAGCTTTTATCCACCCGACTCAAACCGATTTTAAGAGTAAACATCCTGCTATCCTAACTTTTATACTGTATATGTGTTTACATTCAATCCTAGACTGTCTACAAGCCATTCTGTACTAAAGTATACATTGTTTTATAATGAATTTCTGCATCAAAGTGTGCAATAATTTTGAAATAAATTACACACCGTAGTAAGAATCCGACACACACTTCGGTGACCAAAAAATGTTCAGAAATACTAATGATTCAATACATTTTTAGTTTCTACAATAAGTGTATGTCATAGAAGTATAATTTATTTCATAAATAGTGCACAATTCCATGGATCTCATAAATGTTAGAGCCTTAGCTTTGCCTTTGTATTATAATAGCAATGCCTCGTGTCTTATGTTTATAGGACGTTACACACTTGTAGAGCGATCTCATTTCAAAAATATTGCACACTTGACTATGTGTAATTCAATTTCGTTCAAATACCTTGAATAATACTTGATATCATACTTATATAAAGATAATATACTATTAATGCACAATACTCAGGCCTGGACTAAACATTTTACGGAAGAGCGACAGTCAAGGAGTAAAAGAATTGCATGTGGCTCCGGAACCGCACTTTGCCGACTTCTGGGTTAACCGATTCGATTAAAAATTACCGTATGTGTTACATATTTGTCCCCTTAATGTTCTTGGGGCGAAATAAGGAAAAATTACATTATATATTATTTATTGATATTTCAACAATTAAACTGTTATGTGGAAAAGAAAAACGGGGAAAAATCTTTCTCTGTATACATCCTTTGCTCTCAAGACCGGTCCGAAAACATCAATTATTTATTATGCCAACCCTGCTTAAGGAAATATTAAAAAAATATATATATAGCAGAGAGAAAAACCTTGATTTATGTCTGTGATTTATGATTCTATGATTTGAATTATAGTTTTTTTTGTAAAAATTAAAGAAAAAAGGTCGGTTCATACTTGAACTACCCTTACAGCCGCGCACCCCCTTTCTCCCTCTCCAGCTCTCGGATTCAATAACCTGAATGAGAATCAACTTATAGCCACTTAACTCGACCGAGTATATTTGAAATAATGACCGCATGGAAACTTTTTTTTTTCTGTTGCGATATATTATCGAGCGATACTTTTGAAATAACTGCGGATAACAGAAAATATCAAAGTTAAATTTATATCGTATCCGGTTTTATTGGGGAAAGTTTCCGAGTCATTGGACCTCGAGACTGAAAACTAAATTGGTTGATTTAAAGCTTTTGAGAAAAAATTTTTATTTTTAAAAAGGAGAGAGAGAAAGGAACTTAAGACCCAAATGTTTTTCTTTTTGGGAGACTGTGAGTATGTTTCCGGTTGGATCATTTCATTTACAGTTTTCAAATACTTTTCACTTTCCTCGGTGTGGATTTCCATCTGTCGAAAGCAATTGTCGAACTGGTTTTTCCAAGTGTTGCATTCGGAATTGGAATGAATTCGGTGAGAGGACGTGGTGACACGTTTTACGTGACGTCATTCCTGTCGTTAGGTTTGTTTTTTAAATTTGGTTTTTGTGTTTTTGCTTTTTAGGAGAGATGTTAACGAAATAAATATTATATTAGGTGGATCGGAAAACAATGTCGGCTCTGTGTCCTACATCTAATTCATATGTTACGGTAAAAGTGATAAATGTGAATATAAATAAATAAAATGATATATCTTATAAATATTAAATGAAAAAATTTTTTTATTTTGTTTATAAGTTTTATTGGTAACGAAAAATAGGTTTATAGATTTATATTTTTGGTTCCCGATAGGTTAAAAAATAATTAGAATTTCATCTTCAAATCAGTAAACTTCTTTTGATTTTAAATTTTTAGGAAATTTGATTGTTAGCTTCTACCAATCAAAGATTTGTAATTTTTTTGAAGTTTCTAAATCGCAAAATTAGTATGTCGTCTAAAATTTAGAGGAAACAAAACGGTCTCTCTGCCTCTCTCGTTAGTTTATAAGTGATCATAGATTTATAAGAAAGTTTGGAAACAAAAAAGACCAGAATCTCCGTGGTATGAATTAAATCCTTGGAATTCAAACTGCAACCCACCAACCTCTACTGAGTGGCCCAGGTGCCCACTGTAAACCGACTGACTGAAGATTTGTGAAAGGCCGATCGCTCATTATTGAGTCTGAAAAATATTTCCTGACCAGTAAGAAAATGTTCGGGCCTGTGCTCAGGAACTTTCAACATTGTTTGCCCCAACATACCTTTAAGAGGCGATATACAGAAAATACGTACAGAAACAGACTGACAGAGGATCCCTTGAGGGTGGATTGTATACGTCAGACTTAAAATCTTTTTTTTTGGTAAGTCGTGTGGTCCAGTCGAAATGGTCACAATGGAAATTTGGCCCGGGAAGGAAAAAGCTTGAATACCAAGTAATTGAATCAAATCAGATTTTCGAGTCAGGTAGAGGAAGTAGGCACACAAAACACAAAGATTATTGCCATCTTTAGCTGGAATTACCAATTTTCAAAAGAGTTATGATTACGTTCTAGTAGCCAAACATCTTTATCTTCCTAGTTAGAACGTTTTTCTACTTATTGATTGATGTTTTCCAGTTTGGGTTCTAGCACTTTCCCCTCTCTTTTCCAATTTTTCTTGTAATTTGTATATTTTTCGTATGATACATAAATTTTATAAAAAGCAAAAATCCAGTTATTAAATAAAAAAAATGTAACCGTTTCCCTCCCTCCGAATAAATTTTAAAAACGAAACCGCCGAGAGAATCGTAGAGTAAACAAGCATGTCAGCAACACACTCGAGGGATTAACCTCCGGCTGTCTCGAGATGTTAATTTCCCACAACGTCTAACCTGCATCCTGATGAGAGATGAAAACTCTTTGCCACGTTGTTACCGCTGCAAAAGCGGTGATAACATATCGCCACGATCGCCCACCTCTTATTCTCCTCTTCTTTTTCTCAAAACTTTTGGTAAATTTTCATTAAGACGTATCACTACTTTAAAATCCATCAAGAGGGCCCCATTCTCCTCTACTACCTCCAAATAAAAATGAGGCTTCGTAGTAATTTGTGCTGATACTGAAGGATATCAGCGAGGATCATTTGTAGCATTGAGTTAGTGGTTAGGCTATGATGGGATCTCCCAAATTTTTCTGTGCTCAGTCGAAAATGTCAGAACTCGCAAGGCAAATGGGCTGTAAAAATTGTTTTGTCAAAGTTGTTTGTTGAAAACCTGAAACATCCCAAAATATCTCGAGTAATATGGTTATATTAGGTAGGAGGAAACGGAAATGTGACAGAAGGTTCGAGTAATCAAGTTTGAACAGTTTGAAAGGATTCAAAATGATGTGTAACTCAATAATGAGTCCAAAAAAGAGCAGAAAGAAATCGGCGGGGGGTGGGTTTGGGAAGGAGAGGAGGGCCCCTTCCATAAACAATATCACTTGCCACCGACCAAAATGCAATTACGCCAACAAAATTACGAGAAACGACCGCTCAAAATTTGAATACGGGACAGTTAATGACAAAGTATTAAAAACTTCAAACGGGGGAGAGGAGGGAGGAGGGGATGCTGATGGCGGTGGGGGTTGGAAGGGAATAGAGTGGAACAAAAATCGGGAAACAGTGACTCAATGATTGAAACGCCGGAAGTGGGTTCGAAATTGTTTTTCCCGAAAGAAAATGCCCTTTTGAGGGTGACAAAAAATTTTCCTCCAACGTCGACATTCTCGTTAATGACAAATACTAATTTCTGTCGTGAACGCGGACAGCAGCAACGGAAAACTTTCTTTTTTCCTTTTTAAGAAACTTCGATTTTGAAAGTGAAAAAAAAGAAAAACTGTCGCGAAGAAAAAAGAAAGTTGAATAAGCGCTGCTGTTCGGTATTTGTTCTTCGGAAAATTTTCAAGAGTCATCTTCCTCTCCTCCCTCCTGTCTCTCTCTCACTGTCTTCGTCGCGTCTTCTTTGTTAGAGGAATGATATGCACTCCAGGCTAAGGCACATACCCGGAAACCATGTGTGTTTTTCTCAAGTTCGACTTCAATTTGGAGTATTTTGGGAAAAGTTGGGGGAGTTGTGGAACAATCCGTTTGGAAAATTAATTCTACGACTCATCCGGAAGTCATTAAACTGTTTGTAGAAAGCGATTTCCTTCGTTTCCGTTTTAGACGACTAATCAGTAGATGGTAGGAAGAGGATTTCGGGGAAAGATTTTTGGGGAAAAAATTTTTTTTTTAATCTTCTCCCTTTCAAAACAATTTGTAAGCAGGTGTTAGCGAGAAACTTAATAAAAATTGTGGAGTAGATTGTAAACCCCCGGGAAATCTTGAGGATCAGTGTTTTCCTAATGGTTGCATATCTTCTTAGACCCCCCACAGGGTGTGTCGACTTCTTTTTCTTCTGGATTGCCTTGTCTCGTATTTCTTCTTTTGTTTTACTCGTCTGGATTAGCCCTTTGTCTGAAGAAACAATTCGCACTCACCACTTGGTTTGATACCCGTTTCATTAAAGCTGGTTTCTAATTTAATTTTCTATTATATTATTATTATAATTATACTATGAATTTATATCTTAGAATTGTAGATCTCTAAGTGGAGATAAGATTTTCTGATCTGAAATTAGTTGTCAATTGCGATGCATTTTTGGCATCAGTCCCAACTCGTGGGAACTACTTGATTTTCATAAATATTGCACACCCTTATGAGGAATTCATTTCATAAATGCAGCACACTTTTATCCGGAGCTTATTTCATAAATATTGCACACTGACCAGGAGTCTATTTCAAAAATAATGCACAAGCTTTCGCTGGTAAATGTAAGTTTGATAAGCAGAAGATTAATTATCTGCTGTGGTTTTGGAAAATCCTATGATCAAGATGACTAGATATAGATAAGCTAATTATAATAGATAAAAAATCTAAAATTAGAGAACCGAAGCCTAAGATTAGCAGAGAAACTCCTGTCGGGTACCATACTACTTCGGTCAACGGGTAACCTACAGAACTTCTGTCCAAAGATTTCCAAAGAATCCTTCATCAACTTCTCCGCTCGAAGCTCTACCCCGTCAGCAGAAGAATACAAACAAAAATCATTCCGGAAACTTTTGGAACAGACTTCAAACCTATCAACCAAAATTTAGAGCAGCAGCGTTTCTAAAATCTCTCAAATTGTCTCCACTCCCAAGATGTCCAACGACTGTGAACCGTGCAGAAGACAGGGAAGCGAGATCAAAGACTCCGCGTATAGATAGATAGCTGAGATAATCATAGACAATTCGCAAAGGTAGCAAAGCTTCGAGATGAAGTTAAGCTGACAATTTTAAACCATCACGACAGAGCTTTTGTTCTTCGGCCAGCAGGAAGAATGAAAAACTTTTTCAACACATCTCGGACGAGAGTTTGAATTTGTCCACTTTCCCTCAGAAACCCAGGAAAAAAATTCTAAAAGAAAGTTTCCAAGTGTAACCGCAGAGCCTGATTTTTGTATTTCGGACTTTTTAATCCCACAAAGGCTACCGGGGAAGGGGGGGAGTTAAAAGCTCGGATTTTGAAAAAGGACAGGAAGAGTGTTAGGTTTTAGACTTTCGTGGTTGCTATTGCCATTAGTTATGTTAGTCTCTTGGCTATTACTCAGCGTCAAATTTTTAGTGCGAGAAAGTGGAAGGCGCTTTTCTAGCTGCTGCAGCAGCTAGAAAAGCGCCTTCCACTTTCTCGCACTAAAAATTTGACGCTGAGTAATAGCCAAGAGACTAACATAACTAATAATAGAAGGTTGTGATCCTTTCCTTTTTCAAACGACCATCTTTACTACCCTTTAAATATTCACTTGCGATTCTTCTGCCAAACGGAACTTTCTCTTCCAGGAAGGAAGGAAGGAAGGAGCTTTCGAAAATTCTCTTTATCTCTCTTTCTCCAGTCGAATTTTTCTAAACGTCAAATTGGTAACCTCTCTCCTCCCGTCTTTCGATATATAAAAAGAAGAAAAACCCAATTTTCACTTAACTTATATGTATAATATATGAAATATTACACTCGACTTAGTTTTTGACGTTTTATAGTCGATACTGAGGGCAAAGATGAAGAGGGAAGGATTTCGAGAGAGAAATAGACAAGCGAAGAGGAGGAGGAGGAGGCGGCGGGGGTTGAAGAAGTCGCATGCAAAATTTCCATCTTTCTATCTTAGCTTCCGGGCAAATTATCCATCGTTAAGTTTTCTTTGATAGACTTACGACGTTGTCAGATTGCCTTAATTTCGTTTCTTTTTTTTGTGAATTCGGGATTTGTGAGATTTGTTCGAGTTTTGGGAAAGTTTTTTTCTCGAAAATACGATAAAAATGGTTGGAAGGCAAAGTTTTCTTTTTTGAATTTGTGTTGGCGGGAGGGAAGTTTGAAACGGAAACGAGTCGGGTCAAGGTTGATGCGATTTGAGCGAGGCCGATTCTCAGCATTGCAGAAAGATGACACCTGTAAGGAGACTTCAAAAGGGAGTAAAGAGGATACTGGAAATGACAGCGATGTAGAAGAGAACGATGTGAAGATATACGAGAGAGAACACGAATTTGGAACGAAAATAAATTTATTCGGTCGTTCCGATAGCCGTTCGATCCGTCATACTGCACTGACTGCTAGTTGGTCGCACGGTCCACTCCCACAAGTCTAATCGCGTCTTCATGCAATTTTCTGCATGTTTCTGTCAGTCACCAGTCCGATCGTGTTCTTCTGGTCACCACAAGCAACACCTCCAGTCAGAAGAATTATTTCAACCAATGAAATCAGTTCATCAACAAACCGCAGAAACGTTTTCGTCCATCATAGTCAATTTAATTTTTGTTTTCCGGCAGGACAGGAAAGTAAAGACAACGAGGAGGAGAAGAACTGCTAAATAAGCTTTTATTTTTTCGAGAGAACACTTGAGTTAACTGAAAGATGAAGGAAAGACTGATAAAGTGTTTTGTAAATAACGGGGGAAAAATTGTGCAAAGAAAGAGAGAAGAGTAGATAGAAAAGGAAAGAACAGAAAAGAAGAGGAGGAGAGAGGAGAGAAATGGAAGAAGAAGAAGAAGAAAAGAAATTTTCTTGATTATTGGATGTCGCGTTGAAAAGAAATAAATAAGATCAAGTGGATTCCGGTTGAAGTGACCGAAAAAGATAAATAAATTCTTTTTTTTCCGTTCTTTCCTGAGAAGGTAAGAAAAGAAAGTAGAAAGAGAAGAAGAAGTAAATAAAAACAAAAGTACGGAGTTTGGACTGTTTAACCAATTTATTTCCGGTTTTGAAAATGATTCCTGTTAAATTTCCCACACCTCTAAAACGAAACCTTGGAACAGTTTTTTCGAAATAATGAATGTAGTGTTGGGTATAACTTCATCATTTCACTATTAATTACATTATCCTAAGTAGAGCATGATGTCAAGGACACAAAAGTTGCATCTGAGTACATGGTGACACGTTTCCTGACATCCCCTTTTTCCAAATCATTCTTACTTCTATACATGGCTAGTTTCTCTGTTTCTGAGAGGAGAGAACACAACTAAAATACGTATTCATAATTATAGTTTCTATAGAAGTTTTTGACCCAGCTAGAAGTGTTGTTAGAAGTCCACATTGAAATACACAAAAGTTACTTATCAATAAATCATTTGAGGTTACATATATTCCGAGTAGATACGATAATTTTCGACATACAGACTTATAGTCAACCTGTAAGTCTGAGCTTAATATAGCTTATTTCAGACGACGGTGGTACACGCAGTCCTTAAAGTGTTAAATATCTCAATTTAAGTATAAGTGGAATTAGGTCACTTTCAAAATAATCGGCTCAAACATTTCAAAACTTCAAACTCGGAAAACAAAAAGAGGTAAAATCAAGGTAAGAAAACATAGCAAAGCTCAATATAAATATAAATAAATATACATATATATATACATATATATTCATACGATTTCCCTTTTATATGAAACAAATTAAAATAAGAACCGATGGAGGAAGGAATAACGCAGGGAAAACGTTAAATCACGCAATTAAAAAGTAGTTTTAACTTAACGAGTTGACAAAATTAATTAACGGAATGAATTGACTGCCGCCCGAGATCTCCCTCCTCTCCTCCTCCTCTCTCCTCTTCCTCCTCCTCATTCAATCTTCTCTTTTCGACGTTTTCTCCTTTACCCAGGCATTTATTATAATTCGGATACTTCCACGTCAAATTTATTGAGATTTGAGAAATACTTTGAAGCCCCCCTCTCCCCGGTTTCGAATCCTCTTAAAAACTTTATTCTACCTTCACCTCCTACCCCGCTCCTCCTCCTCTACCCGGTCGGTTTTAATTACTCACTCGTTAATGTTTAGTTTCTGTAAATGTGATTCTCGGCGATTATGCTTGAACTTTTCTAATTGCCCTCATAATTTTAATCGAAAGTTTTTAACCCCGGAGATCGGGAAGACGGTGAGCTTTTTCAATTGTGATAGGGACAGTGTGGAGGTAGAAGAAATGGTAGTTTTGGGGGTGTCTAAAGATTTCTGACAGCAGATATGTATATTCGATTTAAAGCTCTATCAAACGTATTTTTCAGTGACTATGACTCCTCCACGTGACATTGCGCGATTTTTATTTCGATTTCCGATAGAATCACGAGTGAAGGCTTCCAGCTTCCACCATTTTATCTCACCTTCTTTTCCTTATTTTCCTCTCTCCGAACCCCCTCTCTACTCCATATTCTAAGTAAAGGTGTACACGACTTAAGTGTAAGGTGTATTCCTTCGACTTAATCATATCGTTTATTGTGAAAGTTGGGTAATTGAGAAACCACAAATGAATATATCAGGGATGGTCAAGCTCCTTGATGGTTAGAGCCACTTTTCATATAAAGGGGTATGCACAAAAATTTACCCAAAAGAGTAAAAAAAGAGATATAACTTTAAAACTTGGTGAGTAATTGGTTAGAGCACTTCTCAGTGATCCTTCGAGATGCTGGGTGATTAGTACTGATCGGTGATTGGATTTGACGAATTTTCAAGTGGAATATGACTTACATGAGTAAGTGTAAACACAAAAATGAAAAGAGAACTAGGGTACATTTATTGAGAGTCACAAATAATCCTTCAAAGAGCCGCAGGTTGGCCCTCCTTGTTTTATATCAATAAAACTAAATTTCTGACCATTGAATTTACTGATTTTAATTAACTGAATAATTGTGAAAGTGGTTTAAGTTCATCTACAAGCCAGGGGAATATTTAATTTTGAGTCAATTCAAATACTTTTCACCTAACCTGATTCACAGAGTCTATAGCGATTTTCGTGACATGAATAATCGTGATTCTCAACCTTTTTTTCCTCACGGCACACTTTTAATGATTTAAAATCTTGGGCGTTGTGTCTGTAATGCGATATATTTTGTAAAAATAGCAGACGATAATAATAAAATTCTGTGGAATAAAAAGTAAAAGAGCATTATTAAGTAGCATTAAAACACCGAGGCAGCAAGATGCATTCTTCAAAAGTCTTTAGTGTTTGTGTTTGAGAGCCACGACCCTTGTGAGGAAAGTCGTAAAGCTGGTTAGACTAAGCCTATCTTTGTGACAAATTTTTAGAAAGGTTCTGTCAATTTTATACTAAATTCGTAGATCCTGCCAAGCTATACAGTCAAATATCATATAATCGACATCGTCTCTACAGTTTTGGTTGCAGTCGAGGCATCTGTGGGTGTCATTCAGTCGTACACTCAGTATAATGAAAATTATTTCCAGGACTTAAGCGAATAGCAGAGTTGAGTGCTGAGCAGCAATGTTAGCTAAATGGTGTTTGAATAATGTTAGAATAATGTTTGGGTTTGGTATAAAAAAATTAAACTGAGAAAGAATTTTTTAAAAACCGAAACTAGAGGACAAGACCTTAACTTTTCCAACAAACTCAAAAGCAACTCGCATCCACAGGAACAAAGAACAAAACGGAACGATAAAATCAAACAGAGAGAAGACAGCTTTCCTGACAATAACCCGCCCCGGGGCTACAGAATTCGTCCCTCTCCTCGATGATTGAGTTACCACAAAGTTCTACAGAAATTTTCCATAGAGGTCTTGGTCTTCGTTCAGAGACCTGAGGTCTTTCTTCTTTTAAAAAACGGTTTAGCACGCGAAGGCACCCACGTGCATACCATTTCTCGTTAGAATCATTTTCAAAGCCAAAATTCTTAGTTGAAAAATCGTGGAAAAGGGTAAACGGGTTAGGGGTGAGGGTGGGTCGAAGCTTTGGTAGGTTGGTTTCTTCACTGATATTTAGAAACCGGGCTTAGAAGGAAGAAGAAGAAGAAGAATTGACCGATTTATCTGAGGCTCTCTTTCTAAAGGCCAGGTTCAGCCATCCGTGAACGAACTCGCCCCATTAAGAAGTCAGAGGTGATTTGATAAACGCATTTAGCCCAGCTCGGATTCAACCCTGATTTCCTTTTCCGCTTCTCTTTGTCTTAATGAAATAATCCGATTTACGGCGGATTCTTTCCTCCTCCTCCTTCTCCCAGAAACACTTTTCTTTTTTTTAAACAAAAGTCTTTTCCCATACCTCCTCCGAATCGTTTCATCTTGATGTGGTTAATCGATACGCAATACCTGATCTGAATTATAACTTGTCATTTCTCTTTGTCTTTCTCTTCACTCACTCCCACCCCCACTCCATCCTCCCTTTCGATAACATCTAAGAGATTTCACTTAACATTTGTACGGTTGCGGCTCTTTTGAGGAATTTACTTTTGCTGAGGTCTTTTCCAAATCATAATTAATCCGGAGGACCTCTGAAAGTCCTGGATTTTCGCTTTAGGCGTTTTTCTGGGACTCGAGTAGCAAGTTCGTTCGTCAGTCGCTTAATTAATAACTTGACCTCCCCCCGGGAGCTTTACATTTCCGAAACTATTCTCAATTATTTGATATAGATATTTTTGATTGTTCTGCTTTCGCTTTCGTTTTGCTTCCTTCCTCTCTCTCTCATTGCACCATGAAAAAGTTTTTGTTAAGCTGTCATCAATGAGTATAGTAAGATCTCAGGAAACATGGGGAAGGAAATCAGTTATTCGTTGTAGTGCTATAGTTAAGTTCATCTCAGTCCTTCACAATCCTTCTGTCTCTCCCTTCTTGATGAACCACGTGAGCAACATGAAATTTATGCTTCTTCTGTTCTCTCCACTATTCCCTCTTCTTTACTTATTCTTCCTCCTATCCTCCTACCTCCAGTCACATCCACTTATCCATTTCTTGGAGCTAAGGCACTGGTCTGTTCCTTAGTCATTTAGCTCCTTTAAAGCCAGACCAACTACATGATGTCTCACTTGGAGACAGATTGAAACCGTGTTTTAAAAAAATCTTTCCAGTCCTTCGTCATAATCAGGAGAATTCAAGTCGCAAGCTTTTGCGAGCTTTTTTATGTTTCCATTCACAAAAGTTTCACGATGAGATGACCTTGACATTCATACTCTCCATCCAATCCCCTAGGACACTGTCCTTCTTTAAATTTTTTTCTCCATCCTACTCTTCCTCAATTATCCCAAAAGAATTTCCCTCAGCCTTTTTTCCGGTTAGTTTAGTAAAGATGTCTAGTTCCATCCGGTTTGCCTACGCTGACTTCATAGATAAAATTTGTCGGTCCGGATTTGATGTGATTAATTCGTTATTCAAGAGGTTTTTCGGTCGAAAACTTTCCTATTTTTCCCTTCGTTGTTGTTGTTGAGCGGGTCCATTACTGCGATTGGTTGAAAATTTAAGGTAAAAGAATGGCGATGGTGGTGGTGGTGGTGAGGAAGGTGGATTTGGAGCTTTTGTTACGGATACGGAATTCGGTTTTACCCTTTTTTCCTTTAGTTTTTGAATTTAATCAATTTCGTTTTTGTTTTTGAACGCATGTTTGTTTATGTTGGTATCTCTGTTGTGGCTCTCTTCAACTTTTTTCTTTTTAGGCGTAGGTTTAGATTTTCAAGGTCGATCTTTTATTTTTAGTCGGCTTGATTAAGAGCTTCCAGTTTTCTCCTTCTGAGGGGTTAATTTAGAATTTCTTTTTTAATCTTTTTACGAGGGAAAAGTTAAAAAGAAATTTTTTAGAAAGGAAATTTAATAATTTTGTCTTTTCAAAGGCGTCCTTTCTCCTCAGTTTTCCCTTTTATGTTTCCGATTTGTAAGGAAACTGTGTCTTTTTTGAGAAGGGCAAAAGTCCGGCGAAACGTCGGATAAATGAGCAATAAGATGTGGGGGAAAAGCAGGCAACGGTAAAGAGGAAAAGCGATTTGAGCATTTGCGTTATTGATTTGTGTATTAAATGAAACCTTACTTTTGATTGCTGACTCTTCCTCCTTCTCTCCGCCCCTCTCCTCCTCCTCTTCTCCTTCTTCCTCCCTTGTTCTATTGTATTCACTTCGAACAAAATATTCGAAAGCCTATTGAAATGGCCCTCTTCTCCTGTCACTAAATTCAAATCTACTTTGTTTTACGTTCTATTCACTAGTTTGGAAGATGAGATGTCAAAATTTTGCATAAATTTACTTATTAACTGGCCGGTTCGAAAGCTCTCCCAAGTCCGCTGGGTTTCTGGTCTTCAGCTTGGATTTTTTGAGTGTGGAGAAATAATTTTGTTTTTGAGCGACTTCTTTCTTTTTTTTACCGAACGATGGATGGCCTGTAGCGGGCAGTCGGCATGACAGACGGTAGTATGAGAAGAATTATGGCTTTTGGGGTCGTACGCGTGTCTCCGGTCGCTTTGGTTTTTGACCTTCTGACGTATCCGGGAAGGTTTGAAATGTCTGACGTCATAAAATATGAAAGAGGAAAAGAGAGAGAGATTTTGTGTTTTTTTTTTTAAAGCGAGGTTGGTTGTCAAATATACAGAATGAAAATGGCACCTTGTTTAAATCAAAGATTTGGGTGGTAGCAACTCAAAGGGAAGAGCAACTGTTGGCAAAAATCTGTTCAAAGAAATGGAGGAAGTCGTTACCATTATTACAAAAGGATTAAAATACTTTGAAGTGAAATACCGCGGATACAGTTTACAAAACACACACTAAACAACTGGACGTTTCGTTCACTTAACCGCTGTGGACATCTTCATCCGACTGAAAACTCCTACCTCGCCTTTATATGTGTCGACGAACAGCAGATAGAGCCATTATCGTTCGTGGACGAACAAATTGCGACAGTATTCCCATTAACTGTCAAGGAGATAACATCATTGTTTAGGTTAGAGACACTGTTCATTATGTTCTTCTTCTTGTGCCTTATAATATAAAGGCTCTACTAATGGGTGAACAACATAAATGGATATACTGAACAAGGGGGCAGCACTAGGGATTTGTCGGTAATGGTTTAAATAACAAATTATTTACACAAATTTGCAAAAGAACTGACTTGGAATTCCAGAATCGTGTTTAACTAAGAACGAACGCAAACAAAAAAAACCTCAGACAAAAAGGATAAGAAAGACATGAAGGGCTAATAACAACCAAAATTGAAATTTTTGGAGGAAGAAAAGCGAGTTCTTTCTCCTCACCCACTCTCTCTCTTCCCATCTCCTCTACTTTTGTTGGAAAAAAGGTCGTAAAAGAATTTCTCGTCGATTACCGTGGAAGGGGGCCTCTCTTTCTCTTCTCTGGCCTGGTAAAATAATTCCGTTAAAAGAATTCTTTTTGGTTGTTTCTTTGTTACCACCGCAGAGTTTTTCCTTTTTCGTAACTCTGATATCTGGTTCAATTCAAATTTCAAATTGAGAAGTAAACATTTCCTAGGTTCCCTACAGAAGAACCTTTCTATCTATAAATTTTCTTTAAGGTTTGTACTTTATATACAATGACAACGAGAAGAAAAGTGGTTTGTGGTGTAGTGGTTAAGTACCAGACTAAAAAGTTATAGTCGTCAGTTCAAATCCTCCTCCCGTATTCTGTTATACCTTAAAAAAGTGCGAAAAACGGGATTAAAACTCAACTGTAATAGTACCTGGTTAGAAGAATATAGGATCGCCTCCTATAAAACCATTATAGGATCATTTTAATCTACTTCAAATTAAACCGACATGTAAACCTGTCTGTACTAAACAATTTTAACTCATCTTCTGATGAACTCCTATACAGTAGTTCGTGCCTTAACGAGTCCACTTCGGTACAATAGTTACGATTCAACACCTGTAGACTATCGGAGTAAGCCACACATCTCTATTAGGAAAAGCTGTTGAGTTTTCTCAAATCCAATCCGACCCTGACATCTCTCTTGGGATTAAATTTTTATTTTATTTTTTCTTCCCTCCCTCTTCCTCTTGTCTCTGTTTGACGAAATTCAGGATTCTCTCATTCTTCCGAGACGCAGAGCCCTTGCATGCCTAATGCCCACGCCTTCCAACTTTAATTTCTAGACTTTCCCATTTGAACAAACAAAATGTATTTCATTAAGTTTTTCCGTTTTTGACTCTTTTCGCAAGTTTCGACTTTTAATTTGAAAATTAACTTTTTTACCAAAATTAAGCAGGTAATTAAATCACTCACGTAAAAAGCGAACGTTTTCTTCTTTCTCTCTCTAGCCCCTCTCCTCCACGCTCTGCGAAAAACGAAAGGAAAAACACTTTTCCCAACTTTTATTGAAGTCGTAATTCAAAGTGTCGCAGGGAAACAGAAAAATAACTTCCGACGTAAACTCAATTTTAAACCAGAGGATTTCATTCATATAAACTCCATGGAACGTTCCAGAACATTAGCATCCGAATTAGTTCTGACATGAAAGCGTTCATTCGTTCCTTCGTTCGTTTCCTTCGTTTCGTTCCTCCTTCCCCGCAACGAAAGAAAAACAAGAAAAGAAAACAAAACATAAAATTCGAAAATCTTCTGCTTAGGGTGAAAAATTGAGTTTGTAAGTGATCAGAAAAGGAAATGAAAGAAAATAATGAATCGAGAGGACTGAGAAAGAGAGCGGAAAATGTTGGAAAGAAAGAACGCACAAGGAGAGATAGGTTTAGTGTATCACGGAAATAAGAAAAATAATAGAGAAAGAAAAGGAGAATTGGGCAGAACAAAAAAGAAACCGGAAATGGCAAACACGCCAGTTGGAGAGTGTAAAATCTGATTCCTGTAGCTGTTGGGAAGCTTCAGTCTCGAGAATTTCCAAGACATCAATATTTTGTATTTGATTTTGGGAGACAATCAGGTTACACTCGGATGAATTCGCACCACTTGTCAGTTCCACCTGTGTACGCAAACAGGTCTGTCAGTTACGTGACCAAAAATATTAACCCTGACCCACGGTCTACCATAACCCAACTTTTCATCTTACCAATCCTCATCTGAGTATAGCAGTAACCATACGAGAGACCATTACTTACTTCATAGACTCACAATCTAAAGAGACAAGAAATCAGGGCTGACAACTGTAAAAAATCTAAAACTAACTCACATAAAGCAATTGCAACACTTGGAAAGTATTTCTTAATTACCACGTGCGCTCGAAACACCAAACACGTGGCTGAGACACCCTCAAACGTATGTGGGACATCACCGACCAATGATGTCATGAGGACAACAAAGAATTTTTTTGTTTGAAGCACACTAAAAAAAAGCTCGAAAGCTTGATGACATGATAATTAAGTCTTAACTGATTTCGTTCATGTAAATGAACCCGCATGTGTCTTTCCACTTACTTTCTCTCTCTTTCATTCTGTTTTTAATGCTAGCAATTGTAATTACACTACAATTACAAGAAATTCCGTGTCGCTTTCGAAAGAGAACTATTCTCTTTTGTACATCTCTACTCTTTGACCGGGCTTTGTCCAGACGGCCATATGACAATAACTAGACTACCTAGACCAGGAATCTGCTTAGATCTCTTTGTTCTTGTATCACTCTCAACTGAGTCTAGAAACAGGTTTAAACTTTTCCGAAGAACTCTGTGATAACATGGAGGAACTGAAATGACATGAGGGGAGGGGGTGGAATGTCGCTGTATCGATAGAAAGCGTGCGAGGGAAGGATTAAGGAATTAGTGTTCACCCAAGTTCTCATCCCGCTTTTCCGCTTTCGTTTAGTGAGACTCAGGTGTATACAACGGATAGTTTAACATTAACCCACCAAGAGAATTGTTTTCAGGGGTTGTGGCACACCGCTTTCGAATCAGACAGTGTGAAGGACGAGTGGTAAATAAGACTAAACCATAACTCTAAACCGGATATCGAGTGACATACCGAAAGGCGACAATATATTATTATAACTACTACAAATAAGTTAAGCTTTCCCTTCCAACGCTCCTCTCTTTCTTTCTTTCTTATTACCAGAAGTATAAAAATTTTAATTCCTCTGCTTATCTACTGAAAGAAAAGTAGGACTTTCTTGTTAACAAAAAACTTGACTTTTCCTGTGCAAATCAGACGAACCAAAGAAAAAAAGTCTTTGATATTTAAATTTTCCGAGAATCCTCCTTTTCCCCTCTTTCCTTCGGTCCTGTTCTTCTTTAGAAACTTTTCCACGCCTAACTTGCGACTTTTTTTGTGCGTCTTCTTTCTGCCTTTAATAAAAACAAAATAAAGGAATTTTCAAAGTATAATGCCGCATCATTAACGGTAACAAATACGAATTTGATGATTGAGTTAAATCTAGGAGAAGCGTCGACATCCATCTCTCTCTCTCTCTTTCAGCTTCCGTTTTCTGTTTCCAGGAGAAAAATAAGCGCGAAGACTTCGAAAATTTCGTTATGAGACTTGTCTAATTCAAAAAGAATTCTACTAATGAAGCCTTTCCTTCTCCTCCTTCTACCCCGTTTTTAATAGTCTATCAGGCTGGTGAGTAAGAAGAAAATTTTTAAATACTAATTCGCGCCCTTTTCTCTCAAATTGAGCGCTTTTCAATTGTGACGTAATTCTATTTAAATTTTTCATTTAGAACAACTATGGCAATTTGATATTATTATTACTCTTCGTGTTTAAAAAAGTGAAAATCTTTTCATTCTTTCATTTCCGGTTGTATTATGTCACCTTTTCTTTGTGTTACTTTTTGTAGTAGTCTCGAGTTTTTTAATTTTTTTTTTGTAAAGTAATTGTCTTGGAGGAAGAGAAGTTGAAAGAGAGAACGGTGGGATTGTTTCCTGCAGAAAAAATGAAAAAGTCAGCAAAAATTACATAAGAGACCTTGAAGTTACACTATTTAAAAAGAAAATTCCAATACCAAAAACGAAAGCATTAAGACTTATTTTCAAAGAAAAAGAAAAGAAATCAAAACCAAAACCAAAATTCCTCCTCCAAACCTCTGACACGTTCCTTAGAGCCACCCTCATAAGACGCGCCTATTCGAACGTATAAAAATTTCAATTTTCTCGCAAAAGAGTAGGGCGTCAGCTTAATGTTTTTACGACTTTTCGACGTAACAATAAAAAGAAAGCCCAGAATATTATTTAAACTCGAAGGAGAGCTTACAAACGATCAAATTTCAAAATCTACTTAGGCGTTAAAAACGGAAAAATTTCCTTTTTTTTATACTCCTCCCGAGTCTTTCTTCCCTCCCGCCATATTTTTGCCTCCATCCCTTGGAATAATTCACAACCTTAATAATTGAGTAATTCCAATAAAATTTGATGAGCGGAAAATATGGACGAGGTGGAAAGGGAAAAGGCGAGACCTTTTTTTTATTATTTTATTGCAACACTTTTTTTTTAGAATTTTAAAAATTATTGAAAACGTTTTCTTGGATCGACAAGGAAAACCGTTTTTTTCTTTCCTTGAATTTTTAAATAATAAAAGAAAAGCTTAGCCTCCTCAATCTGCCTCTTCCTCTGACCCTCCTCCCTTCCTCCATCCCGGCCAGCAATCATTTTCTTCTGAGAGAAAACTGTTTTACTGAAACAATCCTGATCTTTATTCTTTGAACTTGTTTTAGTGTCACACTGTGTCCCGTGTTAAGTACAAAAGATGATCTTCCACTTCTAAAAATGGTTTAAAGTATTTTTGAAGGTAAAATACCGCGTAAGTTTGAGGAGCACAAGACTGTCGCTCTCTAAAAAACACAAACTGTACATCTTGAGAGTCTAAAATGTACTAGAATGTACCGAGTGGGGTTTGTTTCAATGTCGCGGGTCATAGATTCGTCATAATTGTCCTACACCTATTCAATATAGTCTGTGACTTATACATTGTATACTCTCATACTTAAAAATTATATATTTCAAGAGTCCTACCTACAGCAACTAAAAGCATTTCTGCTTTCCGCCAAATACTTCATCTATGTCTTCGTCACAGTTCTTCAGAAGCAGAAGTCTTCAACAGGAAGTAAAACAAAATATTTTGTGAACCGCAAAATGATATTTTAAGGTTGTCCAATAGGAGTTTGTTTGATTGCGATTCCAATAGAATGTATAACTTGTATAAAACGAGGTCTTAGTCTCGATTTTTGGCTCTTAGTAGTAGGTAGTGTGTTACACGGTTTGGTTAGGATTGTTTCTTTCGGTGTTTGATCACTCTTTCCCTCTCTCTCATCCATCAAAGAAATATAAAATCAATCTCTCTTAATTTTTTGTTGTATATATATGTTACGACAAAAGTGAT
This sequence comes from Columbicola columbae, assembly GCA_016920875.1. Classification (NCBI taxonomy): domain Eukaryota; kingdom Metazoa; phylum Arthropoda; class Insecta; order Psocodea; family Philopteridae; genus Columbicola; species Columbicola columbae. The sequence goes on along the minus strand of JADMLL010000001.1, from coordinate 4,037,127 downwards.
GAATCGGGTCTTTAAATATAATTCCCGGCGATAACCACAATGTGACAAAATGCTGAATCTTTATCACATTTACCAGGTATTTTATAAATTCACCAACTAGCAGTGAAGAATTTAATTATAGTTTGCTCAAAGGCTTGACTTCTATAACGTCTTCATCTCATGAATTCGTCACTTATAATTCGGGGGCTCGTAGATTATAACTGGCGAGCACAGTTGCTTGCCTTGATTACCTTGCTTGACTTTTGTCAGAGGCTAATCACCTAAGCAAATTTTAAATAAAATTCCCATTACGAGCTGGAGGTTTTGTGAATTACCCGGTAAATGTGATAAAATAATTAGTAACTTGTCACACTTGCCAAATTTAGTGATGATTATAAATAATAACGAGAAATTATATACCTTCACACGATTTATCACTTTTACCATAAAATATACACTACAACATTGCTTTTGCTGAATTTTCTTCTGAATCATTTTGTATTTGACTATGATAAGCATGCAAGAATAACTGGAATTTGAAAGTGACCATGACAATAGCCCAAAATTTCTGAGTTGCCCTTATTATATGGTCTTTTTCATTTTGATGTCCTGCCAATTTCTCTTCTCGCCATGTATGGGTTCTATTCAATCAACCACTTTCGGTTTTAATATAATTTCTCTTACCTCTCTTGCACTTTTGTATTCATTCCAGCTATCCAACAAAACAAGCCTAAACTGCACTGTAGCTCATAGTGACCCGTTTCACAGAAAGAGAGACACTACATATACCACTTAATTATTATAATATATAACACACAAATTATCATAACAAAGAGAAGCATTTATATTGTAACACTCACAAACAAAAATATTTGAATTAGTTATTGTTGATTCTATAAACTTAAAAACCGATAACAGTGATAGCACATACATTGATGTTGTCGTTCTGATGCCATTTCTTTAACTGTTGCAGAATGGTAGTTAGTGTTAAAAGGGACTAAAGGTGAAACTAAGCAATGCGTGCGCATCTGAGAGTTTATACATTTGCGACTAGCGCCAGGTTCAGGTACTTCATTCGTCTTCGAGTGTAGTGTGGGGTTGATGGTTTACTTTGTGAGTTAGTGTGATACAGTTATTGATGGTGATTATTGTAATGGATTTGTTGTAAGTAATTGATAAATCGTGCTTATGTATTATTACCTTCACCCTCGGGTTACTACAATTATAGTTTCTGTGTGTGGAAGGACGTTGCCATAGATATCAGTTCCTCAAAAAAAAATCTTTTTATAGGAAACACAGTTTCTAACAACAAAAATAGTTTTTAATATCTTATAAGAAAACAAAAAATCTGTTTCTAAGTTTTTTCTTCTTTCTCATCCCAACAGAAGGGATTGAAAAACAAAACAAAACAACAGAGAGGCCATCTTTCGAACTAAATTTTGAAAACGGATCGAGAATTCAAACAAAACAAAAAATTCGAATAGGTTTTCCAAAGTTTTCGTTTTATAGACAAAAGTGAAAGAGAATGGAAACAAAAAAACATTTTTGTGCACATCTTTGAAAAAGGGCCCGGGAAGGTGATAGTGAGAAGGATGAAGGAGAAGAAGAAGACACACATTTTAGACGAAAAGGAAAAAAGAAGAACAAAATGAGAAAAAGTTTAGTGAGAAACTTTAATGCGAAGTCATAATTCAAATAAAGAGTTCACTAGACGAGGCCGACAGATTTTTACAGAAAGGAATAAAAAATTTTTTAATACATTCCGTAAATTGCAAAAACCTGAGTCTGCGCCCCTGACTTCCGATAATTTTACTGATTCTATTGAAAAGAAAGTAGTGAGAGTTTCTTTCTTTCTTTTTTTCTCTCTTTTGCTGTTGTGTTGTTATTTCCTTAGACAAAAAGTAATAGAATGTCATTGTAGTGCGTTGTTGTAGATTATATACCCCCATTCGGACATTTTTTCCTTTTTTTGTTTTGTAAAGGGAAACGGAAGTCCGACATGTTTATTATTATATTATTATTTTTTTGCCTCATCGACCATTTTTTGGCGACCAGGACATCAACACTGCTTCACTTATTCTTTTTTTCCTTCTTCTTCTTCTCTCCGCTTCCTACAATACTTCCTCGTCTTTTTACTGGTCGGACAAGATTTTAGCCGTCTTCAGCATAATTTTCGGCTGGAACTCCAATGACTCCGGTTTGTTCTTCATCCTGTCGAACTTTTACGTAATTCCTAGTTCCTTAAGATTTTTTTCTGTCTCTAAGAGCCACACTGGTTTTATCTTTTCCCTCAGGAATTACTGGAAGATCCTATTAGTCATCCTTCCTGGATTTATTCTACTCAGATTTTGGTATAAAGTTGTCCTCATGACATCTGAGATTCTGGCGAGGTAATTGTATAACTCATAGTTATGTTGAAGTAGCAAAGGAAGATTGGTATGGATGTCAAAACTCACGTTTTACCACTACAATCGGGTGGTAGTCTTCAGAAACCTACACTTCTCCCCGCCCTCTTATGATCAAAAAGACTCTTGGTTACGTGAAGAGTGTAAGACACCAACTCCAGAGTGAGAAGTAGTTTCAAACCTGCGATGTGACACTCTAGAGGAGTTATGGTGCTAGAATGCCAGATGTATTTGTAAGGTAAGCCAGGTACACGAATTTAAATTATTTTTATTTATTTATATTACAATTTAGAATCATTAATAGTTTGCTACTAGGATTTAGATTAGATAATTATATAGCGCGACAGATGGATGAGTTTGGGTTAAGCATAGACAGTTATTGGGCTTGGAATAAGAAGTGTGCGGACATTATACATGAAATTTCTTCTTTTCTTTTAAGTGCGTCAGATTTAGTTCTCTTTACACCTCTTTTCCTTTTCATATTTACTAGTATTTGGAGTGGAAAAACATGGCGTGTTGTAGAAAAAGTTAAAAAGAGAAGTTATAGTAGTGAGTGCAAGCTTTCTCCCACATCATGTTATACCTAAGGGCGGAATTGGGTTCAAACTCAAACTATATCTGTAACACTGAAGATGGAGCATGATGATGATTTTCTACAGAGAATTTTGTGATACGTCAGGGGATAGTCAAACAATTACTTGTGCTGATTGTGATAATTGTGAAGTCTGGAAAAACCTTTTCTTCTTAATTCTTCCGCAGTGCTTCTTCTGTTGTGAATTCCTTCCCTCCTAGATGACCTTTTTAGGGGTGCAAACAAATGCTAAGACACCAACTTCAACCGGGAATTTAGATTGTAGAAAGGACGGGCATTTTGACTAGAATTGTTGTTACATTGGCCATGTGAGGGCGAGCAATGCCACGGAAATGAATGACATTTTCTAACAACATACCACCATACCAACAATGTCGAGTGGCATTGCCTTGAAAATCCACATGGATAAAAACCCTCATGACCCGTTTTTGTTGTAGGTTTAAATAATTACAACCCAAAAGGGTGTTAGGTTAAAAGACTAAAGACCTAATCCTAGTCAAATTTGGCGTCAAATAAACCGGAGTTTCTCAAAAGGAGTCAAAATGAACCCGAATTTTCTACGTCACTCTCTGTCTTGTTACTCTTTTCATTCGTCTTGAAATTAGACTATTCTAATTCTTTTTTATGTTCTAAAAACTTATTTCTGAGTCCTGGGAGGGAGGGAAGGTTGCGGGGGTTGACGAAGAAAAGGTGGCAGAAAGAAAATGTTTCTCTTTCGTTTATTTTCCGTGAGACTTTTAATTAGTTAAACAATTGTTGTCATTTGTTAATTTTCCAAAAAAAAGACTCTCGAGCTGAGGAAAATGAAACAAATGTGTTGCAGCGGAAAATTTGCATTCTGGAATTCCTAAAGAAATTCCTGTCGGTAATTTTCTCTCCTTTCTTCTACTTCCCTGTCGTCTCATTCTCTTCTTCCTCTTCTTTTCATCCGAATCCTCTTGACCTTATTCGTCTCGTTTGTCTTGAAAAACTCTCCTCCTCCTCCTCCTCCCTCTTCCTCTCATTCTCTTTCGACTCCGATGGAGTCTCAATGGATTCCTTCCTATATTTTCCTCGCGAAGTACGTTCGACAGTATTAACTCCTTTGATTCGCGAAGGGCTCTCGTGGGATAATTTAAAAACCGGAAGAGGGAAATGCGCAAGCTTTGGAATTTTTTATGAAAAAAATCCTTTTTTGAGGTCTCCAATGGGAGATGTAAACAATGAAGCATGATTTTGGTGTATGGAAATAGGTACAAAGGAAAAATTGTAAATGAAAAAAGAGTGTACAGTAAAAGTTTTGCGGGAGATATGTCCCATAAATTTACCCCCCAAAAAAGGAACTTTTATACTGTAATAAAGAAAAATGTTTTCATATAAATACCTCCATTCTATAGTAAAAATAGAAGCAAAGTTGAAGAGTGTTCAATTGAGCGGTCGCGTAATGTTGGTTAATTGATTATGCGCATGCGTGATTGGGCATGAACACAAAATACTTTCCAAATGTTTTTATTTTATATTGAATTTAACAAAACCGTTATCCCAACGCTCATCTTCCTAAATCTTGGTCATATTTATTCTCTCACTAATCTCTTCCCGTTTTGGTTCATCAAAAAGGGTTTCGAGGTCGATTAATTTCGAAATTTAAAATCTGAAAGATTTTTTTTTAATTCCAGGTACGTGAAAAAAATTTCAAATCCCAGTCAAAACGATTTATTCCCTCCTTTTTTATATTATTTTTCCCCGTCAGATTATGGAATATAACGGGAACGGAATTTTATGGTTATCCTTCCGTGAGTAGATGTAAAATTTCTCACAGCAAGCTATAAAATAAACCTGAGCTTCTCCTCTCTCTCTCTCTTCTTTTTTTATTTGTCTCCACCTTGTCTCGTGGTTTTTATTGCTTTCCAGAAGCTTTTTCATTAGTTCTCAAAAATTATGTTGTGAACAAAAAAAATAGCGATTACGGTTAGGTGTCGTTTTATATGAGATGATTTGGAGTTTTGCGATCCGCATTTCATTAAAAAATAATTTTTGTGTGAAGAATAAAACGACATTGTCACACTGTTGCTATAAAATAAAAAGTTTGTATCATGCTATAATTGACTCATCGCGACATTGTAAACAAGTCACACACTTTATAGCATTGACAGAAATGAACACCCTGGTCTAGGGAAGTTCCCAAAAATCTTGGTTATACCATTTTATAATCACCGAAAGGATTTATTATATTAATATTATAGTTATAGTTATGTATTTCACCCGTTTTTGACCATTTTTTGGGTTATAACAGGATACGGACGGAGGGTTTGAACCCATGACTATAACTTCTTAGTCTAGTACATAACCACTACACCATAGCCCTCCCGTCAATATATAAAAATTTTAAGCTAAAAAGTTTTCCGACAGAAAGATTTAAATAATCATTTATAGTATGAGTGACCAATCTTCAACATCTTTCCGGTCCGCGAAATTCATTAAACTCTTATAAATCCTAAGGGAAAGAGTGGACAAAACCAATATCGCACTAATTACCATGCCAATATCGCTACCCAATATAAAATATATTTTAATAACTTTATTTTTATATTTATCTATTTATTACATACTTCATCTATAATATTATATATTTTTTATCACCATCATCATTATGTTATGTTAGTTTGTATGTATTGAATAAACAAACAATAGTAATAACTCATCAAGTTTCTATAGACAAATTTCTATACACAAATCTAATAAGAATATATATTATATGGCATATTACTGGTGTAAAGTGGACCACAGACCTCCCGCGCTTGTTGTACGAATATTAAAATATTGGTTTATTTAATTATGTGAAGTTGATCTTACTTAAAATAAATAAATAAATATTTAATGACGTCTGTAAGTTAATATATAACAGTGTTTAGTTTAGAGAAATTCCTATGGGACGTATCTATCGCCTAAAATGAGATCTGATTATTTGTTTGACTAGGGAAGGATGAAGAAGGAAAGAGAGAGAGAAAGAGACAGAAAGTGATTTACGTAACTAAAATCTGTATTCACTTCCGGTATCGATTGATATTAACGAAAACTCTACCCTTCGCGTGATTTTGGGTTTAAATTCGCAATAGTGATTTCCCTCACTTATACTTCTTTTCTGATGTACCTGATTTTTTGATTTTTTTTCCAGGTTTGGTGCTGCATTTGGTCTTTGGGTCACAGGTTCTGAGAGGACAACTTTTAGTAAATTCCCCCATTAGAAGTTGAAGACTTTATAAACTAGCCGGTAAATACTCAGTAATTTCTCACATTTACCAAGCTTAGTTGGTGATTATGAATAATCAAGGAATTTTATACATATTCACTCCATTTATCACTTTTACCGTAATGTGTATATTTTAGGTGTAGCGTTAAAACCGACTTTTATTTCCCGGTTCATCTAATAACTTCGTACTCAAGCTTTTTCCTTTTCGGGCCAAATTTCCATTGTGACCACTGCGACTGGGCCACACGACTTTCGACGTAAACAATCCACTCTCAGGGCATCATCTTTATGTACGTCTGTCAGTCTGTTTCTATATATTGCCTCATAAAGACATGTTGAGGCAAACAATGTTAGCAGTTTCTGAGCACAGGTCCGAAGATTTTTGTACTGGTCAGTCACTATAGTTCAGACTTAACAGTGAGGAATCGACCTTTCACAAATTTTCGGTCTCCATTAGGCTACTCAGTAGAGCTTGGTGGGCCGCAGTTTGAGTACCAAGGTTCTAAATAGATAACGAGAGACAAAAGATTAAACTAGAGAGTGACAGCAGAAGAAGCGTTAATATCAGTTTATCATACCTTAGATCAGCAATATCAAACTGCTGACTCCAAAAATTCATACTAATCGTTAATTTTAAGAAGGACATAAAAGACGAACAGTATTGATGAATAAATCATGATTGCAGTGAATAAAAAAAAGATTTGGTGCCTTCCACTCAACGTCCTGTCAAAGTTTTTCGGCAAAAGACATGAAACACAACAACGCCTTCGACAAAAACCCGTCAATTGACCTCTTGGGTAGATTTAGTATTTAAACAAAATCAAATAAAACGATATCAACAACCCAGAATCAAAAATTCTAAATCGGTAGATCGATTATTTCAGTATATATATATTTAAAAATGATTTTAACCTTTAAGGTTCGTTGGGTTCATCAAAGGTTTTTCTAATCGGAGGTAGGGTGGAGTGGGTAGGGCTGTAGGGGAGGAGGGGGTGAAGCGGTCTCCCTCAAAACTCACTTTCTGATTTTAAAATGGTTCATTAACTTCCCGAGGCCGTTTCGTTCAGCCACTGTTTTCTTCATTCTTTAAACGTGGTTTAAAATTCATATTTTAAAAGGATGCGGTTTATTAATTTCATCCCCGGCCCCCTGCCCCATCCTTATCATCCCCCTACCTCCCTCCCTTCCGTCTCTTCTAAATTCTCTTTTCGCCTCCTTCTCCACTTAATCTCTATTAACTTATTAAGCGAAAGAGTGGAAGAGATGAAGGAGGAGGAGGAGAGTGGTAAGAAGAAGACGTTATAAAGAAAAGTTCTTCCGGGGTAGAAAAAAAAAAATTATTCGAGATGAATTTTGAAAAAATTATTTTTTGGGGGTTGGGGGGGTGGATTTAATAGAAATCACGAAAATGATTTTTGTTTTTAAGACGCCGGGAGAGAATTCGATGGGTGGAACATGTTTTTAAAAATTTTTAATTCAAAATATATTTTGCTGAAGTGATGAAGAAGACATCGGTTTGGAAGAGGAAGATGGTAGTTTTGAGGCGAGGCGATGGTAGTTTCTCCCCGGAAACTAACGAAGAGGTGAGTTTGAGTTGAAACAATGGAAACGAAACTTCGGGTTTGGGGTAAAGCTGTTTACACAACCGCAAATGAGTAGATTGTCTGTCATCATCATCATCATCATCGTCGTCGTCACCAGAATCCTTGTGAGGAAACGAAGGGAAGAGAAATCTCTTAACAGAAGCAAGCAGTCTTCTCGAACGCCTTTTGTTTCCCACTATTTGAGTTCTTTCCAATTTAGTTTCTTCACTATCGGTGCCTGAACAGTTTTGCTCGTCGGTTGAGATTGAAATTAATTTAAAACAAGAAAGAGCCAAAACTAAAATTGTTGTGACGTCATCATATTTGTCTTGCCGTCTTTTTGACTCTCTGACATATTACTACCTCCGCTCCGAATCAGTTGATATATTTTAATATTAAGTCAACCGGAAAGTTCTGTCCGATAATGTTACATCAATTCTGACAGATGTTTGCGTATATTCGTTTGACGCTTTTTTGGTTCTCTTGTTTTATCACTGACTGTATATATATACTGTCCTAGTAAATGAACTAAAAGATGATTCATGTTGGTATTAACTAAGAACGGATTGGCAGATTTGAGGTTCATTCAAGCCACTGTATTCTGTATGAATTCCAAAAAGAAAGAAATTATACAGAAGAAAAAACTTATTTATATTAGATCTACCAGAAAGTTTTCTTGTTTTATCACCTATACACTATCAATACTAAGCTATATACAATATAAACAATTTTTTGGTTTACACCAGTCACGTGGTTGATATTTAGAAACGGTCACTCAACACTGCCGTGTTGAGTGACCGTTTCTAAATATCAACGTAACTATGTTAAATAAAAATTTTATTTATATCTATAACAACAATGAACCACCACGAAAGTATACATAACAGTACTGTATACATAATGACCTAGCAAATGAACTAAAACTATGTGATTCATGTTAGTATTAACTAAGAACGAATTGGCTGAATTGGAAGATTGAACGATTGGCCGTGGGTAGTATATTTGAGATTGGCTATTTGGAGGTTGACATCGTAGCTTAAAATTCCAGCCATCTTTCAAATTATATCTTTAGTTATACTGACATGAGGGAGATCTGGAGTGATCAAGTTCCAGGCTAAGAAGTTATAGTCGCGGGTTCAAACACTTCCCGTATCCTGTTATACCCAAAAATTGTAAAAAACAGAATTACAACTCAACTATAGCTATAATTATATTACACTAAGATGATCTTCTGCCAAATGAGGTTTGTTCTGCTGTTTGTAAGTAAGACTCTACTTTCTAGAAGTTTTCATCGTAAACCAGTTAAAAACCTTTTAAGTACAAATTATATAAACTCACAAAAATATTGAAACGCAGAATTTAAATTAAAACTCAAGTTTTGGACAAAACCTAGCAACAACTTTGGGACATGAGGGAGTAATTAAGATGTCGCTTCTTTTTGTTCTGATGGTTTGATCTCAAACCGGAAAAAACACGGCCATGTCATCCGGATCAAAATAAAAACTTAAAAGGGAAAAGCTTAAGCACCCGGGAAGTAACTTTCAGCGACAGCCCCGAAAATTCTTTTACTTTTTTTTTGCCTCTTCTTTCACATATAAATAAATCTGACGAAGTTATTTTCCGGCGAAGCTCGAAGGCATTACCCTTTTGGAAAATCTTGGAGGCTTTCAAATCCCGAATCAAAATCTCTAAAGCTGGGGATTTTCCCCGGTAAAACCTGATCTTACGAGGCGGAAGGGGGGTGGGTACAGGGCGGATGGGTGAAGGTGGAGGAGGTTAAGAAATGGATGTCAAAAGACAAGTTTGTCGATGCGTAAATATTAAACGTCACAATAGCCGGGGAATTTTTTTTCCTCCTCTTCTTCTTCATGTTCTTCTTCTGTTCCCTTCGGCTCTTCATTTTCCGAAATTCAAAAAGTTTTCAGGAAAAGACAAAAAAAAAAAGTTGTTTGAGCTTTCTCAAAAACCGTCTTCCTTTGTTTATAATTTTTGCAAAAGTAAATAAGAAAAGATGGTTATATTTACTTCTGGCTTCTTTGTCGTGCCTTTTTCCCTGTTGCCCCTCTCCAGCCTCTTCATCTCTTATTCTCCCTCCTACACCCTCCTTTCATTCTTCAACTCTCTGTCTTTTTACATGAGCGACAGCTTTTGAGATAAAATCACCTTGGACTCTCAAATATTCCATTTTTGAGCTTTATTAAAAACTTTTTTCTTTGGAAAGAATTTGACGGAGGCGGTAGCGCGGAGGGTGAGAGGTAGAAAACAGGAGGAAGAGAAGCAGGAAGAAAGGTAGTTCTTGACTTGGGTTTGTGACTCGTAAACCCGGCTTAGAACTCGTTACAGAAATTTTTAAGATGATGTCCAACAGAGAGAGAGATTCCCTTTATTATCAAGATAATTGAGCTAATGTGTCTTCTCCCGCGGTCGTGAACTTCAATTAGTTTTTATCTATTGCTTTCGTTAGGGCTGGATTAACTGTTTCCGGTTTTGAAATGAGTTTGAGATTTCCTTTTTTTGTTTTTATTCCATGTCGGAGGTGTTTTTACAGGCTGAACATCGCTCCCTCGAGAACATTTAGCAGGAAAGGGTTGGTTTAGGTTTAAGGTGTGTCTGGAAATGCTTTTTACCCAGTCGAGGGTTTCAGGAAGGAAGTTGAGTCTGTCCCAAAATCTCCCGGAATGGTTTCTTTGTAATTGGTAACGGTAACTGGAGGAGCGGAGGTTCGGTTGAAGTTTGCGGGAGAGACATATAAGCTGAATTAATGTTTTAAGAAAAAGTAGGATTTCGGAAACTTTTGGGACAGGCTTTGTACCAAAGTCGAGGGAGAAGGTTTGTTGGAAATAATTTCGAGAGCGAGAAGATTTCTGTCGGTCGCCGGATTGGGCGTAGCCTTTTACAGAATTTTTTTGATAATCTTACAAACACTAAGTTTTACACTCAAAGTCAGTCAAAGATTCGAGAGAGGCTACGAATATTTAATTTTTGACTTTTTCGTTTTGGAATTTTTGAGTGTTAGAAAGTTTTAATAATGTTTCGCATAAATTTGAGTAAAGCTCTTTATTCCTTTGGTACCTACAAATTTTTTTTGGGGGGAAGGGAAACGGTAATTGCTTAGAAGTTAGCCCTACTGAAAGCTTGGGTAAGAGCCATGACTTTCGTTCGTAATTTTTGGTGATAAATTTCTTTGATGAAGTTTTATTGTGGAATGTCTTCATAAGACACTAAATATGCCACAGACTCAGTGTTCTATTCAGAGGACAAATCACCATCTTGTGAACGGTATAAAATTAAGCAAACAGTCAGGTAGATGGATGATTTTCATGACCCGCATTTCTCAGTGTCTGAGAACCGTCATAAAAGCTTAAACTTGTCACTAAACATGAAGAACGCGAAAAATTTATTCTCAGGTTTCAAAATCGATGTAATTTTCAGGTACAACTAGGTATCTGCTTATTTTTCGTAGCTAAATAACCTGATTCCTTCGGTGCATTTCTTTATTTTCAGCTTAAATAGCTGAAAAAGGGTATCAAGTGAACTATTTTAGAAAATTTTCGAAACTTTCGCATGTCTTCGAATCATTTTTGTTCAAAAACCACATACAAACTTAATATCTCTACCAAGCATCCTTTTGACTTTTCCTCCATCTTCACTCAAATTAGGTTAGACCATACACCAACTCAGTCGAATTAAAAGTAGAGAAAAAAAATTTTTTTCCCCTCCACCCCTTGCCCAAAAAGAAAAATTTAATAAAAACACTTTTCTCGAACTTTCTGTTCTCAGAAACAAAAATTTCAAAATTTCGACCTTCTCCCGTTTTGATATTCTTAAGAAAAAGGAAAATTTCCCTTTTCAGGATTTCCGGTTTAACCACTCTACTTCCTTCCACAAGTGTCACCTTGGTGCAATTATTTCTCGGAGGTTTTCTTTTTTGGGGAGGTTGGTCCATTCCCGACTCTGTCCACTGAGCCACATAATCATAATAGTCAAACTTTTTGATTGCCTCTTCCTCCCTCTCGGTTTCCATCGACAAAGGAAAATGTGGAAATAAATTACCGAGAGAGAATGTCATTACTCGAAGTGATATTTATAAATAAAGAAAAAGGAAAAAGGAAGAAGAAGGAGAAGACGAAGGGAGACGAAAGAGATGAAGAAAGAGCGGGGCAAGACGGAGGACTCGTTAATGGAAAGGAGCAATCTGTAATAGTGCACCGCCGACTTAAATGATTTTCCTGTGGAAGACTTTGAGATTTTCCTCAAGGAATATGCAAATTTCACGTTTGAGAAGATTTTCCCAGACAAGACGAAGAAGAAGAAGACGTAAAAAAAAGTGGGAAAGGAAAATTTCGAAGGGAAAACTGGGAAAAGCGGTTTTTTTTCCTCTCAGATTCTTTTAGTCTCCTTATTGATCGATTTAGGGGAAGATGATGGGTTGTGTTCAGGCTAATGAAGGTGTGTCTCGAAGGAGAGCTGACGGGTTTGTTTTGTTAGTTCTTGTAAATGTTTATAATTCTGGTTGTTAGTCAAAGGAATAAGAAGAGGAGCGTGAGTCGTTAATTGAACGGTATGGTTGGCACGCGCGATGTACTCCGTTGGGAGTTTCCATTTCGAGTTAATCGTTTCTTAAATTGTTAATAAATAATTAATTAGTTTTATGATGACTTATTGCGGATATATTAAACGTTAAACCGGTAGTTATTTAGTTTTTGATAGTAAATCTTATTGGATGCAAAATATCGTGACTAAAAACTGCACAATAATAGACTGCGCCTACTTTCTTATATATTATCTGGACATTGCATTATCGCTTCTAGAAAATCATTTTCATGTAACATCTTTTCTTGTCTGGATTTCTATTGTGAGAAATCGTCTGCATTTCTAAATTTATCGATGTTCTTTGACCCCATTATTTCTTAATATAGTTATAGTTAGAGTTGAGTTTTAATCCCGTTTTGTCCTTTTTTGGGTATAACAGGATTCGGGAGGAGAATTTGAACTCGCGACTATAATTTCTTAGTCTGGCACTTAGCCACTACACCACAGACATCCTGCATTATTTCTCAATATTACGAATAAAATATTATATTTATATAAATTATAAGTTAGAGTTACGTCTGGGCATAACTTCAGTTAGGTATATAATATGAATTGCTTTTCAATACATAGATTACCCTTACATAGAATACACATATTTATCTATACTACAATTAAACCTGTTACTGTAACCTAGTCTGTATTCATAAAACACTGGTACCAACACAAACAGTTGATTGATCAAAATATTCGATTTACTATTTGATTTGGATGTCTTTGCTTTTGTATTATTTCTTGAATGTGTTGGAAAGCTGTAAATTGATCACAGTTTTACTGTATACAGTAACTTTTGTTTTTGTTTTCTCAAATAGTCTAGGTTCAGTCTTGGTTGTTGACGATGCACAGAAATCAGCCTTGACAAGATGTCCGTCTCTTTCTAAGTTACTTCTTTCGGCCTGTGTTATTTTCTATATACTAAAGTGTCATTCTTCGAGGTTTTTAGTGTCGTATTGTCTACCGTTTTGGAAATTCATGTTGTCATGAATTATAAACCCCAAAAGTATACAGGTTTCTGTTCTCCCAATCTATTTCATATATACTGCACCCTGGCATCAGCAGTCTATTTCATAAATATTGCACACTACTATACATGGTTTCTTTCATCAGTAACGCACAGTTTTGAAACTCATATTGGAATTCACAAGTAGTTTTGATTGGAACACAAATTATAGTTGTTATGGTTATAGTCGAGTTTTAATCGCATTTTTCTCCTTTTTGGGTATAACAGGATTCAGGAAGAGGATTTAAACCCGCGACTATAACTTCTTAGTCTGGCATAACACTACACCACCGCCAGTGACTCAAATTATACAGAAATTATTTTGAAAACAGAAATACATCAATCAGAGTACAGAAAGAAGGTAAATCTTATCGGTTAAAAATCTAAAAAATTTCCAATAAACATTTGGCGGAGAGTTTAGTTGCTCTAAAAGACAGGTAAATGAATGGAAGAACTATGTGGAAACTAACTTCCAGACTTGTGAAACACTTCCTTTGATGAATACGTTCTCTGGAAATCGGTTTTCTTCGAAATCAGGGCCAAAACTTCTTTTGACTTAATTCACTAACCAGCCAACAGTTATTTTAAACGGTCACACAAAACAGCAAAAAAAAACAACAGCAACACTGTATTGTTTTAAGAAAATTGACTCTTCAAACCATCTGTAGCTCCACTGAGTCGCATCCTACAAACAAAAAATTAGAAAACACGAAGACACGTTTCCTTTGTTTTCCGATCCCAAAGGAAAAAAAATTTTTTCTCCCGATTTCCCAGTTTTAATTTCCTGTATTTATTCGGTCAAATTTGAACTCGTCTCAATTTCGAGGAGGAGGGAAATCGGTCTTTGTTTTGGCAAAACTATTTTGTTCGTTTACTTTTCTCCATCACGCCCTGTCCTGCTGTATACAAATGGAGGACACACCACACACACAATGTATCGGACATGAGGAACAATAATTATTCATTTTCGTTTAAAATCCGTGACACCGTCACATGCTTTTGAAACTCATTTATTTCGAGTGGGTGCCATGTTCTCGCGAAAACTTCTCAAACGCGTTTATTATTGTCCTCCACTCTGCCCCTCGTCGTTCTGTCTACATGTCCGGTTCTGTATGTGAGTGAGTGCTTCTGAATGAGATTCGGATGAGTGAGTAGTTCTACGTGGACACACAGGTTTGGTGGGAAATCTCGGGAAAATCGAAAAGATGTTGATTTGTTTGTTGACGGAGACAAAAGGTGTGTGTACACCCGATGTTTTAAATGAGTGATAGCGATGTGGGTTATGTTAGCACAAAGCCTTCTAACAGAACACTAACAGGGTTTCATAAAAATGCTGTTAAATGAAGTTGAAAGTGGTAATCCTAGCTAACAGCCGACGAATTCTTTTGGCTAGCTATTAATGAACAAGAGAAACACAAAAGAGAAAAATGAGGAAGCTCCTATTGTGATCCAAATTTTGTAGATATGATTTCGAAATGTGTATCTAAAGTGCACTAACACTAACACTAAGAAATAAACACAATGAAATACAAAAACAGCAAGCAAATTGGTGGAAATTAAAACAAACTATATACAGTACGTATCACAACTGGCTAACTGACCCAACCAAAACTGAGTGATCGGGGTAAACAGTCTAGGCTAAGAAGCTTATACGGTCAAAATGCCCAAACAGGTCAAAATTGTTTTGAAAAATTTCTAAATGCCTTCACGAGGGTCATGGGGTCAGTTCAACACCTTAAAACGGTTGGAAGTGGGATTTTAAAAGGTAGAGAAACACCAAAGCTCGAGAGATTTCCCATTTTGGAGATGGTTCACACTTCTAAAGTCATTTTCCCTCGAAATAGAAACTAGATCGTCGAACGAATTTAAAATTTTCTGGGAAAAGGTTTTTTTGAAAAGGCTTCATTCACGGAAAGTTGAACTAACAAAAAAAATGTAAAAATCATGGCTCGATAAGAAGAAACCTCCTCTGAGAATGGAAGCGAAGGGAAAGATAAAAAAAAGGAAAGGAAAGGAAAAATTCAATGGCGAATTAATGAAAGAAACAAAATAAAATTGGTGAATAAGGAATTAACGTGAAGAATTAAGCTGAGAAACGGTAGGTGCACCCAAGGGGAAAAGGCGAAGCCGGAGAAAGATGAAGAGAGAGTGGTGGTGGTGAAAGGGGATGGAAGGAGGGGGGGGTTAATCATCTGAGTGATCGGGTGGAAGAAAAAGAAAATGTGAATGGGAAGGAAATCAACGTATCAACAGGGGTTGAAGAGGAAAAGTTGGGAAAAAGGAAGAGAGAGAAAGGAATTTGTACGTTTCGTGCACCAACTCAATTAAATCGATTCGGATGCTGTAGGAAATTGAAATTATTCTCGCATTCTTGGCGGACTCCGCCACTGCCTTTTCTCCCTCCCGAATTCGACCTTTGTTGCCTTTGTCCCCCAAAGACATGTACGCACACACGCCCGACTCAAACAGTTTTATGTGTTTTTGTTTACATTTTAAAAACCAGGAAATAGCTTTCGAGGTCTTCTTATAAGTCTAATATCGCCTTTCTCCTCTTTTGGATGAATTGTAACATTTTCTTGTGATCTTAGTCACGATTTACTTGTCAACTTTCTTTGACTCTTTGGATTATGTCTATAGTTTCAATTTTCACGATGGTTTTCGTAGTCTCTTATGACTATAAAGTTGAGTTTTGATCTCGCTTTCTAGTCTTGGGTTTGAATAGAATGTGAAAGGGAGCAAAACTTTCAACTGTTACTAGTCTAATCAGGTTCTTTGATCATCCAGCCACAAGCCTCTCGTATGTTTAAATAGAAGACCGGGGAAAAGCTCTGCCGCGACCTGAAAATAGGGTGAGAGGAGGTCTGTCCCAAAAATTTTCTAAAGTAGTCTCGATTCATAGCTTAGATCCCCCAACTTCTCCACCCCCTCTCCCTAGATAGTTTTGCTACGTACAAAAACCATTTCAAAAACTTCTGGAACAGAACCTGTGACCCAGCGGTATCAGTCACTCAAACATCACCAGGATGACAAGCAAACGTGTGCAATTTGCAAATTTACAAATTCTAGACGCGATGGCTTACTTTATAGTATAGTGTCCCGTCTATAGTCTCATATAATTCATTTCTCACATGAGAGTAAGTAAGCAAAATATTGAAGTGGTCTTGTTTAGTTTAGAACAACTTGATCGGCAAGAGGACGATAACATTTTGTTCTTCACAAATATACAGCACAGGCACTTGTGAATCGATCATCTTGTGACTTAACTCATCTCTACCCTATACAGAATCTGTCCCAAAAGCTCCCGGAATGATTCTCATTAATTCAGTATAAGTTTACCATACGTTCAAAACTTGTTCGGAGTATTCTCATATCGAAAATTTTTTGTTCCCTCATTCGAAACCAACCCCATAGTCTGGAAAAAACGTTAATATTTATTAGTAAACAATAATCTCTCCAATACCCAAAGGCAAAAAAGTAATCAGTATATATAATTATAAATCTCAGACCCACCAAAGATGTTCCCAACTTCAGATGTTTCGCCAAAGATACAACGAGTTGATTACATTTTCCGAAATTAAAAAATCTCAGTCTATGTCCAAAATATAAGGTAAATATCAAAGGGTAGGAAGCTAGATATTATGAAAGGAGATACAACATCCCCTTCTTTGAAAAAAAAGACAAACAAAAACCAAAGCTCATCCCTCAAACAAGTCACCAGCCGCCCTTCGCCCAGAGGAAAAACCCGCATAGGAACTAAAACTCATAAAAGGTCTTAACTCCGGGTAACACAAATCTTGTTTTCGAAACCGACCTGACAACCCTCCTCTCCCCAACCCTAACCACTCCCATCATCCCTCAATAAGAGGAAAAGAAACGGATCTCTTTCAAGGTTCATTTTGGTCTAAATAAATTCGAATGCGCTAAGAGAGAGGAAGAGAAAAATTTAGGAGAAATGTGTAGAGTCGTATTTCCTTTATAGTGTCTTTCGAAAACACACACACACAAAAGGGAAAATTCGTTCGGGAAAGTCAAAGGAGGTGGGTGGGACAGTAACCCCCGAAAAAAAGGGAAAAACTAGGGAAATAAATAAACCGGGATATTGTTATAATCCGATTTTACAGTAAATGAATCACGGGCTAAAGCCAAACTTTACTTCATTACTTTGTGTCAAACGCAAAACAAAAGAAAACACATACTTGACCTAGTTGGGAGAGGGGGGAAAACCGGGGAAATTATGTCCAAAAATATTTGAAACAGAAGAAAGAGAGAGAGAGGAAGGCTAAGAAAGAGAGGAAGGAAATAAAGGAGGAGAGATGGCTCGGATGAGAAGGAGGAGGAGACAGATTTTTCCTTTCAAAGGAAAACTTGTTCAGATCGAGCTTATCCAGATAAAATAGTTTCACAATAATTTTTCCTTTTTTCTTTTGCACCATCACGAGAAATAGATTTCTGGATTTTTTTTTGTTCGTGAAAAGTGGAAGGACGAGACTTCCTCCTTAGCCCCCTCCTCCTCACCGAAAGAAAATTCTCTTCATTTATAGAAAGAAAATTCGCGATTTTTAAACTCGAGACGATGGAAAAGTGTTCTCTTCGGTTTAGAAGAACATAAATGCAGCCATCTTTTATTATTATTATCATTATCATTATTCTTTTCCATTTTCTATTTTCTATTTTTTTACTTTTTGTTAGGTTGGCAATTTCGAGTTGATTTCTTTTTATAGGTTTTTCATTTTTGTCGCACGAAATTGTCGACGGTTTTCTCACACTAATTTTCTTTTCTCTCTCGCTTTTGTTGGCGTTATTGTCTTTCGAAAGGTTCTCGCGTTTCTTTTTGCTTACTCTGGTTGCGAGACTATTTATGTCACACATACAGACATAGTTCTTTCACAGACTGTAGTATACTTAATTTCTGAGGATCGGTTTAAAAATCTATTGTTTCAACCTCGAAAGTTTTATTAATTAACTCCTTTCTCTTCACTCTCTCTCTCTCCCCCGGTCTCTCCCATCCTTGCCCATTTCTCTCAAAAAGCAGAAAAAAAACTGTCAATGTTCTTAAGTGCCCCTGATCAAAATTTCAAAAGGGTCGATCTAATTATTGAGCTTCGACCGCCCACCAAAAAGTTGGTAAGACAAGTTTGAGGGTTTCGGTTCGGCCCCGAAAACCCCTCCATCAAAATCGGGAAACTTGTACCAGTAAAAGTTTCTCTCATTAATGCAGATTCTTTAATGCTTTTAATAATTTAAGGAGACTGTGAGCTGCTTTTTTTTCTGGTTCTTTTGTCTCCTTGGAAATTCCCCTCCCCTCCCCCCTCCTCGCCTCCATCTTGAAAGTTTTATTCCAAACCTGAGAATACCTGATGAGAGTCAACTAACTGTCTCATAGTTTTGATGACATCATACTTTTGTGCAACACGCAGATGTCTTCTGGTAAGGATAGTGATCACTGGGTATAAGCGACTTCCGCGGATGTTTTGTCTCTTTCCGGTATTACAACACTGTCAAATCGCTCGACAAACATTCCTCATCATTTATCACCTATACACTATCCACACTAAGCTATATACAATATAAACAATTTTTTGGTTTACACCAGTCACGTGGTTGATATTTAGAAACGGTCACTCAACACTGCCGTGTTGAGTGACCGTTTCTAACCACCACGAAAGTATACATAACGTCACTGTATACATACTGACCTAGCAAATAAACTAAAACCAATGTGATTCATGTTAGTATTAACTAACGGATTGGCTGATTGGTTGGTTTCAAGTTCATTTAAGCCACTGTATTCTGTATGAATTCCAATAAGAAAGAAATGATACAGAAGGAGTGGATAATACGTCCAAGGTGTTGGATGAGTATACAGTTTTGGATGAAACTTACAGAAAATGGTTCGAGAAATTTCGACTAAGTGATTTTGGCCGTTCTTGTGAGCCCCACCTTTGGGCGGCCGTCTTTAATCGACGATGATACTGTCGATATGATGTTATAGTATAAACCCTTTTTGACAGCATTGGATATTGTTGACACAATATAACAATGATGGCAATTATATTATTCAATAAAGACTAATTAAGGTTTTGATACATTTATACTTCCTCATTATTTCAAAAACGGACAGAACTTTTCAGTAGACCTAATATTATACTTAATTCGGAGACATCAGAGGATTCGGCCTCATTATTACTATGTCACGCTTCAGAGACATAGACAATATTAACCGCTCCTAGTATTTATGTTATACAGATAATTTTCCCCGTTCTAACTTCTATCTGTCTCTAAGCGAAGCATCAAGTAGTTGGTCTGGCTTTAAGGCGCAGGAGTTGGATAACGGATGTAACTCCAGGTACAGTCTATAGGATAGAAGATGTCATATAGATATAAGTTCCAAGCTAAGTTATGGATGTACAGGCCAGTTTTGTGGCGATAACAAAAAAACAGCAGCAGTCTTAGGTACACTTGAAACGGTCAAAGTTTAAAATTTGACAATTTCATTTCCGGTTTTGAAATAATATTTTCGATTTGAACATTTTTGCACGCAATCATCGATCAGAGCAATTCCTTTCCTGTCAAAGTTGTTCGTTATATTTACAAATACAAACTTGAGCGAGTGAACACTTGGTGACGGGTTTGACTAGTAGTCCTCTTATCCCACAAAACTTTCATAATCCCCTGCTTACAAGTTTAAGCTCGACCACATAATGGACCAGAAATTATGACTGTTGACGAGATTTTGAAAAATTTGCTTTATATTTCCTGGTTGAAAAAAAATTTTTTTTGTCTCCCGAAAATGAACTTGGAGATTGTTCAAAACTGACAAATTCCCGTCAGAAGAGAGTTTATCACGTGACTTATCGCATTTCAAACCTTTTCAAAAGAAGAAAATGGACGTGAGGTGTCCGGATGTTGAGATTACTCGACCAGCATCCTGCCGACGCGAAAATTTTTTCCTTCTTTTTCTCCTCTGCTGGGGTTCAATTCATTCTAAAATCCCATAAAAGCATGCGTGCAAAAAATTTTCCATAATAAACCTAAACTTTGCTCTAATACATACGCTACAGGAAAATCGGTCGATTCCACTTCCGGTTTTAAAATAATTTCCGCATCGGATGACGTGGAGCTGAAAAAATCTCAGTTTTTAAAAATATGTTTTGACTTACGGAATACCCGCGTTGTGACACATTTGCGGGTATCAGAATTTTCTTTTATATCCTCTTATTAATCAATAAATAAATTATAAATAATTAAAGTTGGTTCAAAACTTCCCAAAAGCTGGGTTTGGAATCCGCTGTTGGTATCACTTCCAAGAACCGAAATTCACTAAATTTGCTTCAACACGAAAGCAGAAGAACTTTTACACACCAAAACGTCACACACTCAATAAAACCGTATTTAAAATTGATACTTGTTAACAGAGCACTAGAACAGACACTATAATATATAATATAAATAAATAAGTGAAATTATATTAATACCTACCAACTTTGAAATTCATTTCACAATAAATTCAATCAATCAATAATTTCAAATAAATTTTTCGTCTTTCGCGACACAAAAAATTTTATTTATATATTTTAAAACACTGATAGTATATAATGAATAAATAGATAAATAAATAAATAAGTAAATAAACGGGAAAGCGACAAGAACAAGACTTCCGACGAGGGATCGCGCGCGAGTCGCACCGAGAAACGATTCGACGAGAGGCGAACGTCCGAAACGCTTGACGACTTTGCCGTCTATGTGGAGCTTCCAACGGTCCTCCGGTAGACTATGTGACTATGAATACAGTTAAAGCGCAGGTATCTCACTTTCGTCTCGCTGACCGCTGACTACCCTAACCCTCGGCCCTTGTTGTGATTTTTATGCGCGCGTTTTTTATGGTATATGTCTGTGTGTCGAGATGTGTTGTGGGGATGAGATCTTTAATATTTGATGATGGCTTGTTTGAGTGAAAGTTTTTTTTCGTTTTTTTATGTCATGTGCCACTTCGGATTTATTATTTTGTCAGGTTTTCTTGTTTTTTAAATTATTGATATGGTGTGCTCTCCTTCATAGTGTCTATGTGGTGTTTGAGAGTGGTGAGTCCTCCGGTGTGTCTTGGTGGTATTCCTGGCTGTTTGATGGGTCGTCATGCCTGGGAGTCATTTTCTGAGGGCAAGGTTTTTATGCTTTGTACTTTTGCTCTTTTTTCTTTGTCGTTCTCTCTCATCGTATTCTTTTCTCTGTAGAACTAGCCGGTCGTAGCTTTGGAAGTTTTTCTATTTCTCCAGTGCTTCTAGTAGGCTTTCTATAATTTCTACCATGTCAAATCGTGGAAATGTTTTCCAAATTTTTTCTCTTCCGCTTGACCAAGTCGAACGTTTTATTGTGTGCTCGGTTGTGCCTTCTTCCATTTGGAAGTATTAGCAGAATATAGCCTCCCGTCGCTGTATGTCAACATTTCCGTCAAAGGTCAAACTTCCGCGACTTCTTTCTATCCATCTCTAGGATGTAGTATAGCCGCTACGATGGGTTAGCCTTTGGTGAGTTGATTTCCCAATGGTTTTCTCTTTGCCCCTCACGATCCTCACCAAAGTAAAAGACCGAGCCGAACCGACAGTCGATGTAAAAATTATTTTGGAGGTAGTAAGAAGGTAGACAAATTGAAAAAATAATGTTAAGACAAAATTAACCTGTTGATCACTCTTCCCGTCACGGTTTCTAGGAAAATTGACTCGAATCAAATGCTTCAAACAACAAATCCGAGTGGTCAATCCGAACACACCAACGGTAAATCCAAATTCAAGTATTGCAATGCAAATACGTCAAGCCTATACAGATCCAAGGGTTCCCACAAAGTGCCGCAACTGTGTTGACGCTAGACTACAATTAATCAGCTCCTGGTGAACCATTGCAATTTCAACTCCAGCCGCAATAGTGTGAACAGTTTTGCCCACGCCTCTTGAAATAACAGGCGAGCCCGCTAACTGCCTGAGTATTCATTATAAGAGTATTGTAAGTATTGGAATATGATGATTCTAGCAATAAAAAAATAATATTTCATTACCATTTACGTCTATAATAACCTCATACTATATGACAGTAGTTGAGTCACGTCATTTGCATCCCAGCTTCAAACAAACTTCAGTGCGCGAATTATTGTATTATACAACAGTTTCATCTTTAGTTTCTTTTAATATCAATTAGTGCTTCTTACACCTAAGAACATAAACATATTCATTGCTCACAAACTTTCTCTTTCACACTATATACACCCTACTTTAAACTCCTTAACAACGGTAACACCTAACCCAACCCAACAGCAAAAAATAATTCGTCAAATAAAGCAGAAGACACTAAGCAATACTATACACTTTGGTAACATTTATACTCTCTTCACAACATATTAAGAGGCAAAAAGTCAAGTGAGAATAAACTCCTCGTCACTTGTTGGACCAAAACCACTTCTTGAAACAAAATGTTGAATCTACAGAGCTTAAGCCGTTTTATTATCATGTTCATAACTCAAAATTTGAACCTGAGATGGAAAAAAGTCCCACAAAACTGGAGTTTTATTTTTAATTTTTTTATACACTCGGCAAAAATTAAAAAATAAATAAACAGTGCATAAAATAATTGTTATGACATCTCAGGTGCGAATGGAGATATTTAAAGATTTACAACAGCACCACAACAGCGGAAATTTTTTGTTTTTATTTTGTTTCTGTTGTACAGTCGAGCAATTTTTTCTTTTGCTTTCAAATAAATATAATTTTCGGAGGAAGGAGAAGGATGAGGAAGAGGAGGAAGAGGAAGAAGAGAGGATGTCAGGGCATGTGGAAACAAATAAGGTTGTCAGAAATTTTGTCTCTGTACGGAGGTAAACTTTTTTTGCTGTTGTGAAATGACGATTCTTGTTTTTGTCAACACAAACGTTCGGAAATTTTTCTTTAAAAATGTTTTCGAAATGTTGCAGAGTACCAAAACTGTAGCTTATTAATGTTGGGTTACGGGGGATTTAAGGTGGGGTTTTAAAACTATCATCACTGTTACAATTAGTGTTAGTAGTATTAATCTATTTTTATATCTTAGTTTGTTGCTATTATACTACTCAAATAAAATTTTTGGAAGGCTTATTCTAGTCCAGATGTTTCGCTAGTATTGTATGCTGCAGGCACCATCAGTAAAAGAAAGTCCGGTACTCTTCCCAAATGACTAACATATTACTAACACAACAGTGTTTAAGCTAATAAACTATACTTGCGTCAGATGTTAAACCATACAAGAAATTGAACATGTATTTTAGGCTTTTTCAGCTCATTTCCAAGCCTTTTTTTATTGTCAGGTTTATTTTTATACGAAGGTTTTGGTGAAGTTTTGAAGTCTAACAAATTAATAGTGTGAAAGATTTTTTTTGTGATATCCTAAAAGACATTAATACTTCGTTGCAAAGCTTTAATGAAATCTCAAGATTTTAGATCATTTCCGGTTAGTCTAACTGCATCGATAAAGGTTGTTTAGGAAATATTTTCCTAATGTCATGTAAAACAAACCCGGCAGCAAATCGGTCTCCTAGAATATATATTAACTTTTTGTTGATTTATAATCCTGTACCCAAACCTTCTTACATAGTTATATAAATTGTTATACTTGAGTTTTAATCCCGTTTTTCAACCTTTTTGGGTATAACAGGATACCAGAGGAGAATTTGAACTCGTGACTAAAACTTCAAAGCTTCAAGCTATGTGATGATGCGCGGGAGGTCTTAAGTATAATGGTTAAGTGCCAGACTAAGAAGCTATAGTCGCGAGTTCAACTATATTATGTGTGAACCTATACCAAATATTTTGAAAAGCTAGTTCCAAACCCAACAAATCCGGACTGTATGTAAAATAGCTTACGTGACGAATCTAGTCAGCAAAACCTGATTTATCATTTCTTACGATATTTTAGAAAAATAATTTTTCCTTTTTTAAGGCTGACCATAGTCCACCTGCTGATCCGTTCGTGTTATAACCTCACGACAACTTCCTCCTCCTCAAAGAAATTTCGTTCCTAAAAGAAAAACAAATAAATCGAGGGCGGAAACCCCGGAAAGAAAACAAATAGAATCGGGTATAGTGATGAGACGAAGAAACGCGGTCAGTGTAGCTCAAACTTGAGGAAATTCGTACAAAAAGAAAATGGCGATTCACCGGAAGAATAGAACACACACCAACACACAACAAACATAGACACATAAATCAGGAAATAAGAAAAACTCGATAAAAGAAAAAAGGCATCCGAGGTTTTTATATTGGAATTTATATTTTAGACCTTTTCAGGAGAAAATCTGCGTGCACGTGAGAAGCCTACGACACATCGGAAAATTGCGGAAGTGGGAGGAACAATGATAAAAAATGAGGACTATTGAATTTTAAAGCTAATAAAAGACGAGAGAAATGATATAGTTTTGTTCCTGATTCCCAATTAGGCGGCCATTGTTCTTGCGCCTCGTTTTTCACGGCTTGTTCAACCGTCGGATTTGAATTTCGGTTTTTTTCTTTCTTTCATCTCCTCTCTGCTTCTTTTGTGAAAATTTTTTTGGGGAAGGGTGGGGGTGGAAAGAATGCGATCAGAAGACAAAAAAAGCTCGAAGAAGGATTCGAATCCTAATAATAACAGATTGTTAATGACGATCTTAAGGATCACAGCTGACGCGCTTTTTCTTCTTTTTTGCCTTCGTCCAAGAAGTTTGTGTGTGGAACTGAATTGGGGAAAATCTCTGCTGAAGTTCGTTTCTTGATAATTTTTTTTTTGTTTCTTGGCTGTTTTTTCTGAACCGTACCTTCCCTCCTCCCTTACACTTTCAACCAATTTCCACTCCTTTTGTATCATTTGGCATCTAATTGGAATTCGTTCAAAATACAGTGGCTTAAGTGAACTTTATTAGTCGTCGATCTGTTCTCGATTCATTCCAACATGAATCATTTTCCTTTAGTTCGTTTGCTACGTCAGTATGTCCTCAAACTCATCAGGGCGTACAGGATCTAGTTATGGGTTCATTTGTAAATTATGATTTAGAAATCCTGGAGCCTCCGTATCATCCTCAACGTCCTTGGTTTGATCTTAGCGTCCTTAGATCCTCCTCTCGATTGGCGGTCCATTCCTGTCCTACCACTATTTTACGACCAAAGATTTTCATTTCGGCAACTTCCGTGGGAGGAGTAGTGTAGTGGTTAAGTTCCTGACTTGGACACAAATGGTCATGAGTTCGAATCCTCCTCCCGAATCCTGTTATACCCAAAAATTAACAATGAAGAATGGGATTAAAACCACCACCACCATTTCGGCAACTTCCTCAGACCATGTCGTCAACCTTTCCTTCCGGCTTTTTCTTTCGCTTCTTCCAATGCTCCTTCATTTTTTTCTGTTTTCTCGGTTCCTTTCCCTGTCTTCAGTCTGGCTCTAGGGAGGAACTCATTAGGTTCTAGTTTGTTTGGCATCTTGTTCCGCCGCTTGAGGTCTTACTGCCAGGTGATTCCCAGTTCGGTTTCTAGGAACCTTGACGGTCTTGTCTTTTTCTTCAGGAAGTACTGGCAGATCTTATTTGTTTTGTTTTTTTAATTCATCACCATCATTATTATTCAATATCAATTTTCGTGGCTGAGGCATTCGCCTGTTCCCCCAGATATAAAGCCCCATTAAAGCCAGACCAACTACAACACTTGACATGAACTTGGAAACAGGTGGCAGTTATCTGGGGGGAGAAAAGGTCAGTCAGTAGATTTGCATTCGGTGATAAAATAAGAGAACCAATGAAAGGTTAGATGAATACGCACTAACTTGATGTTATCATCGCATCACGGAACAGAACATTAGTTTTTGACACATTTCTAGAGTTGTAGAGACGGAAACTGAGAGAAAGATGAGCGAGTCGGAAGTGTTAAAATTGATATAATTTCAGAGATTTCGTTTATAATTTTCAATTTTTCAAAAACACACCCACGCTGCCCCCATGCACACACACAACACAAACACACGACCTACTGTCCTCGAACAAACAAAAAATTCTATAAAATTTCAATTAAATCGAGTTGAAAATTAATTAATCGCTCTCATTGCTTACTCAAATCGGTTCGAGATGATTTCCTACTTTTCCAAAAATATTTTTTTTGGTTTCCTCTCTCGTTTCTCTTCTATTTTACTCTGACAGAAGGTTAACTTTTAATTTTTGAGAGGTAGGATATGGGTCGGCGGGGGGAGTCAGGAGGAAATGAGAAACCTAAAGCTTTTTTTTGAAAACGGAGATGAAGCTAAATAAAGCTTTTGTGGCGGGAAAAGGCAGTAAAAAGGACCTCTTGAAAATTCGCCTTTGTTTTTTCCCATGATTGATCGCCAAGGAGCACAATTCTCTAATTAATCAAATTTATCTTAATTACAATCGCGGCTAATGCTGCAGACCAAATGCCAGCTTCTGTCACATTCTTCCTTTTCCTTCGTCCTACCCCCTTCGTTTCATCCGACAGGATTATTTCGGCCCCGAAACATTTTATTGTTTTTTTTTGGAGGAGGGAGGGAGAGGATGTAAACCACGAAGTGAGATGAACATGAGGAGAAGGAATGGAGAGTACGGAGGGGAGGAGATTCTTCTTAAGTCTGGACAAATTATAATTTTTATGTATTGTTATAAAAATTTTTGTCATTTTTATCTGACCTGTTTTATCAGGAGAGTTATTATAATCCCAGAGAAATTTGTTGTCTTGTACGAAATTGTTTTCTTTCTTTTTCCCTCGTCCTTCCATCTATTTTTGAATGTTGTTCTTGTACTGTTTAGGTCAATTTAGGTCTTGTTGTCTTTATGCTGTTTTATGTTTTTCGATTTGTTTCCCAGACTACTTTCACATTTGTTTGTCATTCTCACTTTCGGGATTAGCTACAAATTTCATTCTACTTTGTTTTGGTTTGAACATTTTTTTTTCTGGCTACTACAGGTGTCATAATCCTTTTCAAACTATATAGCAATACAATAGGCCCAGTTCTCTGCCCTGAAAAATTTTTTCTTCTTGTCAACTGCCACCTGTCTCTAAGCCAGACATTAAGTAGTTGTTCTGGCTTTAAAGGGGCTTTATATCTATACAACAGACCAGAGTCTTAAATCCCAGGGGTGGGATAATCGGAGGTGTCTGGACGTAAAAAATTTTCTCTTATACTGTATTAGAGTGTTCATTTCATAAATACAGCACGTTTTCATGGGGGAATCATTTTATAAATACTGTACACTACCTAGCAAGTATTAAACTATTGTCAGCTGCTGGAAATTGACGTCAGAGTACACGTGTCGATAAAAACAATCGAAACAACGATTATGTAAGAGGAGAATCGAGTTTTCGAGAGAGACACTGTAAACTTGCCAATGACCGGTTCGGTAGGTTCAGCTTTAAACATAATATAATTGCCATAGCGATGCCTCCTCAGTCTTTTTTTAGGTCTTTTATTCTTTCACAGCCCTTGCGTTACGATTAAAGCTTTCAGGGCCTTTTTTGTTTGCGGGTTGGAAGTTTCCTTTGTGTGGAGAAAAGCGAAAAACATTGAAGTTTAGTCGCCTAATTTTTTTCCCATTAGTATAAAAGAAAGAAAACATTTTGTCTGCTACAAGATGAATAACAGCAAATTTTTTTTTCTCGCGAATTTTCATTCTTTCATTGCAAATTAGACAGTTTTCCCTGGTAACATTCCCTCTTCCTCCTCTCTCCCTTTCTCCCGCTTCCTCTCGCGTTCTTCTCTTCTTCAATTCTTTCTTTTATCCTTTTTTCTCCTCTCTCTCTTTCACAAAAAAAAGAAGATCCGTCTGCACAGTAAACAGTTCATTCGCTGTGCAAACTCCGGAAGAATATTTTAACAGAAAAAGAGTTTTTGAGGGAGGGAGGTGGTGGGAAGCGAAAGGGCAAGGATGAAGGGAAAAAGGAAATTTTTTTTGTTTTCCTCATTTCCATTGGAAAAGTCCAAAATATTTGGGTTTTCCCTCTTTCAAGTTTTTCTCTTCCTCCCTCTCCCTCTCTCTTTCGCTCTTTTTCTTTTGCCCTTTGGTGTGTCCGTGAAAAGTTTTCGTTGAGTCTTTTAGTTTTCAAAATTTCCAATTTTCAAGCTTTCTCTGGCGTTCCTGAAACGTATGTCTTGGTTTCTTTTGGAAGAATTATTTCAATCCTTTGGAGAGTTTATTATGTTCCTTTTGCTAAAGTGTTACAGTCATTTGTATATGGTCATGTTGATACTGTTCCTCGATTGGCCTTTTTTTGACTCCCAAAATAGCGGTTTATAAAAGGATTAACCTACTTGGGTGGAGGGGAGAGTAAAATTCACAGTTACACACTAAACTCACCGGCATTCAACTCCTTCAACAATTTATTTCATAAATATTGCACACTGATAGTAAGAAGTCTTGGCTTTTGTCAATTTTAATGCATTCGCATTTCTTGTTGAGAGATTCGTTCACTATTACTGGCGACCACAACTGCTTGGATTTGCTGCCTTTTATCAGAAAAAGGACTAAGGTTCATTACGAGTTGAATATTTTATAAACTAGCCGGTAAATGTGATAAATACTCAGTAATTTGTCACTAGTCTGATTTATCACTTTTTACGTAACATATAAACTATGTGAAACACATAGAACCGAAATTAGTTTCCGGTTCACTCAATATTTTGTAAAATGTTTAGAATTTTTAGAAATGATATGGTTTTCATTCGAATGACTCCGAAAGGGTCGTATTCGAGGCTAGAAAAAGTAAAACTCAAAAGGAAAATTTCAAATTTGAAACTTTCCTCGAGAGTTTTGGTAAAGAAATGGATAAAAAGACAAAAGGGAAGGGAAGGAAGAGTCATATTAAAAACGTTCTTGTGGCAGCCATCTTGTCTATTTCGGTTTCGACATTTTCGGATTGACAAAAGGAAAAAGTCAAATCTGGGGAAATTTCTATGACTCGGATTGGATTTTGTTGCATTTTCGCAATTCCATCATTTTCTCCGAACTCTCTATCGTGTTTCCTTTTCTGTTTTTTCCTCTCCTTCCCATCCTTTCCTTTCCTCCCCCTACTCCCTCCCCGAAAAGGGAAGAAAAGAAAAAGATTACGAAGGCGTGTAATATTCTGTTTTTATTGCGTTCACGTTTAATTTTCGTCAAATATTTCCGTTTGTAAACTTTTTCTTTCTCTTTATTTCTTCCTTCGATGCAATATTAAAAAATTTTCTTTTTTAAATTGAAAGTTGTTTATCTTCCTTATTAAAATCGGATTTCCTTCACCGAAGAGGGTGAGGGAGTTAACTTTCCTTCTTCTCCCATTTTTCCTCGAGGAATTGTTTTCGGATTGAAGATGAGCATAAATTTTTTGTTTTCTTCTCCTGATTCCAATCGTAAGAAATTAACTTTTAAATTAAAAGAAAAATGAAAAGTGATCCTTGACCGTGTTTTTAAATTATTTTTTCAAAAATGAGTTAAACTCCTTGATGCTAAAAATACGGCACACCAAGCTCTACTGACTGACCTAGTGGCCCAGTGGAAACGGATTGAGTGAAAATTTGTGAAAGGTCGATTGCTCATTGTTAAGTCTAACTATAGTGCCTGACCAGTACGAAAATGTTCGGGACTATGCTCAGAAACTTCTAACACTGTTTGTCTCAACACATCTTTGTGACGCAACATACAGAAACAGACTAACAGATGTACATACCGATGATGCCCTGAGGATGCGTCGAAAGCCGCGCTTGTAAATTTTTTTTTGGTAAGTCATGTGGCCCAGTCGAAATGGTCACAATGGAAATTTGGCCCGGAAGGAAAAGCTTGAGTACCAAGGGTTTAACCCCAAATGAGTTAGGTTCATTATTCTGACTGTTACGACAGTAATTCTCAACGTCGTGCCGGCAAATTTTATGGATGAATACAGTAAAACAGCGGAGGAGACATTTGGAGAATGAATCTTCCTGCCTCGGTATTCTCATGACATTTTACTCTACATTCCATTAAAAATTGTTTATCGTCTGCTATTTTTACAAAATATACTGTATTATAGATCTAACAGTTAATTATCTATGACCTTTAAATTTATCTAATTGTTAAATTTTTAAATCACTAAAAGTGTGCACTGACGAAAAATAGGTTGAGAATCAATTTTGTATAATCGGTGGCTCGTGACTTCTTGCTTTTAGTTTTTGAATACTAGTATCTTCTTGTAGTTTGTAGTAGTGATGTTGAGGATTAAATTCTGTGATCCTCGGCTATGTATCCCTGTCTTCTTACAGTATGCATCATATGTTTGATTGCAGTAACTGGAGTGTATTAGAGAAGTACAAGATGGATGAAAGTTTCTACAATTCGCCCTTGAAAAGTGATAAGTCAGTTTGTTGATCTTCAATTTTTTGCATATATACAGCAAATTCACAAACAGGCGGAAATGTTCCCGCGTCTTTAATTTCACCTCACCGTCTACTCAGTTTCTGAAGGTTCTAGAAGTATTACACCTCCTTCAAGGATATACATCATTCGCCGGAGGTCTGTGTTGTACTGGTTAAGTGCCAGACTAAGAAGTTATAGTCACGACTTCAAATCCTCCTCCCGTTATACAAAAAAGGGTGAAAACAGAATTAAAACTCAAAGTAGAACTATAACTATACATATTTATCTGTCTTCTGTATGATTTTTCTCCTCCTCAGAGAAGAGTCAATGCTTCTAGATGGTTAGAAGAAACTAAAGACGCGGAAACATATTCTGTAAACAGTGAAGAGAATGTAAACACCACCTTCTAATGATGCCCAGTCTTCAATAGACGAGTCTGCTAAAATGAATCAGCCCAGTATATATATACATATACAGCTGCAGATATCTATATCTTTTATATTTAGAACTTATTAGTATATTTATTTCATTTTATACTACTACTTCTGTCTCTTCGAAATCAGACTCCTAATTTCTATCCATTTCATCTGTCATTCTCATTTCTTCTCTACTATTCTCAGCTCTGTATCTTGAGAATTTCGAGTTCTAAGAAAGTTTCGGTACTTTCTGTTAGTAGTAAGACACAAATTGCCAATTGTCAAAGCAGCAAGCATCTTACCTCTTTCTAACGATTCCTCCGTCGCTCAATTTCCGGTTCATCGTCTTTACCTATAAGGCTGTTGTCATTTTATTATTATTTCTTTTCTTCTGTTTAGTTTATAAATTTGTTTATTTACAGACTGGCCGCTGCCTTGTCAGGACGAAGAGATTCTTCTTTTAAACGAATTCAAACAAGCGGTGAGAATTTTAGTCGGTAAAAGTCTCAAACTACCTGGATACAAACAATGCTTTATTCCTCTCCAGTTCTAAAAAGTCCTTCTGTTGGAGGTTATTGTGTTGATGGAGAGAAAACAGAAGTCACTAGTATACCCAGGAGAGATGAGGATACTTAGGGGTAAGACTGTCAAGTTATTTTCAACTACATAAATGGTTATGTTTTGGTCGGAGGGATGAGATGATAGAATAAGGTTGCGTAGGTGGGTGTTATTCAAAACCATCCCTTTACACAAAAGATGACAAACAAAATGAATTCATCCGGTTTTTCCCTCCTCTTTTCCCCCCGGGGATGAACCTATCGACAGCGACGTGGCGTCGAAACGGTGGACGGTTGTTTCTCTTTAGTGACGTTTGGATGATGGGATTCCTCTCCCATCATCCCACCTTCTCCCGTTCCGTTTTCCTTCTTCTTTCTTTTCTCATCATTCTTTCATTGATTTTTTCCACTCCCTCACTGCTCCTACCCCTGAATCCTTTCTTTTATTCACTGCCACCCCTTCCCTCCATTTCATTCTCTCCTAGTTTCTCTTTTTTTTGCTACGGAGAAAAATTCTTTATCCTAAAATTTTCATCAATATTGTTTCCACTTGAAGGATTTAAAGTTGAGCTTAATCGAAATGAAAGGGTTCTACGTAAGTTCATTTGCTTTCAATTTTGACGTTATTATTATCATTATTCGGAGATTTCTGGACTGATGAAAGTTAAAGAGGAGTTTTTGAAATGAGTGCTTTAAAATTTTTGCTTATTTTAGGTGTAATTGTGCTTTCTGTATGCATCCATGGATTATCTTTAATGTATATAAACTAAATACATAACCAGGGAAACACAGAATTGGAACTGTTAAGTAGGACGACGTTCCTGAACGAGAACCCGCGTATTACAGTTGGGGTGTCAATATTTGGGTATAACAGAATACGGAATGAGGATTCGAAGTTGCGACTATAACTTCTCAGGCTGGTACTTTAACTACTACACCGCAAACCAACAGGAACGCATGTGTAGAAGTCTTTCTGCTTCTTCTTCAGTGGGTTCAGGTTGCAAGACGATTTGTTCAGGATGGTTTAGTTGGATTCCTTTTGATAGCAAAAGCAAAATGATCCATTCATCAAAGGTTTGTCTATTTATACACCTCTCATGTCACTTAGCTTATAGTTTATTCTCTGACTCACCCATTGGATCAAGAAAATCGTGCTTCTAACAGCATACAGCATTTGACAATCATGTGCTAGATACTGTGCAATATTTATGAAATGAATACTCCAATGCAGTTTGCAATATTTATGCGGCTGAACATGATTCATGGTGTTATGACAGAACTGCCCCGGTTAGAAAAACCAGGTCAATTGTTGCTGAATAAGAATTCAGCCAAGCCAAAAACCTGGGTATATGATTGCTGAATAAGGATTTAGCTTTCTTTAAATAACAAATTAGAAATTCAAAGTCAGTCAATCTGAGTTGGTCTGCGAGTCAACTTTAGATAAACTTGGAGACACATTCGGCCAGTCTTAGAGCCGACAATCAAAACCAGCAAAATTTGAGAGATGGACGTCGAACGATGCGAATGAGTTGTCAAATGAGATTTTAGATTTGCTCGGCTTTAGATTGTAGTGTTACTATTGTTAACCTTTCGGCTATTACGCTGCTCAAGTCCAAATCTGTTATTTTTCCAGAAATTTGACTTGAGCGGCGTAATAGCCAAAACTTTAGCATTACTAACACTAATGAGACGTCAGATGACCTTGAATCAGTCACGCGACCACTCAGTTAGCTAGTGAGCACATCAAAAGAAAGCTGGAATGTGGTCCTGCGGCAGTTATCAATTGTTCAAAGAAATTTTTTTCCTTTACCTCGTGATGCAATGTCAGAAATTTTTTTTGTTCTAACAAGCGAACGAGGAGAGAAAAATGCATTTCAAAAATTAAATTAAATTAATGATGCAACGATGAAAAAAATGGAAGAGAATTTTCAAAATGGCGAAGTAAAAGCTCGCAGGAAGGAACTTTCCAAAGCAAACAACTTTCCTTCCCGGGAAATTTTTTTTTATCGGTTTTCTTTCCTCATAGCCAATCTTAAGCGAACATCAAGTCAAATCATGTAGAATATCTTTGTAGTCAATGAAAAGAAAAATATTTTTTCTTTTGAACCTTCCCCCTCTCCAAAAAAAAGCTGCAGGCGACAAAAGCTCCAGAAAGAGCTTTTCATTTTGGATTTTTTTCTCTCATTTCCGACGACCAAAAGATAAATAAAGACATGAAATATTGATTGCGCACCTGTTGCAATCGAATCTTAATGAGTCGTCACCTTCGCTCTTCACCGAGGAATTCTCTGAAAGCTTTCGTTTTTGAGCTTTTGGCTGTTTTTTTCTCTCATGTTTCTCATCTTCGCCTTTTGGTGAGATTCGCGCTTTTTACCTGTCACTTCTAAACGGAATGAAACTTTCATCCCTTTCTCCGAGCCTTGTCTTCTCCTTTTCTATATTCCTGATGTGAGAGCTTTCAGTTTTTCGGTTTTTCCTATTGAAAGCTTTTCAAGTTGTCTTTTCTCTGTTTTTTACGATTTTCAGATGTCTGTCACGAGATATTTGCCGGTGTTTCCCCTCCTTTTATAATAATTTGGTCGTGTGAAAGCTCGTCGTTAATATTTTGTTTTGAACAACAATGAAAGTGGTGACGATTTGTCGTGACGTTTCCTCACACCATTTTCAGGATTTACGATAAGGGAAAATGGCGGAAGTTTGTTAAGGTCGGGGGAGTCATTTCACGGATTCTTCATTGTTTTCACGGAGCACCGAACGCCTCGCACGCCCTCCTCCTCCTAGTCCCACTCTCAGTTCGTGTTCTCATTGACGAACTTTCTCAGGATTTAAATTTTCTTTTAATTGGGAACGTGTTCGACGTTCCGTGGGAAACAATTTAGTCTTCCTGTGCGTGAGCTGGAATTTTCTTATTTTGTCTCTGTTTTCTGTTTACTCAATAGAGGGTTGTGGGATAGATAATAGAGCAGTCAAGACATGACAGTTTGCATGGATAATGGATACGCAGGGAATGAAGTCTTGAGCTTCTAGTAAACACAACAATATTGGCTATGTGTTTGCGCGTTTTGTAAGCAGGAGTCAGAGGTATTCGTCCTGGTACTCGTGTTTGTTATATTACCTGTACACAATTATGCGAAATTAAAATTATTTGTTGGTTCGTAATTTGACAAATCAAAAAAACTAACCTTTAGTACAACCTTCATCCGGTTACTGATCGGTAATCGGCTCCTCCGGTGAGGACTTCCTCTCACAGATTCATCATAGTTCCCGAAACGCTTCCGGTATCTTACTCTATGACTAGTTCATTTGTGCTTAAAGAACGAAAGTTTTGAACATTATCTATCAGCAAATAAATATTTTATCTATGTCAATCCCATGTTTAATTTCCTAAACAAAATGATGATCAATGAAATAAATAACGAAGCTGTTCTTAATCGCAATCTTGGGTCTATCTTGGCCCTCCAGCTATAACTCCCAGGATCGGAAATTACGGAGCACTTTGGTCGTCTCGGCTATCCGCCACAGGAGAACACTGGGTTCTAATCTAGTGTATATTTGGGAACATGCACAGATTTTTAGTTTGATACGAACCGCGTAAAAAAAGTCTATAACGCTAACCAAAACAGTTATGCGCGAATTCCAGTAAAATACAGAGAAAACTAAACCCAAATGTTTGCAAACGTACGGTGGTAAAACTAAACTGAGTTATGGTACTTTGTAGACCTTTTTATATGCGGTTGATAATAAATTCCTAACGTTTAAAGTGAAAAGTCTTAATTACCTGAACGTATTGTGTGTTTAATTCGTAATATCGTCTAGTTTTAGTGTATTTTCAAATCCGTCGTAGACATTGTTCGTGAATAGCATCCACCTTCATACTTTCCTCTCAATCTCATACTTAGCTCTCTCCTCCCAAGCCTGAAAAGCAAGATTAAAAATCAGACTCTACACTTTTCCAGGTATTCTCGCCTCTAACATATACTATTTAAAATTTTAAATAATAAAAAGTGAGCTGAAATAGTAAAAGTCGTGCAACTGTCCTCGTTTTTTTGCTTTGGAAACTGATTAATAAGTCCTTTCCGGAAAAAATTATCCATCTTCGATACCTGTCTCCTAATAATTTTCTTCCACCCAATTAAGTTAAAACGCTTTTAAAAACTTTTAATTGTCTTTCTGATTTGTTTTCAAACAGTGGAGACAAGAAAATCTCAAATTACAACTTCAGTGAAACTAACACGGCGGGGTGTTAGGTCACGTACAACTAAAATTTTCCCACGATTATGTAAATGAATCCAATTTGTAACAGGTTCGATTTTTTAATAATTTGGGTGTCCTCACACCACTTGAGTTCGCGTTGTGGTTTAGGTATACTTCTGCTATTAATGTATAATGCAAAACATTATTGTAATCATTTCGACACTATTGGTCATTCTTACAAGTTTATTCTCTGTTTTCATTGATCTATGACTACTCCTATGACTATACCCTCTACAGTGTTGTAGAGAATGATTTAGGTTAATGCGTTGTTTTTCGAACTTGGAGATATACGAGGTGTCGAGTACAACTCCGAAATATCACAAATACTTCCTAAAATTGAGGGAAAGGTAAATAAAAATCAGTGTGCGGTATTTATGAAATGACCCTTTTGATTCTTGTTTAACGAAATTCGTATTTATAGGCCATCCATAAAGTCGTATTTATGGATGTTATGTGGTTTAGAATGATGGCGGGAAAGTTTGTGCTGTTTTGAGATCTTAACTCTAACTGCGGATGGGTGTGAACCTGAAATCGTCAGGTTGTGAAGTTTTGCAAGTTTGGCCGCGTTTTTTCGTATGTGTCAAAATCCTGGTTTTGACATCGAGTTTATACACTCGCGTCTTGAGTTTCATATTTCGTCTGGATTGAGGTTTAGACACCCTTCTTACAAAACCAACCCCGTCAATGTCGAGAACATGACCAAAACATCTGGGAAACAAAGGCGACATAACCCAAAATACCCTTTAAGTCGAGATAGGCCTTTCACCCCCTAACTCGGTTAACGTAGGTCTGTCCTGTTTTCGAGATAACGACCTCCGACGTTTTTCCCACCAGCCTACCTCCTTATTCAATTTCCCAACCGGAAGGGGAAGAACGGAAGAAAAGTGGTAACATCAATCCGACCAGGAAACAACATTTATTCGTCAAAAATCTCTTTCGCGTTTCAAATTATCAACCTTCCTCCACCGATTTTCTAATTCCACCGCCTTTCTTCTTTTTTAGTCGAGTGAATATGAATCCTTCCTTCTACCCTACACCGTCCTCTTGCTCCCTCTCCTCCATCTCTCGTTCTTTCTCAATAACACGCGAATGAATGAATGAAGACGACGTCATTAATCAAATCCTAAAGAAAATGTGAAGATTTTCCAAAATTTTAGAGGGTTGGCGATAGAGAAAGCTTTTTCTCCTATATCCCCCAAAATACAAAACCTAAAATGACTTCCCAGTCTTTCTCTGAATAATATTAATTTAATATTAAAAATATTATTTGAACCGGGAAGTATTGTCGTATAAATATAATATGGTGAAAGTGATATATCAGGCGAATATATAAATAATTCCCGGTGATTATTCATAATCACCAACTAAATTTGATAAATGTGACAAATTGATGAATATTTATCACATTTACCGGGTAATTTATAATATCTCCAATTCGTAATGAGGAATTTTATCAAAGTTTGCTCATGGGATTGAGTTATATCACTTTTCTGACAAAAGGGAAGCGTGAACCAGTAACAGTGAACAAACCACCCAAAAAGAAGCGGCGAATACATGAGAAGTGTTATTAAACAATAAATTTTCTTACAGGAATTTTTGGTGGGGGTGGGGGATGAACCTCGCTCTGAGTCAATGGCTACATACTATATTATATTTAGGAAATAAATAACATAAAATTGCGGATGGGGTATTTTTCAGTTTTTTGACATTTTTTAAAAATCAGGAGTGGGAAAATCTTCAAAAGACACCTGAACGCAGGTCCGTTCAAGTAGCATGAGATTTACACTCTAAAACCCCACCATCTGTTGTAGGAATTAGATGTATTAATGAGCCAAAGCACCCGAATTCTGAACGGAAATAAATTTTTTGGAAAATATTTGCCACACTATCTACAAAAATACCTCGGCCGTTATGATAGCCGTTCGAGTTACTTCGCCGATTTGTTGTACTGCGTGACTATACTATGTAGACTATATCTATGCAAAGTTATGACTATATCTATGGTCCTTCTAGCTTAGCGATCATATGTGGCGGGAACATTTGCGCACATTTTGGACCAATTTTTCCTGTTCCAAGGAGAATAAAAAGATCGTCAAACAATGGAAAGCGAAAAGAAAATGAAAAACATGGTGCCAAGAAAGTAATAAATTAAACAGGAAAACTTAATGCGGCCATTAACTTCCTCACCCTAGACTAATCTCTAATTAATTTCAGCTTCGTTTATATGATTAAAGGTAAAGATGAAACGTGAATCCGCCTCCCATTCCCTCTTCACTGTTCTTTATTCTCCATTTCCTCCCTCCCGCTCGATTTAAATAACATTTATTGCTAACGTCAGATAAATAAAAAAACTATATTATTCATAATTGTCGTGGGGAAATGTAGTCGTTCTTTAAGATTTCCCGAATGAAAATTTCCTTTTTCCTGTTTTATTTGTAGACTGTCGCGGCTAAATGCTTTATTTCTCGTCTGTCAATATACCTAGTATTCTCAGTCAGTGCGATACTTATTCCTTATCTATATTCTTTTAGGATATACTCAAATAGACATCCAAATCCATTCTTCAAATACAACATACTTATATATTCTTACAAACTCTCACACAACAGAACTCTCTTCATGCTGTGTGTCATCCATTGACGTCACCACCTGGTGAGCTGACTTGCTCCATTTGCACAAATTTGTCGCTAACAATTCTACCCATATCCGGTGGTGTACTGTCTATAGTTAATAGTAGTAGTGCCTTCAGTGCAGAAAATGTTAAGAAACTTTAGGAGTAAATAGTTAACAAAACGCGTAAACAGTTTTACAGCACTATTTATAAAACTATAAAACAACGTTTCGTCCACCGGATTAGACTAAATCGGCTCCTTTCAAAACGGAGATTTAGTTTCTGATCCCTCTGCACCATGATTAATTTTTAACCCTAATCTCTTGACCACACCAGAGGACGCTAAGTGGGTTCGATGTCACTATGTTTTCTGAATGACCATTACCGCAGGTTTTGAATAAGTCTCCGTGCACGTTCTCTATTTTGAGCCTCCCTTTACCATTTCCTCTCTCGCCTCCTCCATCTTGATGGCTTATAGGATCAAAAAATCAATGGGAATAGTGAAAGAGAAAACCAGGACGACATTCTTCGGAGACGTTTTATAAGCTCTGCAGATGTCGAGGCCCAATCTTCTATGTTCCCTCAGCATCTTCCAGACGAACGTCTTTTTTCCAGATACCAAGGGTTCGAAGTTAGTCTATTACGAGATGAAAACCTTTGATGAGAACAATACCGGTTTCTCGAATGATTTTCTTTCTCATATTCCGCCATTTTGAGTGAATGAAAAGAGAAATTACTTAAGAGGCCATTACTTAAAATTAGATAAATTTAATTACCTATTACGAGTAGAGTACAAACGCACTGGTTTCTTGAAGAGAAAAATAAATAAATAAATAAATTAAAGTTCGTGAGTGATCTGAACAACAATGAAAGAGAAAAGAAAAGGGGAAAAATTTTTCCAGTTTGAGGAAACCTAAATTTAATCAAATAATGCCGGGAAATTTTTTCCTTCCCTTCTGGTTGGCTTCTCGATTTCTGTTTTGGTCAGAAGAAAAAGGGAAACACTATCCGCCAAAAGTAAAGTGCACCCGGCGATTCTGCCCTTAATGCAGTTACCCTCCGACCAGATGACTGTTCACATGACCGCAATTATCTAACTATCGTTCACCGAAATCTTTCCTTTTTTCATCTCTCTCTCTTTCTCCCGGTTTTTCCTTCTTTTTGGGGTTTCCTCCATTTCTTTCCTCCTTACCCTTCTCTGCCTCCCTTCCTTCGTTCCCAATATCCAAGACAAACTTCTAAAACATTAACCGACCACGGTAATAAATTACCGTATTAAATAACGGACGGTTTTGTTAGTCGAGGGTTAGTCGAGTCGATTCTCGAGAGAAACAATTACGATGTTCTTCTGGTTTTTATAACTTGGAAATTTCATTTTGCAAACATCGAGTCCATGGGTCCATGGGCACGGGGAGTCATTTGGAATTGATGGCTGGATTCTGTCTTGGTTTGGACAAGACATAAATTTACCCTCAGATTTCTTTCTTTCTTTACGGCCTCTCTCTCGCTGTTTTGTCATTGACAACGGTTTACAACGAGTTCACTGTAATTGAGTGGTGAATGGTCATGGTTGAAGAGGAAATGGGTTTAGGAAGACCTGGTGTCGATTTTATAGAGGTGGAATAATTGAAGATTTTGGTTTACAGTAAAAGCTTTCTTTCATTACTTTGATCAGAGATATACAGACTAAGACTTGCGGGTCAAGAGCGGTTCATTATAGTTTTTTTGATTGTGCTGTAGCATTTTTGATGTAGATTGATCCCAGAGACAAAGTAGCCAATGTTGTGCAAGAAACCTATGGCCTAAAAAATTCCGAGCCAAAAAGTATTGGTGCCATTTTGCTATGAAAGGGGCGATTCTAAAACATCCGTAAAATATCGACGACTCATACAGTTCAGACTTTCAATTTATCTGGTGCAATGAAGTCACAGCTTTGACAAAAAATGAGTGAAAGGTTTTCGAGGTTTAGGTATTTTTTGAACAGACTGGTTTGGCAACAAGTTGGAGAGAACAAAAAGAAAACTTGTGAGCCAACGGCACGTGGTGTTCCCAAGCGGTCACCCATCCAAGTACTGACCACGCCCGATGCTGCTTAACTTCGGTGATCGGACGAGAACCGGTGTTTTCAGCATGGTATGGCCGTTGACATTTTTCCAACTCAAATGTATAGGACATAACCTACACTCACTGATCTTGTAACAGTTCATACTATTAATGCAACTAAAATAAAACGAGAATATCTTTTCATGATGACGAGATGAGACGTTTAAATTAAATACATATGAAAAAAGAGTCTGGAAATTTGCTATTTCCGGATAAACCAAAATAAATTTGTCAGTAATGAAAATCGGAGACAGGAGAAGAAGGCAAAATAAAGACATCAAAAAGGATTTCATACGAAAGACGGAGAGTCTGAAAGGAGGAGAAAATTTTATTTCAAAGTAAAACAAAAAAATCGGTGCCAATACTCAACGGTGAAGGTTTCTTCCAGGTGACAGAATGCGCATGTTTCCATTTCCGGGGGTCGGGGAGCAGGGGAGCGAGACAACTTTTCTGTCTAAAACTTAAGTTTTCTCAATTTACCAAATAAAATCTATTTTTTTTTCAATGTTAGTTACCCTTTGACAGAATGGATGGATTCCTCGAATTGATCTGTCGAAAATAGTTTTCGATGAAAGTCATTACAAGGTAGAATGAAACTTTTCTCCTCTTCTTTTTCGAATTTTCTTCTTTATTTTTTCGAAAATGGCTTGAATTCTTGAGATGTCAAAAAGAAAGAGTATTAGGAAGAGGAAAAAAAAATTATTTTTTGTGTAGAGAGCGGACAAGAGGAAGGTGGTGGTGGCGGCGGCGGAGAGGGAATTGCGACGGAAGTGGTTTAATGTGTGAAAACATCTGGAAAAAATTTGATGGAAATTCAAGAGTTTATGTGTAAAAAATATTTTTTTTCAGGATGACAACATCAATGAAAAAGAAAAGAATGATTGGAAATCAAAGGAAAGGAGTTGGTGTGAAATTCCAACCGGAAACTAGATTATGTGAAATGATTGAGGTGAGACTTTTTGGGATAGATTAGTTTAGAGCGATGGGTTTGGCCTGAACATTTGACATGTTCTAACTCCGGATAGAACGAAGAGATACAAACATGTGTAATTACTGTAAACAAGACTAAGCTACAACTATCAAACGTCACGAAGACGTCCAAGAAGTCTTTCGCAGTCTGGAACTGAGTAACACAATAACAGATATGTTAGAGTATTATCCGAATAATGGAAAAAGTTTGACTTTTTTTGCGGATGCGCTCAGCAAGGTCAACCACTGAAGAAGAGAAATTAACGACCTAAAAACCAAAAACCACAAACCAATAGTTGAAAACTCTACAAAGTTATAACTTAATGGCGATGCTTTGAAGTCCACACCACTACGAGGTAAGAAAATTCAAAGTAAAGAAAGATTGGTGTACAATATGTCAGAAGAAATGGGTTTGGGTTAACCCATCAAGACGTGAAAATTTTGAGATGAGACCTGGGTCAGGGTTTAGCATATCTTAGACCTCTTTAGGTTTAAAATAGGCGGGTCGTTGGGTTTGATGTCCTCAAATTCTACTCAGCATTTTAGTATGTTAAAAAATTTTTCTTTGTTCCTAAAAGCACAACTGTTCCTCAAGTTCAAGCAGATGAACCTTACAATTCGCATCAAAACACTCTTTACCGGCAACCTATAACTGCTACAATACACCCAACCATGTCACCCATTCTCAACAAAATTTCTTTAAAGTGAGCTTTAAAAATAATTTTCCGAAAAAAAACAAATCCAAGCTGAGAGAAAAAATGTCAACTTTAAAACAGTTTGAAGATAAAAAACAGGAATCTGACTCGAATTCATGGAGAAGAAAAAAGAAAAATAAAAAGAAAAGAGGATAAGACGGAGGAGGAGGAGGAGGAAATAAAGGAAAGGGATAAAGGAGAAATCGGGAAAACAGAGTGAGGAAAATTTTGAGGAAAAATATCTTAAGAAAAATTAGGTTATTTAACGACACGTCAAAATCAGTTTAGACGACACATCAAGTAGGTAAATGTTTTTTATCACATTCTGGCGTAATCATGAGAAGAACGCAAGAAGAAGAGGGACAGGGGAAGGGAAGGGCGTAAGAGATCTACGCACGCGTTTTGTTTTTGTTGAAAAGCTCACGAAAAATAGAGAAAAGCTATTTAAAAAGCTAAATTGCGTTGAAACAAAAAAGCCCCGTCGCAAAAAACTGAGAAACCTTCAACTCAAGCCTTTAGCCTATCATCCAGCTCCCTCAATTTACACGGTTTCTCTGTGTACCGCATAAATCGAAAACAAACTAAAATACAAATAATTTGGGTACTGTCAGATGACAAATTTACAGTAACAATTAAACTGACAATTTCATCACAACTAGAAATCGAGAACATCTCTTATAGATAAAATTCTCTGGTTATATTGTAGTTATTGTAATGTTTATTTAGATTTGTTTAATGAATATCTTGTATTCATTGACTTTCCTTCTTTGTAAACTAATTGTCCTGTATTTTAGAAATGACAGTAGAAAGTTCAAAAACCTCTTTCGTTTTAAAAATTTATCTCAAACGACTAGTCATACGTTTAGATGATGACTTCCCTCTTAAGCTAAACATAATTTTTAAAGTTTTCCCAAAAAGCGATTGAATGAAAGCGTTTCCGGAAAAGAACAAAAAAAAACTTTTTCCTTTAACTTTGAAAATTTTCCGGATATTCATAAACTCTCGATTGAGTACCTGACATGAATGAATGAAACGACTAGAATAGATTAGTTTCAAATTTTAAATTTCGAAAGCACAAACCGACCTTTTTTGTTAAACTAAAACAAAACCCGAAAATTCCATTTTTCTTATATTTTGACAATATCCAAGTTCAGAAGCATTTTCCCGCACTTCCGGTTTTTATTTATTCGTTGTTTACGTCTAAATAAATAAAAAATTGTGGGCGAAACGCAACTCGAAAGCACGGAAGTCCGCGCAATAACAACGACTTTAATGAAAATGGATAGATGACTGGTGGAAAAGGGTGTTTCATTACACTTAAAAGTGGTTTGGTAAGTGATGCATTAGTCACGTGACATTGTGTTTTACGCCCGTGTTACGAACAGGTGCCGGCGACTCCAAGTGCTCTTATGCAACGATTCTCTGAATTATTACAGCCCGGATATTGACACCGTGCCAATTAATAACGAAAAAGGGAAAGAAAGCAGGGAAAAAAGTCGTCAAACATGAGATAATGATTTCTAGGAACCAATAATTGGTAGACCTAACTGTTAGGCCATTAATACAAACTTTGAATGAATAAAAGATGCTGGATGGAAACCTTCGGAATCAATGTAGCAGCGCAAAACATTGGTGTAGCTTCATCTTTATTATTTTCCCTTTCTTTCCTAAACTTTTACTGTTTTAGTATCTCACTTCTCATCCTTTTATTTTTATTTTAGTATAACTACTATTGTTATCCCTCTTCTACCTCCTTTTAGTATTTTATAGTAAATTAAACGTGGATGAACTGACAACAGTCCATCGCAAATCTGACATCAATTTATATAGTAAAAGAAAGCGATAATCCATTTCAATCCTGACACCAAAAATATGTGACGATCGAATGAGGACAGATCGCTGTAGCGAAATAAGTAATATTGTAGTTTGCTTGCTAAACTTTGTGAGTAATGTATAATAAAATTAAAATAAAACGATGTTCGTATAGCTACGAGGTACACACAAAGACCGAAAACATGGGTCCCACCACCTCATATTTGAACATACTCGACATTATCCTATCCTCGTCCAAGTTTTATTGCTCACTAACTCGGATGATTCGTGGATATCTTA
Organism: Columbicola columbae; assembly: GCA_016920875.1. Taxonomy (NCBI): domain Eukaryota; kingdom Metazoa; phylum Arthropoda; class Insecta; order Psocodea; family Philopteridae; genus Columbicola; species Columbicola columbae. The sequence goes on along the minus strand of JADMLL010000001.1, from coordinate 3,992,679 downwards.
CTTGTTTTCGTCATCCTCGATCATCAGCAATATTGCCTTATCCTCTTGGTGGCCAAACAACACTGGGGACCCATGAGCTCATTACATACATTTCTGGAAACCTAAGACGCGGGTGTCCCCGACTACTAAAAATTTCTCTTTTTCCTCTCAACCCAAATCTTGGGGTCAGGACACTGGCCTGCCTTCTAGATAAAAACCCTTTGAAGCTAGACCTATTCACTGTGTCGAACTTAGAGGCAGTTGGCAGTTAGCTAAGCTGAAAAAAACAATCAATAAACAGTTTGAAACAGCGACTGGCCAAACACACTATAAAAGCTAAACCGAAAACCTTTTCCTTCTCGGCGTTAATGTAAACGTGTCAGAACAGGCTATAAAGCGGTGGCAAAATAACAACATCAGCAGCAACAACAAAAAATTAGAAAAAAAGAAAATATACGAGTGTAGGAAGTGAAAACGGAACGAGAAATCTGTCTGACTTCCGGTTAAGCGCATATCGCGCCAAAAAAAGCGGTCGTAACTGCCGCTTTTTGTTTTCGAGGAAACAGGAAAAAAACGGACAATGGAATCCACAAAACTAATAACACGGTTGCCACTCTTGCGTGGTGGATGAGGAAGAAGTAAAAGGAGGTGGTAGAGGAGGAGGAGGAGGAGCAGTCTTTTTCTCTTTTTATTATTTTTTCGGTCTAAATTTTTGTTTTCCAAATGAGAGAACGAAACACAACACCGTCGTCCGATGAAGAGTGTAATATTCTAGGTGTTACCTAGATTAGTCAAATCGCTGCTAGGTTTCCTGGTATCTGAATGAAGTGGTTTTATACTACAATTGGGTTCAATTTGCTCACCATCGCTGACGTCGTTCTATTTTATGTCTTTTACATGATAGTCACGTGAGGGTTCTTGTTTAGGTTTTGATTTTCTTGAAGGAATTCGATTAGACGATGATAAACTCGAGGACTTGTGACACACATTCCTTTTCCGAATTCTTTTCTTCCGAAATCTTTTCAACTGTCGTTGATATTGAAAGGAATCGCTTCGAGGTTTTCAAACCGTATTGCGTTCTGATTCAAGTTTGAATCAATCACTTCTGGTGGGAGTTTGTCACTTCTTACTGCTAACACTTCTTAGCCATTCACAAGATTCAAGTCATCAGGGGTGCTTTGGCAAAAACCTTTAGTTTTTCCAGAGGTATTTGACTAGCCACATGTTTGTGATTTTTTCATGTTGTCAGTTCATTCCAGGTGTCGTGGACGATAATTCTTCAGTGAGTAGATGATGGCTTTGTTGGATGGCTTCTCACTGGCGTAATTGGTATACTCTCACCTCGTCTTGAAACTGTTTTAGACACACCAACTAGACACCAGGACATGACCTACTGTGGCCAGTATATCAGTACAACAAAACCAACAGCAGAGGAAAGGAAAAGAAAAACCAGCAAAAGATATGAGTCCAAATCTTCGAGAAACAAAAAGAGGACATAAAAAAACGTCTTTCGACATTTTTAACATTCCTTTAACTCTTTTATTGCGTTTTTCGGTTCAACCCCTCCCCCCTAATCCCCATGCCCTCATCTCTCTCTTTTTCTCTCCTCTTAAACTCGCACGATTGCAATTTAAAGACCTTATCTATTATCTGTAAGTCGTCATACGTCAACCGAAAAAACGTGAATCGCGAAATAAAATATTCCCGACGCTTAGTATTCCGGGTGATCTGTCGCCAGGGGGAACACAAGTCGAACATTAGTCATTGATAATATTATTTCTCTTCCAATTTCTCCGACAGTGATACTCTACAAATTTTTACTTTCTCCTTTCGTCTTCCTCTCTTTCTCCTAGCCCCTCCCCTCCCCCGATCCTTCCTTCACATCCTTTCTTTTTTCAATAAAAGAAAAATATTTTATTATTTTTCTTCCTGTCTCTATTTAAAAAGGAAAAATGGTTCTCCTTCGTTATTCCGGACTTTTCTTTCTTCCTTCCCCCGCCTCCGCCCTTTCTTCCATTCTCACTTTCGGTAACAATTCGTTCCTTATTCCTTCTTCTATGATTTTTTTTTTGGGGGAAACCATTTCCCAGTCTTGGAGAAAACCCTTTTGAATGTGTTTCGATGTGTCCACCTGTCATCGTTATCGTACATGTAAATCCGTTTCCGGTTTTTGGTTTTCTTTTGAATGTGTTAAATTCCTGAATTTGTATCGACAGGGGAAGGGGGTTGATCCGAGTTTAGGAAAGTAGTACCTGATTCCAACGTATCATATACTTTCCATCAATCTATAATGAATGATTTTGTTTTGTTTGCTTGCTTTTTGGTATTGTTTCAATCTTCAGAATTGACACCATGTATTTACAATTATATTCTTGCACATTTTTATATTTTTACAATGTTCTATTGAGATATCTACAGAGATTTATATATTTACATATGTTACAGACTTCAATCCTTTTTCCTTGTCGGGTGTTATACAATCCCTTTGTGTTTGGATTTTTTCTAAGACATCGTTATACATTAACTAGGTAGGTACATCGATCAATATAAATACATCCATATGTACATCTTCAACGAATGAATAAACTGTACACCGCGAAATGTATAACCAAATTAATTATTTTCGTAATTAATGGGGTAAATAAATAGATTGACAATGAACAAAACTAACCAAAAAATAAGTAATAAACAAACAAGCAAACAAAAAAATACAGAAACAAGTCAATAAATAAATACATAAACAGATTCTTAAATAACTTAACATAAAAAATGACAACATATGAAATTTGAATTTGGCGGAAATATGGGTGTCTTCAAGGTCCTTAACACTTATGTATCAATAATGGTCTTATATTAAAACTGACATTAGCTGGACCCCATTAAATTTCTTACACGATTACCATAAGACCAACGAATCATCTACTCCAGAGGTTCCCAAACTTTTTTGTGTCCTTCATAGATACTTTCATAAATGATGTTAATGTCTTTATATTATAAAATAGTAAAATGTAAGTAAATAGGTACTATCAGTGTATGTAGAGATCCACTATCGTGGACCTCCATTTTCACCTTATGACCCCCTAATTTTTTTTTGCTGACCTAGACCTTTTGCAAATTCTCATAGACCCTTGGGGGTCGATATAGACCACTTTGGAAATCAATGATCTAGCGCTAGTTGCATCCTGAAACACAATCTGCTTCGTGCGCCTTCTGTTAGCTTCATCTTAAATCCATTTAAAGACCAATTATATTAGTTTCACTTAACAAACTCACTTCAGGCGTCCACTGTGGTCGAATCGAGTCAGGTTTGCTTCAGGATTGGGTTAAGCCCATTCATCACCAAAATTAAGTATTTATGAAAAATTTCTTCACTCATTGTTTTGTCTTAAACTACAAATTTCCTAATTCAAAGAGGAAAACAAACAATTTCGCATAACTTCGATTGAAGAGAAGTATCTTCCTCTTCCCGAGACAATATACGTTGGAATACATAAGCTCAGTATAAATCCGCAGAGTCTTCTTGCATGATGATAATTTTTGATTCTTCTTTTTCTTTATTTCACTTTCTCATTCCTTTGATTTTCCTTTGTAGTATTCCTTAATCATTCTTTTGTATTGTTTAACTTTATTTACCTTTCCGCGTCGCATTTTTTCCTCTCTCATCTTCTCCTCCTTCAATCTTTGGTTTTTCTCATTGCTATTCATTTTCAACCGGAAATTATTTCTGCCTAATCGGTTTTCCAAAACATTTTTTCCTTTCTCTCTCTCTCTCTCTGAATTTCACTTCCAACGTTTAGTTTCTCATCTTTCCCTCTCAACATTTCCTCCGTTATCGCCGTTATCTCCTTTCCTTTCCGCCGTTTCATTTATTTCTTTATTAAATTACTTTTCTTTTCAGAAAATTTTTCTCTTCCGTTCTCTCTTATTCGTGTCGAGAGTTTCCTTTCTTTTTTTTTTGCAAACCTGAATTGGTTTTTTGATTATCTTCTCCTTCTCAAAGTTTTTCTCTATTGCTTCTGGTTTCTGTTTTGATTATGATTTTTTTTCTTCAGTTTTACCAATTCTGGGTTTTATATCTTTCTTACGATTGTTTTAAAGCGACTTTGCTCTTAATTTAAAACTTTTTCTCACTCTTTGAATGAATTTTCGACTTCTTCCTTTTAGAATTTTGTCCTAAATGACGTTAGACTCCGTTTTACTTAGTGGATTCAATCCATGATAAATCGACTAACTTTTATATTAGAAAATGAAAATGTTTTCATAATTTTAAAAAATAAAATTTGTTTTTTAATGAGAGATATACTGTACTTATGTAATTCTTATGAAATAACCAATCTTTTTACATTACCCGAAATGAGCTAGACAATTGTTATCAGTTGACATTGTCTTAGATTTCACGAATAAATTTTTTTTATCTTATAACTCAACTACTACAAATCGCATTAAAAAAGGACTCAACATCCTATCTCATTTTTCTTATTTCTTGAGTTTTAGCTAATGACCAGTAGCGGAGTACGGCTAAGTCTGAGAAGTGGGCCCTAGGCAACCTTTCGATTTCGGGATTATTTTTCAGTCCTGATATAGGCTATACTTAAAAAATTAAAAAACTTAATTTTCTGGCCCCAAAAATTACGAGCCATACGCTCGTGCCTTGGGTGTCTAAACCTTTGTCCGCACATTATGATGACAATCTTCTGCAGTAATCCTTTTTATATCAAATTCTGAGTACTTGGCGCGTATTTAGATTAGTCTAATAGAACGTGACGAACAACCTCACTAGCCGTTTCTAGGATGCCGGTAAATGTTTAAGAGGAAACGATTGAGTCACTTGGCAGATAAATTTGTTTCTAAGAATCGTTCTGGTCTATCCCAAAAGTTCCCGGGATGGTTGTATTGCAGCCCAACACTGTTGTGTCGATAATTGGTTGAAAGGGGGCAACGTTGAACCATTGAACTAGCGGGAGAAAATATTCTAAACTGAAATTTAGTAAATGATTATTTAAAAATAAATTATGCCGTCAACTTTTGGGACAGGTTCTGGACTTAAGTTAACGCCTATTAGGTGGTAGGACAGTGATTGAGTGGCCAATTTATATGACTAACGAAAGTTGGAGTTGGAATCGGCATTTACAACCTCTTACACCAAACAGTGAGAAACAGAAATTCAAATACAGCTCAGCATTCTGTACTGATACATATTATACTTTAGTATAAATATCATTATACTTTAATATGTATGGAATACTTGTTACGACAAAACTTCGTCTTCAATAGGTGGATTTGTCAAAAACTGAAACTTTGTTTTTCTACGCCAAAGTTTTGAGAGGAAAACATCGGAAAATTTCGAAGGAAATATACATGGATAATAGAATGAGAGAGAGAGAGAGTAGAATAAATTTTTCTCCTTGTTTCCTAATTTCAGTATATCGTGTATCTGTCTCCAGTATCGCTTCCTTAATAACAGGTATAATCATAAAAAGCTATCGCGGCAGTTTACCTTCTCTCAAAGAAAACAAAAAAGGAATTATCTACAAGGGTCATTTCATAAATAAAAGATCCTAATTTTATTATTTACAGAGCATGTTTACTTTTTCCAAACTGTTCCTTTTATAAGCCTTTAATACAGTCTCCCTGCTTTGTAATGACAAAATTTTAGCTTCAGGAAAAGTTCATATTCTCTCATGAAACATTGTGTTCTGTTTAGCTGCCAAACCTTTTGGCTATAGGAAATCTTCTCCAGGGACTTAAAAATGACGTGCAAATGTAAATATAGTGTGTGATGGCTTTTTATTAATTGATATTATAAATAATCTAGTATCTAGGTAAAGCGAAGATAAGGTTTTTGTACTGTGTGCTAGTTATTAGTAAGGTAGTAGTATTAGTTAATAGTTTTGTGTATCGGTTACGGTCACTGTCTACAAGTATTTGTACTTTTGAGTTTTTGTTGTTAAAAATTATGGTGTTGTTGACGTTTATAGGACAATGAAGGCAAGAAAAAGAAAACAAAGTTGATCTTCATACGGCCTTGAAGGCCAGACGAACCATGACTATGCTAGATAAACCGAACGGAAAATTTCCTGCTCATTCCAAATATGCCAACAAAAATAGGGGTTGCTTTTTGAAAACCAGAATGACCTTGATTTGACCTTGAATCATACATTCAAGGTCATTAAAATCCTCTTGCCTTGCAACCCAGCAGCTTCGTCCAAAAATTTTCCCCTAACTGTTATAGTTTCCGTCTGGGGAGATTAAAATGGTCCTACCTGTTAATAATATACTTAGCATATACTATAAATATATTATAGTACATGTGAAATATATTATTAAAAGGATGGCTCATTTTAATCTGGTCATTTTTCGAAGATGGACAAAAGCAACAATCCTGTACACCTCATCTAGGCCACAGAAACAGGGGCAAGCAAAGGCAGAGGTGGAAAGACGGCCCAGTTACCACCTTTGCGGGCCCTCAGTAGTATAAAAACACAGCTAACAAGATATACTGAAAACTAAATAACCAATATAGCTTATTCCTATCATTATAACATATTTATAAATAGGCCTATTAACTTTTGCAAATTCTATGTATACAGTACAAATAGTTCAAATAACCACAAACAGCATCCTTAACCGATACACAGAACTAACAACTAATACTATTACCCTACTAATAACTTATATATAAAACCTTCGTTGTCTACATTTTAAGGTTTCCTTCTCCCTTCATCACCTGCTCTCGAACACGATTTTGTTTCCTTTACCGTGTTATTATAAAAAAGAAGAAAATAAAATAAAAAGAAATAAAAAGAAGGCAATAAAAACATAAATTTAAAATAAAGTAAGTAAAAACATAAATTAATAAATCAGTGGTAATAAATTTATCTCGGGGGGGTATCTATCATGTTTTTTAAAAAAAAAGTTTCCTCATCCTCCGAACAATAGCAACAACAATCGGAGTCGGTTAACATAAAACCTTCCAGCCAAGCCAGTCGAAGGAAGGAAGAAAGGAAGGAAGGAAGGAAAGGAAAGAGGTTTTAATGCCAACATTTGAATGAACACAAAAACCCAGTTTTCTAAATTGGAAAACTTTGAAAATCGTATTATCGTTTTCAAATACACCAGAACCAATAAATGCGAATTTCAAAAACGGGTTATATTTAAAATAAACCACAATCTAAAATTTAAACAAAAGCTATCTTAAAAGTTGAACTTTTCCCCGCGCCACCACCCTGTCCCCTCAATCCGACACCCCGTCACGAGAGGAGCCTACCTCTCTACCACCATCCTTCCAACTCCCGACATCATCCTTCACGGAACATATATGTCAATGAATAAATTATGTTAAATGAGATAAGGTGTCAATATTTCGAGAAAAAAATTTTGCCGCCTATGATCCCACCCCCACACGTCTTTGCCTCTCACTAGAAAAAAATCAATTTCAAATTTATTGGTTTTGGGAAATTTTTTCCCCTCAATGAAAAATTAAAAAAAAAGTCTGGAAGTAAGGAGGAAGAAGAAAAGAATTTTGGTTCAAAACCAGCACCCAACGACGTGGAACAGAATCCCGTTTTGCTGTTGGTAGACTGCACTCCTGAAGAATGTTGATTTTTGGGTGTGTTTCCGGTTGTGAATTTAGAGCAGAATAAATTACGTGTTTTGAAATTAATTTTAAAAAAAAGGGCCGTCGTTTGCGACTTTTTTTCACCCCGGAAGTAATTAAAACTTTTTAACATGTTATTACACTGGAAGAAAATTAAAATGAAGTTTCCGGGAAATCCAGTTTTTTGCTAATAATGGATTGTAGTTTGGTCGGATCCTTCTTGCACGGAACTGAATCTCACCCGACTGATCTAATGAATATTTTCATTAAATAAATTTAGCCAATTAAAAAAATTTGCTGACATTGTGGTGATTAAGTGTAAGTGACTTTTAAATTGCCATAAAAAATTTTTTTTCAAATCCCTCACTAATCGTTCTCAACCGTGAAGTATTACCAGTAGATAAAACACTTCATAATACGCCATTTTGAAAAATACCTTTGGTAAAATTTTTAAATGGACGGAACGACCCAGCATGAAACGTACCTCTCAAAATAATTTTGGACGCTCCAATGAACAGCTATTGGGAGACATACCTGAGGAAATCTTTTTCAACTGATGAAGAGTATGACTCATTTATTGAGGTTTATGAACAATTGTATGAACTCATTCTAATTCAGCCAAGGGGTCGGACATTGATCTGTTCCATAGACCAACCCCTAATCATATCCTACCAACAAGTTAGGGACCTTCCTCGAGAATAGTTAGTCTCTTTACTCGCCATACAACAAAAAAATCAACTCAACTAAGTCCTGTAAGAAAAACTCGTAGCAGACTGAGGCAATAAACAAGCTGAAACAAGACACGCAGAATACTGCACGTGGTCAACCGAAAGTTCTAGAAAGAGCGACAATATGCATAGAACTCGGAACCGATTACGTCAGTCAGTTCGCTACTAACACTCGGCAACAGGTCAAACAATCACAGAATGATCGAGCGAATTCTGATATTGTTAATTCGGAATTCGAGTGCTTTCAATCACAAAACACCTGATTCCAACAAATGTTATTATACCAAAAAAATATTATCTTGATATGACAACAATATAAATAAAATTTCAGTAGATCATAGATTAAAAACCGTCAAAACTGGTGTGAAAAGAATGAAGACAAATCTTGAACCAAAATCCAAAACAAAATAAAATCATTTCGACATAATCTTACAAAACAAACGTGACGAGTCCGTGACAGCAGTCATCATCTAATACCCAAAAAGGAAGGAGAGAGACAATAGGAATAGTTGGAAAAGGGAAAGAACGAAAAGAAAAGGAAATCAGAAAAAAAATTTATAATGAACCGAAGAAGAGAAATGTGATGGAAATCAAAGCTGAAAAAGCTCTCATTCTCTCCTTATCCGAAGCTAATACTACATAAAGCTCGATTCCTGATAACATTGAAAACGAAGTTTTCTATCTTCCGATGGAAACGGTAACAACTTCCACGCGAGAAATATCGAAGATATATGGACGAGCAAATGAGCTTCCCTTGGATATCTTCCTTTTCCTTCCGCATCATATTCAATTTTCGTCGAGGCGGGGTGGAAGAGGAGGAGAGGAAAGGGTGGTTTCTTTATGACTTCTCTTGAAAGAGAAAGACGAGGAATGGAAGGGGGTAGGAAGAGAGAGAGAGATGAAAGCGAAAGACCGAAATTTCGCAACAATCAAAGCCGTGCCTACGAACAGAAGATCGCTTTTGGCAAAAGCTCTTCCATCACGAAGAAGAAAAATGTTTCGAACAGAATCTCTCTCTCTATTCCTCTATCTCTTCTTCGGATGTTTTTGCGGCGGACTTTTTATTTCTTTTTATTTTTTCTCTGACTTTAGATTTGCGTGTTATTGACAGTTGTGTGCGGAGAAAGTAAAAAGAAAGAAAGGAGAGAAAGTCGTGAGTGAAATCTCTTGAAATTGAATTATATCATTTTTGTTGGGAAATTTTTCAGCATAAGAAGTCATATTAAACAAAAATTTGATATTTTCCTCTTTTCTTCTTCAGAGAGATTTTCCCTCCGAACGGGAGATGTCTTATCTTTTTTCGCGGCACAAAGGAAAAAAAGATGAAAAAGGATTCTTGATCTTTTCTTTTTGCACCTCTTTTTCGTCTTTCTTTCCTTTGAATTTTCGTCTGAAAATCAACAAATATAATTCCGTTACAAAAGAAAAGCTTGAGAAAAGGAGCTAGCAAAGACTATACGAACGAACTATCGAACAGGCTGGAGTCATTCATTTTCATTCATTCGCATCTTTAACATCCATTCTATGACTCAGGTCAAAACAGTCAGTCATGCTTCGCAGTGAAAGAAGTTTCTCTCAAAGATTTAGTAGAGATCGATAGTCATATCTGTCTCAGTTTGGTTAAGTTGTTATCAAGTTGTGTATGTTTGTATCGACATAAGTCTGGCTGATAGTTCGTAAAATACCTGAACTTTTTATACTGTTTATAATAACCCAAAAAATGTTAGTACAGCTTTTACAGTAGATAATGGCTGCCGATGTTTAAATAACGTTAATAATTAATTATTGATTCATGTACTACCAATAGAACTGATCCCTAATTTTAAATTACTGACACAATGATTATATTTTGGAAGTTATCACAGTAGTACAGTATATATTAGACCGGATCTTTCTATTCGAGTAAAACCCAATGAGCTCAGCGCACCAGTAAGAAATGAAGCCAATAGCCGACTGGTAAGCAGTTATGAAAAAAAAAATGAGTGGAAAATACTCGAAATTTAATGTTTTTTAAACAGACTGGTTTTCCAGTCTTAGACATTTTTACATCTCTGAAGACAAAAAAGAAAATTTGTGAGCCAACGGCACGTGGTGTTCCCAAGCGGTCACCCATCCAAGTACTGACCACGCCCGATGCTGCTTAACTTCGGTGATCGGACGAGAACCGGTGTTTTCAGCATGGTATGGCCGTTGACATATATCTTACCCAATCGCATCACATATATACTGAACACGCTCACTACAGTGATTTGACAGCCAACCCACAGGAGGAAAAAAAATTTTCCCTCAGTTCTCTAGTAAGTAGATTAAAAATTTGAAAAAGTAAGTCTGGTGATAGTTTGCTTTTGATTTTTTTCTCGCGGGAAAGAGATGAGAAAACGCCGTCAATCATTCTGTAAGCAAACCCAATTTTAAATTTATTTACATTTTTCTTGTCCTGTGCAAAAAAAAGTTTACTCAAAAAATAATTTTATGATTGATGATGCGTGTGAGCGTAATAACACATTTTTTGTTTGGTTACCAAAAAAATTAAATAATCGTTGATGTATCGTTTTGAGTTATGTGGGACTATTTTAGTATGTATTAATAGAATTATTTTATATATATATATCGCGCGCAGTTTTATATTTTATAAAAACCTGAGATTGGTATTGGATGAGCCTCTATCCGACTGATGAAAGGAAACAAAGAAAATAATAATAAAATAGCGAGGCTTACCTCACTAGCGTCCACTCTGGTTTACTGGCGGAAGGTGCGCAGGAAAGGACAAGAAAGGAACCCTACCTGCCAGAATACACTCAAATGGAAATTAACACTATAAAGCATAAAAAGCGCGAAAACGAAAAAGTAACAGTGAATAACCACAGGCGTCTTTCATCAGCCGAAATTAAACAGAGACTGTCTCGCGTCTTCGTCGAGACAAAAAAATTCACAAATCTGAAGCAGGTGCCGACCTGCAATTTTTTATTTATTTATTTTGTTTTCGACTCAACATACTCCCGACGACAAATAGCGATCTTCATTATATAAAAAGAAAAGAAAAACAATAATAAAGAGCGCCAAAGTCTAAACAAATAAAATAAAGCAAAAAATAAAATGAACAGTTACTAAACCACTCACGGCTCATCATCGCATGAGCCACCAAGCAAAAATAATAAGAAAACAAATAAAAAGAATATAAGCTTATATATATACACACATAGATACGTGAACGCATCAAGTAGAAGCTAAACTTATTTTAAAAAATATAGAAAATGCGAAAAAAACAAAATAAAGTTGATTATTAGTTTTAAGATATCCATATGAACCGAAGTCACTTTACTTTCACTGGGAAGGTAAAGGGCATAATTTACTACCGGGCGTTTTACCACACCGGAGGCGGTTCTGACTTCGGCCACCCTGATGATCCCATCTTTTCCAGGAAAATCTCCTGAATAACCCCTCGAGGCCACTGTAAAGGTGGCGAATTGCCTTGTAACAGAACTAACGTCCCCCGTTCGACCGGCCTAGAAGGAGTGGCCCACTTCTGGCGTTCCTGTAAAGTATGGAGATACTCAGTTCTCCAGCGATCCCAATAGTGTTTCGTCAGTTGGTCAAGAAGGAGTTTCCTATTAACATTCCCTTTTCCTGGATCGTTTGCAGAGATAGGCAAATAACGAAGAGGCGTCAACGTCAAAAAATGAGCAGGGGTGAGTGGTTCGGGATCATTCGGATCTGGACTAAGCCATGTCAAAGGCCTGGAATTTAGTAAGGCTTCCACCTGGGTTAAGAGTGTATAGAACTCTTCATACGTGAGAATTTGACTGCCAATGACTCTAAATAAATGTGTTTTCACGGATTTAATATTCGCTTCCCAAAGGCCTCCGAAATGGGGAGCGGCGGGCGGATTCAAACGCCACTCAATTTTGTGCTTGCTCAATTCATCTCCGATTAGCCCTTTGAATTCCTCGGACTGAAGTAATTCTAATTCATTTTTGGCACCCACGAAGTTCGTCCCCTGATCAGAATAAATGACCCCTACGGGTCCCCGACGAGCAATAAAACGTCGAAAACATTTTAAAAAGGCCGCAGTTGACAAATCGGATGCCAACTCCAGGTGTACCTTTGGTGGCTAAACACACGAAAAGACATATATAAGATTTTTGGTCCGACTCCGCGATAGCGACTTATGGTTATGGGAAATGGACCTCCATAATCTACCCCTACATGGAGAAACGGTTTCACTTCCGACACTCTGGGTGCCGGAAGGTTGGCCATAAAGGGAGTAGGCGCGATGGGTTTACAACGAAAACAAGTGTTGCACAATTTAATACGATTCCGCACAAGCTCTCTTCCCGCGAGTATCCAATAATTTTGCCGCAACAAAGAGTGTATGAGAGCCGGGCCGGAATGTAGGTGATGTTGATGGTAGTGATCCACCAAAAGAGTTACAATTCGTTCGCCTTTCGGTAAAAGTATGGGATGACGACCTCAAATTTCAAAGGTGCGTTTTCCAAACGTCTCCTACTCTTAGCAATCCCTCATGCAGGAAGAGGGACAAATGCCGAAATTTAGAGGGCGGTTTAGTTTTTCTCACAGCCTCAATTTCCGGCGCGAAGTGTTTTCTTTGGACAAACTCCCATAAAAGTTTTCGGTGTTCCATAATTCGGATGTTTCCAAAGTGAGAGTAGGAGGTTTATCCTTTTTAAAAACTCGTAAAATATAAGAAACTACCCGTAGCAATTTCAACCAAGAAGAATAGCGATTGCTGAGGCTCGTAATTATATTCTCCTCAACAATATTAACTAGCACCAGGTGTTTCCGCTCCTCCTTCAAATTTTCTTCGTCTAAATTCCCTCAAAGGAATCAATAGGCCAATTTTTACATCATCTTTCAGCCACGAAGGCCCGTGCAACCAAAGGGGATGATTTAAAAGTTCAGAAGGGCGAATAGATCTATGCTATCGGCGGATTTTCGGCCCCAGCAACATGATACCAATTAGCCCCGGTACTCTATCCCGAATCTGCGACACACGATTTGCAAAGAAAGGTTTCCAGCGTTGGGAAAGAGACTGGATCCACCCCAAAGCGATCCTCGAATCAGTGAAGGCCATAACATTTCTCACAGCTACTTTATTTTTAAAACCACTAACACTTTGCAACAGTTTGCCTAAAAGAGTGGCGCTACACAATTCCAATCTCGGGATTGTTAATAAGGGTTTTAAAGGCGTGACTTTAGATTTAGCTGTGATTAACAAACAATTCACCTTGTTTGCCAAATTTTGAGTCCAAAGATAAACTACAGCACCGTAAGCTTCTAAAGATGCATCACAAAACCTATGACATCTCTGAAGGCAGATTTACAAAGTATTTGTCTCGTTCATCTCGATTAACCGAAGCTTGAAATAAATTTTCGCAAACAGTATTGTCTGAGGTCGAGGTCTGAACTAACTCCACGTCCTCTAACTCCCGAAATTTTTTAACTAAAGTCTCAAGAGGAGGCTCTACGAAAACACAGAACGAGTGTAAATCGGACGCGTTGGATTTTATTGCAGCGGATCCCATAATAATATACCCTAAAGCGGTTTCCAAAGCTGATACATCACCTTCCCTTACCTTCACGACATTCGAACCAAGAATCAAAGAGAACGTTGCCGACCCAAATATTGCGTCAATTTCAGCCGGTTTATAGAATTCCTCATCCGCTAGCGTTAAATTTCTAAAGGCTTTCATGGATGAGATATCAATAAGACTGGAGGGTAACATGTCCGAAATACGATTGACTATTAAACTCTCCAATTCGAAAATTTGGTTTTTATTGAAATGGGGTGAGATTCTCAAAGCGCAACTACCAAGAACAGGTTGAGAAGTTGAGGAAATACCCTTGACTGAAGAGGCCAACTGTCGGTGCGATAGATTCAATTTTGCTACACATTTGAAAGTTATTAAACTTGGCTACCCGAATCAATTAAAACTCGAATTCGGTGGGGGCGTCCGAAACCATCATACACATTTACCACCGCGGTAGACAGAATAACTGTTTTGTTTTTCGGGCTGCGAGAAATGTCTGTTGAACATAAAAGAACACCGGGTGAAGTTCCAGTGGTGTCAGTTGCATCTTCCGTCTCCTTAAATTCCCTTTCGGGCTCCCTCGGTTCTTTTTTCGGTTCCTGTGGTTCATTTTGAAAATGAAGCAGGGTATGGTGCTTTTTGTGGCATTTTCCGCACGACTTCAAAGATTTACAAGAAGGACTCTGATGCAAAGGACTTAAACAATTAAAACATCGACGGTTATTCTTAATCCATTTATACCTATCCGAAACACTTAAATTTTTGAATTTATCACACAAATATAATTGATGTGACTTATTTTGACAAAGCGGGCATTTTGAGACGGAAGAAGATTTGCTTTCAATAAAAAAAGATTTTGGAGTTCGGGTATTTTTTTGAATAGAAGACCCAGAAGCGCGAGCACGACCCAAAATTTTTATTTGTTCCTTTAAGAATTTCACAAATTCCGCGAATGTGGGATAATCTTTCCCCCGAATAGTGTCAGACATTTCAAAACTTTTGTAAGTTTCAAGGTTCATTTTCGTGGACGCTAAATACAACGTCATAAAATCAGCCAAGTCCTCAACTCCGACCTGTTTTAACGCGTCATAAGCGGTAACAAAATTCTCTAAAAACAATTCGAGTTGATCGACTGACTCAGACTTAATGGGAGCAAAGTTAAACATACGACGCACATACGAAAGAGCTAGTTGCCCCTTATCTTCGTATTTGTCGACCAGCGTTTTCCAAATTAATTCATAATTTTTTTCAATGGGAGAAATTCCCGAAATAGTGTCTAAAGCTCGACCTGATAATTTACTCATTAAATATTGAATTTTTAAGGCGTTGGAGAGTTCTACGTTTTCATGTACCATTTTTGCAAAATTTTCATAGAAAACCGGCCACTCCCTCAGATCCCCCGAAAAGGAACGCAGCTCTAATTTCGGCAGTTTCATAAAAACTTGCATCGGGGATTTAGGAGAATTTTCCTGGAGCATTTTTAACACTGTTTGCTTCTCAATCTCTATCTCACAGTACATGTCATCGATTGTTTCCATTATACTAAAATCTGGCTCAAATGTCGGGTCCAAAGTCATTTTTAAATTGTTAATTTCTTCAGTCAAATCTATAAGCGTGCGTCGGGTGTCTGGAAGAATGTCAGTTCTTTGTAAAAATATTCTGCACATTTTTTCAGTTTGATTTTGACCGATAAGGCTTGCGGTATTCTCAAAGCGTCGTAAATACTGATTTTGTTTGGCTTCCAGTGTTTTTAACTTATTTTGCTTTTGTTCCATTTTAAATTAAAAGGGCGAAAGAATAAACAAAATAAATTCCAATTTCCACTATTACAAATTTGAGGATAATTGCGTATATATATATATTAAACAAAACAAAAATTATCCTTGGCGCAAATAAACAACTAAGTTCTTCTATAATAAAATTAATTAAAGCGAAGATCAAGAAAAGCGAAAAAAAATTAAACTAAGTTTAAACTGAATCAATTAAGCGAATATTTAAATCAATACTAAAGCGCGAGAACAAAATTATAGCGAAACAGAATTTTCGGACACAAGATCCGGCTCGAAGGACCAAATTTATGGATGAGCCTCTATCCGACTGATGAAAGGAAACAAAGAAAATAATAATAAAATAGCGAGGCTTACCTCACTAGCGTCCACTCTGGTTTACTGGCGGAAGGGGTGCGCAGGAAAGGACAAGAAAGGAACCCTACCTGCCAGAATACACTCAAATGGAAATTAACACTATAAAGCATAAAAAGCGCGAAAACGAAAAAGTAACAGTGAATAACCACAGGCGTCTTTCATCAGCCGAAATTAAACAGAGACTGTCTCGCGTCTTCGTCGAGACAAAACCTAAAAATTCACAAATCTGAAGCAGGTGCCGACCTGCAATTTTTTATTTATTTATTTTGTTTTCGACTCAACAGGTATAATCATCAACTGGCTAGGACTTTACTGTCAGAATTAGGTGCATTTATAGAATAAAAACACTCGACTTCCGAACTAGCAAATCCAGTATATTGTAATAAAAATATTTAATAATAATATTAAAATCGGTTGTACCTAAATTGTGCGAGCTGTTGCCTAAAGTTGGTACCCAACTAACAGACGTATCGGTATCGAGTTCCATTTACACTGTCGCTATTTCTAGAAAGTTTGATTGACCACATGCAGGATTCCATGTGTCTTATTTGGTCCCCACATTTCCATATGATTTTATATTTTTAGTAAACCGGAATAATTGATACTAAATAAATTTGTACTTTATATTTATTTAATAAATTAAAATATATAAATAATTTAATAAATTTAAATAATTTATTAAATTAATACTTTGATAAAAAGGCACCAAAGGAGAATAGTCAAAGGTTTGCAAAAGTAAACGTTATCATTAGAGAAAAAGGTAAAAACATATGGAGTGGATTACAAAAGGTTTTGTGACAAAGGAAAAGGCTGGAAAACATTGTCAAAGGGAAAAACTCAAAAGGGAGGTTGAGGGACCAGTGAGCAAAGGTCCTAAAAAGTTCGTAAGAGGTAGATGATCAAAGGAAGAATTCAAGTTAAACTGTATCTGAAAAGTTTTAACAAAAAACTCCGAAACAAAGTTTTTAGAAGGAACAAATTCAGGTTTTCGCACTACCACTGTGTCTTCGAAGTGCATACACTGAGAAACACAATTCGGAATGGCAGCTTACTTAGCGAAATGGTGGGAGGAGAAAGAGAGACCGGCAAGAGACAAAGTTTTCAGGCCCGAACACCGGAGAAAGTTCACTCATGCAAAAACGCTTTCGCTTCTATCTGGGACAACTGGTTTCGAAGGCAGAGAACAATCCTGACGTTCGGGCTCCCCTACTCGATGCCTTTAAATTATATTTCCTCGAAATAAATCGCTCGGGTAAATCGGCGAGAGTATAGTTAAGTTAGCATTCAATTTTGAATTAAAACTTTTCCCTTTAAGTTTAGTTTCGTTAAAAGATTTCCGAGAGCTTTAAAAACTTTTATCCCTTCCTAAATACCTTCATTAAATATAAATTAATTACTTATTAAGAACAGTTGCTTTCGAAAAAGAAAATCCCAAGTTCAATAAAATCACTGATATTTGCTTATTTTCTTTTTTCCTCTCCACCTCCCACCCCGCTCCACTCTGCCCACCCCCAGAAAAAAGCTCAAAAGCACGAAAGAACCCCCCCCCTCCAACCCCGAAATGAAAATAATAAAAGAAAGTGTTGTTGTCTCTTTGCTAAAATCCTTCTTTCTTTCTTTCTTTTTAAATTATCGTCGGCGTTCACTTCAAGGAAGCTTTCGAAAAACGAGGAAAAAATTACAAAAACAAGCTTTCGTTAAGCCTGATTCGTTTCGTGCTGTCTATTACCTGATTTAAAGATTTTTCAATTTTTTGCTGTTTCTAAGGCTTTCAATATTTAAATTTTGAATTTGCGACAGGCTATGAAACACGCGTAATCCTGCACATGGTCTATCGGAATTTCTAGAAAGAGCAACAATATAAATAGAACTCGATACCCATTACATCAGTTAGTTTGGTACAACCAGTCGGCGATAGCCCAAGCAGTTTAGAAACAACTGCGTGAGTTTTAATGTTAGTTCGGAATTCGAATGTTTTCAATCACAAACCATAGTATATTGTTTGAAGAAGAGAGTTGAGTGTTAGAGTCTGATGTCTGTAGTTGATATTTGACGAGTGAAATTTGTAGAGTTGATTTTAAGAAAATAAAATTAAGTTTATGATAGTTGTTACTTTCATTTTTTTAAAAGTCTTTAACGGCCATCAGGTTCATTCTAGTACTACAGACATCTCCATTGGAGTTCTGATCTCCGACAATGAACCACGAACCCTCAATGACATCTGAATTAATGTGAAGACTGGATGCCCTAGTGGGAAATAATGCCGACTAGACCCTATTCACTGGTTGATTAAGTTAAAGCTCTACTAATGTTGACGGCAGACTAACTTGGGATGACCACACTAGATCAAAACAAAACTGCCTTAAAATTCATTGCTTCAATTTATGGGCTACCTGTTATTCAACCGAATCCTGTTCCTACTACTAGAATTACTTTTTAGTGTCAAAACCATAAGGAAACTGTTTCATTTGAAATATTTTATATTCTATTTTGTGTGAATGCGGCTTAATGTTAAGTCATGAATGTTTCACTGTTCCCCTCTCCTCTCGCTTCTTCTCACTCTCTCCTCTCTTGTATTTTATTATTTCTGATAAACCGCACAGTAAAGAAAAGAAAATGAAAGGCAATAAAAAACAGGGAAAACAAAATCAAATAAGAAAATCAAAAAGTTTTTGCAAGGAGGAAATAAATGAGGCAAAAATAATGGGGAAACGGGCGGGGAAGAGAGTAGGAGGAGGAGCAGGAAGGTAAAGAGGAAATTCACGTAAGCGAAATATGGCCGGGACGTTGAGAAAACTCACCAGAAAATTACAAATTCACGGTCTCAAGACTCTAATAAAGAACGTTCCTCCGGTTCAAATGAAGTCGGGAAAAGAATCGCTTTTATGGTTGAATTGAAACCGGATAAAGGAAACCTTCCTCCTCTATCACTCCCTTCCCCTCCTCTCCCCTCACACACGTGAAGGTTTTAAAAGCCTTTTCTTCATCCATATGACGAGCACGACAGACCTGAAAGCCAGTTCGTTCTTGACGATGGTGAGAACTGATCACAAATTCAGTGGATTTTCTCACTGAAACCCTAAAACCCGGGTACCGACGACGAGAGAAGAATGAGAAGGAAACAAAAGGAAAAGGGAAAAAGGTTTGAGTCGGAGACAAAAGGCCCGCAAAAAAAAGTTTCGGTCACAACTTGACAAAATAAAAATTGGTTTTGCGGTTTTCGCAAAATAGGAGTTTTAGAGAATTTTACCAAGTCAAAGGGGTTTTTCCTAAACCGGAAATTAAGTTTTCGGACAAGTGTATATGTCATTGTTCACGGTTGACTGAGTTTCCTCCTTCTAGTTCTTCTCTAAGATAACAACTTTGAATGGGTATTATTTACATAAATGGTTACACTAAAGACCCGCCATTTTCTGTCATTTACTCACCTTTCCCATGAGAAATGAATTTTATTTTCTTATTTATATTTCCTAATACTGATTTATAAAAAGAGATCTGCAGGGGTAGGATCAAATGTGCCTATGAAGCATAAGCAGAACAAGGTAGGAAGGGACAAGAGTCTGCAACTACAACTCTCTAGTTTTAAGAGTAATAAAAAATTATCATTTTTAAATGAAATGTAACAATGAGATAACATTAGTATATGTCAGTACTGTAACGATCGCGAGCGACTACTGTACGTCTTGTGATTTGCTTGCTTTGAGGTTTGTTTTTAACAATTAAACAAACGAATATCATTTTGCAATAATTCGAAAATCTTGCCAAAAGGCGACAAATAGACCTATATTATTATTATTTTTAACTTGTCAAGTTTTTGTGATTCCGTTGAGCCCGGAAAAACTTCCATCGGGCAAATAATTTTGTGAAGGGCCGAACCTGCGAAACGTCCTCTTTCAATTTGCCAGGACATAAGAGGAAAACAACTACTCCCGCGCTACAGTATATAAATAACTGCAGCGTCGAATCTCGATCAAGGTTTATCGTGTTTATATGTGACACGATTGAAATAGATGAATGTCAACGGCCATACCATGCTGAAAACACCGGTTCTCGTCCGATCACCGAAGTTAAGCAGCATCGGGCGTGGTCAGTACTTGGATGGGTGACCGCTTGGGAACACCACGTGCCGTTGGCTCACAAATTTTCTTTTTTGTCTTCAGAGATGTAAAAATGTTTGAAACTACAAACAAACTGCTTAAAAGACGCCTAAACATCAGAAACCATTGACTCATTTTTTGTAACGACAGCAGAGGTGTGCTTTTATCTTTTACCAAAAGCCCTTGGTCCTAAACACCCCACAGTCACGTGGCTTTTTTATGCCTATCACACCTAAATCATAACACAGTGAACAACCTATCGCGACAAACAAAAGCTTTAGCCAATAATTAACCTAATCATCCAACTGTTGTCGTTCAAAATTATAAGGTCTCAAACCCCACCATCGAAGAATGCATTCTTTTTATTTGATATATATTCCGATAAATCTGTTTCATGGCGAACCTTTAAAAATTTCATTTTCTTCTTCTTCACCCCCGTCATCCCACCCCTCCTCCTTCATTCCATTTTAAATCGAAGAAAATATCCTGGATATCTAATAAAAGACTAAATTTATTGAGATAACTGAATAAATAAATAAAATGCCATGGGCAAAAGATCAATAGATAGAAGAGCAGATAAATTGAAAGCTGAAGAACTGTTAAATTTTATCTAAGAAAGAGAAGAAAGGAAATGTTTATTGTAAATTAGTAATTTATAAGGGAAAAGAGGACAAGGGAAAGAAATAAAGAAAAAAGAAGAGAGGCGATTCGGAGGAACGGAGTGAATTAAGAGTTTTCTTTTGAGTTGAACGAAAAAGAGAGGAGGAGGGTGGGGAGAAAGAAAGAGAAAGTGAAAGAGAGAGGATTTCGGAAAAACGCTTTCTCTTAGAATCGCGACACAATATTTAATTATCTCATTCGCCTCTTAACGATTCATTTCAAGTGTTAGTGAATTCGACAAACGTTACCCTTCTTCTTCTTCTAGCTCTTGGTTTTCCATCTATTTCCCTCTACAGCACGGTTGTTGAAACTGTGCCCCTGGAGAGAAACACGGGACACTGAGATTGATTTTGTCTTTACTGTTTGCAACTTAAAATACCTGTTTTCATGCAGTATTGTTCAGGTGTTTGAGATTTGAAATACAATTGTAAGACGACTAATTCAAACCATAGTATTAATAACTCTGCGAATCCTTTTGGGGGCACAAATATATAAATTTTTTATAAATATTATAACTTTTCAACCAGTTTCATCACCCGAGCCGGTGGGGCTGAGGAGTAACTTTCTAACGCTTCCTTGTCGATCACCAACATTTATTTATTAAACATTCACTGGTTTCTTTTGGGGATATTATTTTTATGTGATTTCGAAGTTGCGACTTGTATTTCTTTCAAAACGTTTTGCAAAACCTAAAAAGACATGGAGGCCATCAAAGTAGGTTGAAGCTTATTTTGGCCCATTTTCATGAATGTTAAAAAACGTTTCATTTCGTAGTAATTTCATACAAAACTCTGTCATCTTATACAAAAATTTGAATAAGCTTTGTTTCACACAATATACGAAGACCTGTTACTTGATTATAAGTACGCGGGTAACGTACGATAAAGGTTCTTCGAAATTTTCTCTGAATCGTATCACCGCATAAAACGAGACCCGACGTCATTTAAAATTTAAATTTAGCGCAGATGAGATATTTATATTTTAAAATCTCTTTACCAACTACAGCATCAGTTTCAAAATGATTTTTGTTGTTTGTTGTAGGCTGGCGGGACAGAGCTTCGGGCAGAAAAGTTGGCATCAAAGCTTCAAAACGAATCAATAATAGCTTGTCCCTTAAAGATGCTAATTACTTTTGATTGAAGTATTGTATTATATTATATAATATATATACAATGTTTAAATTCTAAAAGCGTTTACTAGATATGTCGGGCATTGATAGCAAAGTATCCCAGAATTTTTACTCGTCTCTTTCCACCAAATCAATTCAAAGCACAAGCAAAATCCTGATTGAAACCTCTTCCTCCCTTCAGGTAGACAATGTAAAATCCAAACGGAAGTAGGACAAACTTCTCCGTGCCCACAATTCCCCACTTTTCCCGGATACAAGTTTAAGCCTCATTGTTCCTTAGTTGGGATGCTGAGGAGTAAGAGAAGTGAAACACGATCATTGAAAAGAATTGGAAGAACAAGAGAAAGACGAAGGCGTCCTTCGCCCTGATTTGGAAACCCTTGTGATTGGACCCATTCTTGGCTTTCCAAAATTCAATTGAATTACCCGGAATTCCCATCTGATCTGATTTAGACTTTTCATTCAGTTTCAAAAACATTTGATTACGGGGAGGTTTTCAAATGTACCATGATGCCAAATTCAAAATTTCTTTAACTTTTACTATTGATTGAATTACCTCCTTCACTCTCTCCGCTTCATTCCCTCTCTCTTCCTTCCACGCCACCAAAAAAATGGCGGTATCGATATATACCTCGAATAAAATTTACTTTCTTCCGTTTTTTCCTTTTGAAAGGTGAGCTTTTCCTGTTTTCTTCTTTTCTTCACCAAAACCATAATCGATTCAACATTTTAGATAAAATTTTTCTTTCGGGGTTTAAAGGCCTCCCGCGCCCTCTTTTCCTCCTTTATCTTTTGTTTATTATTTTTTAAAAATATTGGAACCTTCTACGATTATGACATCTTCTGAATATTTTGCTGACGCTTCACTGATTCAGAGTTATGAGATCTATTCTTTCAAAGATTGAAAATATTTAATAGTTGAATAAATCCCTCCACTTTCTTCTTCTCCTCCTCCTCCTCCTCTTCGTCTTGTTATCCTTTCTTTTATCGAAGAAATCGATTTTTCATGAGGCCATCTCAAGACAAAACAGAAGGTATATAAGTGTGTTACACAACAGAAAATTCTCTAAAGCACTTTAAATGTCAAAATCACGAGTTAAGTTTGACATACTGTATGAATATACATATGACATACAATAATATTTTTTGTTTGCGGGAGCATGTGGGTTGAAATTTGATTTTTTAAATGTATAGTCAGCTACCTTATGTTACAGACTACAGCTCACTGAAAGTTACTACCAAGGTTCTGAGCACCAGAGGCGACTTCTTGGGTGAAAAGATAATGGAGAAATTGAAGTAGGCAGTTTTGGGTGAGGAAAAGCGGCATAAGAGGCGGGATTTGAACCCATGACCCTTGGGGTAATAGGCAAGTGCTCTAACCTCTCACCGATTAGGCCCCTTATTTATTTCAATTATACTAAGAAAATACTTCCACAAATTTAAATAAAATTTGAATTTGTACATGAATCCCTGTCTGTCTGTCAGTAATGTAGACAATCAAGTCTCTTGAAATAAAAAGTTATTTAGTCAAAGTTAATCGGGGAAGTTGACTTATATTGTCCTGTTACTTCTAACATCAGCAGCATCTTGTGCATCAGTTAGAAACGTGAAATTGATTTTCAAGCTCGTCCTCTGCCGTCGTGAATACCTGACCGGGGAAAATCTCCTTTTCCTCCTTGAAGCTTTGAAATTTTCAACCCCCTCCTCCCGCGAAAGCTTCTTTATTCTCGATAATGTTGACCGAAGAATTCATTGTATTTAATGCTCACAAAAGCAAACAACCCCTAACTTCTAACCGAGTATTATTAACGTGATAATTTTCAAAGGAATCATTTCCTTCGAAATCAATTAACAGAAAATGGTTTCGAGGGAAAATTTCAAGGAGGGAAAACCAAACGGATTGAGACTTTAATCATTATTTTCGGCGTTCTTAAAACTGCTCTTTGTCCAAAGCCTGCCTACTACCGAAATAAGATCTTTTCAGGTGGTTTACGTTTCCCGGGGATGAAAGGCGAGTGGAGGAAAGGGAAAGAAAAGCTATTTAAAATCGAATCTCCTATTCATCTTCGTTTAAGGACACGAAGCCAGGTGAATGGAAATTTTAACCGAGCTCCTTTAATTAAAAATTTATTCATTCTTTTGCTGATTTTCGAAGATCTTATCCATCTGCCCTATTTTTAGTATTTCTGATTCTAGGCTATGATGTAAAAATATAGGGAACGTTTAAAAACGTATAAACTTTAAACCATCGTGAAGAATTTAATTTTCAAAACTAAACCTTCCACAAGAATGACAGTAGAAGCGTTAATTATATAACTACAAAACTCGGTAGCTGATAGTGTGAAAGTAACCTGAAGATGACGGATAACCATTTGTTAATGATGCCCATAACAGTTATTGTATCTCAAATAAACACACCAGTTTCGTCTTGCGCGGTTTGTATTTTATTCAAAAATCGGTTCATTAAGCATAACTCTTTGTATTAATCCTGATTTTCATCTTTAGGTATAACAAGACATGAGAAGAGACTCGAACTCTAAAACGGTTATTTTTCTACTCAAACATAACGACCACTCAGCCAGAAAACACCCACAAATTTTAACAAAAAGTTTTGTTTGAATTAATTTGCTGACCTAAAAAGAAGACAAGTCACTGAAGTTATACTAGTAAATAAATTTTTAATAAATCTTCTAACTGATTGATGAAACTGGTAACATGTGAAAAGAGATGCCTACATTTATGTGAATTTTCGCATAAAAAGGAATCCAGGAGTTTAAAACAAACTTGAAACCAGGTTCTTAGAATCTTAAATACCGATCAATTTAGTATAAACCATACACTAAACTCTTGAGAGTTTTTAAGGAACCATATCAGGTTTCCAAAAACGGTGAGTACTTATAAACACTAAAAATTATAGTATAAGGAGTATCACACTGTCTGTATAAAAACATTCCGAAAAAATCCGGCGTTTCGTCAACCTGAGTTTTTGGCATCATTAGGCTAGAAGTAAGACTAAATTTGAAAAACTTTAAAAGGTTTAGTGTATACACTTAACAATGGTATAAAACAACAGCTAGAATAATAACAAAAATCACAAAAGCAGTTATAATGCCAACTCTAATGGTGGATTGTATCAAACGCAAACAAATTAACTCTTTCAAAAAGCGGCAGCAGGAACAACAACAGCAAATAACGAAAATTATCAACTTAAAAACCGTTCAAGACGAAATCTCTATTAAAAATAACGAAGTGAAAATGGAGGGGTTGAAGGGAGAAAAAAAATCCTCCCTTAATTTCCATCGGCGCGCTTGTAACCCTGTAAATGTTTGCTTTAACATTCACCCCCAGAGTAAGGGAGGAGGGAGTAACGGGGTCTTCTTCCTGACTAACTAATTGTCTACCGTTCGTTTCATTATAAAAACAAGCTTCGATTGTTTGCTTAGCGAGAAGGAAGAAAAAATATTTTCTTCTGTAAAATTATGTATTAAAAGTATTAAATTACAATATTTAAACTTGGGCAAATTTATTTGTTGTGCTTTAAAGAATGAATCAAGAATAATAATAATAATAATAAAAGTGGAAATTATGTTTACAATAGCAGACAGCCGGAAATTCATTCTGGCAAATGATATCGACGATTTTTAATTAAGTTGAAAATGGTGGAAAAAACTCTAAGGGAGGTTTAAGGGAAGAGAAAATCCGAAAAACTTCTTTCTGAATTGATTTTTGTTTCGGGTGTTTTTCTTGTAGAGTTTAGTTCTTTAAGGACGGTAGAGGCTGTAGAGGCTATTAAAACTAGTAGCTGTCTGGGAGAGAGATTATGTCAGGTATCCTAACAAAAAATTGGATAGACTGACACAGTACTACAGCTGCACAATTGTAGTTTTGTTTCAGTAATATGAACATTTCAGACTTATACCAGTATAAAAACCTAAATAAGTTAATACTCAACTATGACACAGTTATAATAAACTATTATCCTCTCTATAATGTCCACTATCTATTGTAACCTGGGTGGTGGAAAGGATACCAAGGAGTGCGGAATGAATCAAATCATCCCTTTTCGATGACCGTCTATTATTTCATGGTTGCTTTTATCAAGAATATCATTGATCACAAAACTATCATATTATATTGACTTCTGGCCATCCAAGAGGATAGTCTGAAACCTTTTTTTCCCAGCGATACAATTTGTCACCCTTTTTTGGGTATACCAGGATATGGAAAGAGAATTTGAATTCGCGACTATAACTTCTTAGTCTGGCACTAAACCGCTACACCACAGACCTCCCATTATGTCCCAACAATACAAAGAACAGAAAAAAACCGGAGCTGACATTGGATATCCGCGACAGGCTGTCTGCAAAGCAATCCTGATGTCTTAACCCATTTTTTCAACTAAAGAGCATATTTCATAGTCCCACCCAGGTTGCAACCACTATTATTGTTAATAATATACATCAATAATAACATGATACAATTTATAAACATACGCAAAGCAGAGAGATTAGTGTCTGTCTAAACTTTACTTATTCAGTGTAAAGAAATACGGCACGTGGTAGAGGCGAGACAGATCCTTGTACTCTAATACTCAGAGTCTTTTATAGATAAATAAGTAAATAAATAAATGAGAGGTATAAAATTTTAAAAGATTTATGGGAGCAACAAGATAATATCAAACTCAAACAATTCACGGATAAGATAACTTGGAATAAGACTGGAATTAAAACAGAAAACTTGGAAAGAAAACGAGGAGGAACGGGGATGAAGAAGAAACTCAATTCCAAAATAGCTTCTAAAAAAAAACTTAGCTTGAAATAATGGTTCTGCCTCTTTTATTTTTATTTATTTATTTATTCAAATGATTCTGTATAAAAACCTGAAATGAAAGTCGCAGAGGATGGGCATCTCCCACTTCTACCTTTTCCCCAAAAGAGTATGACACCAACATTTGTATCAATTGCTATAAAAGTCACGATCGAACCACAGATTTGTCAATTTTCTGCTGATCGAGTTTTTCATTTCTGCCAACTTAACAAACTAAAAAAACAAGGTGAAAAAACTCCGGAGGCCACCGCGAAAACAAATTGATGACTAACATATGCCACGTTACAATTATTTTGAATATATATAAATCGCGATGAATTTCCGGGAAATTAGGATTTTTGGTCAGAACAAAAACGATGAAACTACCCTCGGGGTAGGAAAAGTGAGGTGGGCTGTTGGGGGGGTTGCGCTGTGAGAGGGGGTAGGTGGAGGAAATGACAAAGAGAACCGGGGAAAATCTCCCTTTCGTACAAAACCCTTTGAGAAGCTTTTCCGTTTCAATGTTTAGTCGCCTCAAACAACTTGAGCAATTTTTTTATTTTATATTTTATTTGGTTTTGATGAATTTCAAATAAAGATGGAAGTTCGTCGAAGGATACAAAAGACTGGTGTGGAGGAGGCGCGAGGAGATGAATTTAGAAGAAAGTTGACATCGTAGGAGCCTCCGGATATTTGTTAGCCCTATATATGAATTCTTTCTCCTTGGCGAATAGTAAAAGTTTCCTCGGATATAAGCAAAGAGAACTTGGCGTTTGTTTGCTACTTTCCTTCACTTTCCTTCATGACATCTCAAATTTTTATTAAAGTTATTTTCCAAACGGAATATTGCTACCGCCCTTTTTGCGTTTCAAAATCAAAGACACAATTCAAAATTCTCATCCATCAGGTGAGAGTTTCTTATAAGAAATAATAATAAAAACAAAACTCACATTAATTCCCAGTTGTGCTGACACGATTGAAGACACCGATCGCTTCTTTAACTCCATAATAACACCTAGAATCTCCTCTTCCAACATCCACCACCGGTTGAACGGATCCAGAAACTCTGAAACCGGAAGAAGATTTCTTTAATATAAACAGACACGAGGTTAAGCTAAGGCGTCTACTTTCCATTCCTCTTTTAGTTAGACGTCTTTCTGTTTCACATCATCGCCTTTGTATCCTTTCGTTAAGTAATGAGGTGCACGGAATGGGTGGAGAGTAATTTTATCTCAGTTTTTGTATGACGAAGCTAATTCATTGAATCCTTAATCGACGTTATCCAGACGGCGAACACTGAATTTTCGTGATGATTAATTAAATTAATTGAAGAAAGGTGACGACGGTTTGCAGTTAACGCAAACAATCAAAGAGAATGAGAGAATGGTGGAGGAAAGAGAGAGAGCGAGTGAGAGACCTTGGTAAAGCTTTTCGTCAGGCTAGAATTTATTGAATTTAATTTGTCCTAAGTTTATTTCCTTCTGCCGAGAACATATTTGGCGCCATTCTTAAGGAATTCGTACCATTTGTAAGCGTTAGTGCAAATTTTGATTCCATTTCCGCTTGATTTCATTAAAACAAAGCTCTGTTTTTATTCTTATCCGACAGAACCTGACACACAACTGCAAAACGAAATAAAAGTAAATTTAATTCTCTTCTCGTTCAGCTATATTTTCGCCTATGCGAGAACTTTGGTTTTAGATGGAGTAAAAAAAGCTTTCCATCATATTAATCGTCGAATGGAAAATGTTAACGGAAATGGAGTTTCTTTTTCTTTATGACGGTCGCTCACAAAATTTTAAGATCATGTCACGAATATTAAAAAGGGAGGCGATGACAAAAGCAGGCCAAAAGAGCAATAAATGAGACAATTAAAAGTGAAACTAAGAATCCTCGAAAGCACAGATTTGACAACGTTATTTAAACTTTTCGAGGTGGTTTTCCATCTTTGATACAATTTATGTATACGAAGTTTGAAGTTCAGTTAGTCCCTGCGTTACCTGGCCGTTTCGATTTCCGATACACTGGATATTAACAGAGATAGTGGATACAACAGCATCCACAATTTTTGTCTCTTTAACTTGCTACCTTTGTTTTAGTTTGAATGACCCAAAAAAAATTTTTTTTATCGTTTAGTCAAAACCTAACTCTTTTCAGTAGATGTTCCAATGGAAAACATGATGGTTTTCAGGAACCAATTTGAAGAAAAATTTGAAACTTGTGAGCCAACGGCACGTGGTGTTCCCAAGCGGTCACCCATCCAAGTACTGACCACGCCCGATGCTGCTTAACTTCGGTGATCGGACGAGAACCGGTGTTTTCAGCATGGTATGGCCGTTGACATTCATCCAACTCAAATGTGTAACACATAACCTACACTCACTGATCTTGTAAAACCTCATAAGTGGTTTAGAATCAGGCGATTCATTGATCTTATGCAGCGATGTTAAAAGATGGAGTGATCTAGCCAATGTCATTTGATGTAAGACCATCATTTATAAATCAGTGATACTGAAACAGTATCTGGTATTATTCATAATTATATAAATTTATAAACATATATATACACTCATCTTAGGATAATTGTATCTGATGCATAAGAATCATACACTATTACCCTACCTTTGAGTCACCGCAGTACCAGAACTTGAAGCGACCCAACACCAAAGAAACAGCCTTCAATGCTATCATGCCAGCCATGCTGGATGTTATCAACTCTTTGTGCTTGTAAGTATGGCAATGTAACGGTGCAGGTTGCTAATCCTTCGAATAGTTTCCTACCAACCACCAAAGTTCCAAATAAAAGAAGTCAAAAAAGAAAAAAAAAAGATTTATTTGATTGACTAGTTCTTCCGGTCACGAGGATTCCGAGTGGTGGCGACGTTTCCTGCCGGCTTCCTGAGCACCGGTCATATATCTTCTCACTTTTCTGTTTTTGATAGCTCTTTTTCCAATTACTTTTAATCCCGTCCGACCAAAAAAAAGAGAGAGAGAAAAAAATCGGCAAAAAGCTCACCCCCCACTCCCACCCACCTCTTTTGTTTTGATTCTCGAACTAAATGAACCTTCACACGCAACTTATGCTTCATCCAACATTTTGAGGAATTTATTAATTTGAGAGTAAGCGTTTTGGAGATTATTAAATCGCGCCCCCGTCATAGTTTTCATTTCATTTTTTTTGGTCAAATTTTCGCTCGTTGAAAACGTTTTTTTTTGTTTTCATTTTCCGAGAGAAAACCTCCTAATTGATTTTTTGCTCAGTGGCCTCACAATTTTTATTTTCGCTTGCATCGTTTCAACCCCAAATAAAAGTAAAACTTAAAAAAAATTTTGTTTCTAATTTATTTTTCGAGGTTTCTGTAGAGTAACAGTTATTTCATTTTTAACTCTTGAAGGGAGCTTAAAAGAAAATAATATCAGAGAAAAAAAAATTAAAATTATTGGGAGAGACGTTTTCTCCAGTTTTTTCTGACATTTTCAGACGTCCTGGTTTTGTGGAAATGTGAACCCACCCATTATCCTACTCTTTCGTCGCTTCAAATTCAACCTTTTGTAGCAAATTCGAATTAATGTGTTTATATGTGGGAAAAGAGTGAGTTCATATCCCTCCTGTTTCTTCCCACTTCAGTTTTGCTTCTTCTATTTCTTCTTTATCTTACTTTGCTGATGTCTTTTCCTTTTGCCTTCCTCATTATCTAATCTTGACATTATCAAATTACTTCAAATATCTTCTCCCGGGTTTAGAACAATTATTTAACACCGTTGGAGACCGAACTATCCGGCTACTCGCAGAGCTCTGTATATATTGAAAAAAATTTATTAAGCTATGATCTGATTGGCTGGATCGTTGCGTCGCTAGAAAAATATAATTTCACCAATTTTATGTAATAGTG
The DNA here is from genome assembly GCA_016920875.1 of Columbicola columbae. NCBI lineage: Eukaryota > Metazoa > Arthropoda > Insecta > Psocodea > Philopteridae > Columbicola > Columbicola columbae. Next base: position 3,962,097 of record JADMLL010000001.1, on the reverse strand, counting down.
GATCAACTAATGAATGAATTTCAGAAATAAAGATTTAACTACCTCTCTCACTACCCCTTAATGATAGACCTACTCATCTTTCAGTCCTGTTTTCTTTTCTTTCTTCTTTTCTCTCTATTCCATTTTATCCCTTCCTATTATTATCGTTATGCCTCTTCTGTTTTTTTCTTCCCTTATATTCCCTCTTCTCTATTCTTTCTCTCTCCGATATCTTACCCCACTTTAAAGGCTGTACCTCCAGTCACATCCGTTTATCCCACTCCTGAGACTAAGACACTGGTCCATTCCCTAGTTATTTAGTCCCTTTAAAGCTAGAGCAACTACTTGATGTCTTGCGTAGAGAAAGATGGCAGTTAACAAGAGGTGAAATCCGTGACAATAGCATTCATGTGTATGACTATGTCAAATGGCTGTCACTATTCCCGAACATTAAACTCACAGATAAAATTGATAACTGTTAAAGTTAACAACCTTTAACTCATTACAATCATTATCATTCTAATCACAGGGCGATATCAAATCCGGGAAATGAAACAAGATTAACATTAAATCCGAACGTAATCTAAAGACGATTTCTAAAAAAATTGTTTTAGGATTTCACATTCGAAATATTATTTAAAGAAAATAATACTAAAAATAATTAAGACCACTCTAAATTTATGTGATCGCATCTGAATCGTTAGAGGGTTAAAAAAAAGACTTCAATTAAATAAATAAAATCCACGATGAAATAAGGTTTAGAAAATATCAATCAGTCGTAAGGAGGGTAGGGGGTAGGTAGAGGTGGATAGGGGTGGGAAGGGGGTTGGAAGTCAGGAAAATTTCGCTTTTTATCCCCGGCACTCGAATTAATCAATATGTATTCCACGAATCCAATCTAATTAAAGCTAGTTTACTGCCTCAGAGTTTTTGCGCAATAAACAATTTATTTTAGTGAGAGATATCTCAAATGAAAATTAATTGGGTTCGATACGATTTCACCGGATGAGATGTATGTAACTTTTACGGGGACGATTATAAAGCTTATTTTGAACACAACAAATCTTCGTTCATTATCTTTGGAAAAACTTGCATTTACGCTTAATGTCCGTTGCATTAAGGAAAATAATAGGTTTTTGTTCCGCACTAATACGCGATAAATTGTTCCCTGAGGAGAGTTTTCTCTCTCTCTGTTAAATTGGTTCATCTTTGATTTTGGATTTCCGGTGACGGATTCCAATGCACTGAACAGATCAATTTTGTTGGTTTTAAGAGGCTCAAGGGTTTAGTTGCATTACTCACCGGTATCCCTCTGCTTCATTTAATCAGTCATCATTTCTTCTATTCCTATTAATTAATGCCTATTTGTGTCGATTCCAGTCACGTGAGATGTACTTTGTAATCTTATACAATCTCAGTTAAATCTGACAATGGGAGAAGTAGAGAAATTTTGTTGTCTTATTCATTAATCTTCATGTCTTCATCCTATTTTGCTGACAGTGAATGTTGTATAGAACAGCATTTTTGAAATGATGACCAGAACGCTGAAAAAGAATTACTATAAGTTTTGAGACTAATTTCAAGATATTAACATATTTTACAGACAAAACTGTAAATAAAGGTACACTAACTGTCTATATAAGTACATCAATTATTTACTATCCTATTATTATGTACAGGTGGTGATTAATTTTTAACATGAATAAAAATTATAAAAATGGCTTTTTGTATTCTATGAAGTAGAAAAATTTATTTTTACTAAGATATTTTATCTACAGAATGAAATTTAAATGAATTTCATACAGTTAGATATAGTTTTCTATCATTTTCCTCTTTCTTCCTTGACCCTCTGTCTATTCTCATCCATTCTTATTCTCTGTTTTATCTTCCCCTCTCCACAGACTGCATTCCCAGTTATACCCATTGTCTAATGTCTGGGGCTAAAACACTGGTCTGTTCGTTACATAACAAACCTCTTTAAAGCCATGCAAACTACTTGTCTTACTTGGAGACACTTAACTAGGGGAGAAGAAGAATTTTTTTCTTATGCCTCTCCTCGTCCTCTTTGTATCAACTTTTGTTGCTCCCCCTTTAGCTAATTCTTGGAGTTATGGCAAACATTGTTCCCTAAAACAACACTAGGGACAATAATCCCCCTTAAAGTTAGATCACCCACTTATTTGTATCATATGAAGACAGATGGCAATTAGCAAGGGGTTAAAAAAATAAATAATTTTCATGGGATATAAAAACTCTTTTCAGTGTTTTGGAAAACATTTGTAAACTTCCCAAAACTAATCTTACCTGACTTATCATCAAAATGTTTACATTTATGAGCTAAACAGTATGCAACTCAAGATATTCACAGATAAAATTGGTAGAATATGATTCCATCATCTTCTTAGTGACAACTCTTTTGCCAAAGGCAGCTTTCCAAAAATTCATTCTTTGAAAGGTTGCTCTATGCAAATGGAAAATCTGTAAAAAGAAGTTTTTTTCTCTCAGTCATAACTGTTTATTTTAAATTACTTTACCCTTGTTTGAGCTAAGGAATGAGCCAGTGAGTAAAAAGGGCTTTTTCGATAAATTCAACATTCCTTTAAAAGTTAAATTAAAATCAGTGATCAGAAACACATCAAATCCGAAATTATAAAACCGTTAAGTGATCCCTTAAAACGATATTCATGTGACATTTCTGTGATTGATGACATTTGAAATGGAGCATTTTCCCTCATTAAATCACTCATTTACATTTATTTCGAAGACATTTCGCCTTTCGACGCTCCATCTCGAGAGAAGTTTTTTGTTCTTTTCCTTCCCCCTGAAGGGTTTTGATATGCTATCAAAAATGAAAAATAAAAAAACTAACTACCTTAAGTGTCAAGTGCAAAATTAACCTTTATGCCTCTCGACTTAATCATTAAAGATATGAAATAAAAGAATCTAATTCCGATAACGGTTTTCTTACAATTTTTTTCTGTCAGTTAAAAATAAAAATGATGCAATCGAAATTCCGTTAAAAAACATTCGCATTGGTTGTGGAGTCAGTGGTGCCAACGTTTGAAACGAAATTTCCGTTGCGTTTTTCAAGTTGGTTCCCGTAATAATGCCGCGATTGATCGCATAAACACGTGAAAAAAAAATGTTTCTTTCTCTTATTTGCAATGGCTTTACAATTTAGTATTAAATTTTCTTCATATCTGGTTATATTTTTTATAAGTTTATCAGTAGGCTCTAAATTAAATGTCCCAAGAGTTCTTCTTCCTTTATTCCAAGATTTTGCTACAAATTTTACATTAGAAGTGAAGGAGAGTGGTTGTTACAAATGGTAAGTTATTATTGATTAAAAACCTTCCGGCTTTGTTTTTATCCTGTGACATGATAGATAAACCTGTTTAGGTATGGATTCCACAACAGTAATTGTGTCGTTCGTATTTTTAAGATGTTTTTTTTTTAAGTGAACTTCAAACATTAAGAGCCATTGTGTCATTTTGGACAAACACTTGAGGGAAAATAAATTTTTAAGTTTTTCACATAAAAGTTTCACAACTGGTTTTGTATTTCAGGTCAACACTTAGACCTAATATACTTAATTTAAAGCAGCTTTATGTAGACCCTGAATGGGGCTGTTCCTCTGAAGTAGTTATATCTGCAAAAACCAAAGAATTTCACAGGAACTCAGAGACTGTCCTTGCAGAAGATGTACATTCTGGTCAAATTTTAAGGTGTGAAGTCATAGTAGATGTTATTCACTCATTAAATTTGTTTACCACTACTCGAGAGTTATTTTTAGAGGAATCACCAGAGTCATTCGAGGTTCAAGCTTATGACGATCAAGGTAAATATTTATATTTGATTCCATTAAGTTTTTATATCAAAATTTATTTTAATTTTTTTTTGCTTTGATTCATAAAACTGTGACAAAATATAGTTTTTTAAAAATAATTCATTCAGTATTCTCAGTTTAGTGTGTGAAGTAGTTGATTAGAAGTAAATTATGATATAATATCTAAAAATATTTTTTATCTCATTGTTTGTTTTGACCATAAACATTGAGTTGTATGTTTTTAATTATAAATGAAGCAGTTCAGGTTAAAATTGCTTCAGTTATTCCAGTGACAGTTATTGATGATTTACTTTGTTTTCAGGGAATGCATTCAGTACTTTAGAAGGAGTTGAATTTGATTGGGGTTTTCAGACAGGAGGTCATGTGGATCCTTCAAATAATGCAAGTACTGCATGTCAAGTTATTCGGCACATTCCTTTCCATAATTCACCTTATGAGACTCCTCCCACTGTGGTCAATTTCGATAAACTTGGTCTCAAAGGGCACATCATTTTATTGGAGGGAGTTCAAACAGGAATTTGTACTGTGACTGTTCGTTTGCCTTACCATGAATACAGAAATGTGGCTCCTGTGTCAGTTCAACTCATGGTTCTTACAAACTTGATAATCAATCCTCCTGAAGTAAGCATACTTCTTGGTGATGAAGTCAGATATCGTTTATTTCAAGTTCAACATGGGAAAGTTAATGAGATTGCATTCCCTTCGAAGCAGTATTACCTTCAATCAGAAAAACCAAAATGTGTTAAAATAGATCCTGCCACTGGAATTGCTACTGGTCTCACACACTGCAAAACAAGGGTTGTGTTAGTGGATCGAAATGTTATATCTTCAATTGGAAATGATGTGAAACCATCAACAGCAACTGTTTTTGTATCTGTTGCTGAACAGTTAACCCTTGCTATATTGCCCTCTCGAAAATGGGCTGTTATTGTTGGTTACAACTATGAAATTATCGTTGAAATCTACGATCACGAAGGTCGCAAAATGTATTTAGGAGATAGAATCGATGTTAAGTCTTTCATTGATGAAGAATATTTCAAAATTGAGTATGTTTCGCCTAATGGAACTTATATTTATGGCACTCCCATCAAACCGGGTCAGGCGAAAGTAACAGCTACTTTGCTGGGTGTCATCGATTCGAAGGGTGCCATGCAGAAATCAGATCGTCTATCAGCTGAATCCATTCTACATATTTACAACGTCATTGAGGTCACACCGCCTGCTGTTATGCTTCCTTGGGATCCGGTGACTAAATGTAAATATGAAGTGCCTTTAACCGTGACGGGCGGCGATGGAAATTTTCTGTGGACAAGCTCTAACAACACAATTGCTGTTGTCACTCAGGGAGGAATCGTTAAAACTATGGAAGAAGGGAATGTCGTCATTTCGGCAGCAATGTCTCAAAACCATTATAACAAAGGAACCTCGGAATTTTTCATAACGAGACCCATTAGAATCGAGATTTTGGATTACATAATGGAAGCTCCTATCGACACGCCACTTCAGTTATTCATCGTTCTCTACGGTTTAGTGCGAGGCGTTGAAATGCCCTTTACTCTGTGCGATGCGTTGACCTTCGACGTGGGACTCAGCGATGATAATTTCGAATATGTTCCCGGAAACAGCTCGTACAGGGTCGGACCTTCTTGCGCTTCCATAACACTCGTCGGTCGATCCCCAGGTGCAACAAGAGTTTCAGTTAATTATAGGGATTTGGAAGCTTCAGCTGTGATAGCAACTCATCGACGACTATCTGCATTCAATCCTAAATCAGGGTTGACCATTTTGGCTGTGGCCACTTCGCGAAACGTCGCTTTTGTCGGTGGCCCAAGACCGTGGGCTATTCGGCCTTCCGAACATTTTCATACCTTAACTAATGCGGAAGCGAAATCGGACGACTGGGAGGATGTGATTGACATTGAAGAAAGAATCGACACGTCACAGTCGCAGCATCGTGACTTTTATGTGTATCACGTAACTTGTTTAAAATTGGGAGAAATTAAGTTAAATTTACAGGTGATCAACAAGATTCCTGCTGCCAACGGGAAACCCACTGAAGAGTCCGTGAATGTGACAGTGGTTTGTGGAAAACCGAGGTACTTGTTGCTTCTCCCGGTGACCAAAAAAGCAGACGCGAGCAAATGTCCGATGCATTTGAGCTCAGAGAGAATGATATCACAGAATTATAGAGACATAGAACTCGAGGTCGTCGTGAACGATTTACAGGGAAGGAAGTTCGACAACATATCCAGTTTGCAGTTCGAATGGAATCTTTCTCATCACTCGTTAGCCAGACTTCTCGAACCTAATTCTTTAAAATCTTCGACGGTGAAAGAGGAAGGAGTGATATTTCCTCTGGGATTCTATCAAGTCATCAGACCCAAAGGTCGAACTGGAGTGTTGGACGTGAAAGCAAAGATCCTCGGTTACAACAAACAATACTCAGATAATTTGGACATAATATTCGAGTGTCCTGCTTTCCCAGAGAAAAATAGAAAAGGCCGGTTGGAAACACCGGATATAAGGGTGGCTCTAAACGTGATACTCGTCAACGATACAGTCGTTCGGCCAAACACGACGGAAATTTATAACCACGAGAATTCTGCCGGCTGTGTACAAGTTGCTCAAGGATCTGGTTTCTACGATTTTGTTCTCAACACCCAAGACGTGGTTAGTTTAAAGTATTCGGAAGAAACTAGGATCATCGACCTGAAGCCTATATCTATAGGAAGGGCCACAGTATCGCTTGTGGATTTGTGTTTAGAAACAAAACCGGCCGTTTTGGAAGTGAAAGTGTATTCAATCGGAAGTATCAAGTTGGACGTGGCGGAGAAAGTCGAGAAAGGGAAAAGCATCACGGCTGTAGTTTCCCTCTACGACGAGGGTGGAATGAAATTGAATTCCGTGCCGAACATTGACATAATTCATCTGAAACCTCTGGCTGAATCGAACATCATTAAAGTGAAACCTTTCCAAGAGCAGGGTCAAATCCCTGGGGAAGTGAAATATTTGATAAGCGGCGTCGAGTTGGGAACGACTTACTTAAAGTTTTCGGCGGGATGCTTCGGTCAAGAGGTTTACAGTCGATCGTCACCCATTCAAGTTTTCCCTGGTCTTCGAGTTTATCCGCGTAACGTGACCATGTTGGTAGGTTCGACCCTTCAGGTGAACACGTTCGACGGTCCTGCCGATGGATTTGTCGAATTCCACGTGGAGAAGCCTTCTTTAGCAAAAGTCGACTGCAACGGAGTCGTCGAAGCGATGAAAATCGGGAAAACAATTCTCACCGCGAGGAGTTTAAGCACTCACAGAGAAACCGGTGACAAAATGATCGATTCGGAGGATTTCGTCGAGATCAATATCGTTCCGTTGAAGGGAGTCACAATTCAGTCTCCTATCACAAGAATCGTTCAAGGTGCGACGATGCCGTTGTGGGCGGTTGGATCTCCAGAAGATCTGGACGCTATGCGATTAGGTTCGACGAAATACGAGTTGCTCTTTTATTGGGAGATCAGCAACGAAAACTGCGCTCAAATCAAAACTGTTTTCCACGACATGGGGATTCAAGTCACCGAAAGTGATCAGGTCACGATGAGGCTGAAAGCCCTGAAACCGGGTAGGGTCATCGTGACTCTTACCGTGGAAGTTCCTCCTCAAATCTCTGGTACGACGTTCAAAACGGTGTTCACGGACAGCTTGATTGTAGAGATTTATTCATCTCTTGCCCTTTTGAAACCGAGCAACATGCCCATCAAAAATCTTCTTCTTTCAACGGATTCGGAAACTTATTTGAGAACGAATCGAGAAGGAATCGGTTCGGGCAAAATCCGATATCACGTGACACCATTACCAGGTCCGAACGGGGCTTCCGAGGGGACAGATTGTGTTATAACAGTAGGAGAAAATGGAAAAGCTAAAACGTATTCTTCCTACGGAGAGCCGCTGTGTCCTTTATGATTGCGGAAGATTTCGGACTGAAAACGTGGCATTCGGTTGTAGTTGATGTAAGTTTCTTTATAGTTTTGGTTGTGTCGAGTCCGTCATTTCTGTATTCAAAATTGAATAACAAAAGTTTTATTTTTTAGGTGAAACCGATACATTACTTAATGCTGAACGTGGATTCCAAATTGAAAATAAAAAGCACAGAGCAAGTGAACGTGTTGCCAAGTGGACTGGACATCGACTTTTACGTCAGCTTTCACGATAATTTTGGAAATGAGTTTCATTCTGTCCGGTCTAATATATTGTTAGAGTCAAATCAGAAGGTGAGGGTTTTGGGTTTGGGGTTTTCTTGGGCTGGATTTGTGGGTTTTATAGGTTTGTAGCACGGAATATCTTCTAATATACACATACACCATCCGTTTCTAATCAGTTGGTAGATTTTGACCAAAAAGCTCCAGTCTAAAGCTGGCTGGAGGTACCAACCTTTCTTGAACCTAAATTATTCTTTAATTTTTAGGGTTGTTTACATTTTGGAAGAGGAGAATCTAACAATTCGATTGTGGTATCTGTTATCAATAAAGGGTATTCGATGTTGAAGATTTGGGATGACAAAGTTCCTCACAAGCCAGCGGATTATGTGAAGATACACACGGGAGACGTGATATACCCAGTCAGCGTATGTGTCTTTTGATTGTCTTCCATTTTAGAGGACTTTTTTTTATTTTTATGTTTATTTTGTTTTGTTGATTTTTTTGTGTGAATATTTTCAGAGGCAAGTTACAGTCGGTGATGTAATTTGCTTCCGAATGCCTTTGACCTGTGGCGAAGATCCGGTGACCGCGTGGTCAGTCAGCGATCCTCACATGATTTTGTTTTGTGACGAAGCAGCCGTCGGCCTCGTTTTGAATAAATTGGGAAGCGTTCAAGTTTCGTACCAGTCAAGGAAGAAGTTGACGACAACTTTGGAAATTCTTCCCGTACAGAAAGTAAGTCATACCTTTAGTTGGGTGGATCGTGGATTCTCAGCAAGGATTTTATTGTTATTAATCAAGCTAATTAATTTTGTTTTTGCAGATTGAATTCCTCCAAACAGATGTGATTCTTTCAACTGTACAAGGTACAGAGTATTTAATTCCGTTGGTATTAAAAAGTCCAGCGGATACTGTGGACAAGACAAACAATCTCATATCTTATAACGGTTCGTGTAATGCCGGAAGTGAGAGCTTTAAAGTTTCCACTTTTCCTTATGTTTGTTCTATACGATTCAACAATCCGATTCCTCCCATGGACATAGGAACTATCTACAGCGTCTGTCCCGAATTCGATATCCGAACAGGTAAAAGAACATCTCGGGAAGTTCCGTACGTGGTACATCTTACTTGTTAGAATTTGTATTGATGGTATATTGTGATTTCGCAGGGTATTATTCTTGTAAGCTAACTGTTATCTGCAATCCAAGCAAAAAGATCAGCACTTTGACCGAATCGATCGTCGTCCACGCCGAATCCGCTTACGATGACATCAAAGCCCCTCCTCAGATTCTTAATTTCTTACCCGGAATCTTTCTAAAGCAAACCGAGTTGAAGGTGTCTCAAACAAAACCTAACGACGTTTTGTGTGCCATCGGGATCAAGGACACTCTGCTCGAAGTCAAGGCAAGTTTAAGTGTGTTCGATGGCTTACTTCTTGTAAGGTTGGTCTTTTTATTCATTGGGTCTGTTTGATTCGTAGGTTTTGCCCGAGTACAAGAATTTAATTAGTATCACGATGCAAGAGGAAACGTCGACTTCGAGAAGTTATTTAATAGAAGTAGACGAAAGTTGGTGGACGATGGAAGATCCACCACAGTTGTCGGTCATGGTTTGGTCCAAGCTGACTGAGCAGAAAATCAAAGTTCCCATTCGGTGCATCGGACCGCACATTGCGGGTGCAGGCGAATCCAATAATAGATGGCTTCAATGGACCGTTGGAATATTTGTTTTGTTCGTTTCCAGTCTGAGTAAGTATTTTTTCGCAGAAGTTTTGTTTTTATAGAGTTTTGTTTCTAATCACAAAATCCTCGATTTGAAAATATTTTTGTACAAACTTTATAGTTTTTGATTGTTATAATTTGAACAAGGGATTTTATTTTTAATTTTTTTCTTAAACTTTTCACTTAAACTTTTGGGTACTGTCCTGGGTGAGTAACGGTACTGAAGGACTAAAAATGAAAATTGGGAGATGCTTGTAGTCATTTTACCAGAAAACCGTCCACACTCGAGAGTTCCAAGGATGGAGGAAGATTCACTTACCAACAAATAATTTCACGTTTTGATTACAGTTTTGTACTGCAACTATATGCGGCCATTACGACCTTCACCTAATCATCCTGCTGAATCGTATTTTGCGATGCCGTTCGGCAACCAAACGGGAATGTTTAGTCAATCTCCTTGCACTCCGGCTCCCATAACTCAACCATCAGATGAACATTTGTTTGTCAGACCGTTCGGCGAGTCTCCCGTTTATGGAAGTCCACAAAGACGTGTAAACGTTCACAGAGGCAATTATTCATGACGTAAGATCAATTTTCATTTAGTTTTTATATATATATTTTGCAAGCTGTTGGCAATTTCACAACCTCTGAACCGATTTCAATCACACTTGTGGTGCATAATGATTAAATTTTTTTTCATCCCCCCAATTTACCGTTTCTTGTATCTGTATACGAAACATTTAAAATTTTATAAAAATTTTAAGTTTGAAATGATCAAAACTTGGTTTCAGGTTTTCTTTTAGTAAAAATGTATTAAAACAGTTACATTTTTAACTTTATACATTCAAATTTTTGGTTTTTAATTAATCGCGTCACGGGTTTTAAAAAGTATTAGCACCTGACAGACTAAAAATTGCCAAGAACAATTTTTAAGAAACGGCACACCGTCTGAAAGAAAAACTTTAAAAAGAGTTCAACTTGAAGCTGCTGGCATCATCAGGGTGGGAGCAGTATTGTTACCAACCCAAAATTTTAGCTTGTATAGTTAATATTTAAACAATTGCGGGAGGTCTGTGGTGTAGTTATAGTCGCGAGTTCAAATCGTCCTCTTGTATCCTGTTATACCCAAAAAAAGGTGAAAAACGGGGTTAAAACTCAACTGCAACTATAAATAAAAAATTTTAATGCTTATTTGGTTTTTATATTAATATTTCAGGTACGTTGGAATCGAATTCGGTCGAGACAAAATTTGGAGGGTGGGGAAATGATTTGGAGGCATCAAATCCTCTGCCCAGGTTGAGGTGGAGATAACACCGTTCCAAAGGAAATTTATCCAGGATGGGAAATGACGGAGAATTCGGTCGGCGGTTCAGAATTTGTAGAGGGAAACTTGGTTTAGGTTTTAGCATTGTTACCATTCCCATTAAATTATTTTCTTTCCTAATTTGACAGTGTTCTCCAATCCATTTCGAATTTTCAACTAATTTTCTATGAAATTAATTTAAAGTAGTAATTTATTTTGTTGGTCAGCTGGGTACTTAAAGGTACACATTTTTGGTTTTTGTTTCTCCAAACGGAAGTGTTTGTGTTGTACTTAAAAACGGTGGAAAACTTTCACATATAAGCGCAAACATTTTCATTTGGTAAAAGCTTATCCAAATTTTTTTGTCTTATTTATTTAAGTTAATCAATAATTTCGACAGGTCAAAATGACGTCGGTGATCTTTGATTGGTTTGTAAAGAAGGAACCTAAGAGATTGAATAAAAGTTGTGACTAAACAATTTTCAGGGGGTCTGCTTATAATTTTGTAAAATATTTGTAAGGAAAAGTGAGTTTTTTAAATTAATTTTTTGGTGTACGAATCATGTTCATGGGAAGTGAATCGATGTTGGGAGAGGCTGGGGGATGAACAGATTTATAGGACTGTCGACAATTTCTGTGATCTTCCCTTTGTAAAATTTGATTTTTTGTTTTTATTTATTTTTTTATGTTTTGACTGATTATAAAAATAATTCGGGAGAAGTGTTCTAATTGCTTCTTTCGTGATTGGGTTGTAGGAGAATTTTCGTTATGTCGATGGTCATTGTATGGAGTTGTGGCTCTAAACTTTTTTGAGTCGTAAATTTTGTTTAGGCTGCTATTTTCAGTTAGTCAAATGTTTTGGGAGGATGTTGACGCTCAGTTATAACCTCTGACCCCCTAGTTTTTGTGTTCTTATCGTTTTCTTTCCACTTCCGAAAGGTTATTTCTGTCTCGGAAGTCAGTCAGTCGTATTAGGCAAATGATCATAAGTATGATTGAGCATCTTCCTTTCTCCCTGTACCCGCTTTCTTTCTAGTCTCGATTCACTTCCCATTTTCATATTGTAACTTGTAAATTTTTTTCTGAATAATTTTATACTGTAGACAGTGAGATTTTTTTTTAAGTTGAACATCGACATTTTGTATGGAAGATAAAGAAAAAATTGTTTTTTGTTTATATTTTCGAAACTATAATTTTTGAGACTGCTTATCATTGTCGAGGTGCCATAAAAAAGCGAAGAAATAACTCGAACAACTGTATTTTGCACTGAGTTTGTAAGACTGGGAAAGAATCTACCTACCGGTGATCTTGAATTTGTTCAAAGATAAAATTTGTGTCTCTTTGATTGTTCAGTCTTCTTGGATAATAAATTGGGTGTTACGAAGGTTTTAAAGTCAAGTCGATTCAATTTTGATGTCCAGATCTTCTGTCAAACGCAATGGAATAGTACTATCATTTGGATCAACCACCTCTGTCACTTGAAATTTTTTTTTTGAAGTTGTGTGAAAATGAAGTCGATTCGCAATATTATTGACTGTATATACTGCTAGGGTCTCGTTTTATGCGGCAAATGTTTTTTTGCGTTTTTTCAAACAGTTTTTTTAAACCCTGCTAACTACCACCTGTCTTCAAGTATGAGACACCTTGTAGTTGGTCTGTCTAGTTGTGATGGGGATTTGGACTGGGAAACAGCCCAGCGTCTTAGCCCCAGGAGCTGATTCGGAAGCGAGAAATAATGTTGGTTTTGATCGTTAGTGAGGAGTGAAGGAAAGTAGGAAACGGGAGAGGGGTGGGGAGGAAAGATAAGGAGATAGGGGTAGTTGGTGAAGGGAAGATTAGGAAGAAAGTAGACGTAGAACTACGAGAGGTGTTAGTGAGGTTTCAAAAATAAAAGAATCGCAAAAGACCTGACTAGTGAAGTAATAGTTGTGAGTTCCAGCTTCCTACCACTTTCTGTGATAGATTCAGAAAAGCAGCTCATTTCATAAGTAATGCACACTCTAATAACGAACTCATTTCATTTATTTTGCACATTTCGGTGAGGGATTTAATGAAATTTTTTTTTAGGCGTGTTGCTGATGGAACAGATTTTCCTTAAGATGTGTGCATCACTGTAGCCAGTAAAAGTCTACCACTCGTCTAAAACGAATAGATGTTATTAGTTTACGTTTCTGGACTGTTAGGGAGAGGCCTGTGGTTGAGTGGTCAAAGCGCCTGGCTAAGGTCTAAGGTTCAAGCCCTGTCACAGCTACTAAAGGTCAACTATTGCTATATATATTTATATTAGCCCAGACTGATTTTATTGTCAGACCAGTCAATGCTCAGTCTTGTGTTCTATCTTCCAGGTTTACCTTTCCCTAGGGTCATTCGGACAAATCGTAATCCCCGATTGAAGTGTTAACAAAGACACGGAAACTCAATTAACTGGGTTTAGGTCATGCGATTGAGTTGACAGATCCTTTTAGAAAGTCATTTCCTTTCCTGTCAGATAACTTAAGAATAAATAAGAAAACTTCTTTGTTTTGTTTTTGGCGTGAGAGGATTTTTTGGCGAATTAAATTTATAAATCCTAAATTTCCCGTTAGGTGTCGAATATTTTATTTGATTATTTATGTATTGAATTGTTGAGGCGAATGGCGGAGACGTCTATCAAAATCCCGGTCCAAATTAGGTTTTCTTAAAGAGTTTTAACGTCGGATTAAATTTCTTAAATTTTATTATTGGCATTAATCTCGTCACTGATAAATAAAAATTGATTTTGTTTTTCGAGGTGAGTGGAACGGTACTGAAATGTTTTCGAAACGATTTTGCGCGGTGTCCGGTACTAAATAAAACGACTTCCTAGTTTGTTGTGGGTATTTAAGTCAGGGTTTGGCAAACTGTATGTCAGGACCAGCCAATACTAAAATCCATTGTTGTAAGAATTCGGTGTCGTGAAAAACAAAAATTTTTGACTGAACTGGAGTTAGGCTTTGCTATTACTCCCTGGTGATAACTGTACAACCAGTTTATAGAAAAAAGGTATTCGTGCAGAGATTGCGTAACATAATACGCAGTATCTTTACAGTGAACAATACTCTCTGATACTTATTTATGTTGAAAAAATTTTTTGGACATTTCGCCCACAACCAATCTTTTACAACACCATCCAGATCCAAGGGACCAATATTCTGCTTGTTTCAAAATCGTCAACCTGACATGCTTGTATATTCCACAAATTGCCTATAGTCCACACGAAACTCTTTCATTCTTTGAAAATTGCTTGAAGAATCTTTGCAGGCGTACAAGACTTTGGAAGAAAACTAAAATTCCGACTCTATGCAGGATAATCTGTTACGATCACATGACAGAAAAACAATCTATCGTCGGCATGATAAGAAAGTGAAAAACAAAACCTTACAGCTGTTGTTAAACACAACGGCGCATCCTATTGGCCTCGTTATTTGGTGTTGGAAGAAACTCATACCTGCTTTGAATCAACTTGAAGGACAGAAACTTCGTTGGATGTCTACGACGAATTCGAATAATCCTCATCCAGGTTTAGAACTCAAAATAGCCTTTGAAAAGCTGGGTAGATATTTCAAAGATGTAAAAACCAAAGTAGTAGTATCTTCAAGCAGAAAAACCAGAACTTCTTCCAACTCGAATAACGACAAATTCGAGGAAATGTCAGGAAAGTTTAGTTCGCTGAATTTTTTTGGGAATTTTTCTTGTTAGACTGTTATTGAAGAAGATAGAAGAAATCTGCTTTCACAGACAGAATGTACATGAATACGGTACTGTCATCATCAGTATAGAGCTCTTTTACTCTTACTGATACTCAAATAGTGATACAGTATTGCTGCTTTCTGGGATCTGTTATACCATCCTCGTCTGTTGTGAAGAAGGCAACAAAGGAACTCCGGGAAATTTGTGATTATGGTTAGCTTTATTTATCACTTGTTAGTCTAACTCTAATAACTATGAACGTATCTTTTCTCGAACCAGCCTGGTAACTACTACCTTGTAGGGTGCCTAACCACGGACATTTGAGAATTGTTAACCGGTTGCTATAAATGAATAATGTGCATTATATATGAAATAACCATGATTTTCAGGTCAAATGTCAAGAAAGAGATTAGAAACTCATTTTACATACACCCTACTCTCCTCCTTCACCTCTTTCTCTAAAGCGATCAAACAAATCTAATTTCCTGTGAGGCACCAGAAGTCTTTCACACATCCCAACATCGCCTTGGCATAATTGATCACGGCGCGAAATTAAAAACAATTTTAGGCGCGACCGTGTTTTTCACGAGGTCTCGACAAGGGGGCCTTTGAATTAATGAAGGTTGCAAGCCATACTCACCGAAAATTTGGACAACAAATCTCTGCGCCTTCGAATCTCCGATCAATCAAACAGCTTCGAGTTTTGTGGGCGCGATGATTTCCCTCCCATGCCCCTCGAAGGTATCTAGGCTTCTACTCTTAATAGAAACCAAAATGTTGGGGACATGAATAGAAATTGAGAGATGTGAGTATGGCTGAGCGTACGGAGGACTGGTCCGTTGCACAACCATCGTCCAAAGAGTGATGGCGAAGAATTTAAATCTAGATACGAGAGACAGAAAAGATTTATGAGGGAATCGAGGATCCGAGCTGTTAATGCCATTTTTTCTTTCTTCTCTACTTCTTTTCTTTTCTTTCTTTCCTTTCTGTTCTTCCTTCCAGAGAAGAATAATTGATTGGTATGAAGAATGAGAGCAAATGATATTTTGCTACCACGGTCGACGGTTTATAACTGACTCAAGAATTTTATCGATCCATACTTCAAAAGGAAAGAAAAAATGACTTAAGTACCTTTCAGGTTGTCTTCTAGGAGGTAGGAAGTGGATTTGTGTGCATGAAAAATAATACAACACTAACCTAATCGGAAAGTATTCATGAGTTAAGCATCCAGTCATTTTTATACTAACCACCGATGATTCGTCAACTTTGACATCGTCAGAGCAAAAAGGGTAAACAAAGATTTGGAACTAGAGGCAAGGATAGAGGTGAAAGAAATAGTGATAAGAGAAGGAAAGAGAATAGCACTAGAAACAGAGGGAGGACAGATCAGCATTGGAAACTTGTCCTTCCAGAAATCAAAGCCTCTCAAGTATCTGTTTAAATGATTTTTGGCGGATTCATTGGACTCCAGGAATGATAGTAGGCTGCCAAAACCTTAGTACTGTTGAACTGCTCGTGGTGTACGTGTTTGAGATGTTAAAGTTGACGAAACGTCGGTAGTTGGTACTAATACAAAAACGATTATGCGGTGTTATAATCCAGTTTTAATGTTTATAATTTCAGGTTTAGTCAAAAACTAGCTCTAATTCAACCGTCGAAAATGACAGGAAGTTGTGAAGTTGACAAAGAATCTGAGTAAACGTTCATTTCGTCCTAAATCAAAGAACTAACCCAACAATTAACCTAAAAATTAACATTACAAACTAGCAGAAAATTGGTTTATATCAGTTGGGTGTTTTTCTTCTGATTTTAAATGGTTGTTTTATTTTTCCAGCTCATGAAACTGGTCAAAAGCTCGAGCAAAAGCCCCAAATGCTCAAGATAAGACAGACTGTACATCCTTCCACTTCTACCTTCGCGCTCATGAACCACGAGTCACAACAACAAAAAATCCGATCTCTATTAACCGCAAGGAATTTGTATTTCTTAGGATATTTTATATCAGTGATGGAAGGAAATTACAAATGTTTAATGTTGTCTTTAGGAGAAACATAACAATGTCAAAACGTAACAGGAATAAAAATGAAGTTTTGCTTGAAAGTGCACAACTCAGATAACATCGAAGAAAGAGGAGAGAAAAAAATTTGTTTTATTTTGATTAAACGTCGTGTTTAACACTTTGTGTATTTCATATTGGCTCGCAATTAAACGTGAACACAAACACCACACGTGGTGTGTTTGACTGTGTGACAGACGTGGGTCCTTTTGTCTGGAATTTTTTTTTTGGACGAACTTTGAAAGGAATCGCGTCAGTTTCGTTAGCGTACAAACTAAACGAATTCCGATGCGATCTATGGCTCCTAACTCACCACGATCTCGTTCCTTGTAATTTTTGGTATCGTTCATGAGGACATGGTACCCTAAGGCTTATAACTATGTCTGGGAGTTTGTAACACTCGTGGACGTTAAGTTGAAACAGTGTTTTGTGTTTACTGTAGGCTACTAGTCTCTCGACATCGGTTTTGGTTTTATCCTTCCAGCTACTTTTCTCTCATCCAAATTAATTCTGCGTTTTTATTAAATTATAACATTTCCTATTAGACGACGATACCATCTTCCACATCATCAGGTGAGAGTTGAAAATATACAGAAACAAGGAAAGCTTAGTAAGTATACCAAACCCAACACTCAGAAAAAAATTGTGAAACCTTTACTCTCCGCCAGATTTGATCACCGCCGAAGAGCTGCTAACATAATGACAGAAAACCAGAAATCGCGAATAATCAGGTCTTAGGCACGTGAAGAAAATCAACACCCAACCTGCAGAAGATAAATAATTGGAGCAAGCCCACTACAGACATGGATAATGACAACTTATTGCCACCACCAACTGTCCATCTTCTTAAGACACCAAGAAGGCAGTTAAACCAGAAGCCAACCTAACAACTACAAATCGATGGGTTTGTTAGATACTCAAACACACAACTGGGTCATAAAAAAGTTTTCGAACCAAAGTCTGACACCTTTTAGCGAACCGTTCAATACCTGGACATACCGTAACCTCACATGTCACTTTGCCAAGAAGATAAACATCGATTCAGCATCCTCGGGAGCAGTGGGCCCTACTGGTCTTATTATAAAAGGAATCTTGAATCGATTACTCAAAAGCGACGTCGTCCAGCGTCATTGATCACAGATCTCTCTCTCTCTATGGAACATTTTTTCGGTAGGTAGGTAGGTAGGTATCATGTACTTATCGTCAAAATTTTTTTTTTACGTGACGTCAAGAATCTTATCGTAGCCAAAAAAAAAGAAAAGATTATTTGCGGAGATATGGTGGAGCTGTGTGCACGAGCTGCAAGTTGGAGGAAAAGTTGTCCAGGAGAGGCGTGAAACACGTGCCTGGAACACGGGCGTGCGAAACCAGAAGCGGCTTCCTTGTTTTCAGTTTTTTTAATAAACTTCGATCACATTAATCATAAGTGACGGAAATTTTTTTATAAATGTCAAGTGAAAATGTTGTCACAAAAAACAACAAAAATAAGTAAAAATTTATGCGAGTATACGTCCCCACGATCCGTTGGACCCTTTAAAGAGTGAAATCATTTTTTGGACTTGGTCAAGTTTGTTTACTCTTATTAACAAATCCGTTAATCATTTTTGCATCCACTTCGATCAGTGTTAGAAACTCATCAGAAATTGTTTACGTTTGGACCACCCTTGGAAATAAACAAAATGCTTATGGCTTTCGTAAAGTCAAGACTATTCGTACAGTAGCAACTTGGAGTAAAGAAGAAGGCCAAAGAGCTGGAGTGTTCTTTTTACCCCATGCTAACTGCCATCTGTCTCTAAGCGAGGCGTTAAGTAGTTGGTCAGGCTGTAACGGGGCTTTATATTCAGGGGCAGATCAGTGTTTCTCCCAAACATAGTAGCAAGGATAATAGAAGACCCCAAAAGTTGGATAGAATTCTCCGATTTCTGCAAGAAAGTCATGAAAAGAACGACGAGCGAGAACGCTAAGGCCAACCTCGCAAGAAACCCAGCCAACCCAGTCGTCAGTAAAACTGACGGAAACTTCAACTGAGGCAAAAGAAGCCGGAAAGTAAAGCCTCAAGGCGGGTCTCTGGACTTCCTCAATGCCCCAAAGATGCAGCGGTCAGGGGGGGGTTTTAGTCGGTAAGCCCTCAAGGAGAGTACGACACTACTTTTATATACGGGTGTCATCAGGTGTACATAAAGCATTTCTCCCTCCTGCGGGCGGAAAAAAATGTTGAGAGAGATGGAGAAAGAACTGTAAACCAAAGGAAAATATAGAAGAAAGTAAAACATACAAACAAAGATAATTCTGAAAACTGATGTAGAAAAAGAAAGAAGAGCAAGGAAAAGAGACAGAGAGTAGCAAAAGGAAATTAAAAAAAAGACAAAGAGCGAAGAAAAAGAAGGAGAAGGTAGAGGAGAGGAGGAAAGCAATAAATCCAAGGATACAAAACTGGAAGAAGTCAAAAAGAATTTACTTCGATTTGACAGGCGAGGACCTCAGATGACGATGGCACATATGGCCATTCTTGTCTTCTTGTCCTTGTCAAAATCCTAACGACATAATTTATCAACCTAAACTCCTCATCACGTGGTTTTCCTCTTAATTGTATCAATAAAAAAAACCTAAATTAATTAACCGTTATAGATTTTGGGGGTGAGGCGGGGGGGAGAGACTCTTTCGAAATACAGTTTCCATCGATCAATCCAACGAGAGCGTTCGTTCTATCCTGAGGCAGGACCTCTGACAAAATCTAGCTTTCTCCAATTCGTTCCGCAATTTTCGAGTCCTTCCCCGTAGGAGGTTATCAACGACCGTAGCTCACCTAACTCATTCCTTCGTCTTCGTCCTCTGTTCCTTTATACCATTAAATGTGTTGCTTTCTTCCTCCAGTTTTCCTTGATTCTCTCAAATTTTCTGAACATTCTTCTTCCGGTTTTGTAAATTACACCGGTATTCTCTGACGGTCCAGAGTTGTTTTCCTTCTTCTGCGCTCGTTTTGTTTTCTTTCTTCTAGTTAGTCATTCAAAGTGGTTTCACTACCATTCTCGCTCATCATGGAGGGGAAGATAGAGGCAAAGCGACGCCCAGAAAGAAGTAAAGCTTCATAGCTTAAGAACCTTAATGGCCCTTGGGGGAAATAAGGGGAAATTATATTATATAATATAGTAATATAATTACGATCTTGTTTTTCCTAGTTACTGTTTCCTTTTACTCTCCTCTCACTAGTCTGTATTATGCTCTTAACCCAATTCTTAGACATATCTTGTTACTTGGGCTAAGGCACTGGTCTGTTTCTTTGATAGAAAACTGTTTGATGGTAGCAGCTTCTTGGTGTATCTTATTGGGGTTATTAGATGATAAAAAAGGCACACAGATCAGAAAAATGTTTCAGAAGAACAAAGTATAAGACATTTGGCATGTGGATACCTTGTCACCATCCTAGTCTGAAACTAAAAACCCAATTCAAGGGAGAAGGTTAGTCAGAATATTGAATCAAACCGTCAATACATGTCAGTTAGCTGAACATAGTATAAGCTTTTTCAAACAAAGAGGAAGACTATCACATTCACAAATACCAAAGCTCCAAGTTTGAAGTGACATTGTCTCATTGATCCAAACGGTCAAAAATCTCTGTGTCGACTCAGACAGAAAATTAACAGTCAAGCGTAATAGCAAATTATGAGCCACCAAACCATCACAACAACGTGCTAACGTCTCTTAATTAAAGCTTTCGGCCCCCGAGCATACCAATCAATCAGTTTCGTACAGAATAACGAAAAGGACACCGAACATACTTTCTCAATAACTCAAGCCACTCTTCCCTCTCCTCTCAATCTTATCGAGTTTTAGCCCAATCAGGAACAGAAAAAATCTCGTTTGCCATAATAATAATAATAATAATGGGAGGGAGGAGGTGTTCGGTTGAGGTGATTGACTTTTATTTTAATACAGGGCTCACCCGGTTTGGCCTCGTTCGACTGTTAGAACAATTAACTTTTTTCTTTTCTTTTTAATACTTAATGCGATTAATTAGATGATTATCGGTACTTTTATGTTTGTTAATAATCCAGCGCAAATGTAATTTTGGCTATTAAACGAATGGAAATCAAAAATAAACTTTTTAACAGTTGCCGACTTTCCGAAACATAATCACGGAGAGAGAGAGAGAAGGATCAATTACTTTTTTTAAATTATAATTTTACAACAATTTATTGGCCTTTAGCCTTAGACGAAAAACAAAAACAAAAAACAGTTTTTCGGCTAACCAGGTTGATGGGAAATAATATTAAAATAAGACAAAATTGAGAATGTAATTAACAAAAAATAAAATGAGAGAGAGAGAAAGGGGTTTCTGAATGAAACTCGAGCCTTAAAAGCAGAAATTAAAGAAAAAATGGAGACTGTCCAAAAAATACAGAGAAAAGACAACATTTTTTGGACATTTTGAATGCGATTTGTGTTCCGCCTCCCTCTCTCTCTCCTTCTCCTTCGAGAACTAGAACCTTAACTTGAATTTGTGTTGCATTTTGACTCCTGTTATACGCTGGAAGTATTAATTTAATTTCTCCCATTTAGTCCAAGTGTGTATTACTTTTGAAAGAACATGCCTTCCCAAAATGGACGTGTTATATTAATAAAATAAATTTTTGATTATATAGGCGTGCATTACTTGTGAAAAATATCCTTTCCCGTATCCCGCCTATGGATTTGTACTACTATACATTTAATATGAAAGTGATTGAAGTTCTATAATTTATACAGTATACACATATAAAATGTTTGGGTTTATCACAAACCGTGTCACTGTCCTAGCAAAAACACACAGCACTCAAAACACGAAACACTACCCTGGTAGTGCTCTCCAGGCTGTATTAGCTGAATGTGAGACATTACTGCTGATTCGCGTTTTGGAGAGACTTAGTTTAACATAAAGTTAGGCTAATAACTGCACTCGTCAGCAATCAAGTAAATTTTTTTTAAGTCATGAGGTATCGAAGAGATACTGAACAAAGCACAGGAAATGGAGACCGGAAATACAAGTTTCCCCAGCAAAATCTTCATTATTTTCGAATTCTTTGAAAAGTGAATTCCAAACTTCTCCAAAACCCATCGATTCTAGTTCTTTGAATGACAGACGACGGTTGTAAGTTATATCTGACAAACAAATAGCTAAGAGAAAGTACACTAATTAGAAACAACTAAAAATTTCTAAAAACGTTTACAAAATTCGAAAACCGGAAATCGGGATCAAGAAATGTCTTCCTCTATAGTTTTCGTGTCAGATACGACCTTCCTTATTACCTTCTACAATCGCAGTCATTTCGGGAACACCCTGTATAACACGAAGGCGGATTTTTACGGAACAACAAAAAGCTTAAGCCGAAAATCCGTTCCGAGTATGTTGGTAAGCTTGTTACGTGTCGGGCCACTTCCTGTAATATTAATTAGGTGAGGTAATCGAATATGTCCGCCGCCGTGAAATCAAGTTACCTTAATTAAGCGGACCGCCGATGTGTCACTCTTAATAAATTTATTAAAAATTTTGATTTGATTTCCTTTGTGACACTGACTCCGGTCGAGGACTGTGTCCAACATTTTGTCAAATTGGTTTTGGTTCTCCAACCGTCCAGGACAGAAAACATGGGATGAGAGAGAGACCCATGAAATTTATACTACGAAGAGCTTTTTGATTGGGGGAATGAGAGGCGAAGGTGGCTAGTCATCTCGAGAACGAGATTCTGAATTTTGTATGAAACGCGATACGTAAACATTTTGAAAGACATTTTGACAGATTAATGACAGACGGACATGAAGACATTTAAAAGAAAAAGATTATCACATTTGAAGATGGAAGTAGAGAAGAAGAAGAAGAAAACGAAATTACTCTGAGGATGGTAATAAAATTTGGTGGCACATTAAAAAAGAGATTTTTTCTTCTTCCTTTTACGATGTATTTATTGGTCAGTTTTAAATGTTTAAACTCGGAATCGTTGGCAAAAGAATTTCCAACAAGAAAAAAACACTTTAACACTGCTTACGTCACGAAGGAATTAAAAACGGAGGATGAACGCGGAAAACGGTCAAAACGGACATTATGACACCGTCAAGAACATTCCGCCGCCGGCTTTACAAAAAAAAAAGAAAACAACAAAGATTATTTGATTAGCATTCTGTCTAAGTACGATCAGGTCTCTTTTAATGCGTTAGACAAACTCCTGAATAAAAATCGCAGTAAAAAAGACTCCAAAATCGCACAAATCCAAAACTTGATTGTTCGAATTAAGCAAAACCGAGCTGAAAGGTCATTTGTGACCTTGTGGGGACTACACGGTGGGGCTTCCCAAAACTAATATGATAAAGTACTATAATAATATAAATATTTATATGCATGCCTTTAACTACTAATAACTGTCTAACCGACTTCTCTCGAACTTTGATGGTCGCTATGGTTGACTCTAAGATTTACGGAATGTGTCTACACGATTGACTCAAATTGACTGCCTTTGAACCTCAAATTTCTTATTTAAAGGGCGCAATCCTTATTCAGCAATCACGGACCCAGATTTTCGGCTTGGCTGGGTTCTTATTCAGCAACCACTGACGTGGTCCTCTTTAATCAGAGCAATCCTTCTCTGTACAAATATAATCTGGACCGGAAAGTAGTATCGTATATATGTTACGGTGAGAGTATTAAATGGGTCGAATATATTATATATATGGACATTATTTCTCCAGTCGAATTTCTCGGAAGAAAATTTTTGTGACATGGTTGCACTGCCAACCATGTCACAAAAAATTTTTCGCTAACTGCAATAGTTTCCGAGAAATTCGACTGGAGAGATTAAAATGGTCCACCCTGTATAATGCCTAGCGATTATTCATAATCACCAATATATCATACACCTACTTTAGGCAATGTAACAATTCCCGTCAGTCCAAGGAAAGAACTTACTAAAAATCCGGCATTCGCCTTTATATTGTTCTCACACTCACATCCAGATCTGTATGACTGTCTAACAACTTCCGTTTTATTTATCACCACTCTGTGTGATGCTTCAGTTTCATTCTCCTAACCACATGACATCCCATCGCAATATTCTAGATTTAAAGCCTCCAACTACATCAAACTACGACCATAAGAAGTTGCTCTACCCAGTCTTGGCTATTCAAAGTCTGTTAACATCTTCTCCTCACTCATAATGAGTACACAAATCTCGTCTAAGTGTACCATTCCGGTGCTCATACATATATTTCAGAACCAATTCCACATCCTTTCTATCGTGAGAAGTGAACTTTTCAAAGTCTAGTCAGTTTCATCAAATACAACTAATTCGAGGTTTGCACCTTGAACTTAACTCATTTCAGGCTTGAAAGTTAAGACGAAGAAGAAGAAGAAGAGGAAAAAAAAGGCAGCAACACATGTGGACTTAACATGTCATTAAAAGTAACAGGCCATAACGTAGCTAACATAAACGCATGTATTGCATTTCATATTGTTTAGCAGTCATGCGAATACACATTAGTGTCAGGTAATGAGACAAAATTAACTTGGCGGCTAATAATTTGCATGTTGCATGTGTGGGCGTTGTCGTCTTTCATTGTCGATACTGTCATGGGAACTTTTTGAGAATCATTTTCGCTTCGAACCAAACGATGAGTTTACCTGATAGAACCGGAAGGCCGGTACCTTATCTGCTAAGTTTCTAGAACTGCTTTGCACCATTTTGATGATATCTCTGCGTATTTTGTGGTTTTAGTTCCACCTGTATTCTGTTTCTCTTCTTTGTCTTGCATTAACTTCACCCTCTTCACTTATTTTAATATTTTCTTTCTACTCTTACTTTCCTATAACTACAACCGTTTGTAAATAATCTGCTTAATGCTGTCATTGAGGTTCTGGAAGACCTGCCGGTGAAAGCATTACTTTTCGGGGATCGGGAATCGTCCTTCTGACTCTTCTGTGGTTTTGTTTCTCTCTTCTAGATTCTCTTCTTTCTTGGTTTTCCTTGTCGGACGCGTTTGTCGTCTTCTTTGGTTTCTAGGACTCGTCGGCAGAGGTTTTGGAAGACACTGTCCATGTCGAGAAGTGGAAAGGTTTGCTGAAGTTCTAATCGTTCAAAAGCTCAGGCTGGGAATCGCACAAAAGTGTGTTTTGAGGATAACTACAACCTTACTCTTACTTACTTTCCTATTAACTTTATGTAACTATAACCTTTTCTATCACTTTATATTTCGTATAACTTTTATCATCCCTGGTGCTCTGACAATGCCAACAGTCATTGACGAAATATCGTTTATCCGTAAAAACATGACGCGGTGTATAACCCAGTATATAAAGTATACAGTTTTAAGCCATCTTTAGGGACTGATGTAGAGTGTAATAAAGCTACTATCAATCTCAAAGCTTCAGAAACTATGTTAACACCTAGTTTCTGTCGTTTTCCTTTCTATCTTCTACTCTGTCGTTAAATGTTTTGGGTACTTCCAGGCTTTCATGTCAACATCACTACGATAAGTGCAACACCCAAGCTCTTACACAGTTTCGATGATTTGGTATACTTATTCACTGCTGTCAGTTATTTTCGGTTACTAAAGAGGGCGGAAGGCTCAAAGCTCTCAAAACTATAATAAAACATTCTCACCTTCTCAAATTTCTGACTAATCATCCCAACACTAAAGAAATCAGAGGCACCAACAGAATTAACAAGTCATTTGAAATTCTTGCGAGCTTTATATTAAGTTCTTCCATAATGCCGTAAAGGCAAAGATAAAAGAGAGACCTTGAAAAGACTTAGGCCAAAAGATTTTCCTTTGTTTTCAAAGAGTTTACCCCCTTCACACCTCCCTCAGATTTTTCTACAAAACAAGGTAAAAGACTTTGTTGTCGTGATCCGTCAAAAATGAGTGATCGAGTTTCACAATGAACGCTGACGATTGTTTCGGCCTACGCCCGCGTACAAGAACCCGGGGTCGTTAATTATACAAAATGGAAGTTAACTCGAATATTAAAGTAGTATTGGTGGATATGAACGGAGTCATTACATGCTCAATGCCAGTCATAATGTTCTTCACAAATAGCATTGGTTAGAAGCCACTTGGACCGAAGTTCCATTGGATCCTTTCTTCATTCTCAGCCCGCCTAGAGTCATTAATCATCTTCCGTGTCTTTCTGTCATCTACTATTTCCACAACTCTTTATTTTATTTACGTTTCTCTTTCTGTCTCTCTCTCTCACACTATCTTTAATATGTTATCCGGGATTTAAATCGCCTTGGCGAAATTATGTCAGACTCGTTCCTTGTTCCAGCTATAATTTATTGGTTTTGGATTCAGAAGACTGAACGTCGGTCTTTCAGCACATAATATCAAGGTCCGATTGGTTTGTCGACGTGTTTCCGGTTGTCTTAGAGCTTTTTGTCGGTTTCAAATGTCAACTTTCCTTCAGTTGTGTGGTTTTATTCATTATCACTCTATGAGGTGTCTGTTCGATCCAGTCATGTGGCTCTGTTTTCTGGCCGACCGCATAACTTCAAATTCTCTCTTCAATCAGTCACTCAATTCAACAGTACTACAGCCCTGTGTGGCCTCTATTACTCCCTATTCATTGCGTATATCCTCCAGGTTTGGATTCGAAGTGCTCAGACGTCTTCCCGGACTCTGTCTTCCCATCTTAAGTTTGAGTGGTCTACTCGTCGCTTCTCTCGGGCTTTTCATTAGAGATCCTGTTTGCTTCAAGAGTCACATTCCTTCATGGGCCTAAACATTTGCCGAAAGTTTTTCTTCTCAAAAATTCCAAGGAGTCTTTCGTCGGACTTCGTGAGTGTCCAGCTCTTCAAATTTTACATTAAAACTGGCATCACCACCACCTTGCACAGGAGGATCTTGGGTTTCCTGCGAATCAGTTTAAATTTTAGACGCTTCCTGAGACCATAGTAACACCTCGAATTCTCTCTTCACCACCAGAATATTTCTCGCCCTCGAGCCAAAGTTCATAAACCAGAGCAATATCAAAGCATTCTTTTATCAACCACGATAGGTCCACGCCCAAAATTCTCAAGAATTTAAGACACACCCCGATTCATTCGCAATGAACTTTAAAATTAAAAAAAAACACAACAACAAACAATTTAAACTATAATCTTAATAACGGAGCCAATAAATAATTAAACCGCCCAAAATTTGAAACACCGAATTAATAAAATAAAAAATTCCTCCCTTTGGGGCCTTTAGGGGTCTCAACCATTTTTGTGTGTTTGTGACCGTTCCTAATCGACAGCTTGACAAACAAAGTCGCAAGTATTACCCTTTATAACAATACAAGAAATTTGGATACCGGGAAAAGGGACGGGGGCGGTGGAGAAGGAAAGCCAAATCGCCTAATCGGCCATCGTCCTTGTTTTGTTTTCTAAATGCGATCGAAGGTGTTTCTTCTCACATAATTCTTCCACTCGATCGTTACAAATCGCCCGTGACATTCCGCCAAAAAAAAAAATTTTTTTCTAATTCGAAGCAATAAAAATAAAATTAAGGTTTTGAACTTTTAGTATCCTCGCTTAAATAAATTAGCAACAAATTAAATCATCCGCTCAACGCATAAATTTTATCTAAGCCCAGGTGGAGTAAATAAATAAATAAATAAAAGGTCAGTTCGTTTTTCTCATTTAAATCGTTATTTAATTGCTTTGGGAATTTATTAATTGGCCTAATTTATCAAGTAAACAATAAAATATTCGCTGAATAGCAATTCTGAGTAAGAAAAGCGCAGTCACTTCCGGTTGTTATTGGTTTTATTTATTTATATTATTATAATGACTTATATTGACTTTTCTCTGCGATGAATAATCAAAACTACAGGTACCGTTATAAAGTTAGCCCGAAGTAAAAACTTCCAAAGCTCTGATTTCCCAATTAATATTCGAGATCCTTGAAATGTTGCCATTGAGTTTGGACCAATAGCTTTACTTATGGGAACGGGGTAGGAGTTCGAACCTGTTGTGCGCAAGAGTGAAAAGCGGAGCTAAAATTATAGCTGAGTTTATAGTTATAGTGGGTTTTATTCCTTTTACGCCCTTTTTTGGGTATAACAGGATACGGGAGGAGGATTTGAACTCGCGACTATAACTTCTTAGTCTGGCACTCGACTCATTACACCACAAACCTCCCGCAACCGGAAGAAATATCTTATATATATGTCACGGTAAAAGTGATTAACCGGACGAATATATATATAATTCTCAGGGATTGCTCATAATCATGTGACAGATTAATGAACAGTTACCGTCTAGTTAATAAAATATCCAACTCGTTTTGGGGAAATCAGTAAAAGTTTGCTCACGTGTTTGGCTGCTGTCAGTTTTCTGACAAGAGGCAACCAATCTAAAGAACTGTGCTCCTTAGGAACAGTGAACGAATTTCCCAACAAGAAGCGGCGAATACATGAGAAGAAGTGACAGAAGCAAAGCATCTCCGCAAACTCTGACTACATTCCCATTACAATTTGGATGTTTTATAAACTAACCGGTAAATGTGATAAATAGTCAATAATTTGTCACTTAGACGAAGAAAGACCTCGTGGCTGAAAAATCTACGAGTGGTTTCACATGGACTTTGCCTCAAAGTTTTGAGCAGACGCCTTTGAAATAGCGATCGGCATGATGATTTCCAATCTCCGTCGCGGAGATGTACAAAGAAGACCAAGCTTAGTTGGTAGTTATGAATACTCGCTTGAAATTGTATATATTCGACTGGTTTATTACTTTTATTGTAACATATATGTCTGGTGTAAAGCACCCAACCGATATTATTTTTCGGTTAAAGTAATAAATGATCTATTTGGTTAGTTACAGATTCTTTCGTTCTAGTATATATTATTCATTACCATTTCACTCGAACCCTTAACAAAAGATTAATAAGCGCGAAGGTACTTGTGGGACTTGAAAGCTAGAGTTCAGAATTAAACTCACATGACAATGGTAGCTGTTCTCTTAGTAGAAAGACTAACTTCAGATTCCTTCGTTACCAAGTATATCACCAGAAACATTTTAAAATTATAACCTACAAGAAAAAGAAGGAAATAAAGACTGAGAGCACGAACCAATCGTATTAAAAGAGGAGAACACAACGCCAGAAAAATTTTTCCAAAGCTCAAACAAGACAAAGACCAAAACAAATACCAAGAACAAAGAAAGGGAACGAGAAACCTCTCAGCAAAATCACAAGACCCATAATCAGAACATGAGTATGGAGTATAAAATAAGACAAAGACAGCTTCCCTCACCTCCATCACCAGGCAAAAGACTACGAATCTAAATGAAGACAGTTAAATCCTTTAACAAACTGCCAATGGGCGAAACACCTCTCAATTAACTCAAGCCTGCCTCTCACGAAAGGTTCATTATTTAGTTTTTGATTTCCCAAAAAAGGCGGCGGTGGAGGATGGGAAGGGGGAAGCATTAACATTTGTAACGAGCACCTCGTAAAGTGTCGACGGCGACCGCGCATTAATTGCTCCAACTCAAATTTCCAAAATAGAGACCCTGGGCCAGGGAAATTTGGCCGAGTCGCAAAAGCCGTAAGGCACGAAATAACATTACTCGTGTTTTATAGTGAGTAATTATAATAATCAAAAAGGAAACGTCTAATAATTATGCTCGCGTTTTATAACTTTTATAACTATGAGCCTACTTATTAATATCGCTAATTACAAAGCGCCGACTACAAAAAAAAAAATCTCGCTGTTTGGACCGAAATCTCTGGAAACTGGCGGTTCCTCCTTGACTTGTAGAAATTACTTTCTTAATTGCTCGCAAATTAAATTGTAAAGCGAGCACACGTAAGTGTCGATTTCCGGCTTTTTTTCTTACTCTTCCTTCAGAAACTCGAGAATTTTTATTTATTTACTACGCAAGAGGAATGTGGAAGACTTCAGTTACATGACTATGATAGTAACACTTGACAGGACGATGGTTGTGAGACTGAAAAGTGAGAGGAGGTTTGAGATTTTCACAGCTTTTACCAATTATGTTAGTCCTGTTCTTTTGGCCGTTCAAATCAACAGGGGCTAAAGAGTAGAAAGGATGTGGCAACCCGCTATTATATCTTTCACCGCCCAAATACCTGATTCTGGTACGCGACACCGTGCACTAAAATTGAGATACCATCTGTCTCAGTTATGCAAATTAATTCACGAAAAAAAAATAAATTACAACATCAGAAAGAAAGAGAGAAAAGCGAGAAACGTCCAAAAAAGAAACCCCTGGCAAGCATCTGGCAAAAGAAAACAAAACTCAAATTTAAATTTGAATGGGATGTTCCGGTTCACGAGTTTCAGTTTCTTTTTCTCAAA
Source organism: Columbicola columbae (assembly GCA_016920875.1). Classification (NCBI taxonomy): domain Eukaryota; kingdom Metazoa; phylum Arthropoda; class Insecta; order Psocodea; family Philopteridae; genus Columbicola; species Columbicola columbae. The sequence goes on along the minus strand of JADMLL010000001.1, from coordinate 3,931,960 downwards.
GAAAACCGGATAAACTTGAAACTTTCGAAACACCTCTGTCCCGTTAAGAAATCCATCTCACGACGAACAATAATTAAGGATGCTGTGTGTTGGCCCGGCAGCCCCGAAAAAGAAACCAGATTCCCTTTTTTTGATTCACAATCCAAAACAAATTCGCTTTTGGAACACTACAAAAACCGTCAAAACATATATTTAACTCAACCATTGTTGTCCTTCGCCATTTTTTTCATGTTAAATAAAAAAAAGAAAAAAAATTAAAATGAGCGTCTATTCTCCCAGAAATCGTGACTAATTTTTTAGGAGATAGGATTTCAAAAACTAGTTTGTTCAAAACGTACCAGCGGGATCCGGAGTGTCTTAGGCCCTTTTGTTAATCAAATTTTTTTTTTGACTAATTTCTTTGGATGCAAATTTTTGAAAACCTGTCCAATGCTTTGTGGTAGGATAATGCGGTTTCGTTTTCCTTTCTGATTGTCAGGTAGCCTGACTTTGTCAAATCTCTGGGTTTGACGTTTCAAATTCACCTTTTTCCGAATTCATAATACCTAATTGGTTATTCACTGATAATTATTGGGACATTAATGCGTCATTTTCGTTTATTTATGAGTCAGGTTGAACGAACTGTTTTTGAAAGTTTGCGTATTATCCGTCAGATACAGCCACAGATGTTGTTTGTCGGTTATGTAGCTTTCGGCAAGTTCTAAAACACAACCATCCTCAGGATCGTGTCGTATCAAGTGTTTTAACCGAACTTTTTCAAATTTGTGTGCTATGATTATGATAGGAGCTCCCTGTACTTTCTAATCATTTGTTTGGCCTGGTATTTAACGCAGGGTTTCATGGGAGTGATGCAGGACCTAGTAAATCAACTGCGACAGGAATAATTTCTATTCTTACTCCTATTGTAGCTTAAAAACAATAATAATTAGTGATGTTAGTAATTAACTATTATTCATTATTACTGATGAGCTTTAAGGTGCTTGTGTAGTGTACCTCTTGGTGAGCTTTATATAGTCAAAATGGTGGCGGATGTTCGAAAATTTTTAAGAAATTTTTCTCCTTGTTAACTACCTCCAATCCTGTGCATTCACTTTGATTTCGCTTTCATTGATTTCAATAACTCTTCATCCTTTCACTTTGCTGATTCCTTCTCTTGTGTCCAGGTGCTATCTCCTTTCTTCCAGGTACGGGTGACCAGGTTACCTACCAGGTAATTATTCAAGATGAACAAAATTAAAATTTTTGGGGCATTTTAAAAACATATCGAGCGGAAGTAGAAGGTACTCGACAGCAAAGGAAAGACTTCATATCTGCATTGGTGGAGGCGAACCAGCTTGATTTTACGATGCCCAAGTTGATGTGGACATTCATGAACGGCTATCTGTTATCTTGGATTAGTTTGATATGGTGTTGCTCCTGATCACGCCGACGTGGAGAACTTCATCAACACGTTTTAAGAAAAGTGCTTAAAGTTCTCAAGACAATTTCATTTGTTTGCTAAAGACATCAGGCTTGAAGACTTACAGCGTTTTATTGGCCTATGGAGCTGAAGAGGATAGGAGATTTAAGGTATACCACACTGACAGAACAAAATAAAGCGCTAAATTGATTTCTCGGCAAAATACGCCACTAATTAGTTTCCAACCCGATATAATAAGTTTAAACTACAAATCAACTACAAAGCCATAAATCTTTCTAATCACTGGTATCAATGCTTATCAAATTAGTGATCGGAAATAACAAATAATTAATTGTGTATTACCGAATTTATTTGTTAAATTATGATACTGAATTGTATACTGAATTGCTGACTCTTTTTAGTTATTGGTAAGAGTATGAGAGAGAACTGCATACCAAGCAGAGACATCAACGAAGCCTGATCCTCTCTCCTTAACTTTAAACATTTGGGGAAACTGCCCCAACTGAAACTGGGAACAGTGTCTAGAAACTTGTACATAAGTAAGTGTGTGTGTTCCAAAGGCCAAAAACTCCAGAATTTGAGCCGAAATTCGGATACACATGACCCCATATCAGGAAAAGAACAAACACTGTGGAAGTCTCAAGTCACTTTCATAACCAAATTCTAAAATTGGTGCAATGAGCCCCACACATCAAACTATGCTGCATATCAACTTGAGATGGTGTCCCGTTTCGAGGAGAGCCTAAGGCTTACTTTTTGATCAGTGTCCGATCGACATAGTTAAATGCGCGCCGTCTTCAATGTTACGCAACCAGTGCTCACCATTTAGCACTCAAGGCTTTAAAAATTAATATACATACATTATAAGAACACGGATTGTAAATTACTATAAAAATAAGTAATTTATAGCATAGATACTGCTCATCAAAACTATTTAACTCCCCCTTCGCGGTGGAATTTTAAAAAGGAAAAAAACGACAGGACAGATGAGACTCGGGTCATTTGGCCTTGGACCTTGGCATAAAATAAACTTTGCACTTATAAATTAAAATGTCCAATCGACCCTGCAGGAAAAGTCTTAATTTATCTCTTTCGGTCATAAATTGTGAAAATTTAATTAAAAAGAATATGGCGGTGATTAAACGGGGAAGAGTGGCGGTGGAAGAGCGGGATGTTTTTATGGATAAACATCGAATTTCACTTGAAAATCCTTCACGAATTCTTCTAGCTCATTTGGATGTCGTGACGTAACACAAGATACCAACAACAACAACAACCGCCAAATCATAAATCTGTTCTCTTCCGGTTTCTGTGTTCTTTACGGGGGAAGGGTGGGGGGACAGAAAGCTGTTAGAGAGTAGGGTCTTAGTTTATGGATTTAAATCATTATTACATTAGGTGTCATACTAGAGTCATGCGAGTTTGGCTATATATCGTCTCACTCAGTTGGTGGGTTTCTGATGTGTTAAGGTTATTTGTTTGTTGTGCCTAGAAAGAACCTTTTTGTCTCTAACATTCTTTTTGAAGCTTGATGCTAATCCTGGAGCACCGCCGTTGAGCATGATGTTCCAGGAGACTCGGCTTTGTGTTGCCTGATTTGTTCTTTACTTTCTACTTCATGTCGAAAGTTCTAAATTCGCGAGTTACTGTCTTTCTTCTTCTTGAGCAGTTTCCCTTGGCCCTCGTCTTCTGTCCACCTTAGTAGTGAGTATACTTCAGCAGAAGTTGTTAGATACCCTTGGTGATTCTAGAATGGTGGTTGGGATGCCTTTTGCGATCAGATGCGGGAGTACTTTTTCTGGAGTTCTTACCAAGTTGTCCAGGCGGAGCATTATTCTTGTGTACAATCGGCTGTTTCCTCTTCTCTGGTGCAGTAGTCGGTGTCTCTTCGTATACGATGAAGTAAAGTGTTGAAGAACTCATATTCAATGAATATTCTACGTCAGAAGGAAACGCTTCCTCTTCATCGATTCTTGCTACAATGAGTTTCTGTGCAGCTTCCGATTCTTGTAGAAATAATTCTTTGTTCTCCCTAAATGATCTGGATCGAGCAACATCCGATGTCTTTCACACGATACCTGTTTCCTTGGTTTCTTCTCATGATAGCGACATGTCCATGATTGACCTGAAAGCAACCTTAATTACAACCTCAATCTTTCAAAAGAACGCAACAGCAAAACCCTCTCCGAAATCCCATCTACAAAGCGTAACCTAATACACCAATAACTCAAAAAAAGCCTGAAACACCACGTGACACTGTCCTAATTTTAGTCAACACAACGCTTCTAAACATCTCTTGTAACCTCATTCAAATATTTCAAAAGACATTAAGAGAGAGAGAGAGAGAGGCAGAGAGCGAGTAACGTAGCAAAGTTATCAGTGTTGAATCAGGAAAATTAATAATTTATTTATAATTTATGTTAATAAACCCTTGTTTAAATTTTCAATAAATAACACGCAACAACAAAAACTTCTTATTATGCTTATTCAGTTTCACTGAAGGAAAAAAAATTTGCCCTCGGATGTCAAGTTCGAAAACGGACATCTGTCCATCCCGACACAAACCCGAGACATTAATAAATTCATTATTAATCATTTAAATTTTCCACATGGAAAGAGATGAATAAGAAAAAAGGACGTAAGTCATCAGCTATCGGGTTTATGAAATTATTTCTTTGATAAGAAACGACCTTGCCAACCTCCTCTCCATACCGCACCACCCAACCCAAAGCCACAACGAATATTCAGGGAAAACGAGTCACGGATTCTAAATCTGTTGATTTTTAAAATATTTCAAGATGGCGGGATTTTAATAAAATGATTTAATATCAATCGAGCAGACTACTCGTTCGTCCTGTTTAACGTAGGAAGAGTAAGAGTGGTCACAAATGCAAAAAAAGACCGCAAACGGGTGGCTGGAAGTCGGGTCAGAACTTGTCTGCAGAAAACAGGATACCAATGGGGACCTGTTGTTCACATCCAGTTCGGTTGCACTTTTGATTTTCCAGTTTTTTCGGTTTGAAAAATCCCGATCTCGCCTTACCACTTCTCTATTTCTGTTTTCCTTTTCCTCTCTCACTTTCAGTTTATGATCCAAGATATAATAAACCAGATGGATTTTTACGGTTTTCTGGATTCATTTGTTTTTTGCTTTTTCTCTCTCTCTCCTCTCTGGTGAATTGTTTTGTTGATGATGTGGAAATGTATATCGTTAACAGGTGTTAAGTGTTTTAGAGAGTGAAATTAAAAAAAAATTGAGGTTATAATGGTGTTAGTGGTGATGGTGGCGGTGGTGGTGGTAGTGTTGAGCTCGAAGTTTTCTCTCACATTTTTGAAAACTGCCCGGAGGTAGAGAACTCTCCCACTTCTGACAAAAGTTGCACAACTTTTTCTTTTCTAATTTAAGCCATTTTGTTTTATTTAATAAGACTGGACTTGGTGACTCCTTGGATAAAATAAAACTCCATTCTAAAAATGGATATGTCATTAACTGATATCTAAATTTTTTTTGGAAGAAAAGTCTTTTAGGAAAAGTGTTCCTTTAATGTGTGAATGTCACTATCAATCCTAATTGGCTGTAGAATAATTTGCTGCACTGGTTTTGATGGATGAGGTCTTTTTTCCTCCTCCACACTGTTTCAACTCAAATTTTCGGAGTTGAAGTGTAACTGTTTCAGTCAGCTACCAATTATTAAATGTTGTAAACCTTGAAAAGAGTTTTTGGGGAAAGGACAATGACCAAATCGAAGGAAACTACTGTAGGTGAGGAACAACAGCGGAAAAACAGGCCGGATAATTATTAGTCAGGTAGCTAAGCTTTTTTGTCGATTCCAACCTTCCGGTTTCACGAATGAGGTTGAAATAGTAAGCATTAGTCACTAGAGGGATGTCGATGTTATACTCAATAAACTGAATAATTTCTAGTTCAAGCTAATTACAACATTTTTTTAGCGATCGCTAACAGATAACTTTGAATAAATTTATCTATAAACGATCGTGACAGTTTTCTGGAATGATTTCAATTACTACCCGATCTAGTCAAGTACCAGTTACGACCGAACAGCTTCTGTGAATCACTTGGTTTCAAGTCGACCGTTTAACCTGTGACCAAAGACCATTTGTAGGTCATGTGACGGGTCTAGAACGAGCTAAAAATAGAAATAGTCGTTTTACAATACGCAAGGAGATTTGATGAAGTTTGAAACTAAGACAGTTCAAAAATCAAAACCATCTTTCATCAAGACCTCACAAAAACAGAGAGACCCACTGTACAGAAGAGTTTATAGCCCCAACGACGACTACAACCCAGACAACCTTAATCCAAGATTAATAACCTCACCGACTTCAGGACAGTTTCTAATAGAACGGAATCCAACGTCCTTATGATTTATCGCCTCTTTTTTATTATTATAAATTAGGCTAATTAGAAAAAATACCTTTTAATTAAATATAGTTGTGTGAGTTTAAATTTATCATTCGGCACCGACATTTCGAAAAGTCTCCTCATTTCCAAGACGAGGTGATTTACGATCAGAAGACAGTTAATTACTGCTAAATCGGAACGCGTCTTACAAATTTTTAATAGTTATAAATGACCCCGTTAATATAAATTAATTAGTAGAAAATTATTAACGAAACTACTAAGGGACACGAAAGCGGGGGAACACCAAACCGAAACGAAGACCCATTTGAATGTGATATCTTTGGGAAAAGCTTGAATGAACTGCATTTTTGGTATTAGTTTGAACTAGAAAGTCGTGGGAAAAGAACTACTTGAGTTTCATAAATACTGCACACTCTTAAAAGGAATTCATTTCATAAATATTGCACACTACCATACAGTGCCTGACTAGAAAGCATTGTGACTCCGGGCCTATTTTTCAGTCACGTCATATACTTAAAAACCTAATTTTCGGGCCCTAGGCATGCATAGGTTGCCGAGTCCTTAGTCTGACCATGCTGCCAAACCAACATTAGGTCACCAACTCAACGGAGATTTTCGACAGCTACATGGTGATTCTTCAACTTCAAGCTCTGATTTCGAACACATCTCTTTGAATGGAAAGCTGCATAGTGTTCTAGGAGTTGTGAAGGACTGGAACGTCTGCTCTGAAAAAGTTTTTAAACAGAAGCTCTATTAATTTGCGTATATAATAATGTTTAGTAAAGAGTAAGAAATTCAGTCAAAATCCTGCATAACGTCTCGAATAGCTAGTTCGTACACGTAAAAACAAAAACCTCGAGTGCATAGGATTAGGAGCAACGCCTGACAAAGAACTAAGTACGAGGAATGTCAAATATGGCGGAAAGTATCATAACAAGACCAAAACGAATGAATTAAACAACTTGATCTAAGCTCTTTAACACTCTTCCTCATCTCTAATCCTCACAGAAACACACAAATCCCAAGACAAAGAGGAAAAATTCGTAAAACCGATATCGCGAAAATTTTTCTTTCTTGTCGGCAAGCGCTCATCAAAGACATTAACAAACAAAAAATGCAAATCTTTATTTTAATTAATATGTATCGCATTATTAATTAACCGGCTTATTATTAAGTTGCAACTGATTGTGTCAGGAAGGAGAAAGTAAATATTCAATTTGAATTTTTCGGAGGCTTTTACGTCTATATTTGGAACGCAACACGTCGGAACGAATTTGTGATTTCGGATTTGGGTAAATTATAATTAAATTCCCGGAGGATGTTGAAAGGAACAAGAGAGAGGAAGGGAAAGGAAGAGAGAGAGAAGAGAAGCGGGACCTTTGATTACTTTATTAATTTATTTATACGGCTTTCGAAATTATGTAAACAATTTTTTTTCTTAAACGAAGAGGTCAAGAGAAACGCAATTATCATAAAGACTCCGAAATCGTCATAATTATAAAAAGACGGAAAGAAACCACCAACTAAGAGAGTCGGGAACGAGCTTTCGTAAAAGACAGAACATGCAACAAAAAAAAGAACCGAACTGACAAAAATGAAATGCAGAATGTGAAAGATGGAGAACGGTCGGCGTTTAACTCCACTCACACGAATCGCTATTATTATATCGCGGAAGTCAAAAACTTTTAAACATTCGTATAATAATTATATACTGAGAAAGTAGTTATATTAAAAAAAGAAAAAATTTCGAGGTGAACACCCATCCAATTAATTAAGGAGGAGACGAAGGATCCAAACATAATGTTTAAAAGAAAAATCAAGTTTAATTAACAAATCATAAACACGACGCCCCCAAGATAGGCAGAAGGTTTCACCCTTGATCATGGACATCCATGAAGCCTGTTAGCAAGGTCAGGAATAACAATCGGGGAATGGCGAAAAGAAGAAAACTAGTATTAGTGGAACGTAGTCAGGTGTTAGTAAATGTTTCTATAAAATGAAGGAAATCAGAATTAAAGGTGTTGATGTCTATAACCTTATAGTTTAGGTCTGCCGGAAAGTTCTGTCTTTAGAGTGATACGAAAGTATAAATGTATCATATCTTGATCAGTACCCATTGAAAAATATGATTGCAATCATTATTTATGACTTATTTCTATCAGCAATGCCCCATATTGTCAATAAAGAACGTTGCACCAACATGATCTTGACAGTAGCGAGGTCGATTGAAGATGGCCGCATAGAGCTAGGCTCATAAGAAAGGTCAAACTCACCTAATTGAAATTTTTCCATTAGAAACTGTACCTTCATCCAACCCCTCAGACAAATTATTCACTTCTTCTGTATCATTTCTTCCTTATTGGAATTCATACATAATACAGTGTCCTGAATGAACTTAAAATTTGTTAATCAGTCAATCCGTTCTTAGTTAATACTAACATGAATCATATTCGTTTAGATTCATTTCCTAGTTGAGTATATATAGTCAGTGATAAAACGAGAGAACCAAAAAAGCGTCAAATGGATAAACGCAAACCTGTTCAAACTTGATGTAATATTATTGGACAGAACTTTTCGGTAGATCTAATATTATAAAACTACCTATCTAGAGTCAAAAAACGTATAAATATCGATACAGAAACGAACCTATAATAATCGAACTGTCATACGATGGAGTGAATACTACCACATCGACATGAGATTCGTGCGGAGAAAGAACCAACCTTCCTATTATATTAATCACAAAGAAGAGGATACAAAAAACTAAATAGTAACACATATTTGGGAGAAAAACCAAACAATTTATCGAAACGCTTTCAAAAAAAAAGGCAGACAGATTCTTCTGGTTGAAAAGTTTTAGAAGGAACCTGATGCAATGACACAAGATGGTAGTAAAAACCACTACCTCAAACATAAAAGCTATATAAATCACACAAGTTAAGAAAATAATTAATTAAAAATCTAAATACATTAAAAGTCCAGCTACTGAAGAGGCAAAGTAATGAAAAGTTATATTCATACACCTCCCCAAGCTGTGAGTAAACGACCGTGATAACAGGAGTTAAACAAATATCCAGCGAAAAGCCTAATACGCACTTAATTAACCCGTAAAGCCAACTTCCTGAGTCATAATGCTGTTAGCAAACCTAATTTCAGAGTAATCAAGCCACTTTGTCAAATATGTGGACATGATCACAACATGTTTCGCACATGCTTTTGCAAAACAATTTCGCGACAAGCTGACAACTTCAATGGCTTAAGGTATAGCCGAAGATGAAAGTGATAAGGGCCCAGTTCAAGGGAACGAGGATAGACAAGAATTAAGGATTTACTAAATTGTGGTTACGAAAATCTTGCCTGGAATGCGACCTTTTTTTTGTACTCAAAAGTATCCAGACAGTACTCAAAAGCCAGACAGTTGGCTTGTAACTGTCTTTAAGTATTTAGCCGTAACTTTTTTTTATTTACCATTTGGGATGTTGAGAAGACCCGCCCGTGAAGGCAATACTTTCCAGAAGTCCTCGGCTCTGCGTCGATTTGAGTAGTCCCAAGTGCCGTTGTTCCCTCACCTAAAAAGAAAAGTAGAAACACATATTTCAGTTCCCTTTTTCTTTGGCTGTACTTGTCTGGCGCGTCCTTCAGGAATTTCTGGAAGTTATGCCAGTTTTCTGTGGAATCCAGTAGTCCTTTTACTATGTTTAGTTTCAGGAAATTTTTCTTGTACTTCCCGTCGTTCTAGAATCCATTTTGGGCATCTCATGATGGTGTGATCCGCGGTGTCTTCTTCTTTACAGTATTCATCTAACCATAACTCATCCAACATTTTAGGAGCGTTATACTCAGACCCTTCTGTGGTTTCTGTAAATTAATAACCTTTTGGGTTAGTTTCTTCATTCTAGCTAAAGTTCTGTGTTATCATTTGTGACTTTTAAGTTAGCTCAGGTTTATCTTAGAATTACTGAACAGTTGAAATCGAACTGCGTGCTTTTTCTGTTCCTTCTTGAATAACATTCGGATAATTTTTCTTGGATTCTTTCCGGTATGTCTATTTTTCCGCGTTTACCGTCTTTATTCGACGTATTATCCTATAATTTTGTCCAATATCACTTTCCATTAACATCTCAAACGGCAGAACGTCATAAACTTAGCGAAACGTCACCCAAAGGCCCACGATTAGCATCCGTATCCTCCCAAATGTTCGACACAAGCCCTGAAACCAAAAACCCACCAACAGTAATTATAAGAAATAGATCATCAACGACAAAAAAAAATTAATTTATTGAAACATAAAGACTATTTTACTGCTATAAATAAATAAAAATGGCAAAAGCAAACATTTACGAAAAAAATTAATTAAACAGGAAACTATCCAGCTGACCAAAAAAATTTAAATAATTAATGCCCAAAACTGTTTTCTCTTGGCCACCGGGGGCACATTCACATCGCAGGACGAGATAAAAATTACTCGGATTCTTCACATCGAGGCTACAAACATACACGAAAAAAAAGTTAACGGTCAGACAAAAGACGTCGGCTGTTAAAGAAACGATTTTTTTTCTTAGGCCCCATCATTATAGTCTACCACCACACCTAAAACTTCGAATTTTCCTTGGAGCTACTTTTACTTAATTGATTTTCGTTGCAAAAAAGTGTGAGGTTATAAGGTATTTAGGTAATTGTATGATAATTGGTAGTTTTTCTTTTATGGGAGGGCTACGGAGGTGGAGGGGACCCACGGAAGTCGAATGTTAAGATGAGGAAATGTCTTTGGGAGAATTATGTCGGCGTGACTGATTTTTATGTAAACTGTTTAATGAACCTTCGACAACTCAAGGGAAAAAGTTCGAAGAGATGAAAATATTTTCAAGTATAAGAAAAACTGAGCTAAGAGGACTCATAAATAATGCACACAGGTTGGCAACCGTGGGGGAGGAGTCTTTCATGACTTTAAACTCGAGTGCATGAAGTAGATTGCTGGAGAGTATTTATGGATGAAGGTGTCTGCCCAATGGGTCGGATATTGTGTCAGTTGACGATCGGAGGTCAAATATTAAAATTAAAACTCGATTTTGCCACCCGACCAAAAAACAGAAGTCATTAATCTTTGACCTTTAACACAGAGTTCAAACGACCTCGTGCACAAAGATGTTTTGCCATCTATACAAAGGATTTGTGTCGGTGTTGCCTAAGCCATTCGACAGGTGAACGAAAATGACGCTTTGAACACCTGATAGTTCCCAATAAAATATCAAAACATCACAGAGCCGCAGCTATACCAGGTTTAAAATCTTGAAGAAAAATTTTGAACAAGCTCACAAAAGTGAAAGACCGAAATTGGAAAATGTCGACTTTCTCTGGTGGATGTCAAAACATAGCCAATAGGTCAGTTAAAGGTCAAAATTTTGGTTACATCTTTTATAGTTACAGTTGAGTTGAGTTTTAATCCCGTTTTTCACCCTTTTTGGGTATACCAGAATACGAAGGAGGATTTAAACTCAGGACTATAACTTCTAATCCTGGCACTTAACGACTACACCATACACCTTCCGCTTATATCTTTTATGCATTTGGATTTTCTCTGTTGTCATGCCATTGTTTTGAAAAGTGGCATTTGGCGGTATTAGTGATGGAATTTTAAGAAAGAATTAGGCATTGGAAATAAGAGTATTTAACAAATATTTCGGACATACACCAAACCCATGATGAAATTTACCAAAAAAAGTCGACATTTTCCATTTTCAGTCCTTCGCGATAACACATACGAGCCAAATAACATAAAATTAATAATGTGCTTTACTTAAGACACCCCAAAACACAAAATTTTGAGGAAAACTCTTCCATCTAGTATCGTCATACTCTAGACCAGAGGTCTGCAACCTGGGGCCCGCCAAAGCACCAATCTAATTTTAGCAAGAATTAAAACTGAAATCGTATTTTCTTTGGTTCCTCTTTTAAGAACTATAATTCTTCTTCGATTTCGGCCGTTTAAGGCCCGCAGAAAGTAACCCTGTGCATTCATTTTGATTTTGCTTTCCTTGACTTTCAACAGTTCCTAACCCTTTCACTTTGCTGATTATGATTCCACTATGTTTCTTCTCCCGAAAACCCTGAAAATTTTGCACCAGTCTTCTCAAAGTCGTTCTGTCTTCGGTTGTTCCAATCTCTGTCATATTGTCCTTTACTCCTTGAATCCACTGGTTGCATTCTTACTCTTATAAATGTAGTTGAACACTTTTTGTAAGTCTATTGATATGCATCCTTATTATGAGACTAAAAAATTTAATTCTTCTGTTTCAAATTGTGTCTGACATCCTTTCAGTTTCTTTGTTCCTGTCTATAATTGTTATTATATTATGTCAAGAAAAAATAAATAATTTCTATATTAATTTTTAATAATATTTTAACTCTTATATGATACATAAGTAATATTTAAGTTAAATTTGAATGTGCGGCTAGCATAAGAACTTTTATTTTGAAAATGGCTCGCAGTTCGAAAAAGGTTGCTGACCCTGCCCTAGAGTATATTGAAATTTGCTATTTTTAAACTGGAAGAGAGAAACTACAAGAACACATTTAATTATGTAAATTAGAGGAAAATTAAGTGAACCAGGAGAAAAGGTAAGGGATACAATAAATTATACAAAAAGAAGAAAACCGAGAAAATGAACATTTGTTTAAACAACCGCATAATCACTTTGTACTGTTCTAACAGCGTTCAACAATGGATTTCGGACATGCGAAACACGTTATCGCATTCTTAACTTAAATACACCACAGTGGGAAATCGGGGAATTCGAAAATCGAAGGACAAAAAGAAAAATAGCAAACATGATAATCGAACAAGAGGAAAAGTTTAAGAAACTAAAACAAATTTATTAAAACTAAAATTAGTATTCTGACCGGTGGCAAGTACAAGTCCACATCTATTTGGCTCCCACCATATCCTTCCCTTCCTTTGTTACATGTACTATTCAAATTGATTCTGATAATGATAACAACGAACCTGGAAATACCGTTGTATAAGAATCGCCAATGGTGTGAATAACATCACCTTCTCTTATCAAGGTCCAATAACCAGTATTTGGTACTCGTCGGATGAACCTATGAAAACTGTTGCTTCTGAGTTCAACTGGTCTAGGTGTAAGAATAATAGATTCAGAAAAATGGTCCATTTTCCAGATTCCTAAAAAAATTGATATACTTAGATGATAATGACTCATTCGATCAAACCTATTCTCTAAAAACAGGGTGTCAAACTCAAAATCTAACTTGGGCCAAATAAGCAGTGGGCCGCAAAAAATCAATATTTATGGAAACAATTTTTTTGAATAGTATATTTTAATAAACATATAAAAAGTTTATTTATTGTATAATATGGTCTCTCTAGCTTATAAAAAAGTATATTATAATTTTACATGCTGGTTTAGTTTCTAATTCACATTATTCTTACTTTGTGTCAAATATATATTGACTGGACCGCGTGTTTGACACCCCTGATCTAAAAATCTCTCTATAAAATCCGAACTTTTCCTTTGTCTTGATATATTATAATTTCAATATAGTTACTAACACCAAGTTTTGGAGCAGGTCTGAACAACCAGAGGGTGGTAGCAGATTACCATGTCTTTTGGCCTGAGTCTAGGGGTGTCCATTTAGAGGTTTTCATCAGTGCAATCCCTCCCTTCTCCCCAAAGGAAGGAAGGGCACTTTTGAGAAGTTTTCTCCAACGAAAATTGGTCTGAACAACAGTAGCGAAGGGTGAAGACAGAATAGATATGCTGAAAATTATACGAAATATCAAGTTGTCATCCACTTCAGCTATGATCCAATCCAATCATCTGACAAAAGCAGGTCGTTCCTTGCTGATCAAAAAACAACTTCAACCTAAAAAAAACAAGAACAATAACCAATAATCAAACCAAAACACAAAGTTTCTTCCAAGCAGCGTAAGAAGGGCACTAAAACTCTTTTCCAAAATGACGTCATCAAATCAAACTTGAATTTTAAAAAATGATATTCACCCCAATGCGTAAACCAAGAAGTGGTTTCCATTTTCTCACATTTTTTCTATTTTAAATTTTTCTTAAACACTCCGAAAGAAATAAATCACCGGAGTCAAGATAATTACCAAATAAAAAAAAGGTCTTAACTAATTAAACGGGGGCCTCGTGGCCGAAAGCGGCAAAAAAAATAAAAAATTCCTTCCACAACGACATTCTAACGCGCATAATAAATTGATTTATTAATGGTTTCCCATGATTTGTTGGGTGGCGGGCTAATTTGTTTCTTATTGGCGGCGGCGGCGGCCAGCAGTGGCGGCAAGGTCGGAATCGCCAAAAATATTACCGTAAATGAATTTTAATTAAGGAAATTGATTTTTTTTTATTTTAGAGAAAAAAAAAAAGAAGTTAACCTCGATCAAATAATACAAAATGTATATTAATTCAAAATGGGGCCTTTCGCGACTGATAAAAATGTGACGGCGCATTAGGATGAGGTTGAAAACAATAATTAACGATAGATTTACACGTTACAGATCGGCCGCCATATTTCCACCGACAAGGAGAAATGACTGGTTCGGTGTGGGACTGAAGAAATTTTTCCAGGGACGTCGAAAGAGGACAATGGGAGGAGATATTTACATTTTGACAAATGGCACGTCCAAGTATCTCGGCCTTAACTTTGCCATTTATTAATTATTGATTGGAATATGTCCTGAAGGATGTGCGAACAAGGAAAGGGATTCGAGAGAAATTATTGATGGAGTGTGAAAGGTGGAAATGATTTTTGCCAAAAGACAAGTTCTTTTGCTGAGACGTTTTGGTGTTTGTTTAATTTTTCAAAACTTTCTTTTTTTCCTTTGAAAGAGGAGGAGGAGGAAAGGGATAGCGATAATCTGTTGTGTGACATTGTTACGTTACTTAAAAGGTGTTGTCTTTTACTTTCATCTTTCTTTTTTCTTTCGTGTGATTAATATATGGCACTGACCCAAGAGGTGTCTTGTTTACTTTTTTTTTATCTTATAACCCTCCGACCGGTTTGGAAATATGCCGTAAGGCTTTTTTGTGTGATTTTGGGCTTCGGATCTTTTGTTGTGAGTTTATTCATCTTCCTTTTGTTATATCAGAAATTGCTTTTGTTTAATGTTATTATCATTCTGCTAGCCCAGCTCAGATTTGTTTGTTTGTTGTTGTTTTTGTTTGAGATGACTATTACGAATGAAAGAAATAACTATTAAACTTAATGGTCCTATCCAATATACTGTACCTTCAGTCACATCCGTTATCCAATTCCTGGGGTTAGGACATTGCTCTGCCACCTAATTTTAAAGCCTCTTTCAACCAAACCAACTACTTAATGCCTCGTATTAGACAGATGGTAGTTAGTACAGGAGGTTGCTATGCTTCTTTCATTCAGGTTATTTAGAAAATTTTGGCTGCGTGGCTGTAATGTCCACCAAACGATTCTTCGATCCATCCATCCATAAACTAAACTCAAAAGAATGCTACAATTATAAGAACCAACAAAATTATAAAAATTACCTTAATTAATAATAACAACAATTCAATTCACTGAAGAGAGTTGACTTATCTCTCAGTTAAAAATTAAGTGCCTTAAGCTTAAGCTATCGAATCTCGATTTGAGACCATCTCACAAAGAAAAACTCTACAAATTTTGATGTAAAATTTTTCTAATAAGAAACAACTACAATACAATATATATTAGATAAGGTGAGAATTAAACAACCCTTGGCGTAGCAAATCAGCTAACCCAATTGACTTCTCACTACACAAGTAGATATTCATTCATCAATTAATTCTTCAAATAGACAGCAAAATAGTTTCCTTTCATTTTGGTAATTTATAGTTGTAGTTGAGTTTTAATCCAGTTTTTCATCATTTTTTGGGTATAACAGTATAAGGAAGGAGGATTAAAACTCGCGACTATAACTTCTTAGTCTTAGCACTTTAACCACTACACCACAAACCTCAGCATTTTCCTCTTTCTTCGTTATGTCCAATTAAGGAGCGCAATTGAACTCATTTAGCTGATGCCAGTACCTTTTATTTTTCCCCCAGAACCTCTTCATCCTCTCGCTGTGGCTTTTCTTGCAATCTTCTGACCGGGTTTTGTTGCTGGTGGTGCTTGAATGGTCTGCAAAGTGGTGACTATCAACTAATTTTCTGAACTTATTTCTGTCTAGTACAATATTAGGTATTTCCTTAAGATCTTTTCCAACTTCAAGCAGCCAGTTGTGTTTAATTGTGTGACATGACAAGGTTCAAAATATTCTTCGTCAGTCTCTGAGAATATCCCCGTAAAATTTTAAACGTCTCTTCCTAAAAGCATCTGTAATTTTCTCTGAGTGCTAATATAAGTTTTGAGATTGAAATCTCTCGCAATTTATATTTTCAATTTTTTAGTTTTCAGTATAAATATAATTTAACTACAACCTCACACTAGAAAATGATGTAAGAAACTATGTCTCTTGGTTAGTTGTTGTTTTAACAATAATGTTGATTCTCAATAAAAAATCGTTCAGCAGTCGCTATACCTATAAATAATATTTATTAACACATCTTCAAGTTGATCAGGAATTGCTGACACCCCCCCCCAAAAAATCTAGTAATTTAAACAAATCTTTAGCTAAATCACACGGTCTTTAATTAAACAAAAAACTGAATTGCAGAGCCAACTAATTAAAAAAAAATTTTCGGACTTAATTTAATTGCGAAATCCCCAAAACAAATAGAAATAAATTATGTGTGCAATGAAAAAGTTGGCGCCTTCAGCGATAATAAAACGCTATGAATTATAGCACTGCATGACTTCGACCTCTTTATTACTTTGCCATTTGAGTGGTTGTAGACCTAATCAGAACAACAGTTTGTGGTTTTCGGGGTCCACGAACTTTGGCCTTCAAAACGCCACAAACGTCATCGAGTGGGATTTCCTGTCACTCTTTTCCGGGTTCGAAATCCTTTTCTTTGCTTTTTTATTAGTCGCAGACTTCAGCGAACACCTAAAGTTTGTTTTTTATTAATATTGCTTAAAATAAAATTATGTGAAGTTTGAAGTAGTATGAACATAACCCAGAAGTTTTTGGTTTTAGGGAAGGGAAGGGTGGGAGTTCACAGCGAATTTTCTTGCTGAGAGTCAGTTTGATATTGTAAATAAAACTGATGTTAATCAATTTAATCTTATATATCCACATAATGTTGGCACACATCTATAACCTTTGGGGTTGTCAGCTATCAGATGCACAGAAATATTTTGCTCCATTCCTGTTGCACCAAAATTAGTGATTTATGTGTTTATAGTGTGCAGGATAGCACACCCAGACTTTCATTTTTAAAATTTTGTTTTCATTTTATTAGTTTTCTTAGATATTTATGCTTGAAAGTTTTCCACTGCCACAAATTTTAACACTTTGCCGGCTGTACTGTCTTTAAACATTTCCTTATTTGTCCCCGGCATCACTAACCTTGTTATTTCATCACTGTTGCGGGAAGTCTTTTGGCGTAGTGGGTTAAGAAGTTATAGCTACGAGTTAAAACTTTCTCCAATATCCTGTTACACCCAAAAAGGATGAAAACGGGATTAAAGAATCAATTATAAATATTTCACCACTGACGCCGGTATCATAGTGTTGGCAGTAACTCACTCCCTAATTGTAGAGGTATGATAGTTTGAGTCTAAAAATTACTCTGGATTATTTCTCCCCTGAACCTCTAACTCTACTTTCTTCTAAATTAGTTTTAACTTCTTAAAGTCTAAGACGAATTAACAATTCCTTTGATCTAATGGCTGCTGAATTTTTAATCAGTACTTTGAGTAGATTTATTATTTTCACTACAGAGTCACTGTCTGACTTCTAAGAACTTTTGCCCGTCTTTCTCAACATCAACTTAAAATCTTCGGATACAGAATTTACATAATACTTTTTCCTCCTTTCTTCCTCATTTTAGCCAATTTTTACTTCTTTGGAAGACCTCTTCTCCATTTTATTCTGTTATGAGATATATCGGACTTATCTTCATCATCGGAGGCTTTTGTAATCTGATTCCTCCTATTCGGTATCCGATTTGAAAACTTTATCTTTAGGCATGAAACTACACGAAGGCAAGTCTTTCTCGTCTATATTCATTTTACTACTGATTTGGAACCAGAGCTTGATCCCTTGATCCAAAATTTCTAACATATTACCCAATATTCCTGAAATATTCCATTTTTTATATATTATCCAAGCCAAGCGTGATTTTGTTGTGTTTATCCAACATTGTGAACAAGGAATTCATCCTCCCATTTAGTGCCATCTTTTAATATCCATACCTCTTGCATCAAACCAAATCTTCCTAAAACAAAAACTTCAAATTTGAAGCAAAGACCTAACAAGTCCTTCCGGTAGAAACTATCCAGGTTAAGGTCTACCCTCTCGTGATTGGTTTAATTATATATGTGGTCTCAAATAAACGTTTAATTTATTTTCAAAGACTCAGTCGACTCATCAGGAGCACAATAAAAACACAAATGATTTATGTTTTCGAACTCAAAGGAAAAGAAACCTTTCTTTAATTAATATAATAAAAATGATTTAATTACTAATTGTAATTTTTAATAATATGTCATTGGGATGTGGCGTTTCTACGTTTCTCCTCATTTATAACGTCTTCTTCTTAATGTTATTACTCATTATTTTACCTGGGAAACCGTCACCGCCGCTAAGAACTGAAACTAATCGACTTTGGTTATGGTTTTCTCATAAATAATAATAATAATAAAAATTCTTCACATAAAATTTAAGTTCCGGGAACTTTACAATCGAGATGGATATATTACGAGAATTTTTCTTCTTTTTTCCGACCGTTTCCGGTGAAAGCCAACACTAGATTTTTTATCTGTCTAAGTTAGGTGGCGTTTTCCAGTGAATTATTGAAAGGCTGTAGAGGCAATGCTGATAGTTTTGTGTTTTCCTTGATTAGCTTCATTAATTAGCTTCGATTCAGCCTTCATTCATGAGTTTCCATCGTTTGCGTTCAAAGAGTGATACGATGAGATATGTGCAAATGGAAATCGAAAGCCTTCTGTCGGTATTTGCCCGGGTATAGGAACTTTCGCCGATTATACAGAGTCCCCAACATTGCCCGCAGGCACCATGTCTTCCATTTTATGTATACACGCCCATATCCGACACACGATAGAAAATTATTTTTGTAGGACTGGAAAAAACAAAATTGGAACTGATCATTCGAAATATTCGTCGGCAGTAATTTTGAGCCAAAACGTCATTATTTTTGGGTTGGAGGTAATTCGCCAGGAAGTGGGGTTCCCGGAATTTATCCATCTAATGGATGAAACAGAAATGAACACCATACGAAGGAAAAACGTAACAAAACGCCAAACTCAAGGACAAGCGAATAGAACAAAGAGCAATGGAGAAGACCTTAAGATGATTTACCATTGGGACCTGGAAATTCTAGGAAACAGAGCCGAGGGAATCAAGGGCAATGGAGAAGGCCTTTACACAGCTTGACATTCCGCACCTGACCTTTGGCAGAATATCCACGACGATGACGATGCTTATGAATATTCCATAAAATCGATAATATTTGTAATAAATTGTCTTCGCATCCCCTCCAGGCGTTATCATAAGCTGCGTCGCCTACCATCGAAGAATGTGTGTGTCTGCTTTATAGCAAAGTTCTAGTTTTAGAGATTTTTGACATAACACCGATCCGTTTCCTCTTTTGCAGCTTCCGTCGACTCATTTTAGACATCAGTCACTTTCAACTTATGCTATGTTGTTCTACCTACGAGTACACGTCTCTCGTTTTGCTTTAAGGTTCATTTATCCTACCATCACTTTGTAAAGTGATTTGCTTCCTTTCACCTCGTCTTACGTTCTCTTCACCACAATCTACTGCATATCACGACCCTCAGTTACTTCCGGTATAGACTATATTGCAATGTGCAGTCTTCCTCTTATTCAGTTTTCCTTTGAGGATTTTTTACATACATGGGTGAACTTGTTTAATAGCAGTCAAAGGCTTTGACAGCTCTGAAAGTGAACTATTCCCACAGATTTCTCAATCGAACCGAACACCCACATATCCATAACTGTAACAATTCAGAACCAGCTCACAAAACAAAGAAAACGAAAAGAGAGCGCAACAGAATTTTGATATTTGATTTAATATATTTAATATATCATGCGAGTAAAATTTATTGGTATTAAAAACAAAAACTTTTTTGTCAGCCGCCATATTTGGAATAACCGCAAATCGGTACCGATGGTATCTAAGAAAGGAACCGTTAGTCAGAAGTGACAAGCCAGAGTGTCAACCGATGTTTCCTTTTAAAATATCGCTCTCGACTTCCTACCAAACAATTCGGGTGATGTTCATCGGGAAACTAGAAAAAAGTCGTTTGGTCAGTCGGCTCTCGTCGGACCTAGATTTTTGCATTTTTTTGTTTCTCTCAACAACAACACCCGTTCATTTCACTTCTCTTCCTAATTTGTAATTGTCTTAAGGATATGCATTTTTCCCGGACGATAAATTTTACCACTTGACGTTTGTTAATTTTGTATAATTAATAAACGTTTTCGTAAATGGAAGTTTCCTTTGTTTTACTCGGAAGGCTCTTTCCTCTGGTCTTCTTGACACATCTATCTAACGGGTATTTGTGACGTTTCCAATCAACAGTTACGTGTGGATGGTGGTTGTCCCGAATCGAAATTTCTTCGAATAGGTGGCAGTTTAACTCCTACGGTGTTCCCTTCGCGGTCTACTGAGCACTAAAGAATTCCTTGACGTGGAAAATGGCCGGCACCATAAAAGGAAGCTTTTCTGTAAAATATTTACTTATTTTCTAATTTATTTATTTTTATTTTGGGCTTTCCTTCTTCGCAGATGTTGTCTTGTCGTTTTCTCCCGTTCTTCATTGACTCTTCCGTTTGGAAAGCGGCTTTCTTTGGCTCTCTATTCCTCCACTACCTCACTCCCCCCTCTCTCTCATTTTCAATACAAGAGGTGGAGTAAAATTTATAATTGTTAATTTTTATTTTCTTCAACGAATGTCGGCGAACCAGAGGTGGATGTAGTGGTTAGATCCGCCTTTCTTTTCTGGTCATCGTGAGTCAAGTACTAATAAAACTCTCGCGTTTAACATTGAAGGAAGGAATAAACTTTTAACGACCTACCGTGAAGTGCTTGATTTGTATTGAAAATTTTTTTTTGTTTTTCAAAAAGGGGCATCATGCGCCAAAGGTTTTCCAGAAAAATTTTTGAATGTTGTCACATGCAGAATGTAAAGATTCAGACTCTTGATGACGTACTGTTTCTGAAAAATACAAAAAAAACTTAATGAAACTCTGTCATAAATCAAAATATACATAAAAAATAACTGAATTATGTACTGCAGTTTATCTTTATCCTTGTTTAGATTGGGAGGTTGGGACAGTATCAGCTTGAGGAAGTGGCATGTTATTGGGATATTAAAAAAGATTGAAGCCTATCAGTAAAGATTGAATTCGACAGGAAGTGGCATGTTATTGGGAGAGAAAAATGCAAAGCCCTAGATTCAAATAAAGAAATAAATCCACGGAGGTATAAATGCGTAATAAAGATAAAAACCGATACAGTGAAAGGATGATAGGAATATTTTCATACCAAACCAAGCCACGAAGGAAATTAACTTCATCTGAAGTCGAAGTTGACTGCTAAATTCTGTAGATGACAAGTGGCCAAACCATGACCCGTTCGACAAGCGTTCAGACTTCGCATCGAACTCTGAATATATTTAACATTCAAAAGCAGAAACGTGAAGAAACACTAAAAACGTTTAATATACAGGTCAGCTACAAAGCTCTGCACACGTATAACTCTTCATGGCGTGAGCTTCTAAAAAAAACAAAACAACTTTAAAATGAAGAGTCTTAAGATAGAAGTCAAAAATAATAAGACCTCAATTTAGGAACTAAACGATACTTAGTTAAGAACGCAAGAAGGTATAAAACGGTTACATGGCACATCTGAATTCTCCTATCGACCAAATTAACAGATGTCGTGCAAAAAGTTGGCCACCCCTGCTGTAGACTGATATAATGTAAGAATTTTTTGTGTAGGTTTTGTGTCAGTAAGTGTGATTTATGTTAAACGTTACTTTTTGCTTTCTATTGTAAAATCTTGAGAGGGTATACAAAAAAATATACTATTATTATATATTCTATAGATTTATCACAGACTGTCAAAAAGGTCATAGTTTTCCAGTGTTAAGTTTTACCACTAAATATTTCATCAGCCTTACTCTGGCCAAATTTTTAGTGAGTTTGTCTGAATTCTCTTTTTTAAACAGCGGAAAATTCGTGGTGATTCTGACTTCTTTTACACTATTTTCGATAAACACACTATACCAGGTGTTGGCAACCTGTGGCAACGGCTCTTTGAATTTGAAGCTGCGGGTCTTTGGTTCGCAATTTTTTTTCGTTTCGGTCGGTCATTGGACCACGCCATCAACACTTCCTTCCAGCTTCTTCTTTTCGCCTTCTACAGTACTCCTTCATTTTTACACTGTTTTTGTTCCTTTCTTTCGACCACGCTTTCTCTGTTTTTTTGCCTCAATCTAGGAAGGAACCTACTGAGGTTCTAGTTTGCCTCGCATCTTGAGGTCTTGCTGGGTTATTCCTGGTTCCTCAAGATCTTTTTCGGTTTCTACGAACCACGCCGGTCTTGTCTTTTTCTTCAAGAAGTACTGGAAGATATTATTTGTTAGTCTTACTGGATCCATTCTGCTCATATCCGTAGAAGGAATCCTTCTCCTTTGTGGCTCTTTAAAAACTCTGAAATTTTGTAAACTTTAATTTTTGACTCTTTCGACTCAAAAGACTGCCGACCCTTGCACTACACATAGTGTTCTTCACAACGAAATTTAAATAACATTATTAAAAACGATACTCAAATCATATTATGGACACACACAAAACTAACACCAAGAACCAAAACATCTACTAGATAATACGAAAAAGAAACAAAAAGCCAAATCCTTCAATCACACCTCAAAATAGCCAAACCAAAAATATCCAAAACAACGTGTCAATAAAAAAACAAAATTACAGAAATCTCAAATCAGAATAATTAGGCACGCTTATTTTCATATCTATTAAATAATAAAAAAGCGTTAAACCCGAGAAATAATTAACTTGTTAAAGGAAAAAATCATAAACGTGAATCTCAATAAGATTTTTATATCATCCGAGTTCTTCCGAACATAAAAATGGTTTATCGATTTCAGAATTTATTGTCCGTGTCTTCTTTAATTCCTTCGCGCGCGCGGAGAGAGAGAAAGAGAGAAAAAAAAGAATAAAAGGAAAAAGATAAAAAAAAATTAAAACCCGCGTTCAAAGTATAAAGTTATTAACTAAAATCCTTTGGCTAAGAATTACCGAAACTATGGCGCAAAAATGAATCAATTTTGACGTAAATTATCCTCGAATAATAAAAGTAATTTTTTCGAAACCTTAAAAAAATAATAATAATTTCAGGTTCATGACTTTTCGGAGTATTTGATGTCCGTCTCACCAGCGTATAAATGAAGTCCGAATATGTAATTATCTTGTCGTTCGGATAAAAACTTAATTATCTATATGCGATTATATTGAGTAACATATGCAAATGATTAATATTCGCCAATCACGGTATTCGAGTTCGTCTCTTTACCAAAACAAAAAAAAATTTGGAATGACTTCGTTTTTTAGGTTCTTTGACTTTTTTTTTGGGAAGGCGGATCCAATGTTTTTTTTGGGAGATTGTCAAACATGCAAATGGAATTTGTTAATTGGTTTTGAAAGTGGTTTCTTTTTTTCTTGTAGTGTTGATTGTTTGAATAAAAACTCATAAAAATTATGAAATAATAATTATTATCATCGATGTATTTAGTGTAAGAGGCACGCAAAATGGTGTAGACAAGTGCATTTAATAAGCAGGTATGCGTTACAAGCTTAGCCTGGCAAGAGAAATCGCTATCCACAGGTTTGTAGTGATGTATATCGGGTGTTTTTTGAGATTGTGGTTGTAACACCTGACGAAACAATGGCTACAATTATAATTTCTTTTTTTATTTCCACCCCTATTTAATTATTTCCTAACAGGTTTTGTTTGAAGGGTGTTTTGTAGTTTGTTCTTTGGTAGTAGCAGTCACCATATTAAGAATACGATGACAGCTGTGTTATTTCATATTAGTTAGTGCAAAACAATTAAGATCGAAACATTTCAATTATCGATTTCATGTCTTAATTATTTGTAATAAGTCCTCAAACCCTTCTGGGCCTACATGATACAGCTTTGGGGGTTCCTCTGCCAATTCCAATCTCGAAATTCTAGAAGGATTCCATTCCAAAACCCTTTTTATCCTCGTAAACGCCCTCTGGTACGTCTCTAACCAAATCATCCGCAATGACCTGGCGATTCCTTCGATGAAGAAGGAAATCAAAAGGTTCACTCACCAGACTGGCGAGCCACCCAAATCCTTCACCCAACCCTCACTTCTGTCCGAACCTCTCGACCAAAGACGTCTCAACGAACTAGACCACTCCAACCTCCTTAATACCCTCCTACTTTCCTTTTCTTATTATACCTCTTCTCAAACACCTTCAACCTTTCTTTGGTATTTTCCAAACCGTTCCTGGTCTGCTTCTCTGAAATAACTCCTCAAAGCTAGTGTGAACAACTACATGGTGTCTCACCCTTGGAGACAGGTGGTAGTTAGCAAGCGGAAAAAATTACTTTTAATAAGGTTGTCAATTTATTGTACCTTCTTTAACAAGTTCCTGTTCTGTCGGGCACTCAAGGTTTGTAGCTCGAAAGGCAAAGACAGCAACATGTTTTGAAGAAATTTTTGGCGATCATTCGCATGTGTCTTTTGAACATATTCTATGAAGTCAAGCATGAGTTCTAAAGCACTGTTCCTGAGTTAGCTCTATTCACTACCAACTTCTTCCAAATTCTTCTTCTGACATTTCGAGACGATAGATTGGTTGCATTTCAATCGCAGGAACTAAAAATAAATAAGACAAAATAATTATTTCTCGTTTTATGATTCGCTAATGAGCTCAGTTTTGAGTTTGTCAAGAAACTTAAATAAAGATTCTTTAAAATCACCTAGTTAACTGCCACTTGTCATCAAATTCGAGGTAATAAGTAGGTTAGTTTAGCTTTAAGGGGTCTTTTATTTAGGAACAGACCAATGTCTTAACCCAGAGTAGATAAAGTAGTATAAAGCGGAGTAAAAATAAATGACGGGTTGTAGTGATATAAGGCAACCTTTTTTAATATTTTCTAAAACTCCCACAACAAACTGTTACACTGTTACGCAAAAGATTTTCTCTGCATCATATATTAGAAACCCTATGAACACATATTTAATGTGTAACAATACAACAGTGTGCTCTTAGACAAAAAAGTTAGAACAATACAACCAAACATAACAGTTCCTCATCAGAGTTGGCTTAATGATATGAATTTGAAAGCCTCAAACGGTAACTTCGTCATCAGTCTCCAATCTCACCTTTTATTTTAATTTTTTAAATTCAAGTTTAGGTTATCTAAATATTTTTAAGCCTGATCCCTTGCCCTCTTAAAAGTGGCCATATTCGGATTTGCGACAGTGACTTTATATCAAACATAACTCTCATTTCACTCTCCTTTTTAATTTCCCCTAAAATTGGTTTAATGTTTTCTTGGGTGCATGTTTAATTTCGTTTATCAACGAAGTAGGCTCCATTCGAAATTTCGGTTTGCTTCATTTTCTACTTTCTCGTCTGCAAGAGATAAAAAAAAATGAAACTAAAACATATTAAAGAAGTAATTATATATTTCGATTCGATTACACCCGAAATTTAAGAGATTAGGCGATGGTCAAAATTTTTAAGTTGGTTTAATGGAAAATTTGAAACTCCATTCAGGTTTTTTTGAATTTGCAAGAAAAAACCAAATGATTCCAATTTTTGGGGTTTTTTAAACCCAAAATGTGGAACAGGACCACCAAAACTATAAATTGAAAGACAACAACAAACAAGAGTTATAAATACAGTCAAAGAAAATTTTCAAGATGGCTAGCCATGAATAAAATCAAAGCACATGTAGTTCTAAACATGATATGTTGTGAAGAGATTAATCTCATATAATATATTAAAGTCTAAGCAATAAAGCTCAAACTTAAGCAATTGAATCATGTTATGCATCTTATAATTTGATTTTTGTTTTTTTTCCCATCATTTACTTCTCAATTTAAAGACTTCAAATTTCAATTTGCAATTTGCTGTTTCTGACTAGTAGACAGCTGGTCTTCCAAATTTGAACTTAGTGATGTTCACTTCAATTGATTAGAATATATAACCACATTATATAAACCTTTTGTACTAAACAAACATTTTAAATTTATAAAAACCATTCCAGTAAAAACCTGAAAACCTTGTTTTCAGACTTAATCCATATAAAAAATAAGAATTGAATCATAAAAAGGGAAATTTAAAGTTATTAAAACCACTGAGCTTGTGATTAATAAAATGGTTAATTAATAAACTGCAGTAATTAATTGACACATTAACTAATAAAATGATTCTTGAATTTCTTTAGGTTTCCACCAAGGAACACTGCTACTGTCAGCAGGCTACATCTTATGACTCTACCAACTGCTTTTGTGTTATTCTGGTGCTATCAAGAAAAACCCTTGTTTTCACATTAAAAAAAAAGGAATTTACACAGTGATCAATTAAATTCATAGCCACCCAACTGTTAAACATAAAATTAAACTTAATAATTCTGCCAGTTCTTGCTAACTGTCAACTCTGAGCTACTACCACAGTGAGTAATAATCAGCAGGTGATAACCTGAATTATTTTGGCTACTGTTATTGCTATGAGTGAACCAGTTTTGTGACTAAAGATGCAAGTTACTTTTGAATTTTATTTGTTCAGCTTAACTGGAAGTCCAACAAACATCACATCATTTTCATATATTCTTATTCTTCTATTGTGAATTCTTCTTGGGTATTTAATTTTTTTCTGCTAAAACTAAAGGATTTCCTTAAATGTTAATAACTTTTTAATTTCCATGAAGTCAGGAATATATTTTTTATATATTCCAAGATTAAAAAAAAATTCTTATTTTCAATTGATGAGTGTCACATCTTACCTGCATAGTTTTAACTTGATTCCTTAATTGACTTATTACAGTTAGTTAATGCAATTACCGTTAATTAAAAATCGTTTTTAATTACTATATTCGTGCTACTTCAACAATTTAAATAATCCACGATGTGTGTATAAATATTTCATCTAAGAAAACTCCAAAAATATTATTTCGGTGGGAAAAAAAGCCAACCTTGCGATATAACTTCTAATTAAAATTACATTAATTAATGATTAAAATCATTTATGAGTATTTAAAATATTTTAATAATACTAATCTTACAACACGCAACTTGAGCGTAAAATGCCAGGTTGATGATATCCAAGGATTATTTTAATAAGAAACACCAAAGAGTCAATAATTAACGCCACCAACACACCGCCTGTAATAACGTTCAATTGTACGAAATAAAGACAAAACAAAATCGTGGCAGCAGATAACGGTTTTGTGCTCGATAATGGAGGATCAACGTTCAGTTGTCGTTTCCAAATTCTTTTGTTTTTCATGTGTGAAGAAGGTTAAAAAAATCTGAGGGTGAGTAATTTTTGTATTCCAAAGCTCAATGAAACAAGTTTGATAAAAGCAAACCGCTATCAACCGGAAAAAAATGAAGGAAAGTGAGCAAAAGGAAAACGTGGCGTGCCATGCTCTTAAGTGCTTGATTTGGTTTCTTATTTTTCTGGATATCTTGAAGGGATTAGAAATCTTGCAAGGTCACCTCACGACGCTACTGTTAATAAATACTTGAGCGTACCATAGCGTGAAGCTTTATCGTTCTCAATAGATAATGATTGTATCATGTCTAAGTACAATATAATAGCTGTTAATTGTTGGTACTACTTCATAATAGTATACAAGCACGCATCGTATATAAAAATAATTTTTTTTGTATGATCTAACAAGTAAGCAACATCTGTACTTTATGAGTTTATTCAAGAGTTGAACTACCATTGTTAAAGTTGAATCAACTCAGTGTTGTACTTGTAATGGATTCTTAGAGGAGTCTTAACAACCATTGACTTTGGAGAGGGCCTGATGTTCTTTTAGGTATGTTTTTGCCTTTGGTGTTTTCTTTCCTTACCAACATGGTAGACACCCTGATTTACTCATCCTTATTTATTTAAACAATCTTTAAAATGAAGTCTTAGTTATTTTGTTTGGTACTGCCTGCTGGGTTTTGTGGAAATTGTGTGAATGTTCTAAGAAAATGAAGATTTATTGAAATTATAAAACAGAAAATTGAATGGAAAGTTGATTTTCTCTTCGAAAGTAAAATGAAAGTGTTACATATTGTCTCTGTCTCCACGTATAAAATATTACATGGGAACAATGAATTAGGAAACATTTGGGATAGGACATAACCTGGAATTTGTCTAGTACATCCTTTTCCCATATCTGTCATGACCTTTTAAACCATTCAGCATACTTATGATTTCTCATGAAATTTCTTTCTCCCATCCCAAAGAAAAAAGGAAGAGGGCTTCACACACACACCCAAAAAAAGACACAATGGCGAAAAAAATAGCCCCGGGCCGTTTTATCTATTGATAATCTCAAAAAATCCAAAACATTCAGAGACAGAAGCAAACCTGTTGCCTTTGCCCATTCTCAATGAACCCTTTCATCAAACCAGTTTGAAATTTTTTTTTGTGTTTAATCTCACCCATTCAAATTCTCACATGTTCTGACTTGGTCATTAAGGTGTGCGTTCATCCCTTTCAAATAATTTTTATTCTGGACACTGGAACCGGTTTTCACTTGCGAATTTATCTTTTCTTTTCTTCTCTCCGAAGTATTAAAAAAAAGCAGGCTTTTAATAATATTTATTAATATGGAAGAAAAAAATTTTGTTAATATTTTTTTTTGGTTTTACCCAACTGAAAGCAACCTTTAAAGCACATATATTAACATAATTGACATATTTAACGCTAATTATTGAATCATGCGCGTGCCTTAGGCTGAATCGAAGAAGTTGTTTTTGAGAAACTGCCACCGTCCCACCGTCCTGTTATTAAATTTTTATGAACGACTTTTTTTTTTTATCCGATGGTGAATAATTTTTACAACAATTTTCTTGCTTTTGGAAAGTGCATCTAATTTACCTCTAATTATGCTTCTTTAAAGAGTTACACATGTTGTTTTTTCTTTCCTGAATTTTCGCCTTTTTTTTGTTATGCGATTTGAAGGAATCCCGATCACATGTAAAAAAATTTCTTTTAACGATAAAATAAATTTTTATTATTTTTGTCGTAAAGTCTTGTTGTTGCATTCTAGGTCACCGCGAAAGTCTTGTTCGGTGGTTGCTACTACTACTATAATAAAAATACAAATTTTGTTTGTTGTCAAGACTAATATTATCTGCGAAAACTACTTGTAGTTCTGTTTTATAAATTGCTATAAGCAGGTGACTTGAACGGTTAGCAGTTTTTAAGTAGTCGAGAACATGCCAAAACCGGAAAATATTTATCAATGTGAAGTCCTCCATGATTTGGGATGTCGTTAAATTCGAATACACATAATTTAGGTTTTGAAGTTTAGTAAAATTAATTCGTGAACAAATTATCTAGTGTTGGTGTATGACTTTGGTCTATAAAAGAGGTTCCAAAATTTTTTTTTCTGTCGTAGACCCTCTGCCATGTTTTTCGGTTTTGGGTAAACCCCCTACTCACCTGATATTGATTTTTGTAAATATCTCACTGTAATGAAGGAAATTTGTTACTTCATAGGTATCTTCATATATGTCTTTATATTATAAGATAGTATAATATTAGTAAATAGGTACTATCAATGTAGGTTGAGATCCACTGTCGTGAACCTCCATTTTCATTTCATGGCTTCCTAATTTTTTTTTCGCTAACGTATACCCCTTGGAAGTTGTTATAGAGCCCTGGGGGTTGATATAGACCACTTTGGAAATCACTGGTCTATAACATCAAATTTTTGAAAAAAAGGGGATTTCCTGTTGCCTTTCTCAGACATTTTGTCTTCTCTCACATCCAAAAACATCTTCAGGGTTTGAAGGATTGGTTTCGACCAGTCGAACAAAATGACTTAGACAAAATGTCTGAGAAAGGCAACAGGAAATCCCCTTTTTTCAAAAATTCGAAGCTTAATAGCCAAAAACTATATACTAACACTAATAACAGCTGCGAAAATCTTAAAACTCAAAATTATCTAGTAGATCCCACATATCGTATAAAACAGCAGCAATGTGCCTTATAGTATCGAAGTTTGAGGTACAGCATTATCGGTAAATTGAGAAACAGATAAATTATCTATATTCAAAATACCATTAAATTAATTATTTATTTATTTTTCGTACGAAGTGTTTAATTCAAAAATTTTGTAACTTGTAATTAAATATTTATTTATGCTTAATTAACAAATCTGTTATTAAATTATTTTTTCAAAATTTATTTAAATAAATTATTTATTTACTTATTTAATTTTTTAAAAACAAAAGATTGTTTACATACTTAAATGTATAATTTGGAAACTTAATTTTTACTGTAATTAATTGTCTCTAGAACTCATTTGGAGGATATCTTGATTTGGTTTTTGCAAATATCAAAAACTCGGAATGAAGAATGACTGGATAAAACGGAACAGAGACAGAAAGATGTATTTTGTACTAGGAAGTTGAACAAGGTCTTTTGACTTAGCCCAAATTGTTGTTTGATTGATTCATTGGATTATTGTTGCGGCGTTGGTCTTGTTTATCTTGAAGCCACAAGTTAGTTATGGTTTTGTTTTCTAAAACTGGACAGTCATCGTTTTTTGGTCAATACGTTATTAATTGATTAATGATTTTATTTTGTATACCGGCTTTGGGTGAAATTAACAGCTTAAAGCTGTCTTCTTAAGAAGGCAAAGACGGAGTTTGGGTCGGTTTGGGTGGATAGAATGCAGAGTGCATCGTGTGGAGTGCAATAAATTAAATGAAGAAGATAAGAAAGGAGGTGGTTGGAAATGCGAGGAAGGAGTAACCTAAACTTCTCTTCGATGGTTTTTATATTATCTCTCACAAGAGTCTGTAACTAATCGAATCGAGATTTTTTTGTAACAGTGCCAACCAAAAGCCTGAACAAAAAAATGCCATAATTCAAGAAAATTCTGAGAATTTTGTGGGATTTCATTTTTCCTTACAGTTAAGAATATTGTTAACTCTGTTTCAGGCTTGGAAGCAACTTTTCACTTTTCCTCCACGGTCACAATACTTTTTCTACGCGAATTCTATTTATGCATACTTATTGGCAACGTATTAGTCACTTTAAGGAGATGAGTCAAACCATCCCATCGGTGGACCAAATCGTGTACACCAAATAATAGGTAACGGGTAGTAAAAAAATTTTTAGGGTTATTACATAATGTTAGTTATGTTATTCTTGTGACTGGTACCCCGATCAAGTTCAAATTTTGAAAGAATAGAAGAATTTGCTTTCATCTCGTTTCGACGGCGTTAAAACAGAGGATGCATTCTCATTGGTAATGAATATGTTTTCCGTCAAGTAGTAGTCCGTTTCATAAATATTGCACACTTATGTGGGAGGTCTGGGATGTAGCGGTTAAGTGCCAGATTTAAGAAGTTATTTTCAGTGAGTTCAAATCCTCCTTCCGTATCCTGTTATACCCAAAAATCGTGAAAAACGGGATTGAAACTGAACAATAACTGTAACATTGCACACTTATGGGGATACCAAACTCTCAACCACTGAAGATGTCCTCATCTTTATCTGAACGGGGTGGGCGTAAATTCTATTCTTTCAAACGAAAATTGACATGAACGACTTAATAGACTTAGACTAGAATCATAGAATAGACTAATAGTCAAAAGAATAATTTTACTAACAGTTATAGTGAGAGCCGCGAAAGTCTTCACACTCACCGATACATAAATAATTGAAAAATGAGTTCATAAACGTACGCCGTAATTTTTAATTGTCATAAAGATAGTGACGTGTAATTAGTTTAGCATTGTTGTAAAAATTTTAAGCGCCATTTTTATATATATTTATACATAATAAGTCCTTTTACACGTCTGGGTGCATAGGCCGTCTACAAGGGACCGCCATAGGACAAGGCTGCATCGGATCAGCTCCTCTTCAACTGCTCGTCTTCACGCCTTCCTTGATCAGTCTTTTTTGTATGAATTATATAGTCAAATGTATTTCTTATATTTGTGACACGTCATACACGTTAGTTGTATGTTTCGCACGTTTTAAATGGGTAAGAATTAGTTTATGTCATAGGGATCTAAGAAGTTTAAAATTTTTTTTCTTCTCCACAGGTTGAACGCTCGTCCTTTAAATTCTACCCAGAAAAACCGACAGCACTTTTTTCTTCTCTCTTCCCGGAAATCAGTTCGAAATTTTTATTTTAATATACACAAACTTACCTGGAAAAAAAGTCCAAAATCCCTTAGACATCCTATCGCGATATCTCAAGGACAGACGTATGGCAGACAGAACATAAAAAGGTCAAGTTTTATAAAATTTAATTACTCATGAATATTTATATATCCTTTATATATTTATATAATGCGTTTATTTTTTATTTGGTAATGTCGTGTATGTTTTTCCTGATAGACGTATATGTTGGTATATGTAGTATTTATGTGACTGCAAGCATTTCGAAATTTGTGCAATTTAGTTCCGGTTGTTAAATAATTTTTTATACTATCCACAACCATTAGATTCGTGTAAAACACTTATAATATCTTTCTTTCAGGATTATTGCCAGTTTGGACAGACCTTACCCAGACGACATGCATAATTTCTTTTTTTGACTTCTAAGCAAACGCAAGAAGGAATAAAACCTTTCACTTATCCGGGTATAGTGACATTAGTATTACTACTGGCTAACGGACGTGGGAAAAAGCGAGAAAAATTTAACAGATAAGCGGTGACAAAAAGCAAGATGATGGGTTTACATCAAGAAATCCAACAAGAAGTTGTCACTTGGCCAAACACCGTTGTTTAATTAACAACTGGTTGATTGATTGATGGATTGATTGACAATAAGCCTGTTCACGGGCTCGAAAAAAATGTCTCATTAGGTTGGACCTACTCGAAAAAAGGGCCTGTCCTATCGACTTATTAATGTTAGTTTTTAACAGAAAGCGAGACGTGCGTGTTACACGTGCGTGATAATGTTTAAAATCGTATTTTTGCCTCCGCTTTCGCAATGTTTTCCATTCGGACCTACATAAACGTTTAATTTATCATCGCTGACTCATTCCTGAGAATTCTTTCGAGGAGGAGAAGAAAAACGAAATGACGCGACCTGGGTAGTCCAGCGATGATATTATGTAAATAAACTTTGAAACCAAATAAAGAAAAAGGAAGGATTCATTTTCAACGTGTCGCCAGAGCCTGAGAAACGGATTTTTTATCTTCCTCCCCGTTTAAGGGTCAATTTCCACGAAACGGGGCACCGTATGGGAATTTCAGTAATTTCCATTGAGATCGGCTGTTTTTGAAATAACTAAGTTTTTATGCCGATACTGAATTCCTAATGAAATAGAAGAAAGGATCGAATTTGCAAACTGGACATTCCTGTTTTGGTGAGAAACTGACTCGGACTTGAAAAAAAAGGGGTTGAAAAAAACGAAAAGGAAACCTACCCCCGACAAAACGGACAATCCACCCTTGCGTCCAACCATATGTAAATGGACACTTCTTTTTATTTATCTCTCCTTCTTTTGACCTTTTTCACATTGGGTCGTGATCCCTGAAAACCGGATATTGATGACGAGGGCCAAAACCAACCGAAATTCGGTTTGCGTCATCGGATTTTTTTGCTTTTGACAGATTGACGGACATACAAACAATTCGAGTATGCCATAATTCTTAAAAAGGAGGTTGCCAAACAGACGGAAAAGTACGAAAATATAGGTATTATGACGTTTCCAGGATTTTAAAAAATGTCTTCAAACTAGTCATAAATCGTTTTTTAAATGTTATAAATATTTTTTGTTGTTGTTGATAATTCCCTTTGGGGGTTTTTCGGGGAGAAGAAAGCAAAAAAAAATTTTTTTCCTTTATTTTGCCTCACAAAAAGATAATAAAATGGAGATAAGGGGATTTATCTGATTGATTTAATGAAATTGATTGACTTCGTGCTTGACATTTTGACATTCGATGCCCTCGTCCTAAACAAAGACAAGTTACCAACATCGGGTGAACCTGAAAGTAGAGCAGACAGGTGTATCCTTTCATTTATTTTAAATGGACCTTAAAGAAATTTTCCATTTCGTTTTTTTTCCAGTACAATAGCAAATTTATTTATTTGTCATTTTACTTTCGTTTGATTTTGAGAAGTGTTTGTGTTCTTCTCGTACCAGCAACATTGAAATCGTTTAATTTGTTAAATATTCGGTGTACTTGTGGGTATTTAACCTTTGACTTTTGGTTCCAGTTTGATGCCATAAGTTAAAAGAGTTTCTGTTATAAGTATTAGTAGTCTTATTTGTTATGTCAGAGTCTTAACCCTTGTCCAAATGTTGCGCATATTTTCCGAACATCTTTATGCGATTCTAGTTTGGTGCTTGTTATTTAAGATTATAATGATGAAAGTTGAGAAGTTGCTTATACTGTGGATACTATTTGGTGATCTCTATATCCAAGGAGCCATCACCTAAATTGCTCTCAGGTTATTCCAAGCTTCGAAATCTAGTGCTCAATATCGTTCCCACTCTTTCAACTGCAGTCTAATCATCTGAAGGGGTCGGAGATGGTTTCTACGGACGAGATCCACTTTTTCTGCAATGCCCTATCTATGTACCTAATTGATTCTCTTAGTTATTTTCACGACCACAGTTTGGCCCAAAAATTGAACAATTATTAAAAGTTTTAAATTATCTGCCACAAATAAATTATTTATTGTGAATCTAGCGCTTAAAAATGCTGATTCAAGAAAAACTATTCAACAGATGTGACTTCAAAGAAAGTCGTGTTTTAACCATGAACAGTTCTGATGACGCAGGATCCAGGTAATCTTTTCAACTTTGGCATATTGGCCTTATATAGCGTTCAACATTGGGTAGAACAATTTTGATAGGTTCGTTCCTTATTCATAAAAGCCCTTAAAATAATTTTACTAACATTATTAACACTGACCGCAAATTCTTAACTACATTAGATTGTGATTAAACGAAAATTTGATTCGTTAGAATCTTTGTCGGACGAAGAGTAAATGATGGGTTACCAAATTTTTCATCCTAAAAAGCAAAATTTATTGATTTATTGATAATTACAGACTCTATTTTAATCTATTTTAGGTGAGCTTAGAATTAAACAAGTTATGTTTTTTAAAATTTGTGATTAGTCTTATATTTGTGCCAAAAGATTGTTATGTATTTTCTGGTGGACAGTTTTTGAATATAGTCTCGCTACATGAGAACCCTTTGATGTAGGATTTACCGTTAGACGAGTTTAGAAACTTTATAGTCACGTGGTTATGGGTTAGTCATTTCAGAAAGTCAAGAAAATATTAGTGAAGTGATTATCACAAGTCTCGAGGTTGTTTGATATGAACTTATGCTTTCGTGGTCGTTTGTTTGATTTAAAAAAAATTAATTTCTGTGTTATTAGGCTACTTGGCTAAAGATTCGGAACAATACATAAATGCTTAGTCATGTCTTTGACAAACGTTTTTCCAACTTTACGGCTTCTTGGCTTGTTTTGTGATTGAAATAGAACTCGATGTCTTACGCTAGTATCATAAAAAAGTTCCCGCGTAACATAAAACTTAGATGTAGTGTATCATCGTAAAAAACAAGAATCCATAACGCGGTCATCTACAACCGACCTAGTTGTCAGCTAGCAGGAAAACGATGACAAAAAAATTAATTCCAAGAGCTATTCCCATCATTTAGGAAAGCTTGGAATTGATA
Organism: Columbicola columbae; assembly: GCA_016920875.1. Classification (NCBI taxonomy): domain Eukaryota; kingdom Metazoa; phylum Arthropoda; class Insecta; order Psocodea; family Philopteridae; genus Columbicola; species Columbicola columbae. The sequence goes on along the minus strand of JADMLL010000001.1, from coordinate 3,896,075 downwards.
TCAGCCAGACGGCTCGAAACCATCCTCTTTATGACTCTCATATCATTTTCATGACCCTCTCACTTAGGCTTCACGCAGAGAAAGAAAGAGAAAGAGTCTTGAGCGTAAGATCATCTTTCAACTAAACTTCGCTAACTATGATCGCATATAAAGAGGAAACGACCAAACCTTAAACCTGGGAAACTAACAGATAAAATGAGTCGCAATAAAAAAAAGAAAAATGGTATTTTGCTGTTTTAGGTTTTCGTTGATGTTGCTTTAAATTATGTTTGTGACCCCAGTTATCATGGCGTCTAGTCAATGGCTTGGAAACATGGAGATGCTTTGGCTAAACTTTTCGTCAACTACTGTCTTTCCAAATGACTTAAAAGTTTGGAAGAAATTTTATTTACCTCCACATATCTTCTGGTTAGAAGTGATTTATTTATTAAATCAATTACCGCCCGTCATTGCAAGTTTTCTAATTGAAAAGTTTAATAAATAATTCGTTATTTTATTAATTATAGCAGGGAACAACTTTTTCTCCCCCTGGTTGCAGCCTTCTAAGAACTCTGAGTAACATCTTTCAATATAACTTTTTTTTGACTGTTTTTATGTCGATTTAGTCGTATTAGTCGGTTTGTTTAGTCTTCTTTTGTTTTAGTTAGTTCTCTGTGCTGACCGCTTTTCTTACGTTTGTCGTCTTCTTACTTTCATGTAGAATCGGTTAATAACTTAAGGCAGTGTCGATGGTCAAAGAAAAGTTCGAATAGTTTCCTTCCTAATCCCAGGCTGTGGAAATTTGAAGCCTTTGCTTTGGGATGTCATCTTCCAGTTGGTAGTGTTGGCATATATGGAAACTTGCAGCTTTGTACACGCATTGCTTTCTGCACAACCTTTGTTTCTCTGACGTATTACATCCATACAACATGCGGTTTTGCAAAAACAACTCTCAATAAATAAATAAATAAGGTTGGTACCTTATTCGACTCACATTTTTGGGAGGTTTGTCATAATCTTGAGCTAAATTCAAGTAAGAGGTAGTGATCCAACTATAACACAAAAACTTATTATTCTCACGATTACATTTTCGGTTCGAATATGCTGAGAACAACTGACTCCCACTAGTAGAATAAAATTTGGATGAGTTAGACATATTCAATCACCTCCCAAAATCGCTCTAACAAGCCAAAGACATTCCAAATATGTGACCTTAAATTGATAAATTCGTTAATTTATTAATATAGGCCTATAACTGGTTATCTTTATTAATTTATTAACATAAAATTAAATGGATATTTAGCATGCCAAGTAAAATTCTTAAAAGTGAAAATTTGGTATCATTCATTTATACAACTCACCAAAGCCATCTTAAATACTTTTGGGGCCTAAATTGGGGAGGGAGGTTAGCTAGAAGACCGAAATAACGACAAAATTCTTTTTTGTTATCCCGAAAGTTTTAAAATTCTTTTTATCTCTTTGATCTGTATTATTAAGAATAACAATTTTTATTTTTTTTATTATTTTTTCACAGTGACAATTTTCTTTTTTTTCGGAAAATTGATTATGTTCACGATTGGCTATTTTATACGATCACATCACCTATAAATTTAACTTTTTTATTTGTAGTTTAAGAAAGAAAACATTTATTTTAATGCGAAACTCACTATAAAAAGCCATAACCGCTCTTTTTTTGTTTGTTTGTTTCTTTAAATTCGTAATAAAAACACGAAATTCATTTTCGACGGGTTTTGTTTTAATTTTTATTTATTTTTACTTTTTGGCGTCTTTTTGACTGAAGTATTCGCGGCGGCGGCGGCGATGACGACGACTCATTCACTACGGCGAACCGAATTTCGAGCTCGACACTCGCAAAAGACGACGAACGACTAAATGAAAAAGGAGACTAAAAACAAAAGGAATTTTTGGGGTTGAATAAAACAAAAGAAAGGATCTTCCGGGTCTTCGTTGGACAGTTAAAACAAAAGGGTAGTTTTAGGGTTTGCCAGCCTAGTAGGGATGGTTTTACCTGCGTGATGAGCTATTGATGTGATGAGGCTTGATTAGTCTGTAAGTTGATGTTTAGTTTCATGTATACTGAGGTGTTGATTTACCACGTCTGGGAGACCTTTGGAAGTATTGTACAGTATAAATGTATAGAACTCGGGAGCATTCGTGAGTAGATTATCCTCTTATAAGAAGTAGACTTAGTACCTTGCTACTCAAGCTTTTTTCTTCCAAATTTACATTGTGACCATTGCGATTGGGCCACACGATTACCAATAAAAAAAGATTTTACAAGTCCGGTTTTCGACGCATACAGTCCACTCTTAGACATGACTTAGAGCGACATTTATATGTACATCTGTCAGTCTGTTTCTGTATGTATTTTCTGTATATTGCCTCACAGAGATATGTTGAGGTAAACAATGTTAGCAGTTTCTGAGCTGGGTCCATCTTCGTACTGGTCAGGTACTATAGTTCAGACTTAACAATGAGCAATCGTCCTTTCACGAATTTTCACTCAGTTTCCACTGGGCCACTGGGCCACTCAGTAAAGCCTGGTGGGCCGCAGTTTGAGTACCAAAGACTTGGTGGCACGAGAGGAGTGGTTCTTCTGTCGTGTCCCGGCTAGGAGGTAGAGGGGCTAGGCAAGCCCTTTGCAAAATCTTTTGCTCAATGGAAAGTTTCTCTCGGTTAAACGGAAATCCCGCACAAAAATAAAATAATTCGACTTCCGTATTTAATAACTATATTTTCTGAATAACTAATTTGTGTCTACAGCTGAAAAAAGACATAAAAGAAAGCCTTCGGAAGCAGCAAACAGTCTTTCGTTGTTGACTTCCGACTCCCTCAACAACCAAAGAATAAACCGTAACACTCTTTCCTCTTTTGTCTTGATAAAGCTTCGTAATGGTTTTTTGACAGTCCTAAAAAACACAGTCACAAAAATGGTGGCCACAGTGAAAGAACCAGACATCAATCTTCACCGGAAAACAGCTCAGTGGCAAAGAATTCACGATTTGTCATTGAGAGATTGCAGCATTCCGTGTTTTGCGACTTTTTCCAGCAAGTCCATTGCTCTTTCCATTACCTTATCTGTGTTCGTTAATGGTTTCTCGGTCGAAATAAAGTTATTCAAGTCTCCCAACATTCGAATGGGAACCTGGTTCAGAAACGAAATTAACATTTCAGCTTTTATTTATAGATAGTGTGGTGAACCTTCGCCTCCTCAGACTTTTTTCTCTTTCTCTCCTCCCGTCACCTCTCCTGAGTACAAATTCAAGTGAATTTCGATGAAGGAGGTTAACAAATTGGATTCGAAAATAAAACGAAAGCGGGATAAGCTAAGCATTTGAACAGTCACCTCAATCAAATCCTATTTACAATATGTTACACCTAAGTTATGGACCCAAGTGAAAATATACAATTACTGACCAGAATACGTAATTGAATAATTATCGCTTGTCGATATGCGTCAAACATAATTTAATTGTTTTTGTTCTTTTTGGCGAGCGATCAATCTTTTAACAAAAATGAAAAATTTCTGATTTACGGCCTTATAAAATTCGAGTGTTCCACTTTGAGCGGATTTATCTTCTTAAGAAATTCACCGATAATATATTAATTTAATAACAATATTATTCTTGGTATGCGGAAAATCACAATTCATGGTTTTTTTTCGAATTAGATTTATTGCCAAAGACTTGAAGGAAATGTTACGTTATCCAAAAAGTAGCTAAAAAATTTCGATACAAATGAGCCAGTTTACACGTTTAATTATAGGGTTTGTTAATATTCCCCTTCGGGACCGTTGATTCGGTCGTCATTTCCCGGCTCTTTGTCACTTTTTTGTTCGATTTGGTGTCGTAAGAGAGGCAATCTGGGCTGTTAAGAGTTTCATCTTGTCGTTAGAGGTTTCTAAGTTTGAAATCATCCTTTTGAAAATTTTATTATGCATTTAATGTGTGATGTTTGTATTTGAACTTCGCAGCTCCGACTTCTACAAAAAATGTAGAGACGGTGTCTATTACATGTTATTTAACTGTATAGCTTGAGAATCTACGAATTTAGTATCAATTTACAGTATAATTTTCGCCTGTTTGATACTATTCTGTCTTAATTCTGTACCTGCGTTCTCTTTCATCCCATTTCTTTGAATTCAGGAAAAAATGTATATGACGTAATCCAGCTCAGTTCTAGAATCTTTTCTAATTTCATCCAGGCTCAAAATCGGTCGTTTTTATGAGAAGGAAAGGTCAACACGGCGCTTTCGCTCCAACGTTGTAAGATTCGTAAAAACTATTCAGATTCATGGAATACTACAAGTATATATTGTGTCCGAAAAGTTCCCGAATGCTTTTTGTTGTGAGCAACGTGGGGTTGAGGTTCAAGCAGAGAAGTGTTAATAAAATGAAAACGGTAGCGTGATATTCGAGTGTTCTAGCAAATCATTTCAGAAATATTTGGGCACTAACCCTGTATGATTGAGAGTTAGTTTGTATTATTGCCATTGTTATTATCATTGGTTACTAATCATTGACGTACCAGATTTGGTTTTATTAAACAAAGAAACAAATAAATAAATAAGTCAGGATGTTTAGTTGGTTGTAGTTAGGAGTTTGGGAAGTGATAAAAGAGGCCCACATTTCCAGTCTCATTTCAGCTTTCTGATTTTGTACCCGGGTCGGTTCTTAAATTTGAGATTTAAACCATAAATTTGGTAAAACCATTACTTCTGGTTTTATAGTCGTTTGATTAGGCACGACATGAATTTGTTTTTTTTTCTTTTTAATTACAAACTCGAATTCAGTGAAACGTGTAGGGCTAGTGTAAGATAAGTACTAATGATAGAAAATGATTCCTCACCAGTAAATTGGAGTTGGTGATATCTAATAGAAAAAAAATTTTTTTTTGTACCAAGAGAGAAGCAAATAACTTTAACAAGTTTCCCGAATTTATAGACACACTTGGGTTTCCTCAGTACCTAAGCTGTCTCGTCACTCTTGGTCCTGCCTAACTTCGATCTTCGGTATCCATATTGTTAGTTTCAATTTCTTCTAAGTGATATATTTTTATATAATTTTTCATCTAAAAATTATAATTTGCATCTATACAAAGGCTTTGGTAACTAAGTGTAGGCATACGACCGCTAACTTTTCTTTCCTTTCCAAAAATAGCTTTGATGGCTCTACTACTGTCGTAATCTTCCACAGCATCTGTGACGTTTAATCTCACAACTCATTATCGTCGTATTTCTCATCTCAAAATGTTTTGCTTCAAAAGAAAATGTTTTAGCTATAGTATAACCGTCATTACGATTTAATGTAAAAGAGTCAAAAAATTATAGCAATTATTGTCTGATGAGTCTATATAGAGACCCACGCTTGGAGGAAATCTTCATCTTAACTTTAAGCCTGCTTAAACGATTTCATTGTTATTCTCTTTTATACAAATATGAATAAATCACCGCCTTCTTGGAAGAAGGTAAAGCTTAGACCTATGTTTATTGGTTTCCTGGGTTTTATGGAAGCAACATTCAAACTCAGTGGCTTTTTAATTTTTTTTTTCCTCTTTCTCTTTTTCTCTCTTAAGGCGTAAAATGAGTGTGGCAGGATCATTACGGCAATTTTAAAAGGTCACTCACCGCATAAATAATTATTCGCTGGTTACTCTAAAACGTTTCTTATCTAAAAATTTCATCTTTGAGAGGAGCTTCGGGGCTCAAGCTATCAATTCTACTCTTTGTTTATGATTTTCGGTCGGTTTTGATGTTCGAAAGCGGATTTTCTGGGCTTTGTTTTCATTTCTTTATATAACGTTTGAGGAGAAGGAAAGCTTTTTGCACCCCTTAGGGCTTAGTTATAATTTTCATTAACTCTCGCTGTTCTCGAATGATCTATGTGTCACACTACACTCTGCGAGAAATAAACTGAACAACTTTTCTTTCAAAGTATTCAAGGAATTTTCGAATCGGTGATCATATATTTTTAGGTTAGGTCAGTTTTAGGGCAACATCCTAAAAATTTTTTTGAACTACAGGACTGTAGGCTAACAGAAAAAAATTTAGCACAATAAAAGTGCGACAAAGTGGACCCTTAAAAAGTCTTTAATTTTTGTTTAAAAACGAACAAAACCTGGTAAGGCTGAATTTTTGAAACACAATTAAGACTTTTAGAAAGGCAAAATGAAACGTGTCCGCTTTAAATTGTCGCAATACCAAATGGCAAAATCATGTTTTGGCCTGTATTTTTGGTTAGAGATACAGGTGGTAAAATCGATTGGGGATATGGTCAGGTCTAAAGATAAGTAACATTCTGTCGTACTTGTTCCGTGAAAATTTGATCAGAAAACTTCGGCAGGGTGCTCACTGTTATATCTTAACGGGATTTCCTAACACTTTGTTTAGAGCTATGGCAGAGGTTCCAAAAAGTTTGCCCCAAATTTTAGGCTTTCAGCTTGTTTTATTTGTACATATTTAAAATAGTTGCAGTATTAATTCCGCGCCAAAGCGTCTTTAATTGCCTGCAATAGTACAAGTCATGTGTGGCCTTAGTCTTGTCAATTAACAATCTATTAATTTCTCACTTTTGTACTATCAATCAATATCAACTTATCCGATCTCTAGTACGACCGGTTGCAATCATTCATTCAACTTTGCACCAAAACATTTTTCTCTTCTCTTCTCTCTCTCTTTCTCTATCTTCATGTTGTTATTCTTCTATCTTACGTCGTTGGTCAACTCATCCCCTTCCATTCGTCATCCTCAATATTTTCAATCAATCCGCCTCGTCTTTTTCAACAGGTTCCCATAATTAAAAATCCCGAAGGGCGTTCCCGATAAAATCTCCCGACGATAATGAAGCGTAACGTTAATTTTAATGTTTATGTTAGGCTACTGATCTAACGGATCAAACGAATGATCTCATTACGGGCGATTTGTATGCGAAATGTGTGCCCCACAAGAGAGAAGAAAATGGGAAAAAACGAGTAAAATGCAGATAAGTGAGATAATCGCCAATCGACGTCTCGATGTGAGTCTTTTTCGATTTAAGTTTTGTAATTAAAAAGGAAAAATGTTAAATATTAATATAAATTTCATTATAGTCTTAATACCTTGGCTCACAAAAGAAGGGCTAAATCGCATTTGAATATAAATTTTTGGTGCTATAATAAAAATTTTTAGTTAACCTTACTATAACGAATTCACACTTATTGTTCCTGGTTACTTTTGCATTCATTCTTTATCTAACATAGTGTTCAGATGTTTTATTTTCATTTGATATTATCTATATAATGCTAATTATACTTTTAAATTCTTATAAACTGAATTAAAATATAAAACATAACAATGACAAAAGTATTTGCAAACTAAAACAAATTGTAAAAAATTATTTACAAATTATTATACAAATTATCTAGTGTAAATTAAGTGTAAACATTATATTATATTATTTAATGAAACAGTAAATAAATAAATACTTCGACGTTTTTAAATGAAACCACTTAAGCTTGATTTTGGAGATAAAAGTGAGTACAAAAGTATCGAGAAGCAATTTATGTGTCTGTGTTGATTTGCTCGATTGTGAACATTTTTCAGGAAAATGAAGAATTCGATTTGTGTAAACTAATGCTCGTGAAGATATCAGAAAGTTAAATATCGGTAGTAAGGGAGATAAGAAGGTTGAAGTTGGCTTCCAAGCAGTAGGAAGGTTGAGGAATGGTTGCAAATTTTTATACTCAAGTTTTCACAAAAGCTTTGTAGTCTTGCTTATTGTATGGATTTTCGTAAAATTTTTATTTATTTTAAGAATTTCTTCATCCGTTAAACACAATTTAGGAATAGCTCTAAGCTTGGATGTGATGACGTGTGCTGAAGTTTCCCTACTAACAAGTTTTCCCGATGAAGCGACCTTTGACTGATCAAGCTTTTCTGCATAATTTTTTTCTCCAAAAGATTAGCCCTGAGGAATTTTAACTAAGGTCATGATTTTGAAATTCTCTACTATGGTCAAGAGAATTTACGTGAAAGTACAAAAACTTCGCTACCCATTTCCTTTTTTGGGAGTTTCACTATCTTACGATATTCTGAGCGTTAAACACCTGTTTTTTAAGTATTACAGCTGAAGACGGTCCTTGGACGTGACACCACATTTTGTAATAACCTTTCAACCGGTGCCTTTGATGAGCCATTGCTTTAAAATTTCAATTCCACCCATATTCTATCATGGAAAAGAGAAAGAAATACTTTAGACCGTAATAGCGATCACCGAACGATTCTTCGATGGACCGTTCTAGCAAAGAAAGTCAAAACATTGCATCTTAATTGTTTATGTACAATCGACAGCATTCACCAAGCAACACCTCATATTAGGTAGAGGATAGAGTGGAGAAATGTTATATATGCTCTATCCTAATACCGACTAACAGGAGGACACTTAAAACAGAGAGAGACTATTTTGTTTGGGCTTTACAAAATCACGCAAATAACAAGAAATTGTTTGGATTTGGGAGTGTGATGTGTCACTAAACTTACATTTGGCGGTGGTGTTAGTGACGCTAAAACCATCAGACAAACAACATAGCTGACTTGTATAGATATAGAAATGTGTTATAAATAAAACGAAGTTTATCTATTGTTGAATAGTTATTTATAAAAGCGAAGTGTTCTAACATGACCCCAGCATGACGCTCCAATAGAATCAGGGACGACCAACGGACTAAAGCTAATATGGGAAATCAGAGTCTACCGAATCCTGAAAAACATGAGTTATTTCTTCAGAATCGACAGATCAAATCACGATTGTTCCGTTGAAACTATTCCAGGAAACTGTAACTCTTGGAAATTACAAATGAAATCATTGCTAGTTGTCAACAACATAGATAAGGCAATAGAAGAGCAGTTGGATAATAACTTTAGAATGAGACGTTTGGCTTTTCCGAAATAACAGAGAACTGTGGTGTAGTGATCAAAGTGCCTGACCGTAGAAGTAGAACCATAGACACAAATCAAACAATTCGAAAAGAAGATGAAGATTATAGTATTGAGAGAAAATAAGCAGAGTAGATACGTAGAAGCACCTTTAGGATGGTATCTAACCATACAAAAAATGAAGACACCTCAAATTGTAAGGAACATTTAAATCAGAAAGGGGTGATAACAAAAGGACAAAAGAAATTTAAAGCAAAAGGACATGAGATGGAAGGAAACAAAAAGGGAAATCCCCTAACAAGAATACTTATCCTGAAAACTAGTTCTCGAAAGGAAAGAAACGAGAAACCGAATTTCACCAAGGACCTGCCGTCGGCATTTGTCTCCGCAATTTTTTCTCTCTTCATTCTAGTAGATTTATTCGGTTCAAATTTAGACATTTTCGTAAATGATATTAGTAATAAATGCCCGTAAACAAAAGGAACTCCTTCTTTTTTGGACAACTTATTAAATTTAATAACGGTCATTTTCGGTCGTTTTGACGTCAACCTGAATTCGTAAATTTTTATAATTGTGGAGAAATTAACACCCAGGCAATTTTTCATTTTTAACTCCGTAACAGAAAAACAAAAACAAAATTAATGCTTATGATTCATACGTTAGACTTTTCTGGTAGAATTTCTGACTTTATATATGGGTTTTGCGAGAATATTGTTCCTTATTGACATAATCGCCAAAAACTTAAGTGTAGTAATTATACTAATGACGGTTTGGGTGATTGGTATGACCTATAATAAAAATACCTCTAGCTTACTTGAAGGATTTTGATTTTGTTTCAGTAGTGAAATTGTCCCGTTGGGGAGGGGGGAGAGGCACACAAGACACGATTTCATTGTTACTGTCTTCTGTTTTAAGGACAGCGTGAAAACTTGACAATTTTTTATCTATTCTTGCAAACGAAATAAAATTTGGCTTACTGGCAGTTGGGTAGATTGTTTACATAGTTTCTCGGTTGCTGCGAACCACCATAACTACCATAACTTGACATCTAACCTAAAGAACTAACATATCCTGCTAAATGGCATATCCTGCTAAATGGCATATCCACAAAAATGGGAGCCAATAAAGACCCACCAGTGGGTCACGCCGCCTCATTCAACTTTGACCTACCGGAGTCACCGTGTTTTAAGTCACAAAATTCAATGTGCTTTTCAGGTACGCGATTATTTTCGTCATATCTTACAGCCAGATAACTACAGGCTGACACGGATACAAATATGATTACCTCATTGCTCAACTTTAATCCGATAGGCAAAATCAGCTGGAAATAGCTATTATTTTCAAAAGAGGACAATGGAACCACGAGTTATGATGACTGGAAGTTGCAAACGTGAGGAAAAGTTTAGCCAGTCATTGCACCTGAAATTTGCCCAAATTTTACCTTAACCAGAAGAATATCTCGAAGTGACCAAAAATTTTTATTGAAATAAGTTTGTCGAATAGTCGTCCCAAAAAAATTCAAAAATGGAAAATTTGACATGTCGGATCGATGAAAACGGTATTTTCGACGATTTCTGAAAATTTCTAAAAGATTCTCTGATAAATTCTTTGGCATTTTTATTACTGACTTCGAATTTAACGTAGATAAAGTTTATGAAACCGAAAATTTTTTAGAAATTTTTTAACTATCAAAGAGGGACATTTGTGGGAAAAATTGTTTCTGTAAGAAATTTTTTTGTTGATGCCTCGCGGTTGTTAATGTTAAACGCCGTCCTTTTTATTTATGTACTTTAAAAAAATTTACATAATTTTTATTATATTTGGGTCGTCTTTTGGGCTCTGCATTCACGTTCCTTCCTAATCGTATGGACGTAGCCCCCTTTTCGGGTTCCTTCATTCATCTTTTGACGAGTCATAATTCTTTATCGGGACCCAAGCTCACTCACCTTGGCGCGGTCAAATTGTCTTCTTGTTTTGTTCTAAATCCCTTTCCGGCATGTCATTGAATTTTTCATAAATTTATCCGCTTCCTTCCACCTCTTTTCGAAGGTCTAACAGTGGATTGTGGCCAAAAGAGGGCGGTCACATCCAAGTTTTAAAAATTTTGGCACCTTATTAAAATAATTTACCCGACGGGGTCTCATCTATCATTTTGTGTTATCTTTTTTTTGCCTGTGACGACGACACGAAAACACTTCTGTTAGGTGAAGAAATTAAAAACCGGCAAAGATTTTGAAAGCCCTCCTCCTCTTTTTTTTTACCGGAAAGGAAACCTTTAATTAGTTATCATCACCTCGATTTTGTTTTCGAGACTTTTCCTCGGGGCCAGCCATTCCCACTTCCGTATCAGGCATCAGGAGGTTTTGTTTGATTTTAATTTTTTGGGAACTACAATTCCAATTCGTATCCAAAACAAAACATAAAAAATTGAAATCATAAAGAAAATATGACAAGTGGAGCCGATATCTTGATATAAAAAATAATAATTTTAATAATTATCGGTTTCATATTTAAATATATATATAAAAAGAAATTGTAGGTTTGAAAACGACTTTTTTTTAATAATGGCGACCGGATTAAAAGAAAAAAGAAAGTTTTTATTTCGCTCATGCCTCTTACTAAGTGTTAATGTTTAGTCTAGTTATAGTTTAAAATTTTAAATTGCTAAATGAGGATTCTCACGAAGATATAAACTTTCTGCTGTTGTGTAAAGTGCTATCTGTAAGATTGTAACTTGGAGAAAATAGATGATGTTGAGCACTTTCGACTCGTGTGTCCAGTATGGGCTACACCAGAAGTCGGCAAAGTACGGCTCTGTGACTGTGGCTCTTTTATGAAATATTATCTGTATATTATGACACCAATATTTAATGTTATAGTAGATATTAGTATGTATTTGAAGAGATCACTACTGGTGTGCAGTATTTTTTAAATAAAGTCGCCCTACTGGTGTGCAATATTTTTGAAATGAGATCTCCTTACTGATGTGCAATATTTTGGAAATAAAATCGCCCTATTAGTGTGCAGTATTTTAACGAAAATTTTTTAGTAACAGAGTGTAAGTGTGATGCTTACTACGGTGTGTCATTCATCTCAAAAAATGCACAGCATCAGTGAGTAGTAAATTTCAAAAGTAATGCACACTTTGATTTAGAATTTATTGTTAAAAAAAGAAAACGGAGAACAATTCAGTATAAAAATCATTTCATAAATACTTTAAGCCAAGACAGTACTAACAGTATTTGGCAACAATAAGCTCGAGAGTGTACTTTAAGCACTAATTAGTTTGTTGGAAAATGTCTCAACAAAGCTGGTCTCTACAGGATAGCTTTAAAAATGTCTCTTGAATAAGTTATGAAAGTATATATAAGTATAAATTTGGCTATTTTGGATGACGAATTTGCTGACCACTAGGCTACAGTTAGAGAGAGACATAAATATATACGAAACTATTTATTATTATTGCAAATTCTCATTTCAATAGTGTAGGCCTTTGTTTGTATAAATTATAATGTTTAATATTAAGTTATGTTTATTGACCTGCCACAAAATGAACATACTATTTATTGTAAAATATTATAAACTATTGTAAACTATTGCTCGGTTGCAACCGAGCAACTATGTCTAAAAATTTTTCGCTGACTGCCACAGTTTCCAAGACAATCGACTGGGGAGAGATTAAAATGGTCCACCCTGTACATAATTTTATCTTTGCGTAAATGAGTTCTAAAGGTCTGTATAATCTGTATAACACATGAACCAATTTCAATCAAACTTCTTACTACCATCAACTAAAATGACAACGGCATTACCATCTACTCTTTAGGACCTTCCATACCAAGACACATTTCCTCATGTTATCACTATGACTTAACATTATCTTCTTACCGGTTTTAGGTAGGTGGATGACACCGAGGAATCAGCAAGTTAATAACAACAATAAAAACAGCCAGAAGAAAAAAATTTATCCAAAGAAACTAAAATTCCCGCGTTTAATATCGTACCTGAACGAAATTTTCTTCTCCGTTTCAAACTTTCCATGCTCTTTTTTTACCTGACCTTTTCTTTTGGTCTCTTTTGCTCATCTTTATTTATTTTATCTCATTTTATAGCTTTTTATTTTGTCTTATCATTTTTTTAAGCAAAAGGTTAAAAAAAATCACAAATAAAATCGTTTGCTAAATAAAATTCAAGTTTTTAAAATGGCGGTTGATAAAGGCTGAGATATAAACTTTTGTAAATAATTTGATTGTTTAATTAATGAGCTTTTTTTCTCCTGTCAAGCTTTAACATGTCGCATGCTTAAAACAAATTTTGATGTTTTTTTTATAAAGGAAAGTTATGGCATAATGATCGGTTTGGTCGTTGACAGTAAAGATGTTTGGGAATTAAAACGTGGGAAGAAGGAAATGAAATGGCAGTGATGTGAGGTATAACGAGGATAGCTGAAAGGAGTTAGTTTACGGAACGTTGTTTACTTTGATGATAGCTGAATTCGATTTGTACTAAATAAATTTATTTATATTTATCCCAGAAGGTGGTTTTCCCATCAAGTCTAAAGACAAAATGTATGGAGTAGAAGCTCTAACGTACAATAATCGAGTAAGCTGATTATAAAAATTAAAAACAAATTGAGTCGATTAAGTGTCGTCTTAGGTGATGAAGTTTGACTAAAACGGTACACACACTCAATTGGATGCTTTTACAGCGTCATTCTCAATTGCTGTCCTTTTCTCTCTTCCTCAAATTTTTCTGTCTTGCTCAAATCGTATCTTATAATTTCCTCTTTTTCTTATCTCTAACTTCTCTCTTTTTTGTTCTTCTTCTTGTCTCTTTGTTTCGTCCACTTTTGAAACTCCTTTCGTATAGCATCTCATTCTCCTAGCTCGACAAAATCAGCTTACGTCTCTTCTCCGACGTTGGATTAGACACTATTATTCAATTCTGTTACCCTTAGTCCACTAAGTAGTAATAGCATTTGGAGACAGGTGGCAACAGGTGGTTTAGAATGAGAAACAGAAGAACAGTGAATTGTTGGAGTAGAATAAAAAAAAGAGACGAAAAGTAAAATAAAACTAGACAACAGAACATGAAATGTTGGAAAATGTTTACTAATGCTAATAAAAGAAAAATGAACGTTTAGAATAAAGAAATAATATAAATTAGATATATATACAGCGTTAAAGGAAATAGTACAAAACGGACAAGAGGAAGTATTGTACTATTAGGTGGACCGGAGGATGATGTGACTTCTGTCTGTCACACCAAACATATGGTATGGTAAAATTAATAAACCGGGCGAATATATATGATTCTCGACGATTAATTATAATCACCAACTAAGCTTGGTAAATGTGGCCTGTTACTGAATATTTATCACATTTACCGGGTTATTAAAAAATCTCTAACTCGTAGTGGCGAATTTAATAAGGTTTCGCTCAGATCCATGGCTTTTGTCACTTCTTATGCATTCGTCGGTTGTTTTTGGAAGGTTTGTTCACTTTCACCATCAAACGCAGCTATTTGCTACAGATTGCTTGAGAGAAGCTGAACATGCAAGCAAACTTCCATTAATTTTCTGAGTATGAGTTGGAACTTTTATAAACTACACGGCAAATGTGATAAATATTTATTAATTCATCACATTTATCCAGTTTAGTGGTGATTATGAATAATCACCAAGAATTTTATATATATATTTTCATTTATCAATTTTACACTTTTATTATGATATTACTTTCCGGTTCACATAGTATAAATATAGAGAATGAAAAGAGAGGGAAGCGGTTACTACCCGAGAATAGTCTACAAGGAAATATATTTTAATAATGACAACATAACATAACAATTAAAATGACCTACCTCAATCTATCGTCTACGTCCTCTGCCATCTAGATCTTATTATCTCCAACTGTACCCCATGTTGCGAAAAATTGATAGCATTTTATATTCAAAAAGGGAAAATAAAATTAAATGAATCACAAAACAGCGAGAAGCAACGCAGATAAAGGAAACCTAGAACCGTAGACGAAATTAGACGAAGCCCACGCCTACAAAACAAGAAGAAGACAAAGGAGAAGAAACTCAACATTCCATCAAAAAGGAAGAAAAAAATTATTTTTCTATTTCATTTTAGATCATTATTTATGTTCAAATCGTTATTGTCTCGGGAAGCCATTTTAAAGAACCGTTTACAAAATTTATCCGTGAGTAAAAGTCGAATTGATGGCCGATTGGAAAACAAGGTCTCTCATAAATAATTCAAATCGATGGAGAAAAATTTAAAGCTCTTAAGAAATTACAGAATGAATGGCAATAAAAAAAAGTCTAAGTAGCAAAACTAATATTTAAAAAAGAGAAAAAAATTCTGTCAAGGGCCGATTTAATCGCTTCGGAAAAATATTATTTTTCGAATATTTCTCCCAATATTAATAGACAGATAAATAATAATAAAATTCGGACGCCATTTTGGGGTTACGAAACCTATTTTTGGACAAAGTGTTTTTCTTTCTCGTGTGACTACACTTTTTCATTCTTTCCTACTTCTGTCTTCTGTGTTGTTAGTTTTAGATTTGTCTTTGTCAAAGGTATCTTTACAGGCTAATATGTCCTCGGAATATCGACTGTCTTTAGTGAATCAGAATTCTGGAGCTGTTGCATTTCTGAACGATGAATGAGACCGGAAATGGAAGGCAAACTCTTAAGGTAGGTTTTGCTATTTGCAAAGTGAAGGAGCCAGTGATTTAAGAGTACTGGTTCGATCCGTAGACGAAAGGAAGACTATAAAACTGACAAAAAAGTTGAAAACACAAGAAACAGCAGAACGAACCAACAGACAATCACTCTGTTCTAATTCTTTGACTAAAAGTCCCAAAAATCAAAACTTCGGAACAGGGAGTCCTAAAAAAACATCCCGTGGTATGGTTGTTTAGGATGGAGGAAAAAAATGGACTCAGCCCCCCTAGGGGGTACAACACTGCGGGGATTGATTAATATGTGTCCTTGAATAGCCTACAGTAAAGGATTCTGGACAGTCTGGGAGTCTGGCTTATCATAACCTCGTTGATTATTTAGGCGTGGTTTTGATAACACCACGCCTAACTGGTCACTCTAACCAATTAAGTTTTTGGCAGATTTGAAAATTTAAAAAATGAAAGAATGTCTTGGTCCATTTCTCTGTACCTGTTTTGTTATTTTTGGTTTAATCTGCCTCATTAAGCAGTTTTCAGTCCTACAGCAGCTGATGGAAAGACACCTTAAAGTGAGTCGAAGGTTTCCGGTTCAAGTTTTATAAAGACATTGAAGGAAAAATGATAAAAATTCAGTTGCAATCCGGAAACGGATGTCAGAGAAAAGTTTAAAAGGAAAGCGGTCAAATAAATTAAACTCCACCGAGATTGGGACGGAGTGAGGCGGTAGTCTCCTACTTGATTTCTAATTGCGAATCATTAATCAAGACGGCTGGAACGGAGTGTGAGAGAAGTGGTCATAACCCGCCCGTTATAACCAAAACCTGCACGAATTGACTCACAGCCCTGGTCGTCATTTGTTTCCTTTACCTTTTCTGGCCATCTGTTAATTCTCGAGGAGGAGAACAAGAAGAAGAAGAAGAAACGTTACGTGAAAGTGGCAAACGACAAGGACTTAGGTCTTGCCCTTGGATGTAACACCTAAATAAGTCGAACATGATTGATTGACTATCTCCCAACCCATCTATCTCTTCGGTTTTTTTTCTCATCTTTTTTCGGTCATCTTTCCCTTTTCAGATAAACTTATCTATCTGCACGAACCGATTGATTCAATCCTCTAACCTTCTCTGTCGATTGCGTCATTCTTGTTTGGCTTCTTTTTTTCGCCTTTCTTGAAAGTTTCGAACCGTCGTGGAAGAAAAAATGGCGACGGAGATTCGACAAGCAAGTATCTCGACCTTTGCCCCTCTCCTTCCCCTGTTCCTTTGACGCACAACTCATAATTCTCCCTTTTAAGATGGAGGCCAACAAAGTTCAAGGTTGGTGCTCCGGTGCTCACCAAGAAGTGGCAAAAGTCGTAATCGTAAACCGAGTCGTTTCTGATATTTTTTTCTTAATACTAAACGAAAAATCGCATAAATTTATAAATATTCGTGTTAAATGAAAAAAAGGAAATTTTCATTAGGCCGATGGTAATGGACAAGTCCAAGTGTTAACTCTGTCTCATAAATGGCTAATTTACCGTTGCTATTTATTTATTTATTTATCGATGATTTTTTTTACTACTCCATATGTCAACCTGAAAAGAAATGTAAGGCAGTTTGTTTGTAAATAATTTGACACTTTTCCTCTGTCCATCCCCGTGATGGACATCTGAGTTTCGTGCATCCGAAATCCGATCGTCGAGATAAAATGTTGAGCCGTGAGCGACCTTGATGGGAATCTTGTTGGGTAGTTTTAAACGAACACGTGTTGGCTGTTTTATGTGTTTCACTGAATTTGAGGTAAAGTTGGTGATGACAGGGTGGAGAGAAACCCATGAATTGACAAGAAAGGATGCGGGGAAACCCTATGAAAGAAGTGGAAGATGATCTACGTAAAGATGTGGAAGATTCAATACTTTGAAAGTTTATTTGATGGTTTCGAACGAAGGTTTCTAAGTTCTGACCTATTTAAGGTTTGATTGAGTGTAACCTTATGAGTTTAGGTAAAGTTTGCTAGTTGATGATGGTGATTTTAAGGATGCAACACAAAATCACCGTCCTTCTGTGTTGTGGTTAACTGTATACTAAAGTTTTAGGGCTTTAAACAAGCCGAGCCTTAGGTTTCTAGTTTTGATTTCACCGTGATGAAGCCAAAAGCTCAAACTTGACAACGCCGATCTTTTTTGAAAAGTTTTCTTCAATCATGATTCTTCGGTTTTTAGTATCACAAGTTCTCGCCGTCTTGGAAACGTGTGACACGGTTTGTTAAAAACTCTAAAAATTAGTGTATACAGTTACAAATTAGAAACCCTTACTTCTAGGCTATTAGCTCAAAAATTTGAAGGAATAATGAACACTTAACCAAATGTATATAATATATAAACGACTTCTTCTCATCCTCAACAGCTAAAATGACACTAGTCTGCTACTTCCGATCATTTCTCTACACCTTTGTACTTTCTTCTTCTTCCTTTTTTTCTGCTCTAACATTTACCCTTTCTCTTATCATATTCTCCAACCATGAAATAAAAGGTTTCGTCAAAAAACCTTAATCATACTTTTTGACGAACTTGTTAAACTTGATGGCGATGATGTTCTGTCAAAGTGTGTAAAACTCCGGTTTCTACTCGAAACCAATATTAATCGAGTATTAATCGAGTCCAATATGTTTAAATATCCACTTAAACGTTTTTTTGTTGTATTTTTCATGTACGCGTTTTGATATAAAATTAATACACGCAATCAAAAATAATTAAAATTCTTGAAGAGAAAGGTCAAAGAAGCGCGGTTGTTCGAGTGCTTAGGCCTGTAATTTAGTTTCGTCTGCTTTATTTGCAATTAAATACTTTTTCTGATTTTTTTAATATTTTTATTGGCGGCCTGTCTTGTTTTCATGTTTTCCGACGGATGGTCCTGGAAATTATTGATGCGGTTTCTTTTTTTGGAGCCGTCGAAACCGGAAATGAACGTTTTGAAAAGTTAAACCTTTTCCCGGAGAAAAGCTTCAGAATTTGATTGGGGTTATCATTAACCTTTTGCACTTTTTTTTTGCGCGAACGAATCAGCAACTAAAGACTATGCGCAGCATTCCATGAATTCCTTTAAATTATAAAATATGAGCATAGATGTATACATTTATACGTTTATAAAATTATAAAAATTGCGAAACCAGCTGTGAAAGCTTAGACATTATTCGTGTAATTAGTTCTCCAGACGTGTGCATTATTTATAAATTGAGATTTCCATGAAGTTGTGCGTTATTTTTGAAATGGGTTTCTGGCCAAAGTGTGCAATATTTATGAGTTGAATTCATCATAGCAGTGTGCAATATTTATTATTCCGTAACTTTGTTTATACTAATTCAAAATCATAATTTGCAGAGATGGAGAGTTGCTAGTATAATTGTTATTTTTCTCGCCAGTGCATCACAACCGGAAGTTGTAATCAGTATATCCGGCTTGTGCTTTTCTTTTGCAAAAATTTTTACACATTATAGACGGTTAATCCATCTTAAATCCATGTCTTGCTGATGAGTACTTCTCGCTTCGTTTTAAACATCAGAACTGTAAGTAAGAGTTAGGATATTTCTAAAAACAATTTCTGATGAACGGTTTTGTTGCTCCTAAAACTGTTTTTAGATTTGTAGCACTGAAAATGTGCAGTGTTTATGAAATGAATCTTCAGTGAAAATGTGCAATACTTGTGAAATGAACATGACATGAATACAAAAGTGTGCAATATTATGAAATAATACAATGAAATGCAATATTCATGATGTAAATTCTCTCAGAGAGTGTGCAGTATTTATGACTAAATGTTGTAGTTTCATAAAACCTTCTTGAGAGTCATTTCAATTTGCGAAAATTCTTTTTTTCTTTCCCGGCTATGAGGGTATATCAACGGCGGCCATCTTCTCACTGACATAATTGGAAACTTGTCCTCTTTTGTCCCATTCTAGTGATAATATCGTTGGAAACGAAAATTGTCTCATTCGAAATTTTTTCTTCCTCTCTGTCTCATCGCTCCGCTTAAAATCCTCCTCTCGCTCCAAACATGGATCCGCTTGTACACGGAGAGAGATAGATAGAGAGAAAGAGAGGAAAAAGGAAGGAGGAGGAGATAAAAGGCAAGAGTCTGATATATGTTTATATGTTGTGTGTGTGTGTCGGTTGTAACGTATGCAGCTTTTCTAATTTTTTTATGGCCATTTAATACGTGAATAAATCAAAGTTGAAAGAAAAGACATGTTCAACATCGGTTTTATTAGAATTTATGGTTTTCGGCTTCATCTTTTATTTGAATTCACAATTTTTGTTACATTCGACATAAGAAGGCTCTCACCGCCATGTTTTTCCCTCTTCATACCGTCATTCTTGAGAGGATGGAAAAGGACACGGCGAGATGTTGTCTTCTTTCAGTTTGAGAGAAGGTTTTCCATCTTTCGATTCTTGCTGTTAATGCTTCTTCCTCTGAGTTCAGTTTTGTGTCTTCCTTCCGTTTTTAGAATTTTGGTGTTGGAAATTAAATTCGTTTGGATATTTGCGTGCTCAACTTTTTTCTCCTCTTTGTTGTTTTCAGTGTGTGGGTTGAAGCATTTGGCTGGTTGTTGAGGTGGGTCTTGGACATTGTTAAATTTCTTTATGGCTTTTCTTTTCTCTTTTTAACCTTTCTTTTACTCTTACTAACCTTTAAACTTGACTTTTGTTTTCTTTTCAATGCTATTTCCGGTTTGATTCATAATCCTTTCACTCTACCTGATGTCGTGTCTGATCCATTCTCCAGATACAACCCCTAGAAACTATACAATACATAGTGTCACGCACTGAAGGATAGGTGACGACTAACATGGAAACATAGAAAAGTATAACTAATAGTATAACCCGTTCTTTCCTTTTTAGTATATTCATACGACCGGAAGTAATCTGTGCGGGTCATGAAAATTCCAGTCTTCTTTCACACGGCACAAAAAAAAATTTTTTTTACGACTTTCCCAAGAATTTCCCCTTCGAACGAATGATTTCTGTCTAAATCGCTTTTATCCTCTTCACATGACATAATCGCCATTTTGTTATTTTATGTTCTCCTCGCCGTTTCTTTATTTCATTCATTGATCAGATTTAGCTTTTTATTTTTGGCATAAATCGTCTTAACGTCGATTCGATTTGGATTAGATGGCTATGGTTTCCTCTTCCCCTCTCCTCCTACCTCTCAGCCGATGTCTTAACTTTAATACCGCCTTTCGTAAAAATCTTATTTCGTATCGTCGTCTCGCGAAATGTCTTATCAACCGAAACAAGTCGAAACATAGTGAAGTCATAAATACCTGGACGAGGGGTTTGGAAGGTTGAGAGAGAGAGGAGAGGAGATGGAGGAGAGTGATTTGATCATAATAAATTTTTAATAGGATTTCTATTTCCCTTTTTATCGCATAATCTGCGCGAACTTTTCCCCTTTGGAATTATATACAGTATATATAAAAACAAAAAATTGGGAAATAATCATGTGATGACCATCAGTGACGTCACGAAGGATTAAGGGATTAATCACCGATTAAAGAAGAAGAAAAATCTCGTTTATCGCTAATGCGGATTAAATTTTCTTTTTAAATCTTCGAACGAATTTAATTAATTGGATCGATTCGATTTTCTCTTGTTTCTCTTGTGTGGAAGATAATTTTTTTTTTCTTTTTTGAGGACGGTGGGAGTAGGGGGTAGGGGGGTAGTGAGAAGAAGGTTTTATCGTTCTGCGAGAAAATTGTTTTTTTAAGTAAAAGTCGTTAATTTTGTTTTATTTATTTATTTATTTTTAAACGTCGTTAAAAGCGAAATTTCACGTAATTTTATGGTCATGTGTTGAGAAGTTTTTTTTTCTTAATCAATTATGGCTTCTGGGTTGTGTTGTCGTCGTTTTTGAAAACGATAAAAAGTGGAAAAAGTGATTTTGGGTGGTGAAACTTCGTCGTTGTGCATGAAAGTTTTTAAGAGAAGAGTGAGAGTTAAAAAGGAAGAGATTTCTATGAACGTGAGAAGAATGAATGTTGATTCTGGTGAAGAGGAAAGGAAGAAACTTTATGGTTGACTGAAATTTAAAAAGCCAGGATTGAAACAGGGGTTGAAAAAATTGTCGAAAAGCTAGTTTAAAATTGGAAAAAATGGAATAGACGGTTCTTTAAGCTTAATAGAACGTACAAGAACAAACTCAAAACCAAAATTTTTTTCTGTCATTATGAAGAATGTTATGTGCAGTTTGTATAGACACTTACTGCTTCCGGTTTTACTACCCTATAAGTTCCCGGAATGAATTTCTGTTGTTGTCAACGCTGGCTGGCTAGCAGAGAAGCTCACATGGGAAATCTAACCTTCAAAATATTACCAGTGTCATACCTAAACCGATTTCGGTATATTATCTCTATAAGCTTTTGTAACAAGTCCTGTAGTGACCCCTCCGACGATTATGTTGACAGTTTTCTGACCTTTTTGTAGCTATATCTTCGTCACTCGACTTTTTATGTGATTTTCTTAGACAGGCTTTTAGTACTGTTTTGGCACCCATTTTGTTAATAAAATTCAGTGATATAACACCAACTCGTTAAGTGGATAATTAGCAATTCTGACTTTTGGACTATTAGGCCAACGTCTCACCAACTTTACGAGTTACTTAGAGTGCTTGAAATAAAACTGGAAATGACAGAAACATGTGACAAACTTATAATTAGTGCACTTGTATTGCTTAAAATTGTTAACTTAGCGGCATAATAATTAGAATCGGTAATTAGAACAGTCAGAATGATCTGAAGCACAACATGAGGTTGGTATTGCAACTTGAAAAGGTGTGGTTTCAGTTTGTTATTTTTTGAGGACCAGCGGATAGGAGAGAAATCGCTGTTAAGTGTTTTATGGTTGAATATATACAAAACGCAGCCGTTGATTATAACGATGTCGGTAGATGAAGTATAAATTACAACGATTACAATCACAAAACAAAGCCTAAACTTTGTAAAAGTTATCCGAGGATTGTAAACAAAATGTAGACTCAACGTTCGTGTCTTGAGCTGGCATCAAAACCCGTTAAACATAACAAAGGTAGCCATTGGAGGGAAGGTGGGCAGATTAGAAACATACATCGACTAAACACATGTGATGGAGGCCTCGGATAATCTTAGCAGGACATCCCAGACGGGGGGAAGAAACAGATGATAAGAATTTTTATTTATGGGCCAGTTAGAACCACTCTCAATGCCCTTCCCAAGCCAAAAAATTTGGTTGTTTTAATTAAGGTTTTTATGATTTGTGACTCCCCCGGGTTTCGGAAGAAAACCCCAGGAGAGAAATTTGGTGAAGGAGCGTCTTGCTCCAGGTTTACGTGGTCACCGTTCCAACTTCCAGTTTTTTTCCTTATGGTGGTCAGTGGGGAGGGAAATGAAGGAAAAACCATCGGGTGGAAAAAGCTAGCGCAAAACGAAATCGCGTCCACGTGAAATTTTTCGTCGAGCTCGACGGGAAGCCGAAATTCGTAAACCGGTCTAATATAACATTCCAAATCATGAATTACAAAGTACTAAGTGACAGGTATACGAGTACCTGTAAAATTTCGAATTAGGTGGTCCTGGCCTCCGACCTGTTTTCCTGATGATATCTTGATATAAGGCAGTTTATCATGCGTTTTGTGTGATTTCGAGAAAAACTAACCTCCTCATTCTAATCTCCTTTCCCTCTTTTAGGTTCCTTTCCTCCGTTTTGTTCTTCTTCTCTTTTGCTTTTTTGATTTCTCCTCGTTTTGGAGGTGAGTTACAAACACCGATAAGGATCCGTGGCAGGAAGATGACAGAGATTCTGTTCCGATGAGACAGATATGCTCAATGCCTTTTGTCTTTCCCGAAAGAGATAATTTATACTCTTGAATTTCCAGTCCTGACATTTATTCTCGGGGTCTATTGGTTATTCAGTTCTTGTTTCATAATTTTAATTAATAAAGTTAATATTGTAATTAATAATTACGCTATCATTCGACTAATTTTTATAATTTTCGGAAATGTTTAAGGAAAGTCTGATAAGATAACCATAAAACGGGAAGTAAGAGCTCGAACCTGTTTATTTATGGTTTGTATGGTTCAGGATTATCGAAAAAATCGTTAGATTCTCGCTCAAATACTCTTCTCAATTGACGAACCATTTCGATCCTTCCACAGCATCTTCTCTCGATTTTTTGGTAGCAGGTGGTAGTTAACGAAGAAGAAAAAAAGAAATGGCTTTAAGCTAGTAGTCTTCTTGTATCATCCCCGATCCCAAATTTTTATAACAAAAGTCAGTACACGTCACGTGATCTTTCTCTCAATACAGTTACGGAATCTAAACGTGAGTCCTCGAATTTTAGAGGTGAAAAGAATTTGTGGTGAGAGAATAAGAGTTGAGAATGTGTCGACAGGAGGGAGGGTGTTCTTTGAGGCGAACAGCTTCACCCCGAAGGCGGTTCGGGTTGTCACGATTCACCATTTTGAAACTTGTCGACGAAAAACAAAAGCAGGAATAGAAATTGGAGAAAAAAGAATTTATTCCTCGTACCTGATTTTAATCGCTTTGAGTTATAGAACCGTGGAAAATCTGTCATTTCAGGGCTACCAACTTTTATTTTATTTTATTTTTTCCCGAACACCCCGAGCATTCTCGGTTCTTTTTGTCTTTCGTCTTCAATTTTGTTCTAGTTAATTTTTTTTTTGCGTCAAGGTTGCACTTGTTTTGTTTTAAAGGATTTTCCTGTCGTTTTGGTATGATCGAGTTTTTTATTCAAGGTATCCAGCTGTTAGTGTGATCTGTTCTCATCCTTTCACTCGCTCAGGGTCTATTTAAAAAAATTTTTTTGTCTTTGAGGTTTTTCATTCTTCTCTAAGTGCTCTCTCAAACGGAAACAGTAACTTTGGGTGACTGTAGGAACTGTAGGTCCTGTAGCTCTGATTTCGTTTTAAAGATTTGCTTGGCTAAACTAGGCGCTGAATAGCCGCAAAACACCGTCGCTACTTTTCGGGGAAAACTTCAAGGATTTAGATTCGCGGATGGAAAGAGATTTTGTTGTTGGAATGGTTGGCCAGGGTCGGAGCTTCTGATAGCAACGACCATAATAAACGACTACAAGATAAAATGTGTTGAAATATTGTCTGCGTTTTTATACTATTCAAAGTCTTTCTCAAAGTAAAATAAATTATTGTAATTTATTTTTATTCTTTTATTTATTTTTTATTCTTTTTTTTTCTCTCTCCTTTTACACCACAATGGCCTTCAAGTTACAAATTTTCACGACGTCCGAGAGATTAGATTAATTACAAGTTTACAAAAGATTTTAAAAATGGAGGAAAAAATGAAGACAGATTATTTTTGTTCCTTTTTGTTTTTGCGCTATTGGAGACCGAGGAGAGGTTTGGTTGTTGAGAGGAGGAGGTGGCAGTGGGTATTTCTGCCTTTATGAAAGGTTTGTGAGTTTTATAAGTTTTTTCCTCCTGGAAATATTGATTACCTTGAAGGTTTTTTATTAAATCAGGATTTTCGTGGTGATTGAGACCTTTTTTTAAAAGTAATAGTTTAAATTTTGACTGTACTATTAGAAGAACGCGGTTTTGGTTCGATAAATGCTCGGATTTGTAGTTTTGGGTTGTAGGACAGTTTCTTTTGAAAGGGAAACTTGTCATTTCTGTTGACAGTTTGGAAATTTTTGCCTTGGGTGTGTAGTGGGTGGTTGTTTTTGTTCTTTGACTTGAGTTAGACCGTTGAAATGTTTTGTTATGAGCGTGAAAGCTTGGGCTTTACAGAAATCTTTCCCAGTACCCACTGTTAGTTTTATATAATCCGTTCCTTGGGTACTCATGACTTTGAAGATACAGGTGAGTGAGAAGATAGAACGACAAGAAGACTCAAATTCCACCGAGGCTTTATAGAAAGTCTCAGACTTAAAAATGAACTAAACAGAAGAAAAATCTCAGAGCGAGATGATGAAGGATACCTGGCGCAAAATAAATGAAAGAAAGATACCAAGAAATCGGAAAATGACAGCAAAAGTTTGAAAGAAACATGGTGTTTATTCTATCGAAATTGGAGAAAAGAGGAAGCTTGAGAAATGTAAACGGAAAGAGCTAGAACTATGCTGTAAAGTAGAATCAGGAAATACTGAAGAAATCAGTTTGGTTGACCTAGGAAAGCTACACACCTTTTGGGAGTCGGATGTTAAAGATTTGAAATCTTGCGTTTCTCCAGTGCTTGGTTAACTTCAGCTTTTATTATGGAATAACTGGTTACGTCTTAGGCTTAACTATATTGGAGAATATGATTATGATCCTTCCAAATTTTTTTCTTGTGCATACTGACACGAAAATTGAATTAGCAGTTACCCGGGCAGCAAGAATGAGATACAAACCAAAACTCAACCTACATTTCACTCCGAAAATCAAAAACGCGCCACAAGAACACGACATTGAGTTACGAGAACTAGATATTGTTGGCTTGAAATGGATAAAAATATATTTGCTAATAGATAATATAACAAAGCAAATGAGTGTCGCCGAAATAAAAATGTTTCCTGCTGATCACTCTCCTTCATAAGGTACACAGGGATCAACGGGCATCACCCCGACAAGAAAGAAGTGCAGGTGCATATTATGAGACGGGATGAGCACTATTCTGTTAAGTTGACCATCAACCTCCCAATGAGAATCTGTGGTCAAGAAAGGCCACAACGGGTCAGGAAAAGTGGTCAGAGATGCAGCGGGATTCGAAAATCCTTCCAGACACAAAGACGATCCAGGAAACATACAAAAAATGTATGACAAGGCCCGGCCCAAGGTATACTGGGAACCAGGACTGAAAAATAAGATAATATAACAAATATCAGTGGCAATACAAACCTGTCTACTGCTATAACTCTCGTTTGACACAATCTGCTCTGTTAAAAACAGTCGAACATGTAGACGCTAGCGGAAGACTATGAAATATGCATAAGACAGTATTGAAAAAATTTTTGACTATCAGGAAACAAGTTTCGGTTCATCATTCGATAAATTGCTGAAACAGTGGCAATAATGGTGGGATTGGCGATTAAGTAGGCGAATCACCGTTTTCAATCCAACATTGATTAACCGATTAATCAGAAAACGTTATCGATCAAAGTACATAACTTTAAACAAGGTTTAAGGTGCAGCGATCAAACGACAATTATTTCATAACTTCTGCTTATTTATTTTAACATATTCTCAAACCTTCTTCTTCGGCTTTTATAAGATACGCCTTCTGCAAATTCACAATATCATCTGCTTTACAATCTAATAAAATATTTTTATTTATTTTTTATTAAAATAAAAATGACGCCATGAAGATTTTCAAAAAAAATGTAAAAAGATTAAAATTTTTCTTATCTTTCATACATTCTTCCTCTTCTTCTGGTTTCCCTGCTCACCAGTGGTCCATCAAACCAAAACGAAAAGAAAAAAATTCCATCCGGTAATAAATTCTTATAAAATCGGACGAAATTCTTTAATGCATTCAAAGGTACGTACCTGACAAGTGGCGCTGGGATTGCGTAACTAATTTGTTTTGCTAACCAGCCACCAGGTATCCGACTGCGACTTGAGGGGAATGGGCGAAATTCTTATTTATTTATTTTTTCTCATAAGTTTCATCTTTGTTTTTCCTTGTTTTCTTTTTCTGACTGTAGTCTCTCTGTTGGTGAGATTATAGCTGATGATTAGGTTCTAGTTTTCTGATTGCAAGTTGGTGTTTGATGGATTTCTTTGGTTTTTATTTTTCTGGTTTTTGGTTACACCTCATAATTGTTTATTGTTGATGTATGAGAGTGTCTACTCCAAAGTTTCTTTTGTCCCCAACCAAAACGACCACCTGTCCCCGAGGAAGGGACATTAAGCTGTTGGGACGTACGGTTTGGGGTTACTGGGGGAACGAACCAATGTCCAAGCCCCAGGAGTGGAGTCAGGAAGTAGGTAAGGATTAAGAAATGAGGAGTAGAGTAGGAAAGGAGAAGAAATGGGATAAGCAGGAAGGTAAGCAATAGTAACGAAGAGTAGGAATAGGTTAAAGATGGAAGTAGGATGGTTACTCCAAAATGGGTTGGAAATTGTGGATGAGAATTTAAATCAGTTTATGGTTGAGATGTGTGAAACTGGCATAAATTTGTTTTATTTTCTTTTTTTTTGACAAGTTTAGGAAGAAGTTCATCATTTTCAGGCCATTTAGGTTGTGTTATTTTTGTATTTTTAGTAATTGTTCTTTGTTTCCTCTTTACCTCTTACTAATTAACATTCTTCTCTTAATCCCACCTTTCCTATTTTTTCCTTTGTCTTCTTTTTTGTGTTGTTTTCATTTTTCCTTCTTCACATTTCCTAAATACCTACCGAATAACTGTGTTAGTTCTTCTTCCTTACTACTTTTTCTTTAACTCTTTTCCTACCATTCTGTACTAATTCTCTTCATCAGACCCTATTTCTAGATATATATGCTTTATCTAATCTTGGGTTAAGACGAAATAGAAGAAAGTCAACTGTTTTTGATTTTGTTTTGTTATTGTTTAGACTGTTATTGATTACCTTTTAACCCGCATTACTATCTATTTAGTGCATCTTTGTCCTATTTCCTTTCTTTTCTCGTTTACTTTGCATCAGTACAGTGCTACAGTTTAAGCAAAACTGTCGGCAGATTCAGTAAGACTTTGCTTCCAAGGCTCTCCACATCTGCGGAGGCAAACTAAACGGTAGAGAACTCTTGACTGTTTCATACTTTTAATCTTAGTCGTCAAACATTTGGTTCAACCAGGAATTTAAGAAGCTTTACGATTTCTTGATGTCTTCGGGTTTTGACACTACTGAAAAATTTTAATTCTTTAATGACCTTAATGGAAACAACCAAATTTTGCAGAGATTCAAATTAATCAGCGCTGTGGGTAGCAGAACAATATGTATACAACTTTATTTTATAATTGTATAATAATTTATACTAATATAATATAAACGGCATATGTAATATTTAAATAGTATTTTTTAGAAACTTAAAGGCTTTTATCACCGACAATTCTTAGTAGAGAAGGAATGTGCCCCGCTGTTTTTACAGATTATGGGCACAAAAATTTGTATCCAGAACTATCCCTTACTTCCCACTACTACTACCAGAATTATTACTACTAGTTAGGGAGGATGGATAAACACTGATAAGCACTATATCAGTGTTTACCCCCCCTCTTACTATGGTGTAGTCCTTATTAGTGCTTTCTTATCTTCGCTCCCTATTTAGTAGTAGTAGTAAGTACGGAATGGTACGGGATAGATGACTTCAGGGGCAGATTGCAAAGCTCCCATCTATTTTGTGTTTCTGTCTTAACACTCCAGTTACTGCAAACGAATGTCATGTCAACTTCACCCGAGTTACAGTTAAAACAAAACTCGCTGTCAGTAACAGAAAATTTATTGAAAAGCACAGCAAAATTACTGTGGTCGGGAGCACAATAGAAGATGAACGAACAGAGAATGTCAAACAGAAGGAAAACATACACCAAAATAATTATAATCAGGATCAAACACACGACTAAAAAACAAGCGGAAGTTCAAACAACCTCTTAAAAGATCGGTATGGACCTTTGGCATCGGCAACTTTGAAAAAGAAAACAAAAAATTTTCTCCGACGTAATTTCAGGTATGCAGTTAAGCCTGGTCAGCCAACAAGCCCGTGGGCTGAGGATTACAGAATCCAAAACAACAACAAACCAAGAAAAAAATTTTTTTTAACGTTCAGAATTTTTCATTCGTTTGTTGTTTGTTTACAAAATGTGTTCTTAACGTCGCAATTATTTTAATTATCGATGTCTCCTTGATTCGTGAAAATACCTTTGGAACTAAAAAAGGAAATTTGTTTCTGGAAAATTTTTTCCCTTTACTCATGGGCTAGGCCTATCCGCCTGGAAATAGATCGATTTGTTATTAATTTTGATTTATCGATACGCTAATTTAGTTATAAATAGATAATTGTTACCGCGGCGTAGTCATAATGCTAGGATTTGGTTCAGAAATTTTTTTTGTGGCTCGTTTTGCTATAAATAGAAGGTAGCGGCATCAATTATTAAAAACGCTGGCGCTTCTGTTCAACCTGATCATGCTAATCATGCTAATTAGCTTTTTGTAAAATATGTTTATGGAAATTATTTTTGAGTTAAAAAATGGTTTTAATCAGTTTTAGAAGCTTTTGTTTTGTGTTGGGACAGTTGGAGCCTGGGTTTGAAAAGAATGGCGACCTTTAAACGACCTTTTAAGTTTTTTGTAGGTTTGAACGCAAATACACGTCAGTGATGGAAACCTTGGAGTCTGATAATGAAGGAAGGTTTTCAGTTTTTGTTAAGAACTTGGTTGTTATGTTTAAGAACTGCTTAGAACTTTTATAAGAACAGCTGGCCTTAGAAGGGCAATGTCAAATGTTATTGTAATAAAATGTTCCAAAAATAGTGCACACTTTCAAGAGGATTACGATTCATAAGTGTCGCACACTTACAGGGATTCGTTTCAGTAGTAACGGTATTGGTTTCATAAATAATGCACGCTTTCATAAATATTTCAGTAGACCCTACATATAGGCCTATATTTTTGTAATAATACTCGATCTATTTGGGGGTTTCTCTTAGAAAATTCAAATTTATGGACGTAATTTTGGTAGGCGTGTTCATTTTCAGTTATACGAGTGAATAAGAGAGCAAATACTAAAGCGCTTAATATAACACCTCTTAGCTTTACCATACTTCTACTTTATTACTTCTGTGGTAGTTGTCTCTCTTTCTTTCCTTTAGCTTACTTCTTTTTTTGTTATTTTCTCTGGCACTATAGTTGAATTTGTAGAGCACAAGCATAGATGTCATTTGTTGGTGGAGTATCTTCTAACATGTTCCAAGATGCCGTCTTTGAGAAATTGTTCTTCGAAGGCTATTTTCACAGCTTCTTCTTGAAGTTATGTACAATCATTCGCGTGATCAGGTATTTTTGATAATTTTTGAAAAAGACTGAGGAGTTTGAGGCCTAGTCCATTGACCACCACAGGAATATATTGTTTTTCCTCCCCTTCGCTGCGTCTCTATTTCTGAGATCTTTACTTCAGGTGCTCTCTTTCATTATATTTTGGCCTGGAGCTCAAATATTATTATTAATGGAAGTAGACAGTTTTTCATTTATGAGACTATTTTGAAAGAAAGATTATGGTTAGGTTACCCATTTCCGACTCTAATGGGACAAGTTGATCTCTTACCTTGCGTAAACAGCATTAAATACCGCATAATTCGAACTTGTTTAGTGTTGTAGAGTTGTAACACAATTAGGTCTTCTTGACTGGTACTACAACCCATCTTAGATAACCGATAATTAGTCACCAAGCTCATAAGTTATAATAGAAGATCTGTAGTGCTGTGGTCAAAGCTTGTGTTCAAAGAAGTTACAGCCATGAGTTGGAACCCTCTCCCACATCCCGTTATACTAACTAAATTATAGTTATAATTCATCTGAAGAACAAGAGACAAAAGTTTCAGGTAGGGCGTAAATATTTAGGCTTTGATACAACAAAATTTTGAAATTGGCTGAATAATGTGATGACTCCAAACTCAATCTGGAAGCTGTCCAGTATAAGGCTGAAGGTTTTAACACCTCCGAAAGGAAGCTTTCATTAAGAAGCTTTAAAACATATCGGACGAGAATTGATTTCAAGCTTCCTTATTTTCACTTTCAATTAACCGGTTTGGAAAAAGGTTTTTCATAAATACCTGAATACCTAAATACCTGAAATAAATAAACGAGGAGAGACGAAAATGGAAGCGTGGTTAAAATAAAATGTAGTTTTCCAGGTTGATAATAAAGTCATCTTCGAGCATGTTGTGTTCCTCAAGAGGAAATCAGGTTCACCCCACCGGTACCTGTTTCTGGATTCCACTAATATTTTTGATTTACGAACTCACGGAACTTGATTTTTGAATTGTATATAACGGAAAAGGTTGTAGACAAAAGTTGTTTCTCTCTCTCTCTTTAGCTCATTGATTTTTTTTTATTTCCTGAAATGTTTGTTTGTTTTTACTTTTAACCAGGTATCAGGCACAGGTCTGGAAAAAAAATTCGTCCAAGGTTAACTTCTGCTGTTTGACGTGCTCATCTGTTTATGTGTCAGCGTGTGTTGATAAAAATGATTTTGTTAAATTCGTTATTGTTGTTGTCAATTGAAATAATAATTTCGATCAATCATAGGCTCGATTGTTTTTTGATTCAGGCTGTTTCCTTCTCAACGTGTTTCTTCTTTTCTGTGCCTTCGTTGCCCTTTCTTGTTGTGTAAAAAATCCTTTGTTGGTTGTTTTCCTTTTGTTTGTTAGCTTGGTTACTGGTGGGTGTGGTATTTCTGGCATTGTTTTTGCGTTTCTATATTGTTTTATATAATTTGTATATATTTATTTATTTTTCGTTCTCTTTTTCTTCGTTTTCCTATCTTTCTCTCATTTTTCAACTGTGTTCTAGTTCTCTTTCTTCTGTCCGTTTCGACCCTGTTTCCAGATTTGGTTTGTCCTGGTCTGTTCTTTTTAAATTTAAAAATTTTCCTTTTCTTTTTATTGCTTTTTAGCTGATTTCTATTTTGTTACTTCTGTTTTTTTTTGGTGGTTTGTTTTGTCTCTTTTTAGGGTTTTATTGTTTTGTATTTGCTCTTTTATTTCTTCTTTTTATTTCACTACACTTTGCTACTACTTATTTCTGTGTTTTTGTTTTCATTTGTTCTTTTGTGTTCGAACCTCTTGCCTTTAACATTTCTTTCATCCCAATTTTTTCTCTCCAAGTCTTTTTCGGTGAACTACTCTCTGTTAGTTTTCATTTTCCATTTTTCACAAAAACTTGACTCATGTATTTTCCTTTTAAACTGTTGTAGGCCTTCATATGTGATTAAAAATTTTTATGCATCTTCCGTCTGCAAGAACCATGCCAACTTTGTCTTCTTCTTTAGGAAGATCATATATATCCTGTTGGTCAATCTTTTTTGGTCCGTTTCATTCCTTATAAACCACTTGTACAATTTTACCCTTTTAAGTTCACTTTTTCTTCTTCAAACCATTTCCAAGTGCCCAGAAACCGGTTCTTTAATCGTTTCCTTAACGAATCGTTTTTATTATATCGTGATAATTATTAAACTAAATAAAACGTGATTAAAATTAAATATTAATTAGCAAAACAATAAAAAAATTAACATTTAATAATAATAATTAACAAATAATAAAATCAAACACTGAGTAATAATTTTTAATTAGTCGCTAACCTAATAACGTTTCCGGTAATTCTTTCTGTTACTGTTATTCTTGATTATTATTTACATGTTTCAAAATTTTGCCCCATTTTGTGATGTGATTTTTGGAGATGTTTAGAGTAAGCTTGATAAATTTAGGTATAGAAGAGACAGCTTTATCAGAGTCATTTCCATTCCTTTACCCTTTTAGTGCCGGAGACTTGCTGCGCTTCCAGAGCCGATGTATTGACCTGCGTTTTATAGCGCTTTATTATTCACATTGGGGGAGAACTCTGTCTCAGAATAAATTTACAATACGCTATAAATGATCTAATTTCATTGCGAGAAAATAAAAAAAAATAGTGTTTTGTTTTGTCTCTTTAAGGACAACAACTTTTTCCTATCACTTGAGTATGTTTGGACATCCGAACGGGGACCCTCTTGCTTCAGGATTGTTTCTTCTTGAAATCACCTGTGGAGGTCGGATAATGAACAACTCCTCTGATGCTCTTGAATTACCCTCGATGGTGAAAAAGTGTGGTAAGGCTGTAAGAAAGAAACCCACTAATTCCTGATTTCGGAATGTTTTATTGATTCATTTGTGCCTGTATTTATACCCCAAAAAAGGTTTGACAACCGTTATCTTTCTGAATGACCCATCCCGACGGCCTATTGTATCAAAGAAACATTTTCCTTAAAATTCCTAAACCTTTGTTCGAGTGAATCACTTTGCAATTAATATGATAGTTTCAGGTACATGAACAGCATTTTTTAATAATTCATTCGGGCGGCCTTTTGTCCTTTTTCTTTAAACCCCCTGGCCTTGAACAGAATGGATCACCTTACAATGAATCAATATCTCCGACATGGTCGCAAGTATATACTTTGAAATAAATGATATATATAAGATTATGATAAAAAGGTGGCTTTTTGTATATGCAAATACGTTTTTAAGAGGGAACTGGACTTCTACTTTATACTATTTTACACACTTCTTTTGTACGTAATTTTTAATGAGTATAGAAAAACTAGTTTCATTGTTTTGTTCTCTATTTTACCCTTAATATTCTACTTTTTGAATCATATAAATATTGTTTTTCGTTTGGTTTTAATGTGCATATTCCCAAATTCAAGTAAAACCGTGAAATTTGGGTCGTTATTCTCGGATAGGTACCTCTTTTTGGCCTATGTTATAAGTCGGAAGCTACGGTTTGAAAATACGCTGCCATCATTTTATGTTATACAGGATAACATAAAAAAAGAAAATGAAATAAACTATGCTATATGATATAATCTGACTGTTGTAAAGCTAACTCTCAGTCTTCCGTAGAATATGTATAAAAGTTAAAATAATTTTATAAAATCAAGATTCAGGAGACAAAAGTGATTCTCCGTTTCCTTGGTAACCGAAAAAAAATTTTTTTCTTTTTGTTAAGGTCCCTCAACAAGGTTCTAAGTTTCTTTTCTTAATAGCTCAAGTTTTTTTGTGTGTATGTGAATAAAAATAAATAAAAATAGATAAAAAAATTTGCATTTAAATGTTCGCACCGAAGAAGAAGAAAGATAAACATTTTGGAATAAAAATCAAAAAGCCTAATCATTTATTGGGTTCTAAATATTTTTATACCTAATCAAAAAGTTTAAAAATAATTTATGGTTATTTACCGTTGGGTTTGTCATTTAGTGGAGACATGAAAATCAAATTATTTCTCAGGTTCCACGTCCCAGAATCCGAGGGAACTCATTCTCTTCTTTCTAAAAAAAAAATATTTTTATAATAATTGATTTCCGTCAATAAATTTGAGGCTTTTTGCTCGTAATGGCTGCCGGCTGTTTTCTCGAGGCGTCTTCTTTTAAGAATGCAAAATCCGTTATTTTCAAATGTCGGTGGAGGTGACGTTTTCAATACGTTCCTGGATGTTCTCGTGTCTTGTTTTCGGAGACGTTGGGAATGTTTTGACATTTTGCCAGTTTTACAAACCCCCTGTTGTATATAAGTCATACGAAAGGAATTTAATCCTTTTTGTTCGTGTTATTTATACGTAATACCGACAATCCAAGGAATTTAGTTTGGATGCCAAGGTTATGACGGTTAGAAGAAAGGCTTCTTCGTGGTAGGAGGTTGGTTTTTGTTTCCGTCTTGACGGGACTGCGCTCGAAGGCATTTCTTTCAAGTTTTAGGGTTCTGATGTGATTATTATTATTACAAGTATAAGTTTTGAAACTTTGATGGACGGAGGGGGAGTATATAAGTGGGAATAAATTGAGTTACGATCATATGAACCTTCACGGATGATTTGTTATTAATCCTCAATGGATCTGGACAAAGGTGTAGAGTGTCAGGTTAAGTATGATTTACGAATAATTGAAGTCAGTTCTCCAAGGACTGGATTAGCTGATCTAGAGTGTGAAGAACGTGGGTTGGATTGATTTGGGTTGGGCTAGGAAAACCTTTGGCTCTTTGTGTTTGCTGTTAATATCTGACGTTACGACAGAGTATTAGCGAGACAATAACAATGAAGTCAACTCAACTTCCGTTAATCCTTTTTTTTTTTTTTTACTTTTAATTATCTTAATGTTGCCATTAAGGTTCTGGGAAAACAATACTTTCCAGGAATTCTCGGTTTTGCGTCCTTCTGACTCTTCCATGGTTTTGTTTCTTTATTCTAGATTCTCTTCTTTCTTGGTTTTCCCAGTCGAATGCGTTTATCATCTTCTTCTGTTTCTGGGTTTGTCGTGTTCTTGGTTGGTGACTCCCGGTTCTGTATAATACTGTCTACGTCGAGAAGTGGAAAGGTTTGCTGAAGTTGTAGTCGTTCTAAAGCCCAGGCTGGGCATCGCACTATCTTCCGTCAATCCTAACCTATGTTATCTTGTGGTTGTTATTAATAACACAACTGAGATAGGTTTGGGATTAACTTTATTGAGTCTGATGCTTAAGATTACTTCTTCCTCTGCCATTTTTTTATATACAAAATTTGGACGCAGGTAGATCAGAATGGTACCGGAAAACAGTCAGATGTAAATCCTTGTGATATAGTCAATTTTACGCAATACTGCTGTTGTGGAACTAGATTATGCTTTTTTCTTTTATAGATATTATACATATATTATAATTTATAATAGATGATAATTTCAGAGTTTTATTTTGATATTTTCGTACAAGAGGAGGTTAGAATAAGACGTTACCGAGCACAAAGCAACCAAGTATAAATAGCAAAGTATAAATAGTAAATAGCAAGTATCAATATTATAGACTCAGTCGTTACGGCAAACTGGGCGCTGTAGTTCACTTACCATTGTGGTAATTTACTTATTCTGAGGCTTCCATAATATTCCTCTAAATTCAAACAGGATTCTCTGTCGGTTTGCCCTTAAATTTAATATGACTTCATGGAACTGCCTTTGAATTTTGTATTACTTACATGTTTTGTTTGGTGATGCTATATCTTTGGGAAACTTGCAACAGGAAAACGCATTTTCGCTCGTACCACCGCAAACTAATACACAGACCTATATCTCAACAAATTACAGAATCTGAGCTCTCTCGAACGAACATCGAAGTCAAGGCATTTAGAGGGAGGCGTGATTTGACGTTAGTGATTAATACGCCCATAATCCAAAGTTTCACTAATCTCAGTAACGCCATAAAACACGCGGAGGTTTTGCAATTTCGAAGGAGAGGTAGGTGAGTGGGTGTGTGTCTGGCGGGGGTTGGGGAGGGAAACGAATACATTTATAAAATGAGGACGAAATAAATAAATTTCGGGTTTTCCAACGAATTCGATGAAAAAAAATCGGCGATTAGCTACCTCGCCCTGATCATGTACACTTTCGACGACCGTGAATTTTTCCGTGTTGTCTTCGGGGTACCCGAGGAGATTTATATAATACCTAATTACACAAGAATATTTTTTTTTTCTTATCAAACTGTTTTTCTTTCAATATCGGGTACGTGAGATTAATGAGAGTAATAAAAACGTTCGCCATTTTTTGCGTGTATGGCATTATATTGCATCATGAGTTTAAGGTAGCAGAAGATGGAAGGAGTGAGAGGATGTTTGATGTCAGAAAATAGGCTGTTGGGTTGTTGATTTTGGGTTAATTTAATTTCTCGAAGTCAGTATTTTAACACCGATGGTACCATGTTCGGTTTATCGGTGATGGACAAGTTTGATGGAAGTGTCAGGTCGTAAATAACAATTTGTGGGCTGGGAGTGGCTCGGTGGCGATGAAAGCCATTGTTTTAAGGTTTATATTGAATTTAGAATAGAAAATAAAAAGTGCAGCGGTTACACCCACGAACGCGTCTGTCAAAGAAGAAAACCTGAATTCTCAGCCTTGAAGTCGCCGCGAATTTTTTTCCTAAGTTTTGGTAATTATGTCTTCTGTTATTTCCGCGTCAGAAACAGTGTTTATGTTGTCTAATCGAATCACGTTTCCCAAATTTTCTGTTCAGCTTTTAAATCTCCTTGTTTGTTGAGTCGGTTTGATAAATTGTTGATGGTGTGATGTTTGAATTTTGACAGGATGAGCAAAAGAATTAGATGGTAAGGGCTGTTTGAGTTTTGATGGATGAATTCTTGTCTTTATTGGAGGTGTCTTCATCTTTGACTTTATAGACATCTAGATTTCTTTTATTGGATACTTCTTTTTGCGAGGATTCTGTTAGGCTCTAATTTTCGAAGTTATATGTTGGAAACTGTTTAATATTTATCTGCCAACTGGGGAACGGGCTTTTCCAACTCATTTCTACTTTCGTTTTATTCTTAATTTATCCTCTTTCCTATTCAAATTTTTAGATATATCCTCTACCCAACTCCTGGGAATAAGACGTTAAGATGCTCATCTGTTCCCTTGATGGCAACCCCCTGAAGCTAGGCCAGCCACTTATTTTTTCGACCTTGGAGACAGGTGGCTGTTAACTGGGAGGAAAAGCCATTAGCGGACGTAGAGATTACCCGAAGGGCGCTAATTCTAGAAGATTGTGATTTAGAGACCATGCGACTACGCCGAAAACGACTGTCGGAAGGTCGTAAAGCTCACAGGAAATAGGAAGAAAAACAGCTTTTTTGCTGTACTCAAAATTTGCTGTTGGTTTCTAAAAGGGCACGCCAAGCGCCATAGGTCATACGCAAATCAAATGACAGGACAATTCGCAGGAAGCCCTGGGAATGAGGAAGGACACTAATGCTCTAGCCAAGGACTGTAAGGAGTGGAAAAGTTTTCTAACCTCGACACCGCAAGATATAAGAGAAGGGGCTATATGAGTAAGTTCTGCAAGGTATAGAGAAACATAGGGAAGCTGAACAAACATAAAGAAGAATGTTGAGGAAATCAGAAAGACGGGTGCCACGCACTCACAAGACGGACGGACCTTCTGGTGGGTTTCAACTCCCGAATTCTTCAAAGTCATTTATTTGTATGTAAAGCATTCTCTAGTCACTATAAATCGTCATTTGACAGACGACAATCGGGAAAAAGCGCCGACAATCGAGTCAAAATACAGAACACAATCAAATGAAATTTACAACCGGTTTAAAGCGCGCCTAAAAACCTTGTGAGAGGTAAGAAAAATATTCAAAACGATTTTTCCGTTTCCTCCGCCATCGACTCTCTCCCTCTCACTGTCTTTCTTTGTCACCTTGCACTCAACATATTGATAATTAAATAGGCAAAATCGTAAATAACGAAAGGGATTAGTCTACAGTGAGGCCAACATTATAAAGAATAGAAAGTAGGTCTTTGACATGAGTGCAAATGACAGAAGATGCATCTTTCGACTTTCCACCGACTTTTTTTTTAATTGTAAAAATAAAAAAGACAGGCCAACAGATTATCGGCCAGGAAATTTTATTTATTATTTATTCCTTCAACATTTTTATTTATTTATTTATTCATTATTCAAATCCATTTTCTTCTTCTTATTTTTAATTAACTTTTCGGATGAATCAACTTAAATAAAGATAAAATAAAATTTTTTGATGCCTTTCTTTTTACGGTTTGAATAATTGACTGACAAACTGTGAAAACGGTTTTGAAAGTTGATTTTTAGGCTGTTATGGCAAATAAAAAAATTTTTTTCTTTTCGTTTTTTTTTACGTAGGCGCGGCTGTTAAGGAGCTCTAACTGTTGATTCAAGATTGCGTCATTGAAAATTTGGGATTTTGGTTTTTTTATGAATCCGAGAATTTTTTTTCTGGTGGTCGACTTGGGCTTTGACGGTTTGTAAAGTTTTTAATTATGGTTGTTTTTTGGTGGATTTGAAATTCTCGGCTATTAAGTTATGTTTGTTTGGTTGTTAAGGATGCCGAGAGGTCGTAAAATTGGTGAAAATGTTTTGTGAAAGGTATGGTTAAGTGCGTTCGCAACTTTTGAATTCTTGAAAGCGGGTTACAGCAAAGGAGGTGGGAAATGATTAGGTTTAGAGGGGATGGGTTGTTATTGCGTGCTGTTGTAATACCTGTCTCCAGTTCCGAGCCGATTGCTAGTTGGTTAAGCTTGGGTGTGAGTTTTTATCTGACAACAACCCAGTGGATTATTAATTGCTAATATTAAATACTAACATTAATACTTACACTTAAGTTTTAAAACTTTACAGGCAAACCCCAAAAATTCTTTCATTCATTGCATGAGCAAACTGTAAAAACTTTCATCCATTTTGGATTTCTTTCTTACCACACTCCAGTTGCTACAATCAAACAGCATATGATGTGTACTATCAGTGTATCCCGAGTTACAGTTTAAACAAATATTACTGTTCATTGTGGAAAATTTACATAAAAATTTGATCTAAGTGATAGTTAATTGTAAACTTCTTAGCTTTAAATTTATCTACAATATCTACTAAGGTTGTGCGACCTTTACTGTCGCCTATTGTTTTACTGAACGCCCATTGCTGTCGTCATTTCTTAAATATATGTATCTATTTATACGTTTCTTAAGCTCACGGAATTAAATTGGAGTGTGAAATGAGATATATAGAAGATATAGATATCTAGATAGAAGGGTAAAAGAAGGAGATAGTTAAGGAAAAGAACAGTATAATAGTAATACTAATGAAAGAAAGAGGAGAGAAATAAGTAGCCAGGTACAGTAAGAAGAATAAAATATCAGAAAGAGGAAAGTACAGAAACGAACACAAGACAGGTTGAGAAGAAGAAAGCTGAGGGTCACGGAAGCTTGTTGTAGTGTCTAGTGGCTTATGTCTTTTGAAACGGATGCTGCAGAAGGACTGAGATATACTATCAGTCAAAAATATTATTTGGCAGAGATCCTCATTACTAAACTTCAGATTCATGAATTTGTGGTCTTGAACGTATAAAATTTGGCGGGATCTCTGTAGTGTAAGGGTTAAGTGCCAGTCTAAGAAGTTATAGTCGCGAGTTCAAATCCTCCTCCCGTATTCCGTTATACCAAAAAAGGATGAAAAACAGGTTTACAACTCAACTATAACTATAAAATATACAATGTGGTCTAGATCTGTTATAGTCATTGAAAATGCGGAAGTTCTTGTAATGAAAATCAGTTTCAAATATAGTTCGGATATGAGGACTGCTAAGGAGTCTGATTGTAACACATCATCGGTTATCATTTATATCTTCTGAAGTTCTGAAGAAGTTTTGAGATCCCGTTTTAATATTCACTTCCGGTTTTGAGATAATTTTCTATTACGCTCTATGCACTTGCTTATCTGTCAGAACGACTCATCTAACCAGTTTTTATCAGGCGGTGCACCTAGGAACGGGTTTAAACATGCACTGCAGTTATTCCTAAGATGAAATTTGCTAGGTTCAATATTTGCAATAATGAACTTTGTTTCATATTTTGCTGGAGAGAATATCGAAACGATTTCTTGCAATGATGGAACTCGACAGTTTTTCTTGCTGTTGGAAAGATTTTTTGTTGTTCTATGAGATCATAAGACAGGTTAGAATTCTTATGATGGCATGTTGGATTTGTTAGGATTTGCTTTGACACTGTATTGAAAAAACGTGATTGACGTGACCGATTTTTATTGTTACGAAGTATGTTTAGGTCCTCAAATTTATCGGAGAGTTGTGTGACCCAAAATTAATTTCGAATCCTGTTAAAAATCAACGCAAATTTATTTTAGCTTTTCTTCTCCTTAGTTATCGGATCAAAAATTTATTTCGATTATGGCAGTTTGCGTGGGTTTCTAGTTTCCTCGAGTGTCAATGATGAAATTACTTACCGGTTAAACATTTTTCATGCTCTCTTTTAACGTGGAATTAAGTCATAAAACTCAGTCATCAGGGTGTTGTGATTGGTATGTCTGATTTTATTTTTAGGTCTTGTGAACGGCTGTTAAAAAAATCTTTTGACGGCATATACGGTGTAGAGAGTATGTTTAGAGAGGCAGTACTGTAATGAGTCTGTTAGTCTTTTACTACGTTTAAAAGGAAAGTTGACGGCAAATTGTGTTTAAAATGGTGTGAAAGGTGTTACCGAATTGTCTTTACGGGTATAAATGGGATTTTGAGTATTAAAATGGATGTAGCTCAGGTTGAGAGTTAAGAAAGTGTGGATATAGAGTCGAAAATGAGTCTGTTATAAGCTGTTTTGTGTTAACATCAAGTGCTTAGATAGAGAAGTAAGAGCACTAACCTAACAATTGAGTTTAATCAGGAAACAACAACGGAAGTTTTTAAGCAAGAATATAACCCAGTGGTTTAGTATTCAGTTTTCATTCAAACTTAGTTTCCCAACGGCTTCCTTAATAATATATAATCATATGGACCCTCTTTTCCACTTTATAAAATACTACAAATATATACAATTCCTACTGGTCAAATATATTTCTGTACCGTAATGCTTACTTCGAGAAAGGCTACTATCAACAGTATAGTAGTTAATATGTAACTACAAGTTCCGAATTGTATTAGTTGCATGTGCACTTTTTTGTCAATCCTAGCCAAAATTTGCGGCTTCCCTAGTTTATGCGTCTCTAAAGAGCTTGTGAGGCTTAGTATCAGTAGTCGTTAGTGAAAGATGTGAGAGAAGCTCATGTGTCAAAAATGTAAAGTCATAATTTCACGAAGCGAAACATATTTATTTATATTTTCATTTTATGTTGTTCTCAGATACACATACGGAAGCACAAAAGTTTTTGATAAAAGAAGAAACCAAAGCAAATCTTCAACCACGTCTAGTCTTAATTTTATAGAAATGCTGAGAGATTATAACGAGGTTAGTTTTCTTCAGTATTTCCAATCCTAGGCGATGAGTTTTGTCAGACATACTGCCACATAACCGCTTTATAGCCGCAGTATTCTACAACTCCAAACAATCTGTCAGATAATTTTTGTCATACAATCTCCAAAACCTTAATATTCCACAACACCAAATTATCATAATTAATTCAAATAAATCCAGGGTATGATAGGGGTTCGGAGTAAAGTTTTTGAGTTTTGAGGAGAAAATCCTGTTGATACTGAAGTCCATCTCCACTGACGGGGTTGTTCTAACATCGATTCGGTCATGAACACCCTTCGTATAAATACAGCCACCAAAACTTAATCTTTGAAGTGTCGACACACAAGCTTTCGTCTTCGGGGTTAACATCAAGAGCTTTGTCTTGAAAGTGTGGGAAGCGAAATTGTAAAAAGTTTTGTTTTAAGATTCAGTTATAGTCGCGAGTTCAAATCCTCCTCCTGTATCCTGTATTATCCAAAAAGGGTGAAAAACGGGATGAAAACTCAAATATAACTATTTTTGCATTCCTCAATGCCGCTTGCCAACCCAAAACAAAGTCACATTTTTGTTCATCAGACTTGTAAAAGAAGAAAGAAGCAATACAAACTTCCAGTAGACAACTTTCTTTTGCGACATCTCATATAGGTGGAAGAGAGAGAGAGAGAAGAAAGACGAACGGACTATGAACGACGCTATTCTACAAGTCCAATGTGTGATTTATTAAGTTTGCCGCTTTGAGCATTAAATAAATGTCGGAGAACGGCGATAACGTTGAAACGTCCAAAGTCTCAAATGTTTAAAAGCCAATGATAAGCGATTTTGATAACGGCGAACCGCAAGAAGGTCTACTCTAAATATTGAAACTCCATAGGCGAACCTGTTTTTAACCAATGTTTACTCGTGTAATTAGATTTTATTATCGGGGGACCAATCACTTTCTACTTTTTACTTCCACGTCAGGTCCCCAAAATGGCTGATAATTTCCTATTTAAATAATTTATCGTTGAAGACATGAGAGACCGATTTGTTTTTCCTTTTTTTTTATTTCTTTTAGGTTTTCTGTTATCTGACTTCTCTGCGGGGTTTCCGACTTTTTCGTCGTCTGAAATTTCAAAAAAAATTTTTTTTTATTTCTTCTTGTCCTACAATTTCTTTGTTGTTTATTAAAAATTAATTTGCTAGGGTTGGGGGTAGGAAAGATGGTTTTTTGGTTAAAAAATTCTTTTATGCGGAGCGCTTTTG
The DNA here is from genome assembly GCA_016920875.1 of Columbicola columbae. Lineage (NCBI taxonomy): Eukaryota > Metazoa > Arthropoda > Insecta > Psocodea > Philopteridae > Columbicola > Columbicola columbae. Next base: position 3,852,760 of record JADMLL010000001.1, on the reverse strand, counting down.
AGTGTTAGTTTTGAAATGGCGCTAGTCGTTTGAATGATTTTTGTGGTTTTTGAACCATTTTTAAGCCCCCCCCTCTCCCCGTCAAAGAAGCGGCAAACGAAACCTTGGGGCTGCAACGCGGTCTGCTAAATTTGAAGTTGATTAATGGCGTTTTGATTGTTTGCCACTTTTAGGTTTTAAGTAGAATGAAGTGATCTGTTTTTTGAGTTTCTTGTTGTCTGCGTATTTAATGGTTGCCTTTTGACCTTTCTCTATCTTTTTTAGTGCCTATTTTCCATCTTTCTCTAATTTATTTTGCATCACTGTAATTCTAAAACATCTGCCAACAGGTTATCAAAGTCGAATGGAGCATCGGTTGAGTGGTTGGTGAACTGTCTCCTCTTCTTAGATATGATAGTCGCACGTGACGGTGTCTATTCGCAATATTTTGTAAAATTCCAGTGGGCATCTGTGACATGTAAGTATTTGATCCTAACCTAACTACCTTCTCATGATGGATCTAAACAGGTTGAGGTCAGACGTTCAAACAGAGTTTGTCCTACATCTCGCCAGCCTTTTCATCTCACTCGAGACTAAATAAATTCCCACTACAGTTTCTTTTAGGCATCTCTGCTATTTCATACTTTTTTGTTATACTTTTCATCCAGTTTCTCAAAAACGACTTCTTCGTGCTTTCTATCCAATTTTTTGGTTTTTCTAACAGAAATCTGTAAAGTGGTCTCAACACCTGTTTCGCGAAGTTATGTTTGATAGTTCGAGCCCTCCCTCAAATCGTGATGTACCCAAGGTTAAAAAACGGGATTCAAACTCAACTGTGCTACATCCTGTACACTGTCTAATACATTTTTGAGTATGATTTATCACGAGAACAAGCATTTAAAAGCGAGCAATTTTTCCTTTAAAAGATTTCAAGGAAGTAGAGTAGGTTGTATTGGGGAGTTGAGCTTAACATGGCTACCCAGAAGTGTTGTAAATAATCAAGATCACCGATTGAAAATTTTCTCATGCGAATCATTCAAATTAATTCTTTGGAACCCATTAGAAATTAGATTTTAGATTTATTTAAATGAATTACCAATTATAATTGCCCAAAATGTATCGATCTGGCTCTTGAGTGAAAACTGGTTCTTCTCTTCTTGTTACTTCGTTCGTTGGTTTGAAATGTTTATGAATTTGTCCTTGTTGAAGGTATAAATCAGGGGTGGTTGAATGAAATGATGCTATGGACCACTTTAGAAACGGAACTATGCGGATCATTATTAGATTTGGGTTCACTATAGACCTTTTTGACCATTGAAAAATTGAAGTATGATGGGTTGATATTATTGCGTATACTATCATTCTTACTTGTAAACTATGATAGCATAATAATGACGATAATAAACACAGATTGTGATATACAATATATACATTGATAGATTTTTATATTTATAATATAATTATAATAATAGTTGTACTAACCAGACCCATCTTGAGCCAAAGTATGTCGCTCTTTTCTAAATTATTTTGTCACTGGGGTTCTTGTATTATTGGTGACCAACCAAGGTGACGGATTGTCTTCCCATTTCTTCCTCTGTTTGCCCCTGCTCCTGTGTCCCAGAATTGGAGACCAGGCCCGGAGACCCTGCTTCTTTGGTCTATCTTCGGTCATTTTCCTCATTAGATGACCCACTCGTTTCCATTTCATGCTCTTGATGAACTATACAGCATTCTTGGTAATACATATGCTGTACTGGGTAGGTTATACTTAAAAAATATAAAATATAATAAATATAAAAAAGCGGGGGTCTATGGTATAGTGGTTTAAGTGCCAGACTAGGAAGTTATAGTCGCGAGTTCAAATCCTCCTGTTATAACCAAAAAGGGTGAAAAACTGGATTAAAACTATAACTATAACTATAATTTTATATGTTGAAAATGATTGAGCGAGAGTTGTTTGAAGATGTATAGTTTCGTGGTTTCCTGTCAACGCCGCCAGGTTCGCGTGCTTCGTACCTAAAATCCAGTCACAATCATCCTTGAAAAGTTTCTTTGACAACTTACTTATTGATTGTCTTCGCCACTTCACACGCTCTGTTGTCTCTTGGTGAACAGGTAAAAAAGCGTGACAGTGGTGGCAACCGGCAAAAAAAAAGTCCGGGTCTTTGGCGGCTTTTGTGTTTAAAATTGACATTCGGATTCATTGTTTTGCTAATACGACTTTTTTTCTCTTCTAATCCGACATTTGGCTTGGTCTTCTTCGACGAATATCCTCCACGCCGGATTGGAACATTAAGAAAATAAAATAAACTTTTTATAATTGCAAAACATTTCTACCGATCGGACATCTTGTCAGAAAAAATCACCTAAACGAGTATGTTAATTCCAAAAAAAAAATATATTCTTTTCTTTTATCGTTACTTTTGATATGTCTTATTTCTTTCATTTGGAAATAGGAAGAAGAAAATTTGATTTGACGTTCGCTACTAGAAAAATAAAGAAGGGAGAACAGAGAATTTATAATTTATACGGTGATGGAGCGAATCTAAAAGTCAAAAGGTTTAGCATATTTTCCGGGAGGCCGGTTTTTGGACAACTGAATTGATGTTCCATGGTCATATACACTAGTAAGCCTTTCTATTTCTTTAAAAGCGGTATAGTAGAACAAAGGAAAGTTTAAAATGGATTTAATATGATATTAATAAAAGTATAGTGACCGCCGAAGGATAACAAAATCAAATTACAACGACAGCATATTGATTACTATCTCCGCCCCCAAACTTATAGCTATTTATTGAACTAACTTCTTTGTTCTATGGTGAATCGTTTTTATTGAGGTCAAATTTTGAGTTTTGAAATGTATACTACTGGGATGATCATGTCAAATAATAAGTATAAAAGTAGTGGTGGTTTTAATCCCATTTTTCATCCTTTTTTGAGTATAACAGGATGCGGGGGGAGAATTTGAACTTAAGATCATTGCATCCAAGTCAGGAGCTTTAACCACTACACTACTCCCACCTAATTAGTATAAAAGTATCTAAGCCATAATTTAGTATAAAACGAAAATTAGAGAAACATGCGGAAACGAGAGAACCCGCAGAAACATTTACAGAAGAAACCAAAGTTGAAAAGATAACATTAAGGTTGTTGAGGGATGTATTGTAGCTCACAACAGAGGAGAGGTAGTAAGCAAGCACTAAACTCAATTTCTCATTCTTACTTCCGGTTGAATGAAGTAGGTTTGTAAAAAGGAAAAAAATCTAGAAATTATAGCCAAGACATTAGCAAATCTGGTCAATTTTTGGTTTTCAATTAGCAATTCAAATTGTGAAATGAAAATAATTGGCAATTCTGATTAGTACATGAGTCTGAAATCAAACCAACAAGATGTGACGTCATTCAAATAAATATAAATTCTCTTGGAGAATGATTCTCACGACTTCCTTCGGCTTTACTTTATTCCCTTCTCATCCTCCTACGTACCTCCTGAGAATGTGAAACCCCCAAAAATATAAAAAGAAACAAACACCAACCTGTCGGCTTCCTTTTTTTGTAACCACCCGAAATTTGGGACAGATCCTTTGTTTGGTTTGCTTGTCCAACCGTCCGCTTGGCTCACCATATGCATAACTCACATCACATTCAAGTACACGGATCCCTTTTGTATAAATGAGCCATTCAAGGTAAAAGGGGAAAGAGTGAAAGACCCTGAAATCCGATCCTTTTGATCCCAATATAATTACCACTGGTCAACCGAATCTGACGGTGACGACTCTAAAGAAAACCTGTTCGCCAGGTGGATTATGACAAAAACTCCTTTTTTTGTTTAGTTTTTTATGAAAAAAACAGAACCGAAACTAGGGAAACCTCCTTCATCCCTCTCTTTCACTTGAACTCTTTGTCTATCAGAAAAATTGTTGCGACCGGTTCATTCATAGGTTTCGAAGGCGAATAATTTGCATCCATTTCTCATTCTTCCTCTCTTTCTTCATCTTTGTCTTCTTCATTCATAAAAGAAAAGCTGTCAATATTGAAATCATGGCTGTCAGTTAAGTGAAGAGACGGATAGTCATTTAAGGCAAGACGCATCCTAAATTTCATCATTGGTTTAATGATTTCCATTTTATCACTAATCGGCCCGGAGGCGATTTCCTGCAATTGTACAATGAATAAGGCCCCCTCGAGGCGATTAGCTACACGAGTACCTTAAACAGGTGAGATTTGTAATCGATAATTACAGGTTTATAGGGTTTTTTGAAGTTTTTATTTGGTTGAATTATAAAAAGGAAATGGGGATTTTCTCGAAGATTTTGATTTGCTAGCGCTTGTTCTATCAAAGTCTAGGTTGATGTATGTTTTAGTCTTACCAACCGAAGTTTTTGGGTGTTTTGAAACTTCATCAAGCATTTGGGGGATGGATCTTCGCCAATTTTTCCCTTTATGGCTTAAATGAACACATGCATTTGTGTATTGGTTCTTGGAAAATCTCAAGAGCCCATAAATTGACTATTGATCATGACCATATTTCTGATATGATAAATTCATTGAAAGAAATCAGTGTTAATTTCAATGAGATAAAATTTCACTTCATTGTCAGGAGTTGTTGCTTAAATAAGCATATTCAAGATACCAACAGAAATAAAAGTCAACTTAAACAGTCTTCGTATATTGTAAATATTTAGAATTGGGTAACTGAATTTGGGTACAGTATCTTTTTACTTTCGCCGATTACCCTTTTCCAGTATTCATAAGTAAAAGCAGAAGATTTGACGAGAAACTGACGGAAATTACCAAAATTAAAGACGATTCCTCTGAGGATAACTCTGAAAAAGGTTAATATAAGTTAGGTATAAGGTTTGGAATCACTGAAACTCGGGAAATGGAAGGGTCTTCGAGTAGTGAAGAGGAAAACTTCAAAATGCATCATAACAAGAAAAGGATGCGAATTACTTGTAGCTCTGACACCGAGGATGAGAGGACGAGTATTTTAAGTACATCCCGAGATGTAATGGAAGAAATTGGAGCTGACGGGATACAGTGACTGAAACTGAAAGCAGGAAAATAGCAGAGACAAACGCGTGGTTACTATATAAACAGTGAACCTGATCAAAAATGTCCCTGTTTGTAATTGTTTAGCCGAGGAATTAACTGGTGAAAATAAGGAGAACGTTATCAAATTTGACACGTTGCAGTACTGTCACCGTCAACATCAGGACTCAAGTGGGCTACTGTAGTAAAAATAAAAGCAGTAGCTGCTGTATGTGTGGCAAAAATATTGCATGAGCAAAATGCTCAAATGATTTTCAATACATTTGTAAAAAATGTGCTAAACGAAAGTGATCACTCTGTATCATTTATATTATTGTTATAATTTTTGTAATAACTTTCAAGAAAAGATTTTATTCTTATTATAATAATATATTTTTTAGGTAAAGTATTATAATAAAATACAGTTACAGTTGAGATTAAATCCCGTTTTCACCCTTTTTTGGGTATAACAGGATACAGATTTGAATATAATTTCGTAGTCTGGCACTTAGCCATTCCGCATATTATAACATTGATAATGAGTATAAAACTAAGTATACGTCAAAACCTTAAAAATACCAAAACTCCAAATATATTTGGCAATGATCAAAGGAAAAATTTTTTATTGACCTTCCAAAATGTAATTCATCGTCTGTGGTATGGGGATTTCGGTCGTTAATTGGTGACTCCTCCAACAAGATGAAAGATGAATTTAATAAAATTTGGTAAAAACAGGTTTTCAGGTTCTTTTTTGATATTTTTTCTTTAGTTCGTCAAAGAAATTCATTCAGTAATAAAAAAAATGAACTTATTTGAATGACTGAGAATTTTATTTTGTTTCGCGTCTTCTTTGACTGTTACTAAACTGTTTGTGTTTGGTTGATTCTGTGAATGTGTCTTCTGAGACGTTTTTGATTTTCTTTCCTTTTGTCTTTACCAGAGATCGTTTGACTGTAAAAATTGCGAAAACGTGAAATGTCGACTTTTTCATTTCCTGTTCCAGGAAGCTCTGTTCTTTTGCACTTCATTGTTTTTATAGGACAGGGATCGGCAACCTTTGTGTGCCCGCCAAAGCACCAATGCTGTCTCTGATATCATTGTTATTATAGCATGTCAATAAAAAATAATTTTTCTTGTATTTATGGTTAATAATATTTATATTTAAAAGCTACAATTGAATGTGCGACCCGAATAAAAAATTTTATTTTGAAAATGGCCCGCCGTCCCAAAAAAGGTTGCCGACCCCTGTTGTGGGGGATGAATTATTTGACTGACTGTTGAGGACCGACAATAACAAGGACATAATAGATGAAAATGAGGATGCTCCTGCCGTGACCCACAACATTGTAGATAAGATTTTGGTATATGTATCCAAGGTACGTTAACACAACTAGTAAAAACTGCTGCGTTAGAAAATACAGAAATGTACGTCTGTGGCACAAGGGAATGAGAAAAGCAAATGCGAATTGAGTACATTTACTAACGAGATTGATATTGATACTATAATTATATGGTTGACATTCTATTCCTACAAAGTTGTCGTTATCCTATGTCTCCTCCATTCGTAAGAGGTCTAAAAACGAATGAATCGAATTGAATGAAAACTATTGAACCTAATAAGAAACAGACACGTTGTCTTCTTGACCTGATTCATTCAAATGATCAGAATTTGTCTACGGCTTTGAAGAAATTCTGCACAACATGCTATTTAAATATTCTAAGGGAACTCAGTCCAAAACCAACTATTGTTTGTATCAGTTGTCTTTTTCAATTACAGCAGCATACTAGCCATCTCTCACAACAGCGTTTTTAATTAAGATATACAAAAGGAGGTACAATACGAAAGCAAATTCTTCACACCCAAACACCTCCATGTTTTTGATACCTTAATCAAAGGTGCTCAAAACACAAATTAAAAGGAAAAAACTCCTTTGATAAATTCTGCGTAACCGGAAACAGTATATCAAAATTATAACTCTCCAAAGCCCCCCCAAAAAAACTAAATAAAAAAAATGGAAATTTTTCTTTCGCCGGAAGTTATCGTTTAAAAACATTTGCAACTTTCAAATAAAAAAAAGGCTCGGCAACCAGTAATTTTATCACATTTACTCTTACTTTATGCGAGAGCCGGGAGCCATTTTCCAAAAAAGAAAAATCGACTAAATATCGACTCGTGTAATTAAGTCTTTTATAATTTGATGGCGCTGGATTAAGGAAGCGACAACCAGGTCAAATCCCTTCTGGCCTTTTTGAATTAATCAGACGGTGCAAAATCCTGCAGCTGGTCATTCGCAGGACGAGCCTACCAGTCTGTACAGGTTTCCCATGGTTAACTTCACCCTTACCGCGAATTGTGATAAGTGATTATTTTAATAATTATTATAATGCATAAATACGTAACTTCCGTTAATTATTGGTATTAATAGGTGCATCTTCCATATTGGAAGCCTTTTATTCTTTTGGTAGTAGTCTCCTCCTCACCGAGGAGAGAATCACTGAGTCATTGGTCTGTTTCCTGGATAAAACCACGTCAACAGCTAACTGTTCTCTCGAACTTGGAGACAGGTAGCAGTTAACTAGTATGAATTGAAGATAAATAAATGATAACCACCCCTTTGTGGTCGTAAATCTACTCTCAGCCATCAAAGCCGTTTTACTGTTCTTGTCGTTTGAATGCTCTCAGCCACCACAACTAGAAATCATACAGAACGTAGTTTAATACGTATAGTTACAGTTATACTTGAGTTTTAATCCCGTCTTTCACCCTTTTTGGGTATAACAGGATACGGGAGGAGGATTTGAGTTCGCGACTATAACTTCTTAGTTTGAAACTTGACTACATCACGATGGACCTTCCACTTATGTCCACAAATACCAATGCTTATTGGACCTATTCTTGAACTTATGCGACCCTCCTACCTATTTGTTGCCAAAAAAGTTGAAGTTATCGATAGAAGTTTACTATGTGTATTGAAAACAGTGATGAAAAGTTTGACTCCTTGGATACTGACAGTAATACAGAAAGCGATAACGTTTGTTCTGATTCTAATTGTGTCATAATTTCAGTGGGGCCATTACTAATATCCACCAATAGTGAAGTTGAAGAATTGTAAAGACAATGAGAACAATAATATAAACGGATTTACTACTTGGGGAGAAGTTAGGCTCAAGAGTCAGCAAAAATCAAACAGAAATTGTTCAACGGGGGTCTAAGATTATCACACCTAATGCACATCTTCATTGCACAAAATCTGTTGACTTTTGACAGGTACACTGCTTGAACACAACTATACTAGAGACAGATAAATATGCTAAAAGTAAAATAGAACAGAAGTACTTATCTAATAGATAACTGTTTCAACTGGAACAACTTTTAGCTGAGCTGGAGTTTACAGCTTTTTGAGTGTAACCCTTAACATGGGCATGATACTAGTCTCTGATATGAAATATTCGTGGACAAAGAATATATTATTGGAATATTATAGGAACATAACATTTTTCAGGAATATACTGTATATCATAATATTGTATATTATGGAAGGTCTGTGGTGTGTGCCAGGCTGAGAAGTTACAGTCGCGAATTCAAATCCTCCTCCCGTAACCTGTTATATCCAAAAGAGATGCAAAACAGGATTAAAAGATAACTATAACTATTAATATATTGTATTTTATGAATTACTGTTCTTTGAACCATAAATTAATTCCGATCAGTACAACACTTCAGCACAGGGCTACTCGTCAACTTATTCTTACACTCCATTTCTGCAAAATAATCCTGTTGCATCATTCCTGCCAAATTCGGCATAACCGGTTATAACAGTTTCAAATCAGGTACGGAAAGGAAATTTAACTTTAATTGAAAGTTTGACGCCTGCTTCTCTGTCGGCTCTTGTCACAAGTCTCACTCAAGTTGTAAGAAAATCGTCTCAGGGTCATACTTTCAGTTGATAAGTTGAATTATACGTGTTTTGTACTTCATTATAATCGTAAGAATGTAATTATCATAATCACATTTGTACATGTTTGTAAGTTCAAACGTTTTTATGTGTTTGTGGAAGTTTAATTCTAAAAGGATTTCAATTAAACTTTCTATACACTATAATTACATTCCGATTAAATCCGATTGCGTAAAACGACGCGAAATTTATTTTTAAAAAACTTATTTCTTATAAGATGATTTAGTTGTTGATATTATTGAAATGGTCAGACGATGTTTTAACAAGACAGACAATTCCTCCAATTCCAATTAAAATTCTTAATTAAATTATATAAACACCAAGACCGTATTGGTTTCCTAACGCTGTCTGGGTAGCTGATAAACGTTAGGAATCCAAGGCTGATAGATTAATGAAAAAATAAGAACTAGTGCTGGTTACTTATGAAATGGTACAGGAGGTTGTTTTGAAGGGTTTAATAATATGTATAATTAGAAAAATTAATTTTAATTATATTTTATTATAATAAGGAGCAGAGCGAATTGTGGACCACGTCAAAAATTTGCAATCTGCTGTAAGTTACCAACCTCGGATTTATGGAAAGAAAAACTAACGAAATACTGTATCGGTGTGTTAGTAATGTTATTCTTCTGGTTGTTATTTCTGTTGAGTATAAGCTGGTAGGATATTATACAAAGACGTTGTTTCCTGTTTCGCAACAAGTTAGCGAGTGATGTATTGCTTAAATCTAATTTACAACGAAACCTCGGTTGTTCATACATTTTGTAACGAGTTACTTACTTAGCTAAAGTATTCAGACCTTTAGACTAAGCCTGAGTTTGACTATTCTGACAAAGTGCTAACTAGCCCATCGACCCAATGTGACTGGTTTAGCACTAGAGTGATTCTAGTCCTATAACATTTTCCTCAAGTCAAATTTTTGGGAAAATTAGAAGAACTGGACCACCTCCCATCTATGATGTCTTCAACATTTTGGCAGGAAAAAGAAAACTCTCCCATTGTTACAAACATATGACTCGAAGTACCAGCCAAAAGAATAACAGTGGCAGAATAAGAATACAGGGTCTGTCTAAAAAGTTCCCGAGAATGATATTTGGCACTTAAGTATGTTGGCCGACGAGGAGCAGTTGGGCTTCAAACGAGAAATTCAACAGAGGGACGGAGAAATCTTCAAAACAAAACTAACAGACAGAAGATTTGGAAAAAAACTGAAAATATTTTTAATATTCGAAACTGATCCTTGGGTAAAAAAAAACACACTCCGGGAACTTTTGGAACATATCCTATAGTAAAAAGTCCAAGACTGATGGGGTGTGAAGAGTGGTGGTACCTTTTGGTTGATATTGCACGTAAAAATTCACGTAGGCCTACTGTATATCAAATAAGTTAGAATTTGAGGAACAAGTTTCGTCAAGAGTGAGAAGTTTATCAGTTAACTCTTAAAATATTTATTCAATACTAAATATTTTTCAAAATTGAGTAGAATCGAACCCCCCTCACTTTCGCCTCAAAAAAGAAATAAATAAAAATTAGAAGAGAAAGGAAAAACTCAACGGATTTTTGAACAGTTTTCGACTTTTTTCCCGACCGTCATCTCGCGCCATCTCGACCTAAACATTCGCAACGCCATGAGTTTTGACTCCACCATTTTCGTTTTATCTATTTATTTATTTATTTATGTATTTCACGAGTGAGCCGGGTTTCGTAGGAGAAAAAATTTCCAAAATAGAAAGGAGAAAATTAAAATTGCATTTTAATTAATGAAGGAGATGAATAAAAAAAAAGTTTTTAACAAAACTGAATCTCATTACCCATTCAAATCGTTAGATAAAAGTTTCACATAAATGTCAAATGTTTAATTTAGTATATAAGAATTTACGCCATGACTCTTATTTATTTATTTATTTTTATTCTTTCTTTTTCTGTCCTCAAATCTGCTTTCCTTCTCCCTCCCCAAAGGAAAAAGAAGGTAGAGAAGCAAAAATTACTTACTCTGAAAATTTTTTAAATTTATTTTTAACTTTACAAAACGGTTGGAAAGATAAATTTTAAACGTACATTTTAAGGGTAATTAATTTCACATAGTCTTAATAACTCAAATGTATTTAGGATGGATTGGCCTAATTTTTTCTGCACTGAGTTCCGCCGGAAGATGAATGGAAGACATTAAAAATTCAACGAAACGAGTGAAAAAAAAACCTTTTGAATTCGTTATGAGGACAGGTACGAGCCTGAGGGTGTTTCATGCCTTAAGTTGAAAGAAAAAATTATTGTTTGGAGAGAGAGAGAGAGGAGGGGTTAAAGAATGCGGTCGCATTTCCGTGTCGCTAAATGCAGAATGCGTCGGAAGACAAATCTTAGTAATTAATTAAGAGAAAGGATGTTGGATTGAGTGTTTTTGTCGTGAATATAGTGAACGGAAGCTTTTTAAGGTTTTTCTTCCTTTTTATAAATGTTTGCTGGGTGGAAATAATGTTCTAACTTGACTAAACCTACTGGACCGGTCAATTGACCGGTTAAAAAATTTTATTTCTTCTTTTCTTCCCCAAAAGTATTTGAATTAAACATTATTGTACCTTCTTGAACTTAAATTACCGGACAAGTGACGATAATTTCACACGTGCAAGACAATGTGAATAATTTGTGAAATGAAAAGTCCAAGGCAGTGTGTCACATTTATGAAATGAGTGCTCCGAGATTGTGTGCAATATTTATGAAATGAATAGTCCAAAATTTGAGTATCAATCCTGTGTTTCGGGATAGGAGAGAGGACTCAAACTCACTAACACAACTTCTTGCCTCTGTCACTACACCCTCGGCTTTCCACAAATAGAGAATTCCAAAAAAGCGAAATAAAGGCTTCAAGAAAGTGTGCAATATTTATGAGATAACCAACCTTTTAAGCTAGACCGGCAGAATATGTATTCTCTCATACAAACATTGTCACCGAGCTAAACTAAGAAGCCAGCTGAGGGGTCAGATTTACATCGGGATAACGGTTAGTAGAAATTTGGTAGCAGCTTTATAGTATCTCAATGCTGTGGTGGCATCAGCAAAATGGAAACTTCTGTGGATCTTTTAAATAATCTAGAAGAGTGTAAAACGCTAAATATCAATTTCTACGTTTTGTACAGTAGTATTCCTGCTGTTGAAATGGGACAAGTGCTTTCTATAATCTTCCCTTTTTCTTTTGCTGTATGTTAGTGTCCTCTTTCAAACTCTAAGGCAAAGAATTTTCTCACAATTAGAAGCTGTCGACAGGTAACTAAACTACAAAAGGAAAACAGAATCTCTTTTGTACAAGTACAGGTTTTGCTTATATATATATAAAACCACACACCCACCCATATCAACACTGATAGCCACTCCCAAAGTCGAACATCGATAGTGAGACACCACAACGACAAATCCTGTCATCGGTCCTGTTAATATAGCACCTGCAAAAGAGCCGAGACGCACAAAAGACGTCTTTGGTTACGTCAGAGCAGAGCCGAGAAGTGGATAGTTAAGGGTGATACCTGAAAACGGTCCGCCGAATCTCGTTTGTATTAAACAAGGGCACGGACCTAAATTTTGTCAACTTGATTTACGTCGACATTAGTCTCAGCACGACTTATATATTGCTATTTCCAGTAGATTTATATTCATATTAATATTAGCGGCGTTAAACGGCTCATAATTCCCTCAGCCATCGCCGGGCTCCTTTTTTCTCTCTTAAATTTATTCCCTACAACTTCCTTTAATTAAGAGAAATTGGTTTTTGGACCAAAACCTCCATATTTGTCTGTGGTTTTCCTCCTTCGGGCACACTCGGACGTTTTGTTTTGGTTCGAATTGTAAATCTGATTCGAATCAAAGACAAAATCCTTTGAGAATGTCAACGAGGCCAAACAACTGTGGTGCGACTTGAACAATCCGGGTGTCTTCCCGTGAGAAATGCGCTCGAAGGTGTTCTCTCTCTCTTTGGGTGTGTGTGTAACTGTCCTCTGATCGAATTCTCTGATCGGATATTATAAACCGCTGTTCGAGTGATTAGGGTTTTCGAAAGCACCGTTACCCGAGTTGTCAGCATATATCAACGGAAGAAATAATTACGACGACTTGAGGCAATTTTTTCCTTTTCTTACTCAGATAATTTTATTCAGAGAGGAATTCCCTCATTTTTTATAGATAATTTATTTGTATTTTTGTATTTTATCTAATGAAATTTTTGTTTAGTTTATTACCGTTTGGCTCTGTTTGGTTTGTTTTATCTACTTCTTTTTAGATAGTTGCACTTCCACGTATGTTGCTGTTGGAATATTATTTCTTGAGGTGTTTTGTTGTCTTTAGACTTTTATTTTGGGTCTTATACTCAAAATTTATATTTGTCTTGTGTTTTATGTTTTTGCACATCAATTATTTTGTTAAATATTCTTGGCGACATTATTTTGATAAAGTAACTTTGTAGTTTGAGCCACCTTCCAGACGAACCTTGAGGTCCTAGCCGATTGTAGTGGATACGTCAATTTGTGGTTTGCTGATGAGAGGACTTTCATAGAAACACCTAAAACATGTGATAATCCCCTCGACAAAATCTTCTTGAAAATACAGTAAGTCGTACTTGGCACTCAGCGATTCCAAAACAATGACCATTCACAATAAAATAAAACAGAGTAAGGACACCAAATATAGTTTGAAGAATGTGGTGAATATGCCCAATCTGCTTCGGAAACAAATCTAACCTAGATGGTCTAAGTCAGTTCGATCCTAGTCGACAAGTCATACACCATACGTTCATTCTGTAGCTTACAAGGGAGTAGAATGTCTATGCCTTCCTTACAGTCACAACAGTAACCTCAAAGTGAGTACAGAGGGGTTTTTAATTACTCTAAAACTTTTTAACTTCCATGCCAAAACCTGTCTTTGATCAGCAGTAAAAATTTTTGGTCGTTTTATTACAAACCTGAAAAGTTATCGTCAGAAAACTCAGTTATCTTAATTTCAGACAGGTGCGAATTACCCTCCAACAGCTCAGAAAAAGTTCAAAATCTAACCTTCCCCCCTTCCCAAAAGAACAAAATTTTGAGATTGAAGGTTTCCAACCTAAGAAAACTAAAAACTTATGTTCTCCCATCTTAACTAACATCATAAACTTTGTTCGAAGTAATAAATTACAGACTAAGCCTAGGATTAGTGAACATTCGAGTCGCCCACAAACAAATTTATTAACAAAATCGATGAAAAAAAAATTTTTGGGGAAAAAATTTCCAGTCCGCAACATTCCCACCATCATTCACATTCTTATAAATCCTTTCCTCGATAATCGCATAAATTCGAGTCCGATTCGAACACACATTTTCAAATTTATACCAATAATAGAGAAGCGTGTAACCGGGAAACGAAAGGCACAATGGATCCTAAACTAAACGCGACTGCCGCTTTGGTACTTTTTTATTTGTATCCTCATTCTCTTCTGAAATTCGAAAGATAAAATAAATAAATAACTTATCCAGTACAAAAAGTTAACGTATCCCGGTAAAATTTATTTATTTTGATTTCATGACTAAATGTTATAATTCATGCGCTAACGGTTTTCTTTTCCTCTCTCGTGTGGAGAGAGGAAGAGAAATAGAAAGATATAAAAATAGTGAAGAAAGGGGGACACACTCTGGGCCACCAAAGTGTTGAAGACTATAACATCTTATTTCTATAATTTTTATTTTCTAGAAAATGACTGAGAGTTTTGGATGACGTCCTTCGATTGGTGATCAGTTGGTTTAAATTTGGAGAAGAAGAAAGAAGAGAGTCTGCCACACGACTTTTAGTTTTTGGGGCCCCAAAAAATTATCTGAAGCTTCGAATAACAGTTATACTTATTGTTGTCTCATGATGGATGGCGTAGGTAACTATTGAATGTTATACACTTTGGATGGTAATAAGTGGGTTGTTAACCTCCCTGTAAGCAGTCCCACTTTCACTACAATCTACATTTGATGAGCTTGACTATAGTGTAGTTGATTTATTTTGGTTTCTCGTTACCACCATCATCTCACTTCCTCTGTAAATTTGTTATAAAAAATTGAATAATTATAGCGAGTAACTGATACTTTGGTTAAATAAAAGTCAAAATAGTGAGATTGGTGGGAGGCGTTTGGTGAATGAGTCCATCAATCAGTCAAATACGTTCTCCTCATCCAAAGGTTACGCGAGAATACTTAAAACTTTCTTATTTGCCGACTTCCGTTCTACTTTTCTCTCCTTCGTCTACATTTTGTTCTGCTTTCTTTTCTTCTGAAACTGTTTCTTGATTTATCTAGGTTTTACTTGGTGTGATTTTTTATTTGTTACGTAAAATCCACGAAGAGATAAATGAGGGATGGCCAACCTTCTTGTTTTAAAGAGAACATTCTGTACAACCGAACCAAGTGGTGATCATTATTTATCTTTTTAATTTATTTTTGGTCGACCAGAAATAGAGTCTGTATGCTTCTTCTAGTGTATTCGACAGCACTATTTATTCGCCTTGTTAACTTGACATATGTGCTAGTGCAGTACGCAGAAGGAGATCTCAACTGGGGAACTCTTTTACATTATAAAATTAAAGTATTGTATGTCCTACAAATTGATTACAATGTAGTATTAGGTGAACTACGAAATAAAATCAGTTCTGTGCATTACACCTAATATATTTTACGGTAAAGGTGCTAAATCAGGCGAGTGTATTACCTATTTCCTGTTGGGAAGTTCGTTCACTACTACTGGCGAGAACATCTGCTTAGATTGCTTGCAAAGAAAGCAGCCCTCAACCGAGTCCAAAAACGGATCCTTGTACACGTCCTATGCACTCCAGAGGCGTAAAAGGACCTGTTATATTGGACCACAAACACCCACAGCACTGGTAATCTATATACCCACCGTACTGTGGGTTGTATAAGTGCATTGCTACTCAAGACAAAAAAAATAAATAATTTGTTTTCAATTTTTTTATCTATCAATTTTTATCTACACGAATTACAAACTAAACAATTTATGCACATCTTACCCTTTTGAATGTCAGTTTTGATTTATATTGGTCGCGTGAAACCATCCACCGCATTCTTTTAAATTTTATGACACAACTGCACCCGAGAGATCAGTCACGTGTCGCGCTCTTGACCATTCAAGTCTCTAGTTTTCCTTCAAAACATTTTTTCTTGAAGAACTTTTTCGAAAGCTCGTCCTTCTCTCACGATATACTATAATTGAAGATGTTTTGCTTGCTTTATTACCGTCACTCTGCCCAATCATCATCCATTCCAACATCCACCTACGACCTCTTCCCTTTTACCCCTTGACTTCCCCAACCCATCGCTCTCAACACTCTAACACCCACCTACTAGTTTCCTCATAATTAAGTATAAGAAGAATATATTGTAGGGAAAATAAATTTTTTTTTGAAAAAAAGAAAAAAACAACTTTTAAAACTTTTAAGGTCAGCCTAAAGGTCTCGTAGAGCAATTAAATAATTAATTGGTTAATTATTGATGGGAATAAATCCGAGGGTTTTAGGGCCATTGGCTACGGTCCTGAATGTATTCATTGGTCATGTGGCGACACGCTACAAGATTTATACTCAGTCAACGTATTAACTAACTTATCTCACGGTGAAATGGTTTATACGGTTTGCTCGTTAGCAGTCGTTAAATATGTTGAGGTCGGTGAATAAAAAAATATTCGGGGTAATAAATTTGGATTTGTTTTTGTTTAGAATCCTTTCTATTTATCTATCTAGCGAATTTTATCTACGTGACTGGATTCTGTTTAAATGTTTGGTCAAAAATTTGGTTTTCGTGAAGAACTGGAAAACTTCCCAGTGTTTTTGTCTAGTTATTGTTACTTCATATCAATATTATGCAGCAGTATATCATTTCGACTTTCTTAGATAATATGAGACTGACCGGAAGATCTGTAGTTAATTGAGTAATTTTTTTGGGAAGTAATAAATCTATATTTTTGGTACAGTCGTAATATCTATATTTTCTTCCACTCAGCAAACTAAAACAACTGTCCTTTAACTTTCTATTGCTTTCCTTGCCTCCTCTGTCACACATCACACCATTCTGTTCTAAGACATTTGTTTCTCTGTGGCTCCTGTTACCATGGATAATAGAATTAAACGTAATTTATTAAGTATACTACTTTATATATTGTTTCGCTAAGAATTTCACTTCAATAGATAATGAGTTTAGTAAGTTCTGAGAAGCTGTCGGTTGGCTTAGAATTTCTGTTTTCGTTTTTCTAGATTAAGCTGTCAGATTGTGATTGTTCTCAACAATATTTTGGTTCCAAAACCAAAACAGAATCTTGATGAGAAAAAACGCAGAAAGTGCCAAATACTGTGTTAGTATGGACAGACAAACAAAGAACATGAAAGAACAGTACCAAAGGAGATACTGTAGCGCAAGCTGGAGTGACACGCCAAAGTATTCACACAACCAGTTTATAGTAAAATGTTAATAACAGGTGAGTATCCGCTTTTACAATAGATAATTTACCGATATCATCGTATCTTATGAAACTATAGACAGTTAAAGTCAAGTGAACAGTAAAGGGAGAAAGCAAAAGCGGATAATTTTCGTCCTCTCGAATGGGTAACACTGCCAAATAATTTTAAAACGAAATTCCTGCCGTCTATAAAGGGAAACTGAACCAATAATCACATTCGTGGGTTTTCTAAATAGGAGCCGGAAACAAAATTCTGTCGCGACGTAGCTAATAAAAGTTTTATTTATGGTACGGTTTTGGCACTTCAGCCTCGGCTCCATGTGACGTAGATAAAGTTATACATTCTTTAACCTCAGGTTCTCTGACATTTTAAAAGTTGCACTAATGCCGTTGAAAATGATCAAGTTGACCTAATCAACACCTTCCAAACCTATAAATCTTTTATTTATTGTTTAATTAATTAAATAAAAAATTGTAGGAGAGTTTGAAATTTGAGGATATGTACAACAAAGAAAGTGTAATGTGTGTGTGTTTGTGATTCCTTGGTGCCTTTTTGTCTTCAGGCAACAGGATCTAGTTTCAAATCACGAACGCCAACCTCCTTGCGGTTCTTTTCCCAGCTGACGATGCGAATCCGCCTTTTCGACTTCTTTGTCCCTCGCTATCACCGCGGATCCTTTGATTGTTGATCGTTAATCATTGAAGCGTTTAATGCATTCCCCGAACTCGGTCGTACGTGTTTAAGTGCTTTCGGCATCCACCTTCCGCCACGTTGCTAATGTTTGAGGATGATAACTATTCCGCGCGCGACGGATCCCTGAGAAATGTAAATTATGTTTGTCGCTTTGAGAGGGTCGAGGATCCAAGAAGACATGGCTACCCTCCTCTTGTACGGTTTGTGTGATGTATATTCAGTGTGGAATCTATCATTCCTCATTTGATATACTTTACGTGCTTATAGTTATTTCTTATTTGAAGAATTAGTGATTAAAGCGTTCACGCCAGGGTAACCCCCCGGCGGGTCACACTTGACTGTTCTGTGGGGCTTAACTATTTTTTTTTTAATGTATCAGGCAAGTTGTTTTCACCCTGTACATCACCCATTGACGTCACCTCGCTTACCACTACTTCGTGTGCCGACTTCACCTGTTTGCGCACATTTGGCGCACAGTTGTGATCTCGTTCCAACTCGCAACAGTCGTCTCGCCCCACGGGAAAAACTCATATATTGGTTTCGGCGTGAACATGTTAAGGAACCACAACTGTTGTAGAACAGTGTGAAGAGACACAGACGAGACAATAGACACTTTTTGTGTTGCAAACTTAGTTTGCTCTTTATGAGAAAATATAGAAAATAGTATTGAACCAGAAACTAGAAATTTACCAGTGTGTAAAAACAGTACAACTCTTGGTAGCTTCTTCATAGTGGAAGAATTTCTTCTGGGCAGACAAAACGTTGCGACAGGTTAGTTTTCTAAAATTATATACCAACGCAAACATTTTCGAATTCATCACTATCTGCTGGTTCATCATGGAATAGTCTCGCATTACATCATGTGATAAATCTTCATGAAGGGACAAAGAATCTAGAAGCACGCAATAAAGTTCATACAACTTGTGGAAGCTTAAAACAACTTTAGTGTTGTCAAGCAGAAACACAGGTGTTGGAAAACTGATCACCTCTAAAAGTTTCCGAACGCATTCAAACGAATGAGAATAAATGATATAAAGTTAACTAGAAGAAAGATAGCGATACTTTGAGAATCTCTGATGAGGACATAGATAATCCATCTGATGTAATTTTTTAGGCGTTGATTAATGCGCGCCAGGATCTGCGAAACTTGTTCCAGATCAATTCACAACATTGGCGAATGTAAAATGTCACCCAAAGATTTCATTTTCTCGACTTAGATTTCATGTCTGAACATTTTTAAGTTGGTATTTCGTGTTGTGTTTGGAGGAGGATAATACCGTCTCAACTTCGTGGTGTTCGTTTCTCTTTTGTGTCGGCAAACCTTGAATCCCGAAATTAGGTTTATGAGGTGTTTGAAATGAAGTTTGGTAGCCGTCTGTGGTTGAACTTCAAACAATACCAACTGCCTAATCATCCGATTACGACACAGAATTCTTTACAGACACCTGATGGTGATTTATCCTTTCAGCACCGCCATCTACCTGATGTTAACCTTCTTTGACTCGGGAAAAAATCGATAATTAATTAGAACTCCGGGAAAAAAATTTATAAAAATGTCTCGAAGGAAATGTCATGACCATAACCGCCCACCTCATTCTGTGAACGAGGCTGCCGAGGAAGAATAATCTTATAGTTAACCCCTTGGCTATGGCCAAGTAGGCTTTGCACCTGAGTTTCGTACAAACACCTTGAAATTGTTCTTACTTCCAAGTGGGCTCGACTGTATCGCCTACCAGGTTCCTCTTCCTGGGTCTGTTCATCTCTGAAACCGTTAAATTCAAAAGTGGAACGAAGGATGCGGACAATACCTTCCCACACCCACACGCAAACACTCTCCTTTTGTCGCAACTTTGAAAATTTAACGACGTACAAAATGGCGGAATTACGTCACGAATCATTTCCTCTTTTCTTTTCCAAGCCTTCGATTAATTAAGGTGTCATCACCTTATTACTAGTTCACCTTTTCCTTTTCGAGAAATTTTAATTTAATACTTTATGGCAGCTTGTTAAGGATTGAATGACCTTTGACCCTTCTCCTCATGATGCGGGTGCAATAAATGTTGCATGAATCTCGAACGAATGACGACAATTGCAACTAAATTGCAAGATTATGGCAATTTGAGTCGTTAAGGTGAAAACTGCACCTATTTCCGCAGATCTTATCGGACCACAAAAAAACCGAAAGTAGGGCGTTAACTTCTTTCAGGTACAAGGTTTTGTCTTAAAAATTAAATAAGAGCACCAGCAAAAAAGGGGAAAGAGATAGATAGGTAGATAGACGCGTGCGTTAATCATTAATCCAATTCGGCGTTATGAGGTTGAAATGGCGTGAAGTCGACGTCAAATCGTCGTTTACCGCCATTTTGCGTTGGAAGGACGAATTTAGGTGTGAAATTGTTGCGAAGTGAGTCATCAGGGTGTGTTTGGTTATTTGGGGTTGCAGTAGTGGTTTGTAGTACGCCGTTGGATTGTTAGTTTCTATCTTTTATAGTCTGTCAATTAAATACTTTTTCTTTAGTGCTGAAAGAGATTTTCGATGCCACTCTTTCAGAAGGCGATTTTGATTATACTGTACACAAAATGCTTCAGAATACACTTCAGTCTATTGGTACGTTCTTTCAAATGGTTATTTATTTATTTTATTACATAGAACCGTGTCGAATTTTGAAAAAAGAAGAATGTAATGGGACACGAGAATATACTATACAAATATATGATAGTATAACACACTTATAGCTAACAATTTGCTTTCACCCAAACAAACTTCACCTGGAGAGTTCTCGATTCCAGTACATTTCCACCTCAGGGCTGGAACGTCTCCTCTAGCCCTTATTGCCTTTGTCTAACAAAGGACATTTGTCGTTGGGTCAATATTAATATATTTTATTGTGTGCCGTTCTGTGCGTTTCCAGTGATCTCGGGTGTTTCACATTCTTTAGGAATCAAATGCAACATAGCTAAATAAATATGGAAGCAATATATATAAGTAGACATCGACATACGTCTATAAATATATTAATATTCGGCAAATTAAGTATCTGAGCAACTAAGCAAATAAGAAGCATTAAAAAATGCAACAGTATGAAATGTATAATAATGAAATGCAGTAAGAATAAAATACCACGAAATGGATGGATATTAAAACTAAACAATAAATAAATAACTAGATCAAATAATAACATAAATAATATTAATTATTAATTTGAGGTTTTAAAGAAAGTCATCTTCTGCTTTCTCAACTTTTAAAGCTTTTTCGTAGTACATAATTGTCGCTAAGAGACATCTTTCTCTTCAATAAACAGATGACAGTAAACAAAAAACGAAATCAGAGATTTGAAAAGACCGCCAAAATACCTTGAACCGGAAATCAATGAATGAAAATTTAGTCCTCGAAAATGCACTTCAGGATATCTAGGAAGGGTGGCGTCACGGCCGCAAAAGAGAAAGAGACTAAGCACTCGAATCAGGCCGTTGAGCAATTTCCAATTAATTTAAATTCTCAAACATTTGGCCAAGGCCAAACATATATTTCAGCGGCGGACTCGGGCAAAATATCCTTTTAAGCAGTTTTTACCCGGACGCCGTATGGTACCTCCGTGGCTCGTATATCACATCAGAGCGTATGCGAGGGGGATAATAAATGACGATCGGGAGGCTTTCAGCCTTTGGAAGTGAATTCCGATTCCGTTTGGCCTTTTTTATCGAATCGAAAGCTCTCGCTAAATTAATAACCTGACCGCCATTTTGTAAGCAAGATTTATGAAGTTCGTGAGGAAATTGAAATAGTAATTTTGTTGTTGGGTTGGGTAGCTGAAGAAAGTCGTGAATGGTGAGTGTAGGAGAGTAATAATAGAGAGAGAGAGAGAGGGAAGGATGGAACTTCCTTATTCAGCATCTTTGCTGAAGGTTGTTGGCAGCAATGTATCGAGAGTATTGTCAATCAAATATACAGAAATAGACAAAGTGAAGTGAGTTTCAGAATGGTGGTAAATGGTTCATGAAAGACCTTCAACTTCTTCAGACCAACCACAACTGTTCCGAATTTTTTTTACAAAACCACATTTTTTTATTTATAAATTTAAAGTATTTATTTAATTAAAAAAAGGGTTGTTGAATCTATAAAACCAACAATTTTATAATATTATTGAAATGAAAAGACATTTTAACTATATGAGGAAAAAGTTAATTATTATTGGTTTCCAATCGGCTCAGCGGTGGGCCTGTATTAATGTCGTACATCAACGACTTACTCAGAAGCTTTACGTTAATGAGAGTCAAGAAAGTAGAGGTACTGTTGTCTGCATTCTTAGTCACCACCTTTCTCTTCCCTGTGTTTGCTTCGCTTTATAAAAATATGCGTCATTAAAGAATCATACCGAATGCTCACAAAAATATTTAGCTGTTAAATTTAGTTCCTCATACTATAAGAAGATATACTATTAGTATATTGACTATTTATTTGCAGTACGATTCACATAAACTAAATTTTTACAGAAGTTCTATACAGTAAAGTCAATATACAATATGACTACTAGAAGTAGCTAGTAGCTATCTGTATCTGTAGAATCTGTAGTATCATATATCAGTATAATAGGTATCTGTAGAAGTAACTACAGACACCAGTGGTTATATACATACCCCTAGAAAATAGGAATAAATAGCCTGTCCTTTTCGCCCCATTGACCTGCAGAGTTATGTTGACAGAAATTGTTAACAGGGTCACTCAAGACAAACAGATCAAAGGGTAAGAGCCAGACTAAGTACATCCAATTCTCTTCTAAAAAATGGAGGTTGAGCGAAGGGCTAACGATTTACCCCAAAAATTTTCCTGTTGCGAAGTCCCAAGGGAAGACCAAAGCCTATAAAAAGCTACAGTGTTGGATGATAATGATGAAGATGGATGAGGAGGAATTTGTGTCGGGGTCAATTGTAATGTTATGAAAGATATTATATTTAAATTATTACTTTAGTCTGAATTTAGCATGGTCAAATATTTTTCAAAATTTTCACTTCCGGAGCTAAATTGTGTCTGAATAATACTGTTCAACTATCTTGAGACTTTTCTCCTGATTTTGTTTCTGCCAGTCAGTTAGTTGTTTCCCTTCCCAATCAAGTTGGTGGCCAGATTCAAGCAACTGGAGTTTTTAAAAATTCTACCTAAAACACAACTGATTTCCTGGAACATAGTATTGAGTGTCACATCACTCACTCGGAAATATATAAACAAGCTGGAATCTTCTTGATGTAAATAATGGTGTTGTGTTGGCTGTTACGCCACTCAAGTCAAGTTTTTGGACAAATATGACCTTTCTTCTATCTCGTTCAGAGGTTTCACCTTCGTCGAAAGCTACATCAGCAGTGGAAGGATTCATTTTTGAAATGAGTCAAAACTATGAAGATAAGCCATAATAAAGTGCAATATTTATGAATTGAATCGTAAAAAAATGTCAAAAATCATTTCATATATACAGCAGACTTTTTGGACAATTCATCTCATAAATGTTAAACATTTTTAGGACAATTTCTTTCATAAGTATTACACATTTTCATTTCAAAAACGGGAGGTCTGTGATGTAGTGGTTTAAGTGCCAGACTAAGAAGTTATAGTCACCAGTTCAAATCCTCCTCTGTTATACTCAAAAAGAGTGAAACACTGGGTTAAAACTCAACTATAACTATAATTATAAATATTTCATTTCAGAAAAGAAATCCTGGAGTAAAGACCGAACTTCCTCTCACTGAGAATGTCTTCAGGTAGCAAAGAAAGCGAAACGTCTGGGCAAAGTAAGCCTAAATTTATTTATTTATCCAAAAATTCTATAGCGTGCTATAGAACATTATTATATAAATAGTAACAGCCGCGAAAGTCTAAAAACTCACCTCTCGACCACCAGAGAGAGACGAAGGGAACAACTACAACCTTCTTCTTCGTCTAAACAAACTTTTTCCAAATCAATGAACTAAAAGTTATTGTAATACTAATAGAAGATGGCATCTGTTGGTACAGTGACTAGAGATCCATTCAAAGAGGAGACGGGGGAGGGAAGGGGGAGGAGAGAAGATTCCCATTAGGTTTGATTAAAATGAAAAATGAATTAACCTGATACCTGGAGAAAATTGGACGTGAATAAGTTGAGGTGAAATGATGGAAAAAAATCAACCTGACTTCTAAACATTATCTTTGAGAAGATTCTAGAGAGACCAAGTGACAGACTGACAGAATGCAGATGTATCTCATTTACATTTTATTGATCAGGTCATACCAACCAAATAAAAAAAAAATTATGGCAATTATATGAACCGCCGGATGGAAACGTGATTTCATTTAACTCGTAGCCTGGTTTCGCTGAAGATCGTGGCCTCTCGTGTGTCATGGGTCTGTGGGCTATGTCGTGCGACTTGGTGTCAGGTTGTTGCCCAATTTCTAGACTGCTGTGACGTTTTTCTTTTTTTTTTATTCTTTCCGTCTTTCGGATAAGATTAAACTGATTTTTAAAGGGTTCATGGGTCAGCCGGGGTCTTTGGTCAAAACCCTAAAAATGGGAAATCGATTTGTGGTCGAGATAACTACAAACCCGAAAGTAGTTTCCCCCACCTGTAATCAGATATTCGAATCGTTCGATCACCAAACAACTATGACCGACGGAAGTCTCCTTCACCTCTCTCTCTCTCAAGAATGATATATCCTGCTGACGCGTGAACCTGCTTCCTGGGAACCTGAAACCGGGTTAAATTCCTGAGCCGAAATTGCAGTATCATCGTGGCCCATGTTATCAATCACACGCATGTCACATTTATCACGAATAAGAAAAATTTAGGTTTTTCATGAACTGTCGTGACTGATGGGTGACACATTCGCTGGTCCTTTTCTTTCCTTCCTCCACCCTCCGCCCTTTTTCTTCTCCTCTTCCTTGAGGGGAGTTATCGGATTTCATCTCTTTCCATGTCGACGTTTTTGACTTTGACCAAAAGTCAACGTGAAAACGATTCGAGATTATTCAAAGATTGTTTTCATTAAAATTGAATAAATTAACGTGAGTATGTGTGTCTGGTATCAAATTATTGAAGAGATGAAGAAGGTAGATAAAAGGGAGCAGGAAGAGAGAGAGGGGTTTTGGTTCAACAACATTTTCGTGTTATGTGCGTTACCAAAAAACCAGAGCGGGGTGGTAGTGGGGGAGGATAGAAAACGAAACCCAGGTCGTCGCGTGGTATTCCGCGCCTGGAGTCGAATTGGAAACAAGCGAGGCGTAAAACAGGTTCGACGAAAGAGTAATTTGGAAATTAACACTTGATTGGGGAAGGCGGGCAGAGAGCTTCGAGGAATTTTTTAATTTCTGGTTATCATCCTTTCATCTTTTGGAAACCTTAAACTCAGGTCTCTCATCCCCCTTGCATGAAAGCGGTAGCAGGACAAAAGTCCTTGTTGTCGTGTGTTGGTGTGTGAAGAAGGGTAAGGAACCTGAATGACTCTCAGAAGGAGGTGCACTCATTTAGTTAGTAGTTGATGATGGTGCCATTAGGACCAAATCATTGTTTCCACTTACCGTAATAATCCTAAATGGTAATCCTGGATGATAAATAATAATCCGGATTTTGAAAATCACTCAAAATGGAGGCGGGTAATGAGCGTTCTTTTCTTTTAGTCTTTCACCTGGTGTTAGAGTGTTGTCTTTTGGTTGTTGAGAGGTAGAAGAAGAAGAAGACAATTCACCAAGTCTCTAGCTAAGCGATGCTCATGGGGATTCTTTGTCAGTTCTTACTTATTACCTTAGGTTTATTTAGTACCCACTTTTCTGCTGCCGTTCTATGCCGAAGCTCTGCTTATTTTGGTCACGTGACCATATTCTATAACTTTATTATAGTCACAGTTCCAGCTTTATCCTAAAATGAGCATAAATATTTGCATTACACGGTTTTCAGGTTTCAGTTTCTTCAGGATTTTGTTCTCAAAGATTGTTAGTAGTTTCTTCTACCTTTGAATCTTTGTATAATGTTCTGTAGTTTCTAATTTTGACTTCTTGAAGACGTTAAAGGAGTTAGTAAATTACAAGCTTGCCTTTTTTAAACTTAAAGTTATGTATACAATGTATCAAACATTAATTTATTAACAGTACATTAGAAGATCACATGCAGTTCGATAATACCATGGTTTTGGCGTGTGTTTCTCACTCCTGTCTACTACCACATCCTAGTAATTTCAACCCAAATCAGAGCAGCTCCCTGCGTCCAAACCTACTCAAACCTACTATGGAAGTTCCAAACTTCCAACCTAGCCTTTGTTTCAGGTACTAACCCCTCTTTTTCTCTTACGTCCCTTCTCTCTATTTCTTTTCACTTTAATTCTTGCTTCTACTTCCAATCCTTCGTCCACCTTTGTCTCTCAAATCAGTCTTGTTTTTACTCTGACGATGTCAACAGCCGTTAAAGTTAACGAAACCTCGAAGATTCGGTGTTATAACCCAGTTTTTAATGTATATAACAGACCCAAATCTCCCAGTAACTCTGGTAACTCTGTTTCCCTTTCATATTGTCAGTGATGGCCACTTAATATTTCTCTAAATCTTCCAGAACCTTCGGAAACGAAATTCTCATCACTCAAATCAATATAGATAAAAAGATAGATAAAGTGGAAGGGAAAGTTTCACAGCCAAGACCCTCAACCCTAATGACGAGGCTCAAGATCTCATACTTAGGTGCGCCAACTCACTGAATTCACTCACCGTATCATAAAATAATTAAATCATGTCTGTGATTAAACATTTCGAAGCTTCGGGATGGTTGGGTCCTTGCTGCAATCCATCGGTGTCAAGGTTTTGCCCGGTGGTAGCAGTACCTCGATCACGATGCTCTATCTCTAAGAGCCGATCCAAGGATGCAGAGAGGCTGTATCGAGAGACACCAAAACCTTTTACCAGCCCTGATTTAATCGGATTTTACCGACCACTGTCGCGGCACCTACGATTTGGCATTATCCCTAATCTTGGAGATAGTCCCTTATTCCTGAAAACCTTAAAATTAATTCCAAGTGAAGACTGGAGAAAAAAGTTTGGCCAAAACGGTCTCGTTCAACCTCTGGAACGATCTTCTTGCTAAAAATAATGGATTTGATCGATTTATCGAAAGTCAAAATGTCTGCTTCATCGTTGACCCAACATAAACAACTCAGTCTTTTTATTTTTAATTAATTTCGTACCTGAGAATGAGAAACGGGAAGAAACTTAAGAAAATTGAGGGAGTCCTTCGTTAAATATAAAGCGAGACGATAATTAAGAGTAAGAAAGGTGTTCATAAGAAGTCGTGCCCAGGTTTACTTCTTAACGGAGATACTTTTCTTCTTAGTCAAATAAATACCATTTGATCATTATTATTTTTCATCACTACGAATGCTGGACTGGGTACTTCATCAGGTACAGCTTGTTTAACAGGTCCTGTCTGCTTGGTAACAGGTTCTGGAATATAGAGAGGAAGAAGGAAAGGGGAAGGAAGATGAGTCGGGAAGATGTTTTGCCGGGTTGATTTGAGGAGAGGGTGGAATGGTGTTATGTTAGCCACCTTTTTATGTGTTTATGGTGTTGAAACCTGAAACTCGTACCTGGAAATTTGTAAATTTTTACTATTTTTTCAAAACTTTATTTGGCAAAATGAAAATTTGTAGGATTAATCCTGCCAGCTAGGTTTTGGTTTGGAGTCTACGTTTTTAGGTGAAATCTGAGATGGATGAAAGCAACTAGAATCACACTTAACCTAACAGAACGTAATTTCTAAACCCAGTTTGTGGACGACCTGTTGTGTAGTGATCAAAGCACCTGACGGTGGAAGTTTTGGTCATTAGTTCGAACCCTCTCCCACATCATATTATAGCTAATAAGCAAAATATGAGACCCAAAACGCAAAACTACAATTTCTAAACCAAATTTTTAAACCGTACCTTAGTTACAACCCCAGAAATCCTTATTCCTTCATCCTTTTTGAGTTTCTCATAAATCTTACTCCCCTTGGAATATCTTCAGGTTCAGGACCTTACTTGCACACCAGAAGTGTTTTTAGATCGCAGGAAATACACCTTCAGGTAGCTGACTCACGTTTTTTAATTTTAATGAGTTTTAAATTCTTTTGCAAAATTTTTTTTCTTTCAAGGTTTTCTGAAACCCTCGAATGGATCTTGTAGTGAATACACCCGTTGTAGTGAAGACTTTGAAAATATTAAATCAATGAAAAAGGAAAAAAATCAGGTACGTCGCTCTTGAATGGGGGACAATTTAAATAATAATAAAAATTTCTTTCTTTAGCTGTCTCTCAAAAACCTGAATTCGCCACACCGTTTCGTCAGTAAGAGGGAAAAAATTATTAATAAATAAATAAATAAGAATGGAGGGGTAAATAATTTGAGTTGATGATTTGTTTAATTAAAACAAACGTCTTCGTAGCGTGAAAATTTTTCCATTTTTATGTTTCAGGTACGGTGGAAACAACTTCCCTTTCACACACGAGAGCCCGATTTTAGATGATAATAAATTTTATTGGTGTCCACCATTTTGGATTTTTTGCACATAATAACTGAGAAATTTCGTTTTATACATATAAAATGAAGTTACAGGTAAGTCTTAGGTACCTGTACCTCGCCAAGCAGAAGAGAATGTGAGGTTGGATACCCCCCGAGGCACCGAGTTGTCTTTCAGACATAGGCGGACGACTTGGAGGGGCCCGTACACTTGCTGGAGTCTCTTACTTAACTTGGATTCCTGATTATTATTTGCTAGTTAATTTATCTACGGTTCGCTTTTATCTAATGAGTGAATTGAGTTGTTGTTTAAGGTTCGGTTGGCTTGGTAATGATCGAAACCACTTCCTTGAATTTTCTAAAAATTTTCCAGAGTAGTTAAAAATTATCTACCAACTTTAACTGATTTAGATAATAATAGACAAATCAACATAATTTTTATTTATCTGTAACACAAATACAGTTTGCAAATAATTTTTATTTGAGGTTTGAGAACCTGAAATATATAATATCATAAATAATATAATAAAAATATACAATATCAATGAAAAAGGACGAATTTTGGAAAATTTTATGCTGTGGCTTTAGACATAAGTTGAATATGAGCTCCATATTTGTGGTTAATTTTTCACTTAGCTTCGGTTTTTTTGATTTTGGGAATTGCAAATTTGTAGTAGTAATGAACTAGTATGGTTTTTACTCTGCTGTGGGGGTTGATTGTAGTTATAGAATTAAATTCTGGGTGCAGCGTGTTGTCACGTGACTTGGTTTCTGCGAACTAAGAGTGATTTGAGGTCGGTTGGTAGTGTGGTGTAGAATAAGATAGAGCACTGGAGAAAGATTTTGATTTTCGTAGTCAGGTATGAGGTAGAGATTTTTGGGTTAAACTGGTGTTGAGACAGGGATTTGGGATGAAAATCACCCTTCTTCCGGAAAATGGTGAAAATTCTCTTCCAAAAAAACCGGGTTTGAAATAAGAAACCAAAAGTCTCCAGGTAAATTGGTGATGTAAAGAAATCTCTCCGCGGAGTAATCTTCAAGGTCGCCTCTGGTACCAATGGCCTCGCCGACTCGGTCGGCCATTGGAGTTTTAGGCTCAACAACAAAGCAAAGCATTGCACTGGCACTGCCAAAGAACGGAATAGTTAAGCACAGCTGAAGCCTTGGCAAGGCGACTTGGCGTCGTGGCCGTCGTTGGATTGTTGTGTGTGTGAGTGTGTTTCTCCCTGGATTTCAGTTTTGTTTTCGTTTTTGTTTTCTCCTTTTCGTACAGGAAAAAATGGCGGTTGTTTTCCGGTTCGCACGGTTTTTCTTCGTCCTCGCGGACTGATTCGAAAATGTCGGTTTGAGACAACGTGGTTCGGTGACGAGTGAAGTGGTGTTCAAAAGTGGAAAAACTTGTTATTCAACAATTTCGAGGAGTGCACATGTGGCGCGAAATTGAAATTATTTTCAAAAACTGAGGATTAATTTTCCGGTTTTGTGTTTCTCTGGCTTTTCCCTTTTTTCTGATTTTCTTTCCCTCGAAAATCGGGTAAGTGCTGTAGTCGTCCCGTTTTTTGCCATCATGAAGGAACGGTGGTTATGGTTTTCCGTCGGATTCTGGTTGTTAGATCACTTCAACTGCTTTGTTTTTGGTTTTTATTTTATACGTGGATGATTTTTGTTTGTGATTTTTTGTTGTCTATTTCCCCGGGATACTGTAACCCCCTCCTCCTTCATATCTTCCCCGCAGCGGTCGAAAGAAACACCCGTGACATGTGTTAATGACGTGTGGTTCTGTCATCTAAACGACTTTAAATAAAAATTTAATTAATTTTTCTACCTAATTAACAACTTGGGCAACCGATCTCTCATCCATGATCGATCACTTTCTTATACTCTTTAAGATTTTGAACGCTTGCGTAATCACACTTGAACATACGCGAGCGTTTTTTGAGAAAATCGAGTTTGTGTGTTCTGGTTTTGTGGTTCAAACTTTCCACGGTTTTTGTATTTGTTGATTTTTTGGTGGACGGAGTGGGGGGGGGTTAGGTGAATGACATAATCACATGACACATGTACAGTTCTCATATAGTCGTTTGAGGGTATTACCACCCCACCCCCGAAGGAGAAAGGTGAGTCAGAAAGATCCACACTTATGCGGTTTAATGTCGTCTGCTTCTCGGTGTAATTATTGTTATGGCTCAGAGCATCCCCCTCTGGCGTGCGTAACAATTCAAGGTTGTTCTCGTACCTGTTTTGTTTACTTGCAACAGGTTGAAACCTTGAGAGGGTCCACAGGTGGATCCAACCATCGAGCGTGAAAGTTTTTTTTTTCTTTTCTATTGTTTAGGTTTTGTCTGGAACCTAATTTATTGGAATCCCTTTTTTGTTTTGATTTGATTCATCGGTGATGCGCTTTGGTTCTGTCACACTGTCCCTTTTTGGTGCAGGGTCTTTCAACTTATCTCCCCTCAAGTTTTTTTTGGATCACCTTGTTGCGAAATTTAGGATTGTGTAAGAGAAAACTTTCTTCAGGGCCTTGAAAAGTTCGGGAAATCGGTAAAGGTCGGCCTGACACTAGTTCATGATTAATGACGACCCTTGGTTGTCGTTTGAGGCTTTTTCCAAATCCTTCGTTTTTTTTGGTAAACACTTCCGGTTTTTGAAAGCTTGTTTTTTCAGGTGCTTGATATCTGTTATTGTTGTAGGTTCAAAAGAACGTGAATTCCATTGTCTGGTTGAAAGTTTGAACGAGTTTTATCACTTTCACTATGATACTTCGAGCTTGGATGTTGCTTGTGAATCTTTATTAGGTTTGTGGTGTGGAGTTTTTTTGCCTTTTCTTTTGCCAGAGGCCTGTAGAGGTCAAAGCTCGTAAGTAGAGAAGTTATAGCCTGTTATACCGAACGAGTAAAAACTGGATTAGAACTGAAGCTTTGCATTATATGTTTTGATCCTGTTTGTTAGCTCACATTTGTATCTTCTGCTATCCATCAGCCTATTTCAGGATATATGTGTTCGATTGTAATTACTTGAAGACAATCAGTGCTGATTGATTAGCCTAAATATCACTTAGGAGCTATCTGTTCTGTGTTTGTGTTCATAGACTGTGTTTTGATGACTGGACTTTCTTGAAGTCTAGACTCATTGTTTGTTTTGGTAGGACTTTTGAATATTTCATCTCCTGTCTGTTGAGAGAGTCCTTTGGTTGAGTGATCAAAGCGCCTGACCAGTAAAGTAATGGTTGAGAGCTTGTGCCATCAGGGACTTTGTCTAATTTACTCACCAGAAAGTCTAAGTTGATTTAATAGTTTGTTGCTATCAATTCTGTCTCCTTGAAGTCTTCCTTCGTTGTCCATTTTTTCTTACCCCAGGCTCTAGAATATCATTCTGTCTTTCATACTCAAAATAACTAGCTCCTTGTAGATATCCCTTGTTGTTGATCAGGTGCATGGCAAACCTGTTCGTAAGTTCTTTCGGTCATAAATTGCATTTTAGCTTTGGCCATACCCCTTTACTCTCGTGTGAGGTAATGTGAGGTGATATTTGATTGCTCTCCAGTTTTTTTTGGTTATTGCCGTGATGCTTTGAAACGCCCAGGTTAAAGCCTCATCAACAAAAGAGTTTTTGTATCGTCGAAATTTTCTTTGTGATTCTCAATTACACGGCCGAGGTCGAACACCAACCATTTTCATTTCTTCCTAAAATTTAAACGTCAAATTTTTTTTCTTTCGTTTCTTCCACCTCCGTTCTTATATATATACACACACACGAAGGCAAGCTCTTGGAATTGGCTGCACTTAAGCGTTAATCCAAGTTTTTGCCGTGATTTGATGGACCACCTGGTTATTAAAAAGAAACACGCCTACCTTCCACATACACAAAGTGTTTTCACAAAAGAGCCTTTAGGTATGCATTGTCTGATACGCCTGTGCACACGGCTAAATGAGATTCATTATAATTTGAGCGGCCGACGTTCTCTATCTCTCTTTTCCCTCTTAGAATGGTTTTAGGTTTGTACCTTTGAGGAGTTAAAGTTTTCCTTTTGGCTTTGGTTGAGGGAAAACGTTTTGTGATTTCCGGCATCGCGTTTTGAAGTCTATATATTCGCTTAACGTGTTTGAAATTTATGGAAACGCGCCTAAAAATCATTTCAAAATGATTTTGAAATCGGGTTATCCTTTTAGGAGAATGGGTCCTTGGTTCAGATGTCGAAATTTGAACACAAAGGGTGAGAAAGATTCTTTTTTGTTGTCTTCCAGATTAGGTGTTTTTTAGAAAAACGTTTTTGGATGTAGAGTTTGGAAAAGATGTTTAGGCGGTGCTCAACTATCCACCTGTTTGACTTGGGTTTGACTTGAGCGGAAGATTTTTAGGTGAAAATCGGTGGAAGGTCAATTTTTACTGCTTAACACCTGGAAAAATGCCATCCCTTGAAGGTATGGGTGGGTTCTTTAATAAACCAGAGGTACTGAGAGTGCATTCACAGTGCAATTTTTTGCAATTAACTCGAATGCATTAAGATTGAGAATGTATACTTGTGGTGGGCATATCGCGGCTGCACTCAAGTGTATCAGATGGAAATGGTTTCTGTTTTATGACCATACCGACCAAATTTTCATCTTTCTTTCATAGCTGATGGGGAAAACCTTTCGACAGCTCAACCCCAGCTCCGTCTTGGTTCAAATATTACAGCTCTAAAGTCATTTTCACTCATTCATCATTGTTTGAACAGCACTAATTCATACCCACATAATTGTGTTTTGGGAGCTTTGAGCTTCACTACAAAATTTCCATTTCGTGGGTCTGTTGAACTTTGGCGTTAAACTTAAGTGAAAAGTGTTAAGTAACGTACGCGAGGTGATTGTTTTCTCAGCGTAATATTTACAAAAAAAAAAGATTTTAGAAGCACTTAATTTTTTTTTGCTTTTTAAGGCGTGTTAAGGTCTCTTTGAGTTTTTTTCTTTTTTCTTTTTCACTCAATTAAATTATTAACACTCCTCGATTTAAGTGCATCCCGAAACCAATTTGGGTTTATTGCTTCGTTATCTTTAGTCGGCGTTTTTTCCTCTCTTCCTTCTCCCTCTCTTTTTTCGCCTTTTTTCGGTATACCGTCAGGCTAACTAGTATAAATATATATACATAGGCCTACCAGAAAATATGACTTTGGGTAGAGGATTTATCGAAAATCAATTTTTTGTTTTGTAATGTATGAAAAGTTCGGTAATCATGTCTTTTACGTCCTATAGGTGCTTTTGAGGAGGAGGGAGGAGAGGAAAAAGAATGAATACAGGCTCTTCTGGAGTCTTTTTTTGGAGGAGGAAGTACGTCATTTTTGAAAGATTCATCTGTCGAGTTTGAATGTCGATGCGGGCAGTCCATTAATAGGAGGGAATGAATAGAGTACACAAGAAGTATCAGGCCGGTCAAATTAGTGTTATTTAGTATATGTGTTAGGCCTCTATATGAAGCTCTGTTTATTTTTTTGTAAAATAAAAAGTAACATATAACATACTAGTGTGATTTATGTTATATGTTACTTTTTGTTTTTTCACTAGTAACATTTCTAACTCAAAACACACACCAGAAAAGGGTAAATGACATCAGTTTGTGGTATAACCCCAACTTGAGAAGTCAACTTCGACATCAGGCTGGTGAATTAATTTCCTTTTTAACCCGACTCTATATAAATATAATTTTAACTCTCTTAGACTCTCCTGTTTCGGTCTTAAATTTATGTCGCATGGCTGTACCCCTATGGACTTATTCTGTATTTGTAAGGTGGGCTTTACACCCTCCTGCGACATGCCACTTGCTGTTGGCTTTCATACAAATGAGACATTTTCTGTTTTCAGCTTTCACTGACAGGGGAAGTAGGTGTAGGTAGGTAGTGTATTATATATTTCCCTATAGTTGGGTCATCTTTTAGACCACTCGTGTGGTAGTAAATAAAACTAAAGAGATAATATATTTGGCTCTATTTCGTCTGACGGTGTTAGGGGTACAATAAACACATTTACAAGCCTACATATAAATCCAACTTTCAAACAATTTCATTAATATACAAAAAAAAACTAACACATATACAAACTAACTGGATAACTTAAACTAAAGAGATATGTGATATTCTAAAATTAGGTAGGAAGACATGGGTAGAGTCTTACAAACGACTCTAATGTATAAATAATTTGGTTCACCTCTAAGACAGGATGACAGTGATATGTGTGCTTGTATCTCATCTAATAGATTAGCGATGTTAGTGTTCCGGCTTTTTCTCCAACTCCAAGCCATAATTCTGACCCACGAAACCCCACATCCCTATGTCAGTGAATTTAGACTTCTAATCCACTAATTACAGAAACAGTAAGAAAGAGAGTACAAAACAGAGAAAGACTCCCAATACCTAATCACCCACGAAATAGACCGGAAATTACTTTAGACTCACATACCAATTCCATAAAAACTCCAAATCAGAGAGAGAGAGAGATAGACAAGTTAGCCTTAATCACAACAGGGGAACAACATTTTACGAATGGCAATTTTCTGGCCAAAATCGTTGCCAACCGCCATTTTCAAATTAACTTATTTATTTATTGCTTGGAACTTTTTCTTGGGTCCTTTTTTTATTGGGCCACTCTTTCCAACATTTTAATTCGATAAAAATGTTAATTTTTCCTTGAGAATATTTTTATTGTTTTTTTTTATTGATTTTGTAATTTTCGGAGAGGAGAAGAGGTGGAGGAGAAAGAGAGGACGTTTTTCCGACTTAGTTTTTCGTTAACACAAATTTTTTAATTTCCTTTTTTGTGAATGTGCGCCGGCTACCATTTTTAAATTAAAATTTTTATTAATTAGTTGGGCTGGTTCTCTTATAAGAACACAAACGTGTTTTGTATCTGTAATTAGTATATTTTATACTTTTACGAATTTGGATTTTTTTTTTGGTCGTAGCGAAATCATTGAAATTCGCTTTTGCGTTTTGGTAGAGAACGTATTAAAGAACTATTTACATTATCTGTTCATTTATTCGACGTATGTCATTGCTGACTGCTAATTATATACAGATAAACACAATTCGGGAGGTCTGTGGTGTAGTGGTTTAAATGCCAGACTAAGAAGTTATAGTCGCGAGTTCAAATCTTCCTCCCATATCCTGTTAGACCTAAAAAAAGGTGATACAATCTCTCAATTTTGAGTCATAAAATCAGTCAGTCGGTCTTTGTCTAAAAGTCTTGGTAGCCCAAAATTAGAATACTGTACAATAAAATGTGCCTTGTGGAGAAGTCCAGGTTTAGTCTAGAAATTAGGTTTCTTAACGATATCTTACAAAACTTTGAACTGAATAAGGTTCTAAGTGCATGAGTGTTAGGTTTCGGTTTGTCCTCATTGGCTAGTTGTAGTTTTTCTTAACGAATGATTCTCTGGTTTCTTTGTCTGTTATCAAATTGCACTTGGGTGTGGGGTTAAATTGTCATCCACGATCAGCAGTCTTCTTCCCCAGTAGTTGGTGAGGAACTTTTTTAGGCTTCACTTTGACTTTTCTTTAGTGTTGCCCGCTTGTCTGTTATCGGAAATTTTTACACGTTCCTCTTGATTGTTCCTGTCTCTCACTTTTGTCCTCTCGTTTGCTCCTCTATAGCTCTCCGGCAGAGTTTTTAGGATTCCTTTTACTTTGATGAGATTAGATCTGCTAAGAAACAGTTAGTGTTAGTATTACTGGTCATTGTGCTGTCCCAATTGTCTCAGAATCAATAGTAGTCGCTATACCTCTTGAGTGACGTATCTTAAGTTTTTGATCGACATTCTAAAAATTTACTCTAGTTTAACATAATATTATAATAATATTAATATATTTGAAGAAATTGTACCGTCGAGCGTGAGAGAGCATACAAGTAACACACCAAACATACACAAACTACAACTGAACCGTGTACCAATAATGGAAGATCAGGAACCCAGTGTTTCTAGTTCCAGGGGGCAAACTTTCTGGTTTGGTCTTGAACCCCCAGTTGAAGGCTGTTTGGTTCTTCCACCCACCCAATACCATCCTCGTTAGATCTGCTCTATCTACACTATTTCTAGCTTTAAACTCTATTTAAAGCTGTTGAGTTAACGACAGGAAAACATCCTGTTTCCAAATCTAAGAGTAGCTAGCAGAACAGTCCAAAACCACAAACGTCATCACTCTCTTTGGTGTTCTCATTCTGTTCCTTCTCCCAAACGACAGAAACCAACAGAACTCAATGCCTATCTAGACTATGACGTCATAAAACGAACCTACAACCATAACGGCCTTAATAAACGTATATCAGTGACGGAAGTAGGACTCGAAAACTAAAAGTCACCAATTTTATTTTTATTTCTTTACTCTCGATTTCTTTTCCCAGATTTTCGTCATTTCAGATCCTTCTGGTTAATTAAATAATTAATTTATGTAAAATTAATTGTATTGATTTAATTAATGTTTGTTTAGGTTAGTTTTGATTGCGGGGTTGATTTCGATACGAATTTTTATTCTTTGTAATTCTCGATTTTTTTTGTTTTATTATACTTAGGCCTTTGATTTTATTTATTTATTTATTCGTTTAAAAGTTTTATTTCTTTTATTTTTTATTTAAACTGTCGAGTTTGTTAAATTTTTACGATCCCCTAAGACTTTACACCATCTTGATTATTTTATTACCTAATATTTTACCTAAACTTTTGACTTTTTTATTACACCGAAATGCTCCTAGTTTTTTATATATATACTTTTCATTCACTTTGGATTTGGTCGTGCCTTTAGCCGGGTTCCAAAATTTCCTTTTTTTGATTTTTATTTTTATTTTTATTTTGGGATTGTCGATCAGATTGTTTCGCCTTCGGCTGTGGAGTTTTGATTTTGGTTTATTTGTTTGTTTTTTGTTTTGCCATTTTGGTTTTTGTAATTTTCAGGTGCGAGAAGGTTTGTTTTTTGTAATTTGGATGAATTCGTTTGGAACTCCCTTGTTTGACTTTCATTTTTGGTCCTTCTTACTTCATCTTGTTCTTATAATATGGGGAGGTATGTGGTGTAGTGGTTAAGTGCCAAGCTAAGAAGTTATAGTCGCGAGTTCAAATCCTTTTCCTTTACCTTGTTATATCCAAAAAGGGGAAAACAGGATTAATACTCAACTATAATTATAACTATAACCGTTCGTATAATATTTCTTCTCCCTCCCCACACTACTTTTCATCTCTTTCATCCTTACCACTTTCTTCCATCAGCTCCTGAAGCTTGGATATTGATCTGGTCCCCAGCAAACCTCTAACCCATATATTCTACCAACAACTTGTGGTTTCTTTCTCGGAGACATCTAGTCGTTTTTCTTAGAGATACGAAAAAAATTTTTGGTCCATCAGGAATGCCTTTTGTTTAGCAATTAAAGCGCCCGACTGTAGGAGTTTTGGTCATAAGTTGTTGGAACATGGGGCCGAGACTAATTTCCTCTGCTGTCTTTTGTTTCTGGCGTCCTTTAATGTCCTTTTTGGACTGTTCACGAAATTCTTGGTCTGTCCTTTTTGCGAATACCGTCATGTTTATGATTGTCTGACAATATTTTCCTCTGGTCTTGAGAAGGAGTGGTTCGTACATTTCCATCTCTTCTCTATTATTTTGGAGTTAATCCCATTTTTCACCTCTCTCATATATAAGTACAGAAAAAAATTTTTTGATGCATCAGATCGTCGAACAGATTATCTTTGTTCGAGCTGTGAGGTTTGGGGTTGTTGTGTTGTGATTTTGGTTCTTTTTAAATACAATTTGAATTTTTTTTGGGTGATTTGAATGAATTTTCGGTCGTTGCGCAATAAAGTCGTCGGTCAGTCTCTTCGTAATTGAGAAAACTTGTGGACCAGGTTTTTGGTAGACGTACCGAGTGTTTTTGCTTGGGAGGTTGGTAATATATGAATCATTCTCTGAATTAATTTTTTTTTCATTCGGTGTCGGTCCGTCTGTCTATCTGTTTTTTTTTAATGAAAGGTGGGCTATGTTTTGGCTTGACTTTTACCATAGTTTATTGAGTTTGTTAGTTGCTTTCTTTTTTTTTCTTCTTTCTTGCATCTCATTACACGAAAATTAAATTTTTGGTTTCTTTTTTTGTGGTTTCTTACTCGTTGAATCTTTTTTTACGATTTTGTAAATGCCGATTTCTAATGAGATTTGTAAGTTGTCTACCGATATCCAGTTGGGTGGATTTTGGTTCGTTATGTGTTTTACTCCACGTGCCACACCCTTTTTTGCATTTGGAGTTTCGAAATGTTTCGGTTATTTAAGTTGGAATTTTTTTCTTTTCGAAGAGTGCATTGAGTTTGACGTTCTTTTGATTTTCTATTTACAAAGGTTTTATAAAATTCTTGGAGGAAAACTGAAAAATGAAAACAGCTGATCGGTTAAAGCAAAACAACAGCCCTATAGACGCAACCACTATTTGCATCCTCTTCGTCTAAACAGCTTAGTAGTTCAAAGCTTATCAGGAGGAGAGTTTGATACTGTCAATGTGAGTAGAGTAAACAAGGCAGGAACATTGTGGTTTAGTTTGGGTTACTGAAGAATTAAAATGGGTTGGATAAAGGAGTGTAAGACCAAGTCAGTAAATAGTTTACAGAAGGACCAGCTATCATGTGGCTGTGAGGAGCCAAAGAAGTAACCCTACGTAACCCTTTGACAATCGCTTGTTTCACCGATGGGTCACTTCAATACGATATTACCTTGTGAATATGATACAAATGCAACTTATGTGAGGTTACTCAACTCTCTGGTTCTTCGAAGAGATACCGTATATAGTTGACTTTGATAGTTGAATATAGAATTGACATTAGTTTGACATGGTTACGGGTTAAATATTCTTTTGAAATTTACAAACAAACTTGATAGTCCTCCTTACTGAACGGAAATGGTTAACAAAGAAACCAGAAAACCAGAAACTCAAGGAACTCTCAAGGACACTGAACTTAGAATAAGATTTTTCATTTTTCCTCAACGAAACGTGATAATCAAAAACTAGCCTTGCTGATAAAAAATCTACTGTAAGTCTGAAACCATCTTTCACTAAAAGATGTATAACTTCCTCTTCGCTACTCTCCTTCCCCCTAACAAGAGTAAACAAAAATCAGGCTGAACCGCATTGCGCAATCTTCTCAACGTTCTTTACGAGATTTCTTTTACTGACATTTTTCTAACCAATAAAAGACAGAAAACGGTATAAAAATACAGGACGATGATAATAATTACTAATTACACACCTTTAAAAAAATCAATGAAAAATCCAAGTTACATTCGGCCGGAGTAAAAAAAGAAGAAAGATTATAGCGCTAATTAGAAAGATGGTGAAATGAACCGTAAATCTGCTACGTCGTAATTGTTGCCCCCAGTCACATACGCCTCTTATGGCGCAATTTTCGATGAATCGCACTGGGTTAAGTGAAACACAACACATAAACACATACACACACAAAAAGGTGATAAACAAAATATTAAAAAAAAAATGAAAGAAAGAAAAAGAGAAAACAATTACTCCCCAAAAAAAAGATATGAATGTACCTTAAAAAGAGATCAAAACCGTCTCCTTTATACCTGAAACGCCTGGGAAGGTATATAATATAAAAAAAAGAAAGAAAAAAAAGAAGATGATGAAAAAAACCAAAACAATATAAAAAAGATTGTTAAAAATCTCGAGAACCTAAACTCTAACGGCATATGGGCGTTAATAAACCTGCCAAAAGTAAATCCGAATTAAGTGCATCGATGGGGATTATGTATGTGAGGATTTAATTGTGTTTGATATGAACAAAAAATCTCAAGGTTACAGGTAAAGTCTGAAAGTCATGGAACGAAGATGGAGGCTTGCTGGAATGGTCGAATGAACAACATATTTATTGGTCTGGAGAATTGATTTTTTTTATTATACTGATTCCGTGAGCCTACTTTCGGTTTTTTTTCTTTTTGCTGGATGAATTAAAACGTAATCCTCGTTCGCGAAGAAAGTTTTTGTTTTTATTTAAGAAGAAGCGATTTGAAAGAATATTTGTTTGTTGTGTTGTTGGTATTGTTTCGATTCTCTGTTGGATTGGAGGTTGGAATTTGTTATCTTTATTCTGGTGTAGTGGTTAAGTGCCAGACTAAGAAGATATAGTCGCGAGTTTAAATCCTCCTCCTGTCTCCTGCTATACCCAAAAAGGGTGAAAACGAAAGTAAACCCAACTGTAACAATATACAAAGTGTTTTCTGAATTACTTGAGCTTTCGCCGTCTTGGTGTGTCTTGAGTCAAATTTTACATATAAGATTACTCATGTTAAAACCTTTGAATGATTCTTCTATTTTGAAAGTGGCGTAAGTTCCATCGAGGGCATCATAGTATGCGTTGCTTCAATCAAATTCACCAAAAATTCATTTATACAAATAAATTATTAGTACGATCGAAAGCATTTCCGGTGGTGGGTCCTTCTATAATTTTAGAAAAACATGGCAACACTAATTGAAGTTCATTAAAGCAGCCACAAAAAAACTCAGAAAAAGAAAGAAGCAGGGAATTCAGGAGGAAAAGCAAAAAGAGAAATGATGAAAAGAAAAGTCAAACTGCTGTCACTGCTGTTTGACAAAACCACTTACTGTAAACTATTGAAAGAAGTTCCATCATATAAACTTATAACACCTTCAGCAGTTAGCGAACGGTTAAAAGTTCACTTACAAAGAGAGCTTTGGGTGAGCTTCTTCGGAAAGGTTTATCAAGCAACTAATTAAGCATCATACACAAGAACCACTAAGGCTGGCGATCCTGCTTCACGAAATACAATTTTATATTTTCATATATTTTAATACTACACAGGAGGTTTGTGGTGTAGTGGTTAAGTACCAGACTGAGAAACTATAGTTTAAATTCTCTTCCCGTATCCTGCTACACCCAAAAAAAAGATGAAAAACCGGGATTAAAACTTAAC
This sequence comes from Columbicola columbae, assembly GCA_016920875.1. Lineage (NCBI taxonomy): Eukaryota > Metazoa > Arthropoda > Insecta > Psocodea > Philopteridae > Columbicola > Columbicola columbae. The sequence goes on along the minus strand of JADMLL010000001.1, from coordinate 3,811,187 downwards.
TTACAGTATTATTTTAGTGCCATCAAAATTGGTGTACTGGTAAAACATTTTAAACATCTACTTTCACTAGAAAACCGCGTAAAAAAATCACAAAGCTAAAGCCAAACCAAAGGTTTAACAACGTACAGCTGTTGGTATCTGAAACAGTCGGGTGTCACAGTTTTGATGATTCCTTTTTTATATAGCTATTCCCTAAGGGTTCAGTACTTTTTTACGCGGTTGTTAATAAACCCAAAATAGTTGACTTGATAACTGAAAATACTTTAATATAAACAAAACATTTTAAAGTAGCATTAAAAACTAATGTCTTGTTTAACAGTATAATAATATACACTGATTGGGTTCTGAGATGTTTTGACCCATTTTGACTGTCTTGGACACCGTGTTTTATGATTGAGCAGTAATTACTGATGTTTTTCAGAATTGTCTCGACAGTTCTGAACTCTTCTTGTATGCGTTGGTATATCGAGAATATATTTTAAGCCTCAGGAAACGATATAAAACCAATAACTCAATTCCATCAGGTATACTATAGGTTGTTCATCTCTTGCACGATGTCATAAACATATACTTCTTAAGCCTAACTGGTTTTAGGTCTTTTTATCCCGATTGTCAGTAAATAAATCACAAACAACTTTGGTTTGGACTAAAACCAGAAGTCTCAGAAGTGTTAGAATTGCTAATTAGGTATGGAACACCCAGGAAAATTTTTAAAACCTGGAACTAAAACACTAGAGGCTTAGAAATTAACAATTCGCAGAATATGCACTCTCTCAACCCAACTCTTCTCTAATAAGAATGGGAGGAATAAACTGTACCGTTGGTTTCAAAGAAACCGATAGCTAAACGTTGATGAAAGCTTACAGAACGTTGTACGAAGCCAACCGTTGACACTCCATCTTCAGAGGACAACTCCCTGAAAAATCAATATTTATCAAGGAAGACAGTGCAAAGAAGCAGAAAAGAATTCCTCCTGTAACTCACGCAATAGCACACACCACACACGCACTAAAAGCATGTTTTACAAAATACTCGAAAGGTCATCACCCAATTCACGAACCTTATTACAAATCGATGCATTTATAAAAACGCTGCCAGGAAAAGAAATAAGTAAACAGCAACATTTTAGCAGGTGCATCGTAAAGACGAGAGTGACCTCGGTGTCTGCACCGATGGTCCAGGACCTTGTGGAATTTTTTTCCTTGTGAATTCACGAGAGCCCACTGCCCGCCTGTTCGATTGACTTTTTGTTCATCCACAAATCGCTCGTAGAGAGTGATTGAGATAGGTCTCTCATGTACCTGAAAGTGCTTCATGGAATTGAGGTACCAATAATTGAGATTGTTTTTGGCCTCTAAAAAGTGTTTCCACAGTATTTCCAATATTTTGAATACTATAAAAGCCTGCCTATGTGTTTCTCTGAGTTGTGACATGTTTTTGTCTCCTTCAGGTTGTGGACGACAGAACCTAAAGCTTTACATGAAGCTTTTAGTCAAAATAACGTTTCAGAGCTTAAATAAAATGCGACGTAACAAAATATATATTTTCTCTTAAATTTAAAGCCTTTTTTGATTCATAAATTATAATATAATATAAAATATATAAATGATTTAAGCTGACGAGAGGTAATCATGTTCCTCTGGTCGCTACAATTGCCTGATTTTTTCCTTTCTTATGATACTTCCTTATGCCTAGTCATTACTCTATCCAAAGCTCACGGTATTGCTATCATTGTCAGTACACTTTATAAGATTGATGGGCAACACACCTTAACCCAATAGTTCAACAGAAGCCAACCAAAAGTGGCAGAAAAATCAAGGAAGACCACCCTCTATAGTATTCAAACCAACGTCGACTACTTCTATTTTCTGGTAAACCTGCACTGACATGTACTTATGGTCTACCAATGGTCTAAACACTAAAAATTAATTTTGATGTATATTATGTAAACTGGAAAGTAATATCTTATACATATATGTTACGGTAAAAGTGATAAATCAGGCAAATACATATAATTTCCGGTGATTATTCATAATCACCAACTAAAAGCTTGGTAAATGTGACAAATTACTGAATATTTATCACATTTACCGTCTAGTTTGTAAAATATCCAACTCGTAATAGGGAATTTAATAACATTTTGCTCACAAGTTTGGTTTCTGTTACTTTCTTGGCAAAAAAACAACCAATACAAGCGGCTGTGCTCGACACTAACTGTGAGCGAGCCTCTCAACAAGAAGTGGCATATGCCTGAGAAATGACAGAAGCCAAGTATCTGAGCGAATTTTAATTAAACTAACCCTTCTGAGTTGGATATTATCAATGTTCGTCCGATTTATCACTTTAACCGGAACATACACAGCGTCTGCTTTTCTAGATCCTGCTAGCAAACAAAACGTAGCTTTCACTCTCATCGAACTAAAAATTTGACGCGGCGTAATAACCAAAAAACTAAAACAACTAATAATATGTAATAATATATTTTTTCTCACGGAACTGCATTTAAAAGTTAGTTTAATAAAATATGATAAATAAATTGCATAAGAAAAAATTTAGCGAATAATTTCGGCGGTAGAAAGACAAAAATTAATTTCACGAACGGTACCTGTTTTGCAAGGTTTCGAAATCGCAACCGAAAGGAACCCCGAAAAAAAAGTGAGAAAAAAAAACAAGTTGACGATTGTAGAGCGAAAAGAACTTTGAACCGAAGACGAGACATGTCTAGAGCAAGCAAGACAAGGATCCTGAAATCACAGACAAGAACAAATGCAAGTCTAGGAACCTGTTTATCTATTCACAATAAGGAAAGAAACAATAATTGCACGTGAATTACAAGTTCAGGTTCGAGTATAGACGTGTGCATCAAGGCACACTCCTTTCTGTACCGGTAAATATTGTAAACAAGTTTCTTCTTCTTTTTCTTCTTCCATTCATGAACGCGAAAACTGAATGAACACTTTTTTTGTCTACCATCTCCCTCCTCCTCTCCTCTTCCTTGGAAACCTGTTTGTTGTTGTCCGGTCAGTTGTTCACTGGATGATCGGGTTGGGTGTCGAAAATGTTTTTTTTATTTAAGACAACCCTGTAAATGTGAGAGAGTTGTTGCTCTGGGGTGAGTTTGGATGGAAACATGGCGGGAGGGATTTGAAAGGGTTAATAAATAAAAAAAGGTATGTGAAATCGAGAGGGAAGTTATGTTGGTCAAGAGAGTTGATTATGCGTTTGGGTAATTTTAAGCACTTAACATTCCGGTTTCAAGAGTATTTGAACACTTCCCTATGTGTCTGATACCTGATTACCACCTCTAAAACTTCTGTAGTCTTCGAAAATGGGTTTTAGTCTAAACCAAAAGTGTTTGCAATTTATTTATTGACTATTAGGTTTAAGAAGAAGATAGATACGTATAGCATACCTGTTGGAATTGAGTGATGGCCTTTGTATTGTCAGATGGAATGTTCGTTTGTTTGGAATGTCTGTTCAGAGAAGAAAGAAACTGGAAGTAGTAGGTCAGCACTATGGTACCTAACTCCTAAACTGAGTTCATTCATGTTATTAGGTTGAATTTGCTGCTGTATACAGATTACAAGATGAACAGTTTTCTTATAGACTGGGTCAAGGTTCATGTTGTTTATATTCTAACTTTTTAAATTCCATTAAAACCTTCAAATTTCTTCTGGTTTAGACTTAGGTAGTCTGATTAACAGCAACCGATTTGATTTAACTATTCTTCTGTATGGCTGTGACGACCTTCGTGGGGCATGACTTTTCCGGGAATAGACTCTTTCTACTAGTCCATTTGGGTGAAGACAGTTTGTAATTGTGGGTTATATTATAAATGTGCCATACCTCCTTTTTCTAATTGGTTATGCTTTCCCATCATACTGTACCGTTTTTTGCAAATTCGAGAAGGTTATACCATAAGTAAGTAAAACTTTCCTGAGTTCACGGCTACGGGTCTCGTCTGACTTCACCTTTAATTCTTTGTGTTTCTTTGTCACAGGCTGCTGCTGTGTTAAAAAAATTAATCTTTCTGAAAGTAAAAGTAGAAAATTCTTTATAGTATCTTCTTTAACCAATTTAACTCAACTTTTTTGACTTACCATTGAGGCTGTTGAAGATCCTAGAGGCAATACTTTTTAGGAGTCCCAAGCTCTACATTGCTTTGGCTCGTCCTTGGTGCTGTTGTTCTCTCAGTTCAGGTTAGTTTTTTACGTACAAAGAAACAGAAGTTGAAGTCACATTATTCTGTTCTCTTTTATTGGCTATCCTTTCCGGGCACGCTCATCGTACTTCTAGATTTACAGGTCTCTTCGGCAGAAGTTCTTGGAATCCAGAAGTCCTTGGAAATTTTTCTTGTAGTTCTCGTCAACTCAACTTAACCTAACAACAGCAGAAGAAAAATCACTAACAGTCTTGTATGGTATACAAAGTCTGGAGGATACTCAGTGTTGCTTATGTTTTACATATTTTCTGCGAAATAGTCAAAGTTGAGAGGTGGAGCTCCTGTCCACATCCTCTGATACCTATGGATGACAAACTGAATCAAACCTCAGAGAAATTTCTCTGACTATACAGAACCAAACCACACAGAAACCAGAAACCCAGATAACATGATTCATACAGACATGGATGCCAGGCGGAAATTCTTCCGGAAAGAAAAATTTTTCCCTACAACCTTTTGCCTGTTTGTTTCCTCCAGGCCTTGAGGCTATGGACACAGGAATGTGGGCTGAGCAAAATTCCAGCCAAACATTTCTAATTCAAACTAACAGTAATTATTAATCATGTTCTTTTCTTTTCTGAATGGGAATCGTGTAAGAGACTACCTGCTGGTTTCTCAAGCGCCGGTGAATTCCGCCCTTCAGTGAACCTGATTCTATGCCTAGGATGATTTGTTTTCTGAAGCCTTTGTGCATAGTTCAAAGGGTAGAGGAGTCATTCAAAGAAAGGCTTGACTGTTGAACCTGTAGTCCTTATTTCGAACTGTGATTAGCTTTCTGATGTTCGTGAATTGTTTTTCGCGTTGTAGTTTTGATATTTGAGTTTGACAAATAACAAAAAGTCAATAAAATCTTGGTAGACTATTAAAACCGGAAGTAGTACCAGAGATTTGTTTTAAAAAATTCCTGAACGGAATCCAAGCATTTTGTAAATGGAATTTCACGCCGGGGCCATCTATTCATTCGTCTTCCTCTCTCTTTCTCTCTATTCACTCTCGGAGATGGATGAGGATTTAAATGAAAAATGATCAGAGTATTTGACCTTGACTTATGCGAGTAGACACTCGAAGCACCGTTTCGGGAGTTTTCCTCTTCCCCATTTCGAAAAGACGGTCAGTCTTAATTTGCAAATTCCAGAATTAAAAATTAATCATAAAGTTAATGAGTATCGGAAAGAGTTCCTCCATTTCGATTCCAATTACCATTGCCATCCATCAAATTATTCGCTATTAATAAGAAATTTTCCTTTTCTCCTCTCGGGGTTATTTGGGGTCTTTTGTTGACGTGCTTTGGATTAGCCAAATGTTCCTTCGGAGGATTTTAACCTCTGGGTTATGCAATTCCGGTAAAGGCCAGGTTAGAGGCGTAGCAAAACTTCTTGTCGCTCGTGGCAAGAATGTCGATGTTTGGGGTCCTGAAGCCGCCACATCGCGGGAATGCCTCGCTCGCTTTGGTCATAACCTCTAAGTAGCCAATTAAAAGTCTGGGTTAAGAAGAAGAGTTGGAAAATATTTGATGTCATAGAAATTTTGATTGGAGTCAGATTTGGTGTTTGGATGTTGAGAAAGTTTGGACTGATGATGACGTTGGAACGTGGTATTATTTGAAGTTTGTAATAATAAAGTTATATTTATTTATTGTGTATCCCTCACGGGCTGTATAGTATTCATTATTACAATAATCATTGGCACACATGTTATTTTACTTCATTCAGCAGTCACATCCATTTCCAAAATGAACTAGAGAGAATATATAATGGAAAAAATATCAATTATAGAATTTTATTAAACGATCAAAAATAATATAAATACTGAAACAATAGCTAAATAAATATATAGTTTACCGGAAAGTTTTATCTGTTTTTATTATTACGAAAATATAATATATTAACTTAAGTATTCTTTATTGAATGATATAATTGCTATAGTTATTTATGACTTATGTATATTTGGCAGTGTCCGATGTTGTCAAAAAGATTTATACTCAAACACAATCTTGACAGTATCGTCGTCGATTAAAGATGGCTACCCAGAACTAGGCTCATCAGAAAGGTCATAACCACCCAGTTGAAATTTCTCGAACACCTTCTACAAGTATTATTTGAAACTGCAGCCTCACCCAGCATCTTGGACGGATTATCCAATTCCTTCTGTATCCTTTCTTTCGTATTGGAATTCATACAAAATACAGTGACTTAAATGAACTTCAACTCTGTCAGTTAGCCAATTCTTTGGTTAGTTACTACTAATATGAATCATGATCGTTTCAGTTCATTTGCTAGATCAGTATGAATACTGTATAGGTGATAAAATGAATAAACAAAAAAGTGTCAAATGAATTCGCGCAAACTGGTTCAAACTTGATATAGCATTATCGGACAGAGTACACTCGTACAAAAACTAAAACCCTAATTTTCGGACCTCAAAAATGACAGGCCCCAGGTTGCGTAGACCTTAGTCCGCCCCTGAAATATATAAATAGATGCAAAAAACAAATACTAAGAAAAGTGTATAATGTAAGCGACTACATCTTTGGTAGCCTACAAGAGTAATATCTTTGGTGAAGTTAAATAAAGCTTAAAGCTAACTACTTAGGTTTCTTTTTACGCTTTAAAAATGTTTGTGTTCATGTTGTCGCGTAAAACAAGAACTGACAGTAGTTGGGAAACTCAATGATTTAATAAAACATTTTGTTTTTCATTTGTTAATCGTCCTCAATTTGTTGAGATTCACTGAAGTTAAAGCAAACGTCATGAGAACCATCATCAAATCCAAATGTCACGTCTTCTTCAAGTTCTTTAAGAAAGGAATTCCTCTCTTGCGAACGTTCTATTGACGGCTTGACGAGGGAAAAAGAAAGAAAGAAAAGAGAAAAACGTTAATTAATTAAAAGAATTTTAGTGACATAACCAATCAACCGCCATTTCATTTGTTTTGTATTGTAAAACCGTTAGCCATCATGTTTAGACAAGCGTCACATTCGGTGTGGCTCATCATCCCTTTCCTCCTCTCGGCCAAAAGATCCTAATCGAAGGTTTCCGTGTTGAATCGCGTGGATGCACAGGGCTGACATTTTCGACGATGGATTCTTGTATCCGATCGATCAAAGTCTTTTCTCTTTAACTGATTTGGGTGTGCAGCATCACATGACTGCCTCATCTTGGTTAGGATCTTAGGCCAACGGTCTTTTGGAAGTATGACAGGCGTACAATTCACGGATGTGGACGCGGATTGTGTTATGTTGTTCTTTCGGTTGTTTGTGTGTTTATGGTTTCCTTCCGGGTTGTTTCTTTGGTTGTTGCTTTGACACTCTTCACCCTACCGTTTGGTTGACCCTGGTTTTCAGTCCTAATCTACCCTTTTGGAACTTTTACTTGTTTTCTATCTCTAATCAGTTTTTCTTTCATTTCCAGGTATACGAACATTATAAAAAAGAGGAAACCACCCAACGCCATCTCCTCACAATAGAGGACATGATCGAAAAAGAAATCAAAATGAACGACGTGAAAAAGGAGATGATCAAAGTAGAGGAGGTAGACATACAGTCTCGACACCTCATGGACGACATGACCAGTCCTTCTGCTTCGCCACCTCCTCCCACAGCATCTCCCGTTCTCGCGGCTGAATCCCCCGGAGGTTCTCCTGACGATCAAAATGCTCCCGTCATGCTGACAACCATGCAACCTGTGCCGCTCAACATAATGGACCTTCCTAAAGACTACATGTCACAGTCATATGTCGACGACGAAAGGCACCAGGAATTCATTTATCAGGTTGACGGGAAAAACGTGGAAATCGTGCGTCAAGATGATTTACCACCTGGAACCGTGTCGGTCGTCGTCCAACAACCCGGAGGATTGCTACCAGCTTACCAAACTCCTGGAACGACCGTGTTGGTTCTCTCCGAACTCGTCGAAGATATGGGAACTGTTAGGTAAGTTAGTTTTGACTGTTTCAAGGTCGTTTTGGTTTTCTATTTTCGTTGGAAATCATTCAGAAAATCCTTCCGAAAAAGCTCTACTTCACACGTTTTTGCTACTCTGTCACAGTCGTTTTTGTCAAAACTTCTTTTCCGTCCAAAAATTTTGTCCGAAACAGGTTTTCAGGTTTTGTTGACATATTTATGTGAGTGTCTGAATCGATTTTATAAAAAAATTCGGGGTGTGGAATCGTTTTCCTGACTTGTACCGAAGTTTTGGTGTCAGGTACGACGTTTTCTTGAGGTGTTTATTGTTAGACGGGTCGTAACGCCCAGGACCCATGTTTTTTTGTGGCCCAGGCGTTTGTCAGTTCTCAATAAAGTTTTTTTTTTCTTAATTCGTTGAGCTGGAGAATGTTCTGAGCTCTCAATTGGGTTGTGTGTTTGCTTTCTGCCTTTCGAGTTTGTTCTTGTTTTATGTTAGGATCGGCCTCTCCTAACTACTGTCTTTCTCTCTCTCTCTCCGAACTGTATTGCTGATTGATTGATATTGATTATTGTTTATTTCCTGCTGCAGCTGTTTCCCATTTTCTTACACTCTTGGGGTTTGCTTTTCTATTAGGCAGATTTTTGGCGTTCAATCACCATCTTCGATCACTTTTTCCACGACAGTTGTTGAGGATAATGCGTCTCCGCGTGGTGATCGGTTCTCAGTCCACCGACACTACAAATGATAATTTGTTTTGTGGTTTTTCCGCCTGAGAAATTTTTTTTTTCTTTGATCAGGTACCAGATAAGCTTTTATGGGTAATGACGCAGCTCATTTTGTTTTTGTCTAAGTCGACGGTGCACCTGATATTTTCTTTTCTTCTTCTTCTTCTCTCTCTTGGGCTATTCATTCAAGATGTGAAAGTGATCGATCGGATTTATTTTTAATAAGACACGCGATCGAGGCGCACTCACCAACCGGAAATAAATGTTTTGCTTTGAAAATTTGGCTTCAGGAAGTTTTCAATTTCGTTTACACGACGAACTCAGTGTTGGTGGGAACGTGGTCAAGTTCGAGGATGAGACAATGAACCCGATTCATGATTACCTTTCCTTATTGTCAAATTGTTTGTTTGTTTGGTTGGCTGGTTTGGATATTTGATGAGTGAGTCAGACGACTCTTTAAGCTTTGCATCGTTTTCCAAGGAGGCTGTGGTTAACGGAAGAACCCGACTAGATTAATTATTATTAATAATAGAAACCGAATGAGAGCGACATGGGTGAAGAAACCTGACACAAGAGTGAAGATGACAAGACACAGTTAATGGATGTTTGTTTGCGGATTACATCGTGTAGCCACTTTGAGAGTCGAATCCTCAACTTTTTATCGCTTTTCTTTTGTCTGTTTCAATTTGGCGAGTCCTTTCACTGTGGTTGTAGTTGTTGTTAACCAAGAATCGGACACCCATTTGCACCTGGCTAGTTGTCAATCACACTGAGTGAATTTCCGTTTTTTGACCAGTCACTGGTGGGCAATGAGCCTTTGAAACGATAATGGTGAGACAGCGTTTCTGAATATCTTAACTAAATGAGACAAACATGTGTCAGTAGCAACAATTGAAAAGGAAATTGATAGTGGATTTTAGTTACATGAGTTTGAATTTGTTTTTTTTTCTTTTCTTTTCCTTTGACGAAGCTTTTGTCTGATACCTCCACTTCTAGTACTCGATTTGGTACCTCTGTCTGTCTTCTTTGATATACAGAGCTGGGTTGATGTGTTTGGCCTCTAGTTTCTGCCGTACAACAAACTGCCTGGAAGATTAAAATTTTTGAGGGAAAACTACTAACAAATTTGTGGTCGTGGGTTCTACTATAATTTCAAGGCTCTTGATTTTAGTGTTAAGTGACTATACCAGAAATTGATTTCAGCAAAAAATCACTTAACCATGCGATTAGTATGTCAAAGCCCTAATTTTGAAGGTAGTAGGAATGGTGACTTTTGTCTTCTTTCGTTTGGTTTTGGCGCCTATAAAAACCAAAAGTTGCTTCAATAAATTCCTTCCCTTATGTTTTTGTGTTGGCCACAGCAAATCTCTCTCTGTTTTTTCTCTTCTTCTATTTCTCTTCGTTTTTATCTGCCCTTGCTTCCTCTTCTTTCTCTTTATCTCTTCTAATTTATTTCCTTTTTCTTCCATCCTTTCTTTTCCTTTTTCTTCTTTTCTCCCCTCTTTTTCTCTTTCTTCTATTCTTTTTCTCTTTTTTCTCTTCTTCTTTCTTTTTTTCTTTTTTACTCTTTTCTAATTTTTCGTTTCCTCCTCTTGCCTCTTTAGGCTGTCTTTCTTCTTTTCCTTTTTCTATCTCTTTTTTCTCTTTTTCTCTTTATTTTCTGTCTTTTTACCTTCTTTCTTTTCCCTCTTATTCTTCTGTGTGTTTGTTTTTCCTCTCTCCCTAATAACTTTCTTTCCTCTCTTCTAGCTCCCTATACTCTCTCTTTCTTTCTCTTGTCTTTTTCTGTTTGTTGGTATTCTCTTTTCCTTGTTCCTTTTTTATCCCTGCCTCTTCTTACTTTTCCTAACTCCTCTCTTTCTTCTTCTCTCCTCTCTCATTATCCTTCAGTTTTAAACCCAAATCATGAAACCAAAATTAAAATTTCCAAACTTGAAGACATTCTCATTTAAATAAACTTCAAAGCGTCAAATACAGACACACCTCCTTTCTTTCTATACTCTCTTCCTTCGCTAAAAACATTTTACGATTTCGTGATTCTTGGGCTCATCCCACAATTCGCATGCGTTTCTGGATTCCTTCGGGCTCCTTTCTGCAAAACAAACTCGTTCGCTAAAAAAAAAAAGAAAATTCAAAATTGGTTAGAAATTAGGACCCTGGTACCTTGAAGCAACATTCATAAACCATCTTTCTCCTCTAGTTAAGAATAAGAGGTGTTTATTTACAATAGCAAATAAATAAATAAATAAATAAATAGAAGGAAAAATATTTCTATGTACGAGTGGTTACAACAAAAATAGATTTTAACGAATGATGACGAAGAGGATTTTGCGCACGGTATAATTAAATCCGCGGTTTTTGCATAATAATTCCAGAGAGAATCCTTTTATGGGTGTTACAAAGTGATGATTCTTCGAAAGCATCTTCGGGGGGGCTGGTAAGAACACCGAGGAATAATTTCTGAAAACCTTTTTTAACAATTGAAAATGTGTTTGTTCTCAGAGTCAAGCAAAGCGGGTCCAGTGTGAATCGTCAGTCTAAATTTCGGGTCGTTACGTCAGAGGATAGCCTAATAGACAACTGGAACTTTCGAGAAAAGACTTTTTGATCCACCTCCAATCGTAATCAAAAAAGTCATTTCGGTAACGGTCTTCGTTTAAAATCGTTTTTTTGGTTGCGGTTCGCGTCCCATAATCCTCGCTCCACTAACCACGAGAGGGTATATCAGCGAGCGCAATTACGACCGACGTTACTTATTGTAATATTGTAATTAGCGATTACTACATCTTATCGACATGATTATGTTCGTTTCATAAATCTTTGTTGACAACAAAAAATTTTTATGAAGGAGATAAAAATCAGAAGGCAAACGAACGAACGAACAGTTTGAAAGTCTTTCATTCGAGTTGTAAAAGACTGTTTTTGTAGTGAGAAGGCGGGGGTATGTGAGTCTGTATTCGTACAGTAAGATATTTCTGCCCACGGGATTTGCGTTTGTTGTTGTTATTTCTTTGCGCCAGTGTTACATTGTTTATAACAGGAACAATGCAATTAATTGGAGGTTATTTTTTGGGCCTTGGCCCAGGCAGGCAACAAGTAAAACGCCCAAATAAACGGAACCTGAGATGTGAACCTGAGAATTGCGAGGTGGTTTTGTGCTGGTTGCGCGTCCGGTCCTTTTTTTTATCTCGGTAATTGTTTCCTGGGTGGTTTTGAATGTGGAATTTTGACTCGATTTGGATGACTTTGGCCTGGCGTTTGGGTTTAGTTGCACTCTTGAGGGGACTCTATTACTCATCGTTTTGTTTGATGACCGAATTCGATGTCCTACTATCTCCTCAAATGAATTTGCTTACCCGAAATTAGGCCGGAACCACAGACCGGACTTCGATCTTGAGAATCGTGGAAATAGATCCACTTGAATTTCATAAATATTTTACGGTATGGTAAGGTATTCGTTTTAAATAATTGCAGACTTTCGTATGAGGTCCATTTCATAAATATTGCACACTCTATTAAGAATTCTGAATATTAACGCACAATTTCGTCAAAAGTTTATATCACAAATAATGCACAATCTTTTATAAATGGCACAAAACATCATCGTGATCACACGAAATTGGTTTAAAAGATTTTATAATTTTATAAAAGTATAAATTTATAAATGTTCACTTAAATGCTATAGTTATAAGTTAGGAGTAAGGAATTCATTAAACGCCGCAAAACCTTCAGTTGTTGGTTCGCAAAAAAGCCTCGAGTTCAAAGGGTTAATTATTTCCGTGGTCACGTGGCCCTCTATGCTCACTACAAAAAGTATATAACAAATATAACTTCCACAATTAGTTTCTAGTCTCGAGTTAACTTGTGCCATTTTAGCCAACCTTGGTCCCGTCATTCGTCATGGAAGGAGGAAGGAATTTCGATGATTAAAGAGTCTGTAGGAGTATAGTAGATTTCCTTTTATTCCCTTGGTAGTCATCAGATCCTTTTATATTAATATATTATACAAATTATAACCAAGACTTTTTTGGTTCTTTCGCCCAATATCGAATGAAGCTGACGAACAAGTCATAAATGACAACTTCAACAACAGATGTTGATAGATTCTACACAAGCGCTCTCCAAAATGACAATAACATTTTAGGCGTTTGCCGTTCAGTTTGCTCCCATCCCTCTTATTAATCATCCAGTTAAACCAAAAAGCTAGAAAGAAACGCGTTGAATTAAACATAATCGTAATTATGGTTGACGTCGGTGACATATTACCCACGTTTCCCATTCAAAGAAGTTATAATTAGCCAAGGATGTCATATGTGGACGCCATCATTAATGAGACATCAAACACATTCATTAACACGTTGTTGGTTCCTCGCGAATAAAAATCACAATGATTGTGACGAGAAAGAGAGGAGGAAGGACTGAGGACTGATTAAAACGTCGCGGTTGTAGTGTCCGAGGGTAACACTATTGTTCCCTAAACCCGGAAGTGTAGTGAGTCGAAGGTGATGCTAACTCCTGTCTCTACCCCCGGGGCGTCTGGTGATAAATGAGAGTGTGGGGAGGCTCGAAGGCAACTCAAATTGATTTTTTCTTGATTGTAATTTCCCTCTTTTGTAGTGTCGACCTCGAGTTTGTTCTCGTCAACCCTTGACATGAAAACAGTTCAGAAATTAGCTTTTGTGTTGTGTTGTAACGGTGACGCAATATTTTGGTGTCCCGTTAAAAACGTTGTCCAGGTTTTTTGTTGATGGAAATTGCTCGAGGAGGAACAATGCAGGTCTCCGGACCTGGATAATCACTGGGTTAAGGTCTTTTTGTGTTGCGTTCTCAACTGATCTCCTCATTGATGGGAGTTGGTGTCGGCTGTTTTTGTTGCCCTTTGTTTTCTTTCGAAAAGAATTTTTTTGTGTTAACTACTTTATATTCTTTACTTGAAGATTGTCCGTAGAACGTGACCTGGACAACCTTTCACTTGATCGAATGGTTGACAAATCATAAGAAAAACCATCGTCAAAATAAGTCAGAATCAAATTTTTGGACAACTATTTCCGGTTTAGTAACCGTGATTTGGTCAATACCCACAGAAAACTCATTTTGAAATTTTGGCTATAGTTCAGAAATTTCATTCTAAGCTACTTCCGTCTGTTGGTAGCTTCCTTAGACCTGAGCTATGTAGTATTTCAGGGTCGATATAATTGAATAGCAACACGAAGAACTAGTTTTTGAGGAGGGTAAGCCAGAATTTCGGACCATCTTTGGATTACGACAACTATTTCCGGTGTTTTCACTGTAATTTAGCTCACACAGGTTAGAAACACATTTCTTTAAATTTTACCCAAGTGTACCGGGAGCTTTCATAGATGGGAGTTTTATAAGGTATTAGGGAGAATTTGGTTGACACGAAAAATCACGAAGGATGAGTTTTAGGGAAAGCCAAATCAGGAATTTAGACAAATATTGCGTGACGTCAGCAAAAGACCTTTTTAGGTTTTGTAGCACCTGAATTCTAAGCTTTGTATTTATAAATAAAAGCTATAGAGCGTGAAAGAAAAGAAAAGAAAAACAAAGAATTTAGTTTTAGTTTGGGTAGAGACGTTACATACAAACTCACAAACCGGAAACGCAACTCACAAAACACTCAAAAACAAACCCAATACCCCAATCCAAGCCGGAGTAAGAGTTCAAAAATCACTCGGTGGTCCTCTCATCTTAATTCAAAATTTTGGGGGACTTAGGGTCATCCATTTGGTACCTGACTCGCGATTTAAGAAGAAGAAGACGATGAAAAAATCTAAAAAACCGTGAGGTAATTAGTCGAAGCTTTTAATTTACCATTTGGCGACCGTTTCTGGCATTTGAAATGTTGAGGTCTTTAGCTTCCTTCACGTTCAAATCTTCGTCATGCGTGATAATGTCGGAACATTGTCTCGAGTTTGAAGTCCAGGGTCAACGGCACCACTCTTGAATGGTTATAATTGTCAAAATGAGTTGAAGGAGAAGAAGAAGAAGAAGAAGAAGACGGTTTTCTCTTTCGAGTCAGAGGAAAAAGGGAGGTGTCCGTCGATCCCATCATGTCGTGTGTGTGTCGGTTCTTTCATCCTGGGAGCGAAAACGACTGGGATGGGTCCACGAGAAGAAGGAACCTGAAAGAATGAAAGTGTAAGTAAAAGGTAAAGCGAATGACCTTCGATTAATCGAGACAATTGTTCGCCTAAAATTTGCCTCGCGGGCTGGAATTTTTTTTTTTATCTCGAGTGACCCTCCGGCTTTGAGGTGACAGTGACACGAGGCCTAGGGTTCTGGGTTTGAGTTAGCGGATTTAGAAAAGGTTCTGAAAGCCTTGGAAGTTGTGCCATTCACTATTCTTAAGTCGTCATAATTGCCTTTTCTTCGGATTTTGTTGATTCTTAAATCTTTACTCTTCTCAAAGACGAAAGAACGGTACACGGCCATTTCGGGGATTGTCCTCTGATTTGACCCAGGTTTTTGTAAAATAACGTCCGGTAAGTAAGAAACACAAAAGACGATTGACGTCGAGGCCAAGCACGTCCCACTCCAGGTCATCCAATGTTCGTCACCATCTCAGAAGACATTTTAATTAAATAATTTAAAAATGAGAGAGAGAGAGAGAAGTTATTTCTGTATAATTCAGAAAGATGAATTCCAGATAAATTATTTTTAAACGAGTGTAAGTTTGGTGACTAAACCTAAATCTGAAATTTTATACCTTTTTTGTATTAGTCGAAGGACCTGAAAAACCCTGGAAGGTCATTTCTTGGGTTCTCTCTGTCTTTTAGTTATCCACTAATTGGATTAGTCGATCTGTTTTTTGCACGCAAGACATAATTGAGGAAATTACAATGGGAGTCTACAAATATGGCAAAGATTATTTTGGATTTGATGAGTCACCTAGGATTCTGTCATGTTTCGACATCGCCGAATGTCACAATGACAATTGGGGCGGCCAATATGTGAATGGTACGCGAGTATGTGAAACCTCATTCGAAGGTGTGAAAATGATTTTGGTTTTTTCTTTTTCGGTTTTTCTTACCTCCTTTTTTTCTTCCTCCTCACTGGATGCGTTTTTTGTACTGCTCAACAGTTTATCGTTTCCCTTTTGTATGTCTCTCTCTCTCGAATTGATCATCATAATTGTCGATTCATTTTTATTGGTTGAAATACAGCGAAGTCTATTGTTTCTCAGTTGTAAACTTTCGCTTGACTCATCTCCCGAATGGGGAGAAGATTGATGACTAACAGGCTAACTGCATGACCTTCCCTTTCCCCCCTTCCCCTCTCTTACACACACATACACACGAGACCCCGACCTTAAGATGTACTAGTCATTATCAGAAAACGCAACGTTCATACTAATGACATCCATCCATCCGAGTTTGGGTGAGGTTAATGCACAGGTTGTTCGGACTACCCGAAGGAAATCGAGATCTTTCTCGTCGTGTGCGTGCCATACTCATTCTGGGGCTTTCTTCTTTGAATGGAGGTAATGCGATTGGAAAGAAGACAGGTGGAAAGGATGAGGATTCAGTCTGACAAAGACAAGCCGGATCTTTGATGTAAGCCGAAAAACTGGTGAAGGATAAGAGGATCAAGGAAGCTTTCTATCGTGGTAGGTTTTGAATTTTAGTTGGCTTGATGCTTGGTCTAAGATGGCGGTTAGGATTTCTTCAGTTTCGATTAAAGGCTGTCTGGTCTTAGAAGATTTTAGAGAATTTGGTTGCTTGCTCGTACTCGTACTGACCGTTCTAACGTCTTTTTCTTAGAGTTGACAAGTTGTCATTGGTTTTTGTCTTTGCTTTCTTGTTTCTCTCAATTTTTATTATTTTTTTCTTGTTATCTTTGACTCTTTCTTAGCTTCTTATGTCCTTCATTTCTCTCTTTCTCATTTCGTTCTGATATCCAAAGCTTTCAGTTTGGTCACAAACGTGTAAGACTGTTGGTTGACTGGTCACAACACCCGACTAGGGAAGTAATCGTGTGGAACGTTCCTCCATTATAATCAAAAATGAAACCGGGATTAGAACCCAAGTATAACTATATTTGGGTTACAAGTATCTACTACAATCTAGCCCAGAAATCTGAATCAGCGATAAGAAAAAATCTTTTTACTATTTTTAGTAGCCCTTGATCGTCATTTGAAATTCTTGTTATGTAGCATGTCTGATTGTGCAAAACTGCTAAATGACCATCTTGTCGAAAGCGAAGAAGACGGTGGTAATAATAATAAAAAGTGAATGGACGATGTAAAATGAACGGTCGTAGCAAACAATGTAAACGTTGAAGTGAAAGACAGATAAAAAATTGAAGCGAAATGATTTAGAGCGAAACACGAACCTTCGAAAGAGAGAGAGAGAAAGATTGAACTACAACGGCCATCATCATCACTGTCAGCTCGTCCTTCAATCCCAGGATTGTAAATAGTTTACACATAAAAGTCCATTGCCATCCCTTTCGGTCCTGTGACTGCTCTACTTCATCTTCTTTGGTCTTGTCCTCCCTCGTTCTTCTTTTATACTCTCCAAGGTACTCCATTCCTTTTCTGATTCATGCTTTTACGAAATTAATCTTTCTATAAATCATTATTATTGCTTATCCAAGAGATAAGAACCCAGAGAAAAAATTTAGCAACCGCACCGTTGGGAACCCAAAGTCTTTTAGAAACTTCAGCCGAGCGAGGAAAAGTAATTTTCATCCGGGTAGAGAGAGTGAGAGACTTGCCAAGGTAAAGTGGAGCAAAATGACTTACACGAAGAAACCTAAACTAGGAGTTGATGATGAATATGAAATCAGCAAGACGTCTGACCTCCTGCCAGCATATGTTTAATCAATAACACAAGAATCAAGTTATCTGTTACATAAAAGAGGCTAAAGAAAAAAATTCGACCTTATGGGGACTGAATATCCGACGTATATACAAAAAAACGCGCGCGTCATTGGCTAACATTCACTTTTGCTGGGAGTAATTAACACGAGAACGCGCGTACGGTGAGAGAATCAGTCACCAAATTTCTCATTCGAGATTTTCACGCCTTATTGACTTGACACATAGATAATTGTCAATACCCAGCGGGTTGGCTGATTGACTTTTACAAGATCGTGCCACTAGGTCCTGGGAGATCGTTTTGAAGGGGTTCAGCAGGCAACAACACAACCTTTTGACACTTTTAACCCGAGTGTTAAGAAGGGAAAAAGGTTTTTAGTTGATTGCTTGAGTAGTCGCATAAGCAGGTGGCTCGCGACTGGAGACCTTTTCTTTATCTACGTTCATCCGCGTTCATAGTCAGGCTCAGAATGATTAAATGGAAGCTGTTACGGTGATATGGCGAAAAAAAGCGTTTAAAATGACTTGGTGGGAGGCTAAAGACTGCATGTGATAGTCATTCTCGGCCTTTGGACACATCTAGCGTTTCTTAATGGAAACCAATAAAAGATTCCTGACTGGGATAAAAGTCTGACTCACTTATAGTAGGCTAACTGTGGATAATTTTATTGAGATGTGTTTGATGGGACAAGAGGGTGTGTACCTGGGTTTGATCGATGACCATCTATCAACTCTGCCCTCGAAGAACCTTTTTTTATTTTTACGAGGAATTTCCGGAAGAGTTGTGAATCATTCTACCCCAGGGTTTGCCTTATAAATTGGTATGCTGGGTTGTTGGCAGATTATTACCATCTACGCACGTGGCATTTTACACTGGGAAAATTGGTGGATGCTTTGGTGACATATCGATGTTTAAAGTAAGTAAAGTAGAAATGCTAAGAGGGCTGAGGAATTAAAATGAAACAGTCCTGTGGTGGTGGCCTAAATGATTTTTTTTATTCCTCAGTGCTTTGCCATTATTGTCTACCCAAGTAAGGGCACAAAGTAGTTTGTAGAACTTTAATTTGATATGACATCAGAGGAACAAGGGAAACGACTTTGAGTTACATCATCGTAGACCGTTTAAATGTAACTGTAGGAAATGGCAGATGGTGATAGAATCCGTTCGGATTTTCTAGTCTTGTAATTTTGGGAAAGGAAAAGAAGAAAGATAGAATGAGCGTCCAAACAGAATGGTAGGAAGTGGATTACGAGAAACAAGAACACAATAGAAACCATCATCCTTCATATCTTTTGTGGGACCTACAATAAGACTAACAGTAACCCAAACAACGACCAAGACAGCTTACAACCCAATCAACCGTCTTGTTAGCCCAGAAATGACAAAATCCAACCACCTAACAAGCTTCAAACTCTGTTCGAATACCACATCCCTTATCTCTTCATCAATTTTTCCAGCAAAATATCTTCAACCCTGAAGAACTCTTTCAACTCTTCCAGTCTCATTCAATCTCGAACATCCTTCCTCAGCTTCCAAGAACCGTATTTACGATTCTCCTGGTGACCGCTTATAATCAAAATGCGCAAAAACTTTTAATATCTTTATTGCATATCATCACTTATTTTAATGAATGGCCCTCCTCTCACCACCTGGCATGTAGCCCATTGATTCCCTCATCCGATAATAATGATAATATTTTTTTTTTTTTAATATTAAAATCAAAGAGATAATAACGAGACTGAAGAAAATGACATTTTCGAGGGACGAATTAAAAATCAGAATTGATTACAATTTTTTTTTCTTTTCTGCAAAACATCAACATCATTCTCAGGCCCAAATAAAGAGCGATATAAGGGGCCTGTAAAGAAATTTTCAATTAATTTTTATCGGCAGAAGAAAAGAATTAAAAAGAAAAAATTGGGGAGTGGGCAACTCAAGGCCTTTTTGAAACAATTTTCTAAGGTCGAATAAACAAAACAGTCTATAAATAGAATTTTTTTATGTAACGTTATAAAGTTTCTTTAATAAATAAATAACTTTCATGTGAATTAATTAAGGATTCAGATTGGCTTAGTATTTGTTAAGGTTTTGGTTTTTGGTAGAAAAGCGGAAACTGAGTGTAGGGGAGAGAAAAGCGATTTTTGGTAATCGAGTTTCCCATTTTTTTGTTTTTTGTCTTTTTTATAGCGGTCGTGTGTTGATAAAAATCTGACTTTGAAACGTCGCAGAGTACGTGACCGTTTATTACGCGAGAGGATAACCAAAAATGTAATGCGGAAGGACAGGGTTTTCTCCGGGAGAGGACTAACAATCACTATGAATACAAAAAAAAAATTTTTTTTGGGTGACACGTTGCTCAATCGCTGTTTAAATTTCATTTTTGGAAATTTATGGTTGTCGTGTTCGTTGAATGATAATACGATTATGGGAGTTGGCTTTTCGTTGACGAATGAGGGCAAGGAAATAATCATTTCAGGTTTTGTGTTTTTGAGGTTCTAATGACGGTCCTGAAACAGTATAAAGGAAGTGTGTCGGGTTTAATTTTCTTCCTTTTGGGTTTATTAAAGGTCTTTCCTTCAAACTCCTGCTGTAGTTTTTTGTTTTTTGGTATTTTTTCTCCATTTTTTAGTTCTTTGTGTCAGCAATCCCTCGTTTTCTTGCTGTGAAAATTTTCTTTCTTTTTGGTCCTGGTTGAATTTGTGTCATTTTTTTCATGGTCTTCCTCTCTATAACTATTTTCTTCACTTAGCTCTACGTCTCCAAGGCCTTTCTATACTTTTCAGTCACACTTACATGACCTTTTGTTTGAGCGGAAATGATATTTTTGGTTTATAATCTTCCAATTCTCCTGCGACCTTTTTCATGAGTCGGATGTTTTTGTCAAAATTTGGTTTGAGTTACATAATTAGGGCTTAGTCTCTGCTCTTGTAAGCTCTTAACAAGCTTAGTTATCCACAAGAATTGAGCTGTCAACCTAGCACATCCCGAAAATACGGATTTTGCCATAATGAACCCCGCTTTATAATCGTTTAGCCTAAACCAGTGGTTCCCAACCGGTTTTTGGACCAAAGCTGAAGGAAACTTAAAAGGTTGAAGGGTGCACATCCTTCCCATAACTCATCAAAATTTGGCCTCATATTGGGAATGAAGGACCTAAACCCTAAATAATCATAACACAGTAAAAGTTCCAAACTAGACATAGGTTCCATAAATTTCAGCCAATATAAAAACCGTGATAGTTCATTCAGATATACTGTTTATACAGGGCGTATAGACACGTCAGCAGTGCTCAAAAAGCAAACAATCACCCAACCACCGAATTTTTATTATATGTCGGCTGGGTTAAATTCGAGCTTGAATGAGGAGACCAAGGATGTGCTGTGCATCCTAAACACCTCTTAAGTCTAGTAGCAATAAAAAAATCCTAAAAGCTCCCTTCAAAGCTGTAACCAGGGCCACGCGCTTTTTGACCAGTCATGAATTTGGGCAAGAGCCTACATGAGTATCTCCAAAGTCAAGAACCTAAATCCGCGTGACAGGGTTGCCAAAACGTTTTGCACTCCTCTAAAGAAGGAAATTATTATTTCTTTTAAATATGATTAATTAAATTTAAAGAAAATGAAAAATTTTCTGATGATGCTTTGAAGTTAAACAAATCTCTAAATGTCATAATTTTTTTTGGATTTGTTCCAAATTTATTTTTATTAAAAATATAAAAAATTTAAATGAATTGACCTTTTTTCTTATAAAAAAAATTATTTTACTTAACTTGAAGTGAACATAAAATAAAAATTAAAAAAAATTATTTTCTTTAAGAAGACATCTTGTTATCCGTCGTTATCTCTTAGAGATAATCCGCGGCAAAAATGGAAAATTTTTCTTTTTTTATAAATAACTTTTGAGAAGAGAAAAGAGAAGAGCTGATATTATTGGTTACCCTAACTTTCTATATTATCTTTATAACTTAAAGCTCGTACGCTCTTTGGTGGGTTTGGAGTCGTGACTGTTACCATTGGTGTTAATACTGTTGAATTTTTGGCGGTTATGCCGCTTAAGTGAAATTTTGGGTTGGCTGAATTGTCCCTTTGCACCTCCAGACGTTTCATTTACGCTGAATCTGTTGTCGAAACCCCAACTCCCTCAATTGATGACGCCTGCAGTGTTCAATATTATTGAAACGTCTGGACAAGGTAAGCGAAAATTCTGTTATCCAGCCAAAAGTTTGACTTGAGCCAAAAACTACTAACACTCATGTGTTTTGTTAAGGTTTTTGGTGGTTTGGAAGGTTGGCGATTGTTTGAGAAGTGGGTTAAATTTTTTTTTTACTACCAACACATGGGTTAAGTCTGTGGTAAGCCCTGGAAGTGTTTAAGTTTTTGGGTTCCAAATTTTATTTTCCCACCACTCTGTAAGCCAGGTGACTTTGTAAAAATCAAGGCATGGGTCACTAACTGATTCATGGGATATAGGCTGACCATCCCTGGTGTTGTGTTTAAGATACCTAAAGCTTAACAGTTTATACGGACAACAGAATAGTCACCAGACCATTAACTATTAAATCTGGAGATAAAAATTTTTCGGTCAGGTTTTGTTTTGATTGTTGCATTACCAAATAAAAATTTTTTACTACCCATGACATCTGACCAGTTGTGAGTTGAAAATGCAACAGTAATCCAAACTTTCCTTTTGTCTCTATGTATAAAAGTTGTCGCGGAAAGTAAATATTTAATCTGAAACAACAACAAAAAATTGAAATTTAATTGCAACTTTTCCATTGCTTACGCTGTACCCTCCATCACATCCGATTATTCCATCTCTGATGTTCCCACCCGACACATGTCTATTTTCTAAAAATCCCCGAGACCAACCACCTAATATCTCGCTCGGATACAGATCCCAGTTAGCACTGGAAGAAGAAAAAAAAATTGAAATTCAATGTTCTTGTTGCAAAAAAAATTTTATTTCAACAAGAAGTCATTGCCTTCGTTTTTACAAATGTTTTTGTTTAAATTTTTAATTACCAAAATTGGTAAAAATTCGCGCCCATTGATTGGTAAACTCTTAATTATTAATCTCTCAATTCCAACGAAAAAAAAGAAAAAAAACTTAATATTAATAATATAAAAAGCAGCTAAAATTTTTCTCAAATTTGATTGGCTGTCAGAAATCGAATTCCAAGAATTCAAAAAAATTAAAGTGAAAAACCTCAGCCTCAAGCTAAAAAAATTAAAGCCTCCCATAAGGTATCACGGGGTGAAACAATATCCTTAGGGTAAAGTTCTAACAGTCTGACATTTAACGTTTTACCGTAAGATGATTTATTGATTGATTACGTCTTTACGGTTTTGGTCATTTTATTTACGATCCGAGAGAGGTTTTTGGTTTTTTGGTTGAGAAAAATGACCAGAAGGGAAAATTTAATTTATTAATAAATTTTTTTGTCAATATGATCAAAATTTGTTTCACGTCTTCTGTTAATCATTAAATAAATAAATAAGGGAAATTTTTATAATAATCGAAAATTAATGATAAAGAATTACTAGTGAATAAGTAGAGAAGAAAAATTGGTGTAATGTTTGGCGTACGTCCGTTTGCCGGTCCGTCCTCCCGCCGTTTTTTTTTATTCGCATGAATTATAATGACTGCGAAGGAGTGGACCAATTTCCAATTTTAATTGGTGTCTCAAACCTAATTTCAAGAACTCGTTATCCGTTATGATAATATTCCGGTCGATTGGGGTTTGTCATTCAGCTACGGAATTTTATCCGAGAATCGTTTTAATTAAATTTTTTTTTTTTTTTCTTTGGCCCGAGTTAATTAGAAATGTTAAGCTAATTCCGTCTTACGATTCCCCGTAGGCGAAGACTATAATTTAGGTGGGAGGGGATCGTCTCAGACCTAAAACACCATATAAGGCCCGGTTAATCGATTTGGTTCGTTGCACTTTTTGTGTGTTGCTCGATTTTAGCAAAAGGAAATCATTTCAAAGGGAATTATAATTCAGGCGACGACTAACACACAATAAGGTATTGGACACTCGACAGTTGAGTAATTAAAAGCAAAGGTTCCGATGATGGAACACCCGAGCGAAGGGGGAAGTGAAACCATTTGCGTTACTTCCATCGTGAGAATTTTTTGTTGTGTGAGAGCCTAACTGTTATTCTGAAACAATTACGTACCTGAGTAGAAAGAAGGTAGGGAAAGGAAACAAATGAGCTTAGAGAATAATTAATTTTAAGAAAGAAGTAGTGGTAGAAGAAAAGTTGCGAGACATTGTCCGATGTTAGCGAACCCCTCCTGTGGTTGTTTTTTAGTCTGCGACATTCGAGGAGATACAGGACATTAAGGTACTGTATGGTTGATGTATGACGTTCCCACGGACTCCTTTAATGAGTTTCTTGGTTTTCTTTTTGTGTTACTTGGGCTGGCTTAGTTACGCGCGACATCCGGATGGGTTTTCGCGGTCAGTTTTCTTTTTGTCTTCCTGCTGAGTCTCTCAGCTTCTGATTATGAATATGTTAAATAATTGTCAGGTATCCTCTGTTTAATTACTCGCTTTATCGACTCTATCTTCCTCTGTCTCCTAAAATTAAGAGAATAATTTTTTGGCGCGGAATTTAAAAAATGAGAAACGGCGAAATGAAGAAACCGGAAAATTTTTATCTAGAGGATTTTTGTAATTTAGAATAAAAATTTGAGTATGGAAGAGAGTATTAACAACTTTAAAATGAGGTGGACAACCCTATGATACCTGAGGAAAACCCAAACAGGAAAGAAATATTAGTTTCAAATCAGATTTTTGAGGAAGAAGAGGGAGATGGAGAACAAAGGTTCAAAAGAGTATGATGTAGAACTTATCTACCTTCTCTCTTTACTTCTTTTTATCTTTGTCTTTGCTTTTACTTTCAGACCTTTGTGTACCTTTTTCTCCTCTTAGTTTCCTGCTGTATCTTTTGTTGGCTGTGAGAATATAAACGATATCAAGCATCTCTTCAAATTGACGAAACGTTTGTAGTTAGTTTTGAAATGATGCAAGTTACGACTCAGTTTATATTATATACACAATATCAGCTTTTAGACTGTTCAAAGCCTTTGTAGATTATCAAGACACCTTCTAAAACATTCTAACCCTTCCTTAGTTTCCAGAAACTCCCGGAAAGCTTATTTTGTCTCCACCAAGACATCGCCATCAACAACCTTTCTCACTCTTGATAAGTCGTCACATGTGAACGTTGAGATTCAGTCTCAGCCATTACTTACAAGTCACGATCAGCGAACCTGAAAACCCGAAAACGAAAATAATAATACAGGCTCATTAACCCTTGACAGAGCATTTTGTCAGTGTCGAATTTGTTTAACAGCCGTGAGGGAGGAACGCGGGGGAGGTTAAACAAATTTTACATTTTTCAAACGATTTATTGTTTTCCCTACGTTTTTGTTTTCACCTTTTCTTCCTCGAAGCAGAAATCTCGAATCTGTATCAAGGAGAGATGGAAGGGAAGGTGGTAGTAGTGGTGGTGGGTGGGTGAGGAGGGAGACAATTTTAAGAAAAACGGCGTTCAAACGTGTTATTTTCGGGCGCTTGAAAAATTAAAAATTTTTGGCCGAGCCCTACACCCGATCATTATAATAAAGTCATAAATCATGTGAAAAACAATAAAAAGAAAATCACGGGGAATTGTTTAAATAAATGACTTTGATTTGGTAAATAGTTTTTGGTTTTTTGGTGCCCCCCCTCCTGCTCATCTCCCTCCTTCTCTTCTCCTCTGTACTCATTCTTGGTGTTGCCCTTTTTTTCCTGTCTGAATTTAAGCGTTTGGTTTGAATTGTTTAGCTTAAAAGTGCATTCCTCTCTGCTTGAGATAGGTTTTGATGTAGACAACTGTATATAGCTTTGTTGAAGATGGCGTCTTCTAAATGACAGACTTATTTTTCTGTTTTACAATAAACAGTCATTTTGATTTATGTGTCAATCAATTAATCAATAGCATTTTCTTCATGGCAGATCCCCTTCACTTTTGTTTAACCTCCACTAACAGGCTTTGATGTCGCATTGTGTCGATATTCATCCGAAGCGAGAACCGCGTGGTTCTGATGTCATAGTCGAGCCATCTCAACATTTCCTTTTACACTTTACCTTTGCTTTATCTACCACTCTGACGTGTCTCAAAAGTCTCTACCTGATGTTGACCACCGGTCTATTTAAAAACCTTCAGCGGCTGTTTGGTGTCCAATAAAACTGCTTTGCAAATGTCTTCCTCCATCAAAACCAAGCAAACAATCTCGCAGTAAACGTTCGAACTCTAATCAGCTAACGAGGGGCCTAAGCGGGTGAAAATCAATTTCTCGGGGCGCATTTTATTAAAATGACTTCTCAGGATGACTTTTGCGAAATAGCTTCGAGCCGTGAGTTTGATACTTTGGCCTTGGCGCCGACTTGCAAACAAATCTGAGCCCATGCAAAGAGGAAAGGGGGAAGGGGTAGTAGCCTCATTGGTGTGTTGTATTGTTACTAACTAAAAAACTAATTCAGTCGACTGACAAAACTAATTTTTTAGATTCTATTGTGACGATGAGATTGCGTAACAAATGTCACCGTCGGAGGTTTTCTAACTCGAACAAAAGACACCCTTCCTCAGGTCTTTTGTTGTAAAAGGTTGAAGAAACAAAAATTGGTTCCGGGAAGAGAGTCTGAGGTAACAGGAGATTTTAGACTTGCCAATCAAAATATCATTAATATGTTTGTTCAGGGGAAATGAAAATGAGAGAGAGAGAAAGAGAATTCGTCGTTTAGAATTTTGATTAAGTTGTAAAATGACTTTGAAAGAATTTTATTTTTTATTAAATTCCCCTTTTTATTTATGCACGAATTCTAAATGATTATGGCAATTTATTTAGTTTTTTTCTTACGAAGAGAGATTTATGCTATTGAAGAAAGGCATCGTAGCCGTGGCCAATTCATGCCAACACGTTCCGATCTTCGGCCACACGCTGACCAAACCTAACACTGTACACTTTTGCAGATTTAATTTTTGCTCCTTTCATCTCCTTTCCTGGGCCATAACACTTGTATGTTTCTTGGATATTACCCTATAATGACCTACAAACTACTTATTATATACTGGAGATGGATGGTAGCTAACTGGGTGATGATCAACGCCGTTATTGCTGAGCGTCTGCAGACCCCAAAATTTCCTGAAACTGAGTCAGGGGACTATATACAACCATAAACGAGATGAAGACGCACTTGTGAACACACCGATAGACTACAGTTTGACATACATAACAAAACGGAGAACCAAGATCCTTGCAAAAGAACAAGTTAAAAGTGGAAACCGGATTCCAAACTACACCTCAGCCCTAGAACCAACAAGAAGAGAAAAGAAACCACAAAAAAGACCATAAATTAAGAAAAAACACTCAAAACTGTTCAAATAAAATCGCATTAATCCCTCTCGTGTTTAATTACTACCGGAAGATCGTTAATTAATCTGCTTCCTTCGGTAAACTTATCAAACATAATTCAAGCTCTAAGAAGAGCGTAGATATACGGTCCGACCTTCGCGAAATTGATTCCTTCCCTTGAAACGAACTGAATACAACTTCCTTTTCATTTTATGCTTCACTAATAAAAATTTATTACTTTGGTTATTGCTTCTCTGTCCAGGGTTAAGGCAAAAGATGATATTCGTGCGCGGTTGTTATACAGTAAGTGAATCATACAATTACAGCTATGGTGTGAAATTGTTAAAAGCTCTTCGGGGTAGGTGTGCTGCGTCGAAATGGTTTCACCCTTTTTTGGTGTGTAACAGGATACAGGAAGAGGATTCGAACTTGCGACTATAGCTTCTTAGTCTGGCACTTGCCTATTAGCCTAATAGAGGGGAGTGAACAACCAAAAATGGAGGAAAATTTATTTTAGAAAAGAAAGTCATGAAGTTAAGACTTGCTTTGAGTACATTCTCGAAGGTACAGCAATTTGTTGGTGAGATCGTAAATCAAAAAGGAGAAAAAAAAATTTGTTTTTCAAGCAGGCGGTGAATTATTGGTCATGTGTGTGATGTAAATGGGTTTTGAAAATTATGCAGGAGAACAAGACACGACGTGACCAGTGGTCGATGTGACCCAATTCTTAAGACTTTTGATTAACGAGGAAAAAACAAACTGCTGAATTCCTTCGATGAAGGCGTGGACTGCCTCGAGGCTTTCTGTTTTTATTGAACTTGGGAACTTTTTGTTGTTTTTTGATCTCGTTCCGCATGTTCCAATTTTTAGACAGTTGTTTGTATTTGCTGCTGACTGAGGGAATCGTGAAAAGAAATCCAAAATTTGTTTTTTGAGTGTTTTTCCAGCTTAAAGACGATTTTGGGTTTGCCTCAGCATCTTTACTGTCTCTAACTTGATTTCATGCTGTCTTAGACGAATTATCGTTCAAAGTATGTCTTCTTTTAACACTGTTTTTTCTCTACCTTTCTAATGATTCTAAAGCTTTTAATTGACTTAAAACGGAGCTTTTTTACAAGTTCCACAGGAAGAACACTCCATACTTAAAAGAATTGATGATGGGTTAAGATTTCCTACTCGAATTATTTTAAACAAAATCACCCAAACTGACTATTAAAGACTGGGAAATATTCATGCAAAAAATAGCAGAGAAACCTGAAACAAGAAAAACCAAAAAACATAAAACAGCGACTAATGAAAGTGTCTAGGAATGAAACGTTCACCAAAAATTAAAACAAAAAAGAGGAAAAAGAAAATAACAAAAAATCCACCCGGAATTGACAAAACCTGCCAGAAACAAGGAAGTAGAAGAATAGATATAGAAAAAAGGAAAAACTGAATTTAGAATAACCTAAAAACAAAACGACATATAAAAAGTAGATGTAAAGCAGTTCAGAAAATAAATAAGAGCATAAGAGCCAAGCACAGAACGGCAAACAAGCTGAAATACAAGTGGCAAGAAAGTACTGATGATACAGAAGACAAACGCTTGTATGAAGAGAAATACAACGGAAATAAAAACAAAAACTCTAATCCAACAAACGAGAAAGCAAAAAATAAGAAGAAAGCTTACGAGAAAACCGGTGTGACCGTGACACTATGTCACTGCCAAGTGCAATCTGCTACGAACGTACCTGAAAACCTTTTCAAACTGATAACATTACTAGACAGTGAGAATAAACTCTGAACGCCAGAAAAAAAATAGAAAAACAGTTTTAACCGCAAACCACGTAATTGCGATGCTATTGACATTATCTCCTCCTATAATTTACATGGTGAGAGTGAGACAGAAACATACAGTACAAAAGCGAAAAGGTCGTTTGCCTCGAAATACAGGGTGTTTGAAATGCGTATTTATACTTTTTTGAATAGTTTCTCTGATATCTGGATCTGATAACATTTTCCGCATGTTCTCTTCTCTGTGTCTAACACTGACTCGACTAGATTCTGTGAGAGAGAAGACAGACGGACAGATTTTTATAGTAAATAAAATAAGATTTAAGTAACATAAGTTACTATTTGTCAGTTATTTAAATAGTCTTAGAGAAATAATGTCTCTAACTTAATCTTTGGCGCCAAATTAACACGAAGTTGACGCTGCCTCCTAGATGAACGTCTGCTTTATCTGTTAAACTTTAAAGCACAATTTTATGAGACTAATTCTTTTCTCAATGTGTGCATTATTGTGGAAGAAAAGGGTTGTTAAAGGTGTGCAGTATTTTTGAAATTCCACGCTCATGTCCGTGTGCATTACTTTTGAAACGAAATCTTATTCAGGCGTGCTATATTTATGAGAAGAAATCTTCTCTCGTTATTATTGAAATGAAAACGATGTTTTACGTGTATTGCACACGTTCAATAATGAGAGAAAAGTTATTCTCATAATTTAATGGATATAGTTATAGTTAAATTCGAGTTTTAATCCCGCTCTTCACTATTTTTGGGTGTAACAGGTCACGGGAGGAGGATTTGAACTCGCGACTATAACTTCCTAGTCTGGCATATAGCCACTACACCACAAACCCCTACAATCGGGATTTAGAAGAGACTCATGAAATTATAATCCGAGCAACAGCACAGAACATCTAGGACATAAAACCCTTTTTAATGAATATAACCCCCCTCCCAGTCTTTATAAATAATAATAATGATGATGATGATTTCGTATCAATCGAAAATGAAAATTACAAAATAATTTCACTATATCCACCAGAGCCTAAAAAAAGAAGTTTATCAGCCAAAATGATAATAATGGAAGGAGAGGAATTATTACAATCGCTTTTATACTAAAATGGCTTAAAACTAATTAAAAAGGAAAAAAAGTTGAAATTCAGATTGCGCCGAACCGAACGGAGATTAGGCGAAAAAAGGGCTTTGGGCGGTTTTTTATGCGATCAAAAGATAGTCTTCGCTGCATAAATTATACCGCAAGTATAAAAATCGCTTCATTGAACACATAAAAGCCTTCAATCGAAATTGAGATCGACGTGACCGTTTTGACATGCAACTTTGAGAGAGAGGAGAGGAAAAAGGCGGGAGAGGAAAGGGATAAAGAAAAATTTTTGGGTGTCGAATAACCGAAAACAAGACGTAATTTTCCCGAGCTTGGTATTTTTGTATGTGTATGCGAGGGGCAGTGCCGTATTTGGATAATGCCGTTCTGAAGAAGAATGGAGAAAGGTGGAGGTGGGTGAGAGGAGGGGGGTAATATCTGATAATTTAAATATCGTATGTAGAAATTTGTAAATTGGCGAATAAACGACCTTCGGTCACGCACTCTTATCGCATGACGGAATTTTTGGCCGGCTCTCTTTGTATCTCTTTCGTTAAGGTCGTCCGAAGAATACCGAATGAAGATGTTGGGGGGGATAGGATGGAGGCTTGTGAATCGATGGCCGTGGAACTGGAAGAAAGATAAGCAGCGGTCATCGGAAGGGTCGATCGATTTGATCGTCTGAATCGATTTGTGACTCTCGACCAACTACTTCGGCCAACACTTCTGCTTCTGCCAAACGGAAGTACCAAGACAGGAGTTTTCTTTAGCAAATTACAACCTGCCGTTTGCATTTTTATTTCGCCTCCGGAAGACAGATCTTTTGAAGAAAAACGTCAGGGAACTTCGGTCTCGATTTCTTTACCGAGGGGCTCACGCTCAGTTTTGCACAAATGACTTCTATACCGGCGAAAGGCGAAACGACCTCCGTCTCAGTTAGATTGTAGTATTTCAGTCTAATTTTTTAAATTTTGAAGAAGGAAGAAGAACTAGAGATGGCTAACATGGGCAAGATGCATCACTTAAAAACTCTTTTTCTTTTTACTTTTCATTTTGCTCTTTCTACTGAATTTTAATTCTGAGAAACGATTACGTCACCTAAATTCTGAATTATTTATTTTATTTAAAGATGAAAAAATTTAAATTTAAAAAGCTTTCATAAAATTTTAGAAATTTCAAAAATTTTCACCAAAACTACCTATCGAAACCTCCTAAAAGTTCTAAAACAAGTTTGGGACTACCTTGAAGAGCCAAATTTATATAACAATATAGTTATGTTTTATATAATATATAGTGGTATTTATATGTACGTGAATAAATATAGGAACGGTGCTAACTAAGTTATAGAGAGTTATACCTTGTTCAAATCCGTTCCGTCCTTTTGGTAAAAGGATGGAAAAGGATTGAAACTCAACTATAACACTAAGTAAATTAAATGTATTTTACCGATGAATATAATTATGATACTCATACGTATAGCGCAGAATCTACATGACTACAGGCACTTCTTGTATAAGTTGTACCCCCGAGCAAAAAATATATTGTCTCGCATGCGTGTAGCGCGGTTTGTATCTAACTTACTCCTGAATTAAAGCTTTAACAGTAGTTGTAGTCTTGTAAAAATTTATAGACTACTTTCTATAACTAAAAATTGTAAAAAAGAATACCTAAAGAAAAAAGTCCTCACCTTTGTCAAAGTTTTGGAAATGTAACCCACACTAAAGTAGATAGAAATTTTTGTTTTCAAATCGCTGACTATTTCCGCTCAACAACTTTCTAAATTTGTTCAGAACTTGGAAAGAAAATTGCAAACTGACAGGTAGAAGCTCGCGAAGAGACTGAAATTATTCTAGTAGACGAGTTTCAACAAACGAACAAACAAAATTCCCAGCGTGCGTTTCACACACACGAATCCGATTTCAGGTTTTATGTTGGAACGTTTTTCTAAAAATTCTAAAACCTCAAACAATGGAAAATAAAGTAAATCAGGTTCAATTAATAATTTTCGGATTAATTTGATACTGAAATTGTTTTGATTGGTTGAGAAGGTCTTCTTGGATTTCCTAGAACCGCGAAATCGATTCCCAGCTTTCGAATCCAATTAAAAAAGAAATCCAACGAGCCTTGGGACAGACAGACAGCTCATTACAATATCAAATTTCAGATTTGTTTTCTTTTCTTTTTCTTCTTTTGCTCTCCGCAACGGCAACCTGTTCTACGGTGTCCTTCGGTGTCTGCATTCTTTTAATTATGGGAAATTATAACCTCCGAGGATTTTTCTCGAACTTTGAAATCCATTTCTTATTAGAGCCGTCCTTCTGTTCGACCTGATTGCAAGTTTTATTAGCATCTCACTTATCACTGTATACTGTATATTATTAAATTCCTGTCAAGTCACGCTGCTTTGGTTAACCTATTGCCTACCAACCTACTTGTTTTCCATTTTTCTTTCGGTTCCACATTTCGTTCGTTGTGGTGTTTTGTCGTTTCTCGTGGATTTGAGTTTGTCTAATTTTGGCCTTGCCTTTGGTTGCACTGAGCCAGCCTCTCACTCGTTGTCGCACCTCAGTTTTCGAAAACTTGAATTGCTCTAGAAAATGTCTAAAACGTAACTTTCGTTTTTATCAGAGGTTACTGCCATTTAGCTAAAGGAGTCAGAACCTAACCCAATCTTTCGAGAAGCTGTCAAAAGAAAAAGATGAGCATGAATAGCTTCAGTTACTAAAATTTGAGTTTGAATTTTAATTTAGTGTTTCATCCTTGGACATACCAGGATACTTGAGAGAAGTCGAGCTTTGTCAGACGGTTTGACCACTGTACCACAGACCTCCCATCTTAGTTACTAATATTATTTTTCGTTGATGACAAATTTGAACAGTCTATAGTAGTACATGTCAGTGTTTGAGACAAGTCGAGTTCCTAAATGTTTAGAACCCTTTGCTAAAAATTAGGATTCTAGTGACAGCAGAAGAGGAAGTAGGCAAAGAAGAAAGAAAAGTCAAAAACTGAATGTAAATACAAAATGAGATGAAACAATGAAAAAGACACAGTTATTGGAACGATATAGAGAAGAGATAAAGATAAAGATAAAACTAATAGTGAAACGTGGAATAAAGAGAGAGACAAGAAGAGAGAAAAGTAGCCAAAAAAAGGCAAAATCACAAACAGAGAGAAAATAGACAAAGCAAAACACAAAATGACCGAGAGAGAGAGGCAAAGACGAGGGAAGGGAGGAAAGAAGAGGACAGAGAGACAGGCAAAGAGACAGTACTCTGGAAATCAAAGGATCTAACCACAAACATAGAAAATCAGAGAATCACTGTCCCAATAACGGGAAATCACTTTTCCACCATCAAATAAACGTCAACATTTGCAGGAGGTCTTTGGTGTAGTGGTTAAAGTGCCAGACTAAGAAACTATCAAGTCGCGAGTTCAAATCCTCCTCCTGTATCCTGTTATACCCCCAAAAAGGGTGAAAAACGGGATTAAAACTCAACTATAACTATAAATTTCAACTTTTCACTTGCTATTTGTTACTAGACTAGAGAACAGACACCAGATAAGTAGAGAAATTGCAACAAATTTTAAACAACGTTTGTCAGAAAAAGACTTTTCCCTCCATCTTTCATCTTGTCCTTCCTCCTCCTCAGAGTCGATATTAATTAAATAAATAAATCGTTGTGTTCAGTTATGTAACCTTCCACGCTCTGATTGAATAACCCATTATTTAACGGTTATTAACAAGTAAATGTTTACTTGCCAATTTTTCTACTACTACTTCTTCTTCTTTTCTACTTTTTTATCCAGCAAAAAAACTCCAGATAATTGGTTTTCCTCTCAGAATTGTAGAGTCCCTATCATTAATTAAACTACGCTACAAATCCACATTTTTCGAGTAAATAATGAATGAGAGAGGTTGTAATAATAGAAGAAGAGAGGAGAGGGAATTGAATCGTCCTTGAAACGTTTTTCGAAAAAAATTTTATGAAAGAGGAGGAGAGGGGGCCTATTTTTTCGGAGATTAAATTTGTGCACGGTTTTTCGGGGTCCTTCGCCATCGGAGACGTAATGACTCCTGAGAATCATTATCATCCTCCTCGTAGTCATTGTCCTTGTTCCTTGGTTATTCCGCTTTCTTCGGTTTTGTTCCTTGACACGGGGGAATGAGTTATTACCTAATCGATCAAAACGTCAAGGCGATTTGATTTATGTCATACCTGGATTTAGATAAAAATCGAAATTGAATAAATTTTAAGGGGAACCGAGTCGGTCATCGAAGGACGTTAACATCTGAAATTTTTTTGCCGTGTCCTCGCGTCTCTAAATTTTCTTTTATTTCTGGTTAGCCTAAGTCTTTTCTCATGAAAACGGAAGTGATGGTAGTTACAGAAGAATGATACAAGTTACAACAAAATTTTGGCAGAAAAACTTCTGACAGTGGCAAAATTTTTTTTTTACACCCTGAAATGAAGTCTTTACCCCCCAATAATACAAAATTACTATATATACTATACTAGAATTTTTAATATAATACAAGAATTTGGTTTCCCTAGCTAGAAAACAAAAGACTTTGAGAAACTTGTGTGAGTACTAGGGACACATTTTCATGCGTTGTGTTGTGTTTGTTGCCTTGTGTGTGTGTGTCGGTAATTATCTTGGTTTGGTTTTTCGTGTAGCGATCGCCTGTCAGTTTTATTTATACCAAATGCAGGAGAAAAAAAGGATTAGAGAATATAAATTATAAGGTATTAACCCAAACATTGTGTTTATAATTTCGGAAACAAGTCCGTTTTTCTCTTTTTTGTGTCAAAATTAAAACCCTCGTCTCGTAAATAATGATTTTATAATTTAACAGAAAGAATAGTTGTGGTTGTTGTTTGGATTCTAAATTCCCAGAGGTTTTGTTGGGAAAAATGCGAGTTTTCCCGGATTTTATTCAGCATAAAGACATGTCCGTCGAGGGTATACAAAGCGAATTTGAAGGGCTTGGTTGTTGTTGCTATCTTTTTGTTTGTTTTCTCATCTCGTAGCTAACTTCTATCTGCCGTCAAGTTTAAGGCATGTATTTGGTCTAGCTTTAAAAGATTTTATATAAAGAACAGACCAGTGTCAAATTTCAGTATAATCTTCGATCTTAGACAAAGATCTGTAGTCTCTCTTACTTCATTATATGTTTTGTAGTATAAAACCCATTTTAACTACTCCAACAAAGCCGTTACAACTTTTTGATTTTGTAATATCATCAAAATTTAGCCATGTGAATACAAAATTTTTGGAAAAATTAGGCATTATTGAGGAAAGGTGACCAAAAATATACCGATCGTGAAGTTTCGACGTCTTTGTTGAGATGGTAATTTGAGAAACATAACACAATAACAAACCGTAGATCTTTGTCCCAAGATTATACCGAAATTTGACGGTTATGAATCAAGTCCAGTTGTTGGCTAATTGACGTCAGAGTACACGTGTTGATGTAAATAATCAAATTATGTATATATTGTGAGAATTTTATACATTTCGGACTCCAGTTTTTGAGAGCATTTTATCGCAGACACGTGTAAATCACCTGTACCAGTAGGTTTAGTATTAGATACAGTCAGAATTTATAATTGTTGAATTGATACTTGGTGGTTAATTGTTGAATGAATACACTCGAATACCGAACTAGCAAATATAATATATTCATATAAAAGTATTTACGATAGTAATAAAATTGGTGCGATAATTTTTTGAGCTGAGTTTTCGTACCAAACTCAATGACGTTTTCGGTTTCGTGTTCTATTGTCGCCAGACTAAGTTATAGTCCCGAGTTCAAATCCTCCTCCCGTATCCTGTTATACCCAAAAAGGGTGAAAAACAGAATTAAAACTCAACTATTTCGTATAACTTTCCCTCAAAACAGTTTTAAAATCGTCTACTTTCTTTTAAAACCGTTTACCGAACTTAAGAGACAGAAGAAGAGAAAGAAAAGAAAGAGACGAAAACCATCGTTGCAGTAATTTAATTGAATTAATCAAAATTTAATTCAGTGAGCTACCTCTCTCTCTCTTTCTCTTCTTCAAACTCTCAAAACGTTAACATTTTAAAACCGTAATGTAACGCGCCTAAAAAAATAAAATAAAAATAAGCAGACAACAATAAACACGAGGTTTTAACGACATTTTCTAATTTTTCCTTTTTTTTCTTTAATTATTAAATTTAATTCGTCTTTAAAAATTTTTCTTTTTAACTGACTTGTAACGTTTTCAGAGTCAAATTTTTTCTTATTTTTATTTTGGTAATAAAAAGACAAACGAAATCTTCTTTTGGCAACATTTAAAACTTTTTCTTTCTTTTTATTACTGGATGACTTGTCACGGGAGAAATTAAAAGAAAAAGAAGAAAGATGAAAATTGTAATAATTCGTAAAGTGTTTAAATTTTTGGTGAAACTGACAGAAGGACGTTAATGTAAATGATGACCGAAACATAAATTTGGTCACCTCCGGCTCGTCAACGGGAGAAACCATCCGACCACCAAAATTTATGTTTCCCTATCTCTCTCTCTTTCATGGTATCACTCTTCCCTACTCTTCTTCTTCTCTTCGTGTTTGTGTCTTAACGACTCATGGCTCTTTTTAATTGACCATTTACTCAAAGAGTGGAAAGAATGTTTAAGGAAGAGGATTTTCTCATCTCATTTTACAAATTTACTACCCCAAAAATTTTTTGTAGTTGGTATACTGTTAGGAGCATCTTACAGTGTGGCCTATCGAAATTAATAGAATAAAATGCAGTAATAATATAATAATATAAAATAGTCTACACATACCCTTAGCTACCAATAACAATAGTATAACTAAAAACTGTCCAACTTCCACCTCCCAAACTTTGATTGTTAACTCAAAGATTGACTAAATGTGTCTTCAAGATTGACTAAGGTTGAGTCGAAGAATAACTCAGATTAACCCTGACAATTAACTTTAACATTGACTCAGATCGACTGAGTTTGGGTTTTGAATTTCTTGTCATTTAAAGAAAGCGAAATCCTTATTCAGCAATCATTGACCTGGTCTTTTCTAATCGGGGCAGTCCTTCGTAAGGACAGTAGTCTGTTGATTAAAAATCACAAAAATTATTTCCTGTAGGATTGAATTAATACCGAATAGGGTCTTAAACAAATGGCGTTAGGCTATAAACCCGTTCCTCACTCTTGGGTACAACAGAATGTGGAAGGGGACTTGAGGTTTTAATTATAATTTCGCTAGGCAGACGCTTTGAACACTAAATCAAGAAATAGAAAGAGAAAAACGGAAATACAGAAAAGAAACGACAGAAATGATGAAACAAAACTGAAGTGAGATAAGAGCGAAAGAGGAAAATTAAAAGAGAGATCGGAAGGAAACCCGAAGAAAATTAGAAAAACAAGACAAAACAGCAGCGGACGGACATCAACCAAACTACTATAGCTCAAAATGAGGGAAAATTCGTGTGTTAGGACCTAAACAAAAAAATCCAAAATGGCGAAATTAACTATTTTTATTCAAAAACCGAAGAAAAAAAATTTGAGGTTAATCCAATCCATCATTTAATAGCTTTGAGGCTGACAATATAATTTATGTATATTCAAAATACTTGGAGATTCGGTTGTTAAAAAAGAGGAAAAGTTTTATTGTGCGCATTAAAAAAAACTTCTCGTTAACGTTTTTTTTTACACGAGGGGAAAAAAGAGTTTTATGGAAGGTTCAAGTTGTAAAATTGGCGCAATTATTTTTAGGTTTTTTCCTGAGGCTTATTTCAGGCTCGAGTGCATCTTTGGAATAATTTTACTCTAAATTTCAACTGAGTATAGGAAAACCTGTGATCCTGTACTCAATTTCTACAGGAGGTCTGTGGTGTAGCGGGTTAAGGCCCACACTAGGAAGTTATAGTTGTGAGTTCTTCCCATCCATTTACGCCCAAAAAAGGGTGAAAAACTGGATGGAAATTCAACTACAATTAACTATACTCAGTTTCTTTTGATTTGCTTCTGCTCTCCTCCCTTTCCTGTCGGAATAAGCTATGCATTAGATGTACTTCAAGCTTCTGTCCGTTTTCAATTTTGGGTATAACAGGATGTGTGAAAAGTCTCGCACGCGCACTTCGCGGTTTGGAAGACTTTTCCAGCCATTATCTGCATGCTATATCTAGAAACCACACCTTCACCAAACACCTCAAATAAATTTCTACCTCTCCTGTACATTTTCATTCTGTTAGCTCCGAAGTAAGCGCTCCCAGAGATCGAGTAGAGTGAAGTATTTGATTCAAGCAGAATAATCTAGTACTAGACAATTAGAGGTTGTAATGTTCTGTTAAAGCAATAGTCGCGTTGTTAGTTATCCACTCCACTCAACAACGTTTAGTTATTTTTACAATATATTAGGTCTACCGGAAAGTTCTCTCCATTTTTAGAATAATACAAAAGTATAAATATACGATAACGTATAATCAGTATTGAATAATATAATCGATTTCTTTATTTATGATTTATCTGTATCGGTAGTGTCCAATGTTGTCAGAAAAGGGTTTATACTCAATAATGATATTGATAGTGTAGTCGTTGAATAAAGATGGTCGCCCAGAGAGGGGGCTCATCAGAAAGGTCATAACCACCCAGTTGAAATTTCTCGAACCACCTTCTACAAGTTTTATGAGAAACTGTACCTTCATCCAGCAGCTTGAACAAGTGTTGGAAGTGAACCTTCTTTATCAAGTGTTTCTTATTAAACTCCATACAAAATATAGTAGCTTAAATGAACTTCAAATCCGTTTTTAGTTAATACTAACATAATTCACATTCGTTTTGGTTCATTTGCCAGGTCAGTATGTAGATGATAAAAACTTGTAACATTATCGGACAGAACTTTCCGGTAGATCAAATACATTATACGCTGGATTGTTACACGGCGTCACATTTTTACGAAACAATACGTTAATATGTATAATAGTGTATAAAGTTTTAAGTATGAAAAGTTCCACGGAAGTTTCACCTGTTTAATAGTGCAAACTGTCATATGTGTGTTTTATGTAAGTCATATGACCAGTCAATCGAACCGTACACTCTGTGTACGACTACATTCAAATTCTTCTCAAAAATCAAAAGGTATTCTATACCACCGACCAGATTGCGTCTTCATTCCTCCCCATCCCCGGTTCACCAAAAATAAATAAATAACATTGTTTTTCATTTTTAATTCCAATTCGGAAGGCAACATAATGATAAGAACATAATTAAAATAATTAATTCCCGTTTCTTCTTTCTTCTGTTTAACTTATTTCGAAGATGAGCGATGCGTGTGCGTGAGTTTATGGTAATCAAACAAAATATTTTCTTTGTTAATTAATTTTGCTTTAGTTTCACGTGTTATTCTGAGTTTTCCCTGGATTTTGGGGAAGGAGTAGGGGCCCCAGGGGGGTACCTTCCAACCCACAACAAGAAGTAAAAAAAATTATTTTTGGTTATTTGACTTTTATGACGGCCATTATTTAATTTTTTTACTGTTCTCTATAAATTTTTTTTCTTTTTAAATTTAAATCCTTGGATTGGATGAGTGATTAAGACGTGCGTCCACCGTTTCCAAATTCCGGTTTGA
Organism: Columbicola columbae; assembly: GCA_016920875.1. Lineage (NCBI taxonomy): Eukaryota > Metazoa > Arthropoda > Insecta > Psocodea > Philopteridae > Columbicola > Columbicola columbae. Next base: position 3,771,608 of record JADMLL010000001.1, on the reverse strand, counting down.
AATTTACGAACTACAGTGGCGGATGGTTCACCAATTTGGAAAATCCTTTCAAACAATCCAAATATACGAAATCGAAATAAAGACAGACATAAATCTTTCAACTGTGACAATTACGTCACTTTAGAACATCCTTTAACCGAAGTTCGTATACGTGTTACAGTCACAGTGGAAATTTCAGGGACTGGCCGGCCACTTCCCGAAATGGCTTGAAGGAATCAGCCAAAGTCGGAATAAAAAATTTACTGGCATGTGGTTCTGTATAACTAAATAATTTATAACAATAAATACATCAACCCCTGTATGATTCCTGACTGTAATATGACCATTGTGACTTAGGACTTTATTTAAGAGATAAATTATGGCTTTAGTTGTGTGCACTATTTATGAAATGAATTCTTGATGAAGGTTTGCTTCACTTTTGAAACAAATTTAGAGTAAAAGTGTGCAATATTTATGAAATAATTTCATTCTACTTTGATTTTTACAAATTATGGGTAAAAATTTTCAAAGAGAAGGCCACTACTACCTACCCTACCCCACACTACTAGGTAGATAAGAAGTAGAGACCAGAGAGGAGGAACAGGTCCTATACAGAGGATACGAAGGGGGAAGCATTATAGCAGGGTCTTGTGCTCGATTCGATCCTAGAAAGTGTAGTAAGTAGTAAGGACACAATTGCAATGTGTGCATTTTTTATGAAACGAATTTTTTCCGACAGTCTTCATTACTTACGATCAAAAAACTTACATTCAAAAGTGTGCATTACATCTGAAATCAACTCCTTCACAAAATATTCATTGTTTCTAAAGTGATATTAGTGTAAAAGTCTTATGACCAAATCTTACTGAATCAGCACACTGTCTTTGGTGAGAGAATTGCAGGCATTTTGCAAAATAACCAGCGAAAGTAAAATACGCACTGGTCGTTTCAAACACATCGAACTCAAGTCGTACCTCGTCGGCACTGTGACTGAACATCGGGCTTTCGGATCTTAACCACAGCAAAAAAATTTGACCTTTTTGCGGTGGGTGGGTGGGGCTGTCATTTGACATCTTACTCATCCGTTTCGGATGTGTGAACGGAAAACCAAAAACGGATTTTGTGGTGCGTTTTCTTTCTCTCCGTCTTCCGGTTTTCAGTTAAACGATCAGGGTTATTCCCGAAAATGTTTTCACACGGCCATGGACTCTTTTTCAAATTTGGCTGAAAATTTTCATTTTTATGGCTCCGTCGTGCGGTGGGCTGTAATTAGTGGGCCCAACCAACGTGGAGCAATTATTTACCTTGTTTGATTCTATTTAGTGATAAATGTGTGACCTTTAAACGTCAAAACCTTGATTTTTCTTTTTTTCTTTCTTCTTCTTCTCTCTTTTTAAATATTGATGGCGTTTATTCTTTCTTTTTTCGTCCTTTTCTATTAATAAACTGAAAAAGAGTTTTTATTCTTCTCCTCTCAATTTCTGTTTTCTTTAGTTTCAACCCCAAAACTTTGCGTGTCATCGAATGTGGTCACACTGTCACCTCTACTGTGTCTTTATTATCTACGCTATGATGTCCTCAGCAATGCATTTTTGGGCCGATTTGGGTATCCAAAATTTTAAATCTTAAGTGCACATACCAGGGCACTTTTGGTGTTTGTGCTAACTTCAGTACAGAAAAGAAAAATTACATTGAGAATGCTGACAAACTATAACTTGATTACAGTTTAGTACAGTGTACGTACATACGTCAGAGGAAGGTATTACAAAGTGGTCTGTGGTGCCATGGTGCCCGTGATAATGAAACGGATGACCTGTGGGTTGTACTGCTGATGTACTGCTGTCAATACAAAGAAATAAAAATTGGTTTTTCAATTTTTGTTAAGAAACCTTTAAAAGAGAATGAAGAAGAACAAGAAGAAGACAAAGATGAGGACTTATAAAAGCTACAAAGTTGGAGTTAGTCAGATAAGAGAGCGTTTTGGTAGCTTAATACCAGCAAAAATTATTTTTAACAGTCCTTGTTTCCTCAAATGCAATACAATTATCTTAAACAATTAAGCCTCTCGGCACGTGACATCCTCGCAGCGATATTCAAATCCTAATCCCAAAACTACTTTCTTCTCAAACCACCTTCAACAGCTTCCCCAGAAGAAGACAATCTCACAAGACGACAATAAAAAAATCTCCAACAATATGAATGACGACCTCCATTCCCGAGAAAAGGTAGAATGAAATATTTTTGCGCCTACTCACAGCTGAATACACCTTTCACTGACTGGACATCACATTAGCAACATGTTCAAACTTGTCATTTTCGTCTGAGAAATTAAAATTTTTTTCATCCGAGACACAACATAACCACCGAGGCTGGAAGGAAGAGGGTGAGGAGAGATTGTTTAAGACCATTTTCATATTTCTCGCGGCCTACAAACGTCTTTCTGACATGAAGAATCGCGGGGGGGTACACATGGGAAGAAGGACCCATGGCTCGAAATGAATTCGCATAAATATTCATTAAGTTTCACTTCGGGGCGCGCGACGTAATTATTATTATTAATTTATTAAAATTTTTGAGTTTTGTCGCCACCGGTGTCTTCCACCAACCGAAGAGTAGGATCGAATGAAGGAAACCTTACAGATACAGGTAGATTTCGGGAAAGGTAAAAAATGAGATGAAGGAAGGAGGTTAGTTCGTGTTATATCTCAATATTATCAGTAACACTCGAGTTACAGAAAAAAATTTTTTTTTTGTTAAAAGTGTTATTCCCCTCTCCTCCGCCCATTCCAACTTCTTCGTCTCTCTCTTGAGGACCAAATTTACGACTCGAGGCAGATTTTTAGCAAATTAAATTTAACATTATATCAAATTTTAATTGTGAAAAATGTTTTTTTAATGTCAAATTAAAAAGGTCCTAAAGCTCAATAAATTACGAAAGCCCAACACGCTAGAACCCGGAGGATTAAATGAATTTTTTTCTACGGTATTTTAAAAACCTTTGACATTTTCATTTTCCTCGTTTCTGCCTTCTCCATCCTCTCTCCTCCTTCTCCTTTCCTCTCTTGAGACAGACATATGTCTCCGAATTTTTTTTTGTAAAGAAAAAGTCAAAAAACCAAGGAGGGGGTCCAAGACAGTTCAAACTGTGAGAATTTTGGGTTGAGACAAATAAAATCATTTTTCCTTATATTTTATATTTCTTGTGTATATATATAGTAATGTTATCGTGGACAGTAACAACTGTTTATTGCTCTCCCCGCGTTATGTGTCACATATCACACAATTGGACTGTATGGCCTCTGTTACCCATTCCCCGCATGATCGGCTGATCTAAGACATCAGACCTATCCTAGATTCGTTAGGAAAGTATCTCTTCTTTCCGGTGCCATGACAATGTCTCCCGGCAGGACCGATATAGTAATCAGCCATATATAATACATAATATAATTCTCTTCGCCAAAGGAATTGAAAGATATAGAGCACATTACACTTCTTATTTTCTAGTAGAGGGGTCGCCAATTTTTCTGTTTATAAAATCTACAATATCTTTAAAGTGTGTCGCGATTCACTTGTTGTCATATACGTAGTCAATGGCGGACTAAGGCTAAAGCGGGCCCTAGGCAACAATTTAATTCCGAGCCTATTTTTCATTCATGACACATACTTAAAAAATTAAAAACCTAATTTTTGGGTCCTAAAATTACTGGCCCTAGGCACGTGTTTAGGTTGCCTAGGCCTTAGTCCGCCTCTGGGGGTGGTGTATGAAATTAGAAGGGGTGTTAAATGCACTAAGTTTATACACTGTGTTTTAGTATAAGGTACAAATTCCAGGAAGCCATTAATCTGGTTTTAGACAGTTTTGTCTTCAACAATCCCTTCAAAGTTCCCTGGATTCCAACCCAGATATTGCGGACGAGAGAATCCAACTTGTTCGCCAATTTTGTTTTACTGAATTAAATCTACAGCTCTTAGGAGAGTTCAGAAGTTTAATTTTTTCAGGATGATCGTAACTTCAGTCAATCCAAATCACTCAGAATGAGAGTTGACAGAAAACTTTAAAAAATCGTAACAAAAACGAACCTAACGATTACATAATTTTGAAAATTTTCCACCGAACGGTTCTAATAAATGTTGTAGTTAGGTTATCGTCACAACTATTCCTTCCAGTAATGTTATCGGAGAGTAAAAGTATATTTTCTATACAATTACACTTTCTATATCTTCTTTCGAGGGAGTTCTGTGGTGTGATGGTTAGGTGTCAGACTAAGAAGTTATAGTCGCGAGTTCAAATCCTCCTCCAGTATCCCGTTATTCCCAAAAAAAGGATGAAAAAGGGAATTAAAACTCAACTATATAGTCTAACTGTTTACTATTTTCTCTGTCTCTTGAGTCTCATTTCACACCATTCTGTGACATATATGATGAGAAATGTCATTTTACCAAATACAATACTAAATATATTTGTTATTAATTTATGTATATACCTTCGTCTTCTATGTCCATCATCATTATTACAAGCTTTGAGTATACACAAACTCAAAAGCGTTATTGTTGAGTTTTAATCCTGTTTTACATTTTTTTTTGAGTATAACGGAAACGGGAGGAGGATTTGAATTTTGCGACCATAACTTCTTAGTCTGGCACTTAACAACTACATCACAGAGCTCCCCAAACTCAAGAAATGGTTTGTGATATCTTGTAAGATGAACCCTTGCACTTGTTGCGAGATGAAAGATAAACGAATCACAAAAGTGGCTGTTTGGCTTCATTTTCTATTGGAAGAAGGACCATCAAAGAACCGAAATAACTGTTTAACAGTGTAAAATTTATTAAGCTATAACAATGTACAGGAAAAATAGGAACTCTACTGTGCGTCGGTGACAGTTATAATTTCTGGGTTGAATGAATAAATAAATAAGTAATTTATTAATATAAACGTGCTGATGAAAACCTCTGATTAAAGCTAAAACAAAATATGAAAAGAAATTGAAAGAGAGAGGGAGAGGAAAGCATCCTAGATAGGATCAAGAAAAATATCTTTTTATACAGAAAAATCATAATTCATACATTTTATTTAAAAAAATTTTTAACGACCTTTTTGAAAAACCGAAGAAAAAAAGATTTTTTGTCCGCCATTAATAATCATCTTAAAAAATAAAATTTATGAATGAACCTGGAAACCTGATTTTGTTTTAGAGAGAGAGAAATGGAGTTTGTCAAAATAGAAAAGAGAGGAAGGAAGTGGAGGTGGTGGAGGTGATTGGTGTGAGAACTCGATAAACGATTTTGGGTCTTTAATCCAAACTCCAAAAAACATTTTGGGAGAAAGGAAACCCTTTGACCGAAACAAACACCTCGCATTGTTTAATGTAGTCATTTTGAACTGTTTGTGTCAAGAGGTCAATGTCGTACCTGAAAATAAAAGACGAAAACGGTTTCGTTGGCAATATTTCCGAATCGAGTCGTACAGGTACGTAGCCAGCGCCATGCGATTTTCGTTTCTCCATCTTTTCTTCTCTTCTCATTCGACTCTCTACCACGTAAGTCTATTAACGTGGTCGTGAGAAAATCGACCTTCGAGTATGCTAGCGGAGGAAATCGGTTCCGATAGTCTCGGAAAGGTCAACTCTGCGTGCTTCTGTGATTCGGTTTTCACGATTTTGTGTTCATGATGAAGGAATTTCAGGTACGGTGGTTGGGAAGCTTCCATCGGAAGCGGAATGCGAGAATGATATTTGAAAGATGAGGAGGAAGGGGGGAGACAAAAGAGACCGACTGCTAACAAAAAATGTCTTTTCGAAACTGATTTCACTTTTTGATATCGGATTTGAACCTGGCGACCTGAAACGGTTTCTGAGGAATTGTCAGGTTGTTTGGTTTGGTATCGAGGACGGTTGGCACTATCCTTCACCTCTTTCCAACCTGTTTTTGTTGTCTGTAGGGTGTAGTCAGAAGCTTTGTGGTCTCACAACATGTCTGATGAAAGGAACTGAATACTTCATGTTCTACGAACAAAAATTTCAAAGACGCAACGAATCAGTTTCTTAAAGGAAGACAAGATTCAGGCTCATACAAGCACAGACGAAGAACAGGAAGAAGGTTCGTGATTTTGGTAACGGAAAAAAGGTTTTTCGTTAAATCCATTAAAGTAAAATTTTCTAAGTAATAGGAAGAAGCCATCATGCATTATTCATGGATTTTTTAAGGTTCGGTGATCGGTCATTCCTGATAGGTCTTCTCAAGAGTGGTCGGGCTAACTCCATGCATGCGAGAAATCCTCCATGGTCTAATCATGCTATTTACCATGACAAATGTAATAATAAACGTTAAAGGAGGCGGAATGTTTTGAGAAATTATTTAACCGATGGTACAGTACCTGGGTTCCTGCTCTGCAAATTTGTTTATGCGCAATTCACTTAATTTTTATATTATGTTCTGCCACAATATTTCGAGGGGCCGGAGGGGGGGAAGAGGTGGAGGAGGACGCGGGAGAACTTTCATGCATCATATAATATATCATTTTTAATGAGTCTTTTTCCTATTGGATGACCGTTCCGCTCAATGGATTCTATTCTTCTTTTAAAAGCAAAGCAGAGACCAAGAAAAAATGTTTCGCAAGCGTTTACACCATCATCAAAGAATGATTTTTCGGATGGGGGAGGTGGACGAAGGCAGAAGTTGGGTTCTCCATTTAAACATATCCGGATTCCTGAAACCTCGTAAATGTCAATTTGAAGATTTTTGGTTTTTTAAGGGCCGTGTCGTAAACGGTTGTAAAGTTTTGCCCGTTGGTCATTCGAATTCATTCTCAGGCGTAAATCATTTTTGAAAATTCCTGTTTTGGTGTAATTTTGGAGGTGTCTTCCTTTTATCTCCGACCTCCACCTCCTCCTCCTCCTCTTCATCGTTTTCTATTTCCTAACTTTCAGTAAGCGGGTGCTGCGGATTTGAACTCGCGACTATAACTTCTTAGTCTGACACTTAACCACTATACCACAGACCTTCCACTTATCGCTGACAAAACTAAAAGCAGGAAGAGAAGAAGGAATAATAGAAGATGAGAAGAAGACGAAGCCATCAAAATTATACCAAAACCGATATTTTCAAAAATTGATTTTCGTTTGAGAACAAATTTCAACTACCAACAGCCAAGACATTAAAGAAGAGGAGGAGGGGCAGAAGTAAGCAAAAAGAAACCAAACCCAAAACCTCCCCCTTCAAACTTCATAAAAATTTCTCAACCATAAAACAGTTTGACGGAGGAAAAGGTTGAGAGTCACTGCTGAATCATACATACCGAAACACATTTATTTACTCTATAAAGGTTAATAAATCCAATTCTCTCCTATGCTTACCTTTCGAACAACAAAATTTAACTCCGACTGGCAAAAGTTCATACCTCCGGGTCGATTTCAAAGCTTGAATCCAGCTAAAAGCAGTCACCTTGACGTCAAACAAAAAAAACATTTTCAATTATGTTTCGTATATGTTTTTATGTTGTATTGTTTCGCTTCGTTTCGTTATTCATAAAATCTTATCGTTTGATTATATTTTCAACCTTTCACACGATTTCTCGTCAGAAAAAACTGATCATTTAGATGAAATCAGTGAATGAGTACAGGGAGAACTTGGGTAGGTCGTAGCTAGAAGCAGACGACGCGAGGAATACAAAGAAAAATTATTTTCATTTTAATAAGAAATAAAAATTATAATTAAAAGAAACTATATGGAATTAGGCGTGTCAGGAGGAAGTCATTCGCCGGCCGGATTACTAATTTTTTCTCCCTTTTAATAATTTAATTTCCAGATTCATTTTAATTATTTAATTAATTAATTAACCGCGTTGCAACTGCACAAAAGACTTTTTTTCCGTTTAAATAAATTTTTGCATTTTTAATTTTTTTTTCCAATTTAAATATATTTAATTTATTTTATTAAATTTTCTTTTTTTGAGTAGAGGAGAAAGTTCAGTATTTAATATCTTTTTGTATAAATTCTCATTTAATTTCTTTTATTATAGCTTAATTTATTTTTTTGTGTGTAATATGATCCGCAGTCGGGTTAATTTTATTAATTTCCGGTTTGCGATTCCTTCAGGGTCTTTCTCTTGAATTCGGACGGCAACCTTTCGTCCCACTTTCATTGGCCTTAAGGTGAAAGAGAGAGGCTATAATTATATTATAGTAGACTGTGTGAATATGATTACATAATTATCGAATTCATTTTTGATAAAGTGCGATATGGTTTTGGTTCGACTTGTGAGTAACTAAACTGTAACGGAAAAACTCAACGAAGACTCTTCACTGTCCACTGTAATATGTCGTCATAGAAAATTTCCTTCCTCTCGCTCCACCAGGATTCTTATTTGACAACCTAATACAGTAACCCAATTCTTTCTTTTCTCTTAATACTTAAAATGTTGCCTTTTTCTAACAAATTTCCAAACTCCTATTTTAGTAACGATAACCTTTTGGCTAATATCAAACTGACTGCGAGAAAGGTTTGTGGTGTAGTGATTAAAGTGTGCAGTTGTAGGTGTTATGATCGTGAGTTAGAACCCTCCTCCTGTGTCCTACCATGCCCTAAAAATTTGATTTTATAAGAGAAACAGCGGAAAATTAACACCACTAACAGCTACTAACATTAATGGTAACTCTCAGGAGAAGCTGAACTACTAAAATAGGCGCGCGGGTTTGAGGTACTCATATAAGAAGCTTCTCGATGAATATTTTATAAATGGCCAGGAGCGATTCAAGGTGATGTTAAAAGCTTGATTGAACCCCCATCTCCTCTCTCTCTCTCTCTCTCTCTTTAAAAACAAATTCATCGCTTCGGTGGTCATCGGACTTGTTAAGTCCGCGAAAAAGGAGGAACAAAAAAAAATTAATTAAGGGCCCGTAGTCCGTTGTTTCATTATCTTTTGATAGGATTGAAATGGAGAATGGGCCCTCAAACGCGTCACAAACAAAAAAAAGTTATTAATTAAGGGAACGGTTTTAATTATGAAGAAGTCGTTGTCTAAGTTAGCATAGAAAAGTCGAAGATAGAACGTGGCGTCGAACCTGAGAAGGTCCTCCGATTTTGAGGAGCCATCGCCGTTTACTGAGAGAGAGAGAGAGAGAGGATGATGGCATGAACGGTTTTAGAAGGCTGCGGAGATGGATAGACAAAGTTTATTTATAATGGTCCCTTCGATTTATTTATTTACTTTTGGTTTTTTATCTCCTTTCGACTTTTGGGACCGTTATTGCCGAGGCAGTGAGGGCGAAGTGAAAGGTTTTCGGTTGTGATGGGTCAAAGTTTGGCCTTTGGTTTGTCGGGTGTTAGGATGAGAGGGGAACTAGAGGAAAGTAAACTGTTTTCATGGCCTTTTGTTTTGTGCTTGCATGTTTGATGGTTTCCGGAAGAATGTGATACAACTAGGTTCTGATTTTGTGGGTGAATGGAAGTTGAGTCGAGAAAACGGTTGGAGAGGATAATTTGGATACTGTCAGGTTGAAAGGCTTTTGAATGTTGTCTTTAGACAGAGATAGCGTTGAGACATAACACTGCTACAGTAAATATATTAGTCACTTCAATCCAGCTTCTTCTAGCTTCTTATATGAGTCACCATAACAACCCAGCTTTTCCAGTGAGTCTGTAGGCACTTTCAGGTGACCTCAGTTTAGAACTACATATCACAGGATTTAGTTCGCATTTGGAGACGTGAGAAGGATAAATCAGAATTCAAGACAAACCCAGCTTAATCACGTGACTTATAGACTTGTTTTGATTTAATGACGACAGGTACTTTGGATTAGATCGTGGGATGAGAGGTTATTGCAGTGGTGAGAGAACAGCAGGCTAACGACCCTCACAAACCGCCGCAGCAAGACTCTGAGAAAACTGTTGGTCATAGTCTACAATAGCGTCGATAATAAACGTGGCTAATGTCACTCGCGGCGTCTCCAAACTTGTTCAAAGACATACAGACATCCATTTTCACTTCCTACCATCATCCTCTTTGGCGGTTTGAATGATTCAAAAGCTCCTAACGATCAATCACAATAGTCGCATTTATATATCTATCTTTTAGGTTTATTTTAATAGTCGTAACCGAAATGAATTCTCCGTCTGCGTAGGCACCCCAGCATGTATATTCAGTAGGTCTGAGAATGATGAAAACGAAATTATTAAATTACTTTTCAGTCAACGTTCTGGGTGTGCACCGCTTTGTTCAAGGTGTTTCTCCAAAGGGCGGGATTCATATTCTCCACACAGAAACAATCCATTCATTGATTTATAGCGTACCCTCTCCCATACCTCCCTTCAACCTTTCCCTGCCTCTCGGAAAAGTTTCCCTGCCCCTGCCCTCTCCTAAAATTCTCTAAATGTTTCGAATCACCACAATAAACTGACCTTGGATCCTAGGAAACTAAGCTCGGTGACACGATTATTGTTCCCTTTTGTGTGTTGAGTGAGCGTGTGTGAGTGTTGGGCTTGAGTGTTTTGCATACATTGACCTTATGACAACTGAAATGAGTCGCACCCTCGCGTAACTTATGAAGCACCTTCACAAATGGGCAATAGAAAGTCTGTTTGTGGGTGCTTGAGCGAAGTCACAAGGCCTGGCTAATTAGCTTGACTGAATAATAACAGGGTGTCACGGATGGATGGTGAAAATTGTTTCTTCTTCTTTTGTTTCAATCTGTGATTTCTCAGGGTGTTTCAAACGAGGGGAAGATGAAGGCCTTGACGTGTTTGAACACGTATTTGAGTCTTCTCTGTATTTTATTCCGTTTTCGGAATCCGCAGAACCGATTATTTTTAATAGTTATGGTCTCGAAGGCGTCTCCTAATCCCAAACATAAATAACACATTAGGTTTATGTAAGTTTGTCAAAAGGAGCGGTTGAAGGTTAACGAAAGTTGGAAATCCCTCTTACGAGTCGTCTCGCCTTTCATTTTGTCGCATCCAAGTCATTGTACCCTCCTCCTTGGATCTAGGCTCGGGGTGAATGGCTCTCATGAGATGAAATAAAACGGAAAGAGATCACCCAAGAGATTGACCACCGGTTTGTGGTCGTGGGGTTGTGATCTGTGTGCCACACATACGAGGAAGTGGGTAACCGACGATGAGGAGGAGGACGAGATGAACCTGAATATATAAAAAGAACGCGAGGCATTAAAAATTAAGGTCATGCCTGTCTTCTTTCGCCTTAAATTAATTTATTATCGGTTTTTATTTTTATTAATATTAAACTCTAATGTTTTATATCCGTTTATTATAGCCTGGCGATATATATTAACTACATTTTATTTTTAATAATCCTGCGGGCTGTGGTTTCCAACTAAAACTCGAGTGTGAAAGCTCGATTTTCGTGACGTCATCTGAATCATCCTGTCAAAAAAAAAATTAAGTTTTTAAGTACTACATGGTCTATTTGTCCATTATTTTGGTTTTAAGTTTCAACTTCCGGTCAGGTGAGTCAAGTCAAATGTCAGCTAGTCAAATGACAAGTTAAGATTTTTGTGATAAATCGACTGAAAGGTTTTGTAGCTACCGTCTGACAGATTTTTTTCAAGACTTTTACCATAATTAGTGGTTCTAAATAGATTTTTCATTTATCTACAGCGCCGACATATCGTATTTTAGAAAAGGAGACGTGAGAGTCAACAGCAAAAGTCTGTTTGTATCTCTCCTCTAAAAATCTAACCCGAGGAATCGGAGGAAACTGGTTGTTGAAACTGTTTTTAGTTCAGTTATGTCTTGTAGGATGGGTTAGGTTGATGCCTTCTCTGTTTATTGGTCTCGTTAATTCCTGCTGACCTTCAGAAAACCTGGTGATTTGTGTTATTCTTCTTATTGCTTAACCTTCTAGAAAAAGGTCGAACAAAACGGAAAACAAAAACAAGCAAAAGAGAAACAATGAAGCGAAGGTACTTGAAGGGAGTCAAAGGGAAACAATGAAAGGAACAGAGAATAAGAGACATTAAAATAAAAACCAACAGGAGGAGAATCATTCTTCTAAGACCAGAATTCGCCTAAACAAGATACACACAGAAAATAAAAGAAAATTGCATTTTGCATTTAGCTCTCCTTCATTAAAATTATTTATTTGTGAGCAAACTCTGATTTGACATTTCCTCTTTTCGACGGATAAGTGTCTGGACACTAAATCACAATTTTTATGCGTGGAAGTGCATCAGATAATCAACCATCTACGCAGGAGTAGAAATTAACATCCTCAGGGTAAAAATTTTCACCAAATAGTGACAGTCTGCGGAAAACTTTCTTCGACGCCTGGTTTCATCACGTCAAGACACAAGGAGAGAGTCAGAGGGAGGAAATGGAAAGCTGGTGACGTGGTGGGGGGTTAAAAAATTTTTGAAGATCGAGATGGGTCGAAAGCAAACGATCCTCGTTTGCTTTCGACCCATCTCGATCTTCAAAAATTTTTTAACCCCCCACCACGTCACCAGCTTTCCATTTCCTCCCTCTGACTCTCTCCTTGTGTCTTGACATGATCAAAATCGCATTCATGGTTCATAAATGCGAGGACTAAAACGGTCGAACAACGCAAAACCTAAATTAAAAGCCATTTTCTCTTTTAATTGTTTGAATTACGTAATTAAATTATGCGTTCGCTGGTTCAAGGTCACCAATTAAAAAATTTTTTACCTTTTGATGGAATTTTTACTGGTAAAAGCAGGACGTTGTGATTGGTGCAATCGTTTGGATGCGAGGAATCGACCTAACTTCTAGAACATTTTTGTCTTGTGATGAACGTGGAAATGTTGGTGTATGTTTCGAACGCCGGAATGAAGAGTTTTCTTAAAACGGAAATAAACTGGTTGATGTAACTATCTGTCAAAGTCACTAAGGTCGTTAAGTAAAGTAGCCAACTTCTTCAGAAGTCAAAACAGCAGAAGATAACTCTTGACAAGACGTCATAAACTAAAAAGATGAAAGGTTTTCAGATGATGGTGAACCTCCCAGGTATTTTCTGTCGTTTTTATGTATTTCTCCTGACCTTGGGCACTCAGCCCAAAAGTCTGAGTGCACTTCACCAAGCCAAAATCGTTAACGAAAGTGCCAAAATAAATTTTCATTAAAAATATTAAAAAATTCCTGCAGAGACGCGAAACACACTTAAGAGCCACCTCACAAAAAAAATTCTCCATATTAGGGAAAACCGCGGGGCGTTATTTATAGGTTGGCAAGAATATGAAGTCATAGAAGGCGAGAGATGAAAAAAGAGAGAGAAAGAGAGACAGACAGACAGACACACGGCGAGGTTGGATAAAAGGGTATTAATTCGAATCGGACCTGGAGATATTCGAGCAAAGTTCACAAATGCGATTATGCTCGCGAGTCGTGGGGATATTTTCAGGGCCAAATAACGGGAACCCAAAGAGCATGCCCGTGTTCTCAGGCATCGTGGATATGTGGAGAGTCCTCCCACTTATTTCAAATTACAGGCTTTTCGCGAGATAAAATTGATTATACAGCTGAGGCCAGTGGCTTCCTTTTATCACGCACTTTGTGTTGCCGAATGATTTTGTTCAAAACAGCACCGAGTTGGTGGGGGTGCGTGTTAAAGACATAGTGTCCACTTATCAGTCAGTGTGTAATGTTAAAACACAAACACAACTACCCTCCCTCACCGACATGAGTTGGTACACCCACGAATCGAAGTTCACTCTCTTCTCAGGTTTTATGACCCAGTGTTATTGTTTTCTCCTAACAGTCTTACATAATTCCAGTCATTGAGAATGTTTAGAGGTTACGGTCATTATCACCCACTCTAACAAACGAAAGATTTCAAAACCTTTTGGGTAGCAGGACCGAAAAAAATTTCAAAACGGTGGAAAAGAAGTAAAAATTCAAACAGCCACTGTGACGTTGAACCCGGAGCTTTCCATTCGCGGACAGACGACGCAAACTCGTCGGGGTCACCGCCTTCCCGCCTCCGAACCAATGCTCCTGGCGGGAAGCTTTCACCCGACGCCCGGTTCAAAGTCAGGCCCTAATTTATCAGATGCTCTACTGGCCCAATGAAAGCGTGTAATAACCATTAGCGGAAATAACTATTCTCGGTTCATAAGAAGAAGAAAAAAGAGGTAAAGTTGACCGTGATTACCTTCACAAGGACCTGAAACGGGGCGGATGGTAACCGTGCCACTATAACTGGACCTAACATTTTCTTCTCAACCATTTTGTTTTCTATTGTTGTTCCTCTGGTTTTTTCTTCTTGTTTCCCGGTCCAGGAGGCGGATTATCTCCTTTAATCATACAGTTTCAGTGGTTTGACAAGTTTTGGAGCAACGGGCACTCAGGAATGAAACAGTTTTTTTGAAATTCTGTCGTTTATCTATTCAACCGTTTGGGTACCGACTTATGGTACTATTTTTCCCAGAAAAGGCTCACCAATAACTGATATAAATTACTCTCTGAAATGAAGAAGAACAAAAAAGTTAAACTTCGCCTCGATCCTAGTGATATATCAGAACTTCTTGTAGAATTATAGTCAAAGAAATGCATGACGTATCAGATACGTCAGATGTATCAAAAGAGTTAATCTCTTCTTTTGTGTTTTTGTTTATCGTTAATTTGACTAATAAATAACAGCACAATCTTCTAATTGGTCCTCTTTGGGGGGTTGTTATTGTGCTTTGATGAGACAATAAAAAGGAAGCTAGGAACTTGGTTTTAAAACCACCAAAAATTTCAATTTTGTTCCTCGAAATGAATTATTTACTTAAATAAAATAAAAAGATGAGCAAATAATTCTAAATTTCAGCAAAAAGTTTGGCTTTCACAAATCGATCTAATTTGAAGATATTGGTTGGAGCAAAAATTTTTAGTCTATACAAAGTTGGTGGATACACATTTCAGTCAGACCTCCTCCGGTTTTTACCCTTTAATGTGCTTCACTTATAATCATTCAGGTCACGTGACCTTCTTCACCGTAATCTTCTACATTTCACGAGCCTTCCATCTAAACGAGGCGGTGAGTTGTGATTGAGGATGTTACACATTGCGCAGTCGTTCTCCATCTCTTCTCCGGGTCTTCGGTCATGGATTTCCTTTTTCAAACACTCTCATTAACCCCGAGATGGAAGAGATGGAATCTTTTGAGACACTTTGAAACGCCCGATTGACCGAGACTTAGGTGTCAGGATAGGTTTTTAACGAGGGGTTTGGAGACTAACTTTCACGATGAGACGCCATCCCAGAAAGATTTACCGTGGTAATTCATTCCAAAGTAAATGGCTCATCATCATTGTCTTCTGGATGGTCGGCATATTTTTAATTGGCATAAAACCCAATTGATGGCTTCTCTCCAATAATAAACCCTCTCGCCTCCCTTGGAACTCCTTCCTCTTCTCCGGCTTCATCTTCTTCTCTTTCATTATCATTATTATTGTTTACTGGTAGAATGACTCGGCCAGAATGGACTCCTCAGATTAGCAGAACATTCACCAACTTTCTAAAACTGTATTATCTTCAATGACTTAAGTGTTTTTTTGTGTTCGGGGAACATAACAAAAAAAGGGGCCGTTCCCCCGATTATTACGTGTATACACACGCACGAACACAAAAAAAGGACCCATTCATGGGCCCATCAATAAAGAGTTTTTTTGTTGGGGCGCCCCGAAAATTTGCCCACTTGGATTGATTATTCTTTTGGAATGAGGAGAGGAAGTGGCAGAGAAGCGGCGTTACTCAATCAAAAATAAATTGACTATTTAAAAGAAGAAGAGCGAATTGAATGAGGGCTCGGGGGCGCATGATGCAAAAAAAAATTTTTTTTTGAATTTTGAGCAATTTCTTTGCCCCCCATGTATGTGTGTGCATGCGTGCGTACTTTTCTTTCTCTCTCTTGCGTCTTGTACAGTTATTTAGATTCTCCTAAGAGAATGGATCCGGGTTATAATGGCCATTGCATCAAAGTAAAGTGATTCGGTTGAGCACTTTTGAGTTCGATTGTTGCACAATTTTTGCGTTGCGCAATGTCGAATGGCTAATGCGTTAGGACACGAAGCTCGCATCTTTTGTTCGCGTACCTTAATTGATGGTGAGGATGATCCTTGTAAGGTGTGGGTGGGTGGGTGATGTTTAGACGGTCGCCGAAGTGTTTTTGTCAAAGTTGATGGTCGTTTTGATTGTTCTTTTTGTCGTCTTAAAAACTTGGCAGACAACCTTGGTCGTAGCAAAAATCTGCTTCCATAAATCCTAGAATTACCAAAATAGAGCCTAACAATTGATAGCAATGAATCCGGCTTTTCCACTTAAACTTTCAAAGCTGTTCTGCTTCAAATTATTCTTGTTATGTGACTCACTAAAGACTACAATCTATATTTCATGATTCCAAATATTTATTAGCTATATATACCACAGCAACACATAATTTTGGCCAAATTTTTCTTATGAAATATTAATTTTAGGAAAAATTCAACTGAGCAGGTCTTTAAAATTCTTAGAATTTATTGGAACAAATTTTGAAGGCAGTAATAGTTGGCTCGGCATGCCCTAACAACAGCAGAAGTCTACCTGATTATGTTTTAGTGTAGTTATATAGTTACGTCACCAGAAAATCGAAGGTTTGGAATAAAACCTTGTATCAGAGATCCGACAGAAATCGGAATAACATAAATTTACAACCATCAGCTTGTTGCACGGTCCTCTTGTGTTCACTATGGTCACATGACCATTTTTATGTGACATTTCGAAGAACTTCTCGAACTCAAAAACCTGACAGAAAAATTTAGCCGCAGGTGAAATTAACCTCAGCAAATTTTGATCTAAGGCGCTGAGCCATCAGGCATAAACCATAGCAAACTGCTTTCCATTGCTTATGTAAACCTTAAAACAGGAAGCTGAAAGTGGATTCCATAATATAAATACTTTTTTTATTCGTTTCAGGTATGAGACTAGTATAAGGCTTTCAACCAGTACCAAGTTTAATAAACACCAGCCCACGAGGTCAAGGTAAGTTGCATGCTCGCTTTCGGTTAGCAGGGCGGTGGACACGGGTGAGCAGGTCGTTCTCATCGGTCACGGACCAACGGGAGGATGAATAATAAGAAGAAAAAGGTCGGTCGTCATGTCTTTCTCTATTGAGACGTTTTGCGGGTGTCTTTTTACCAATAGAAGGTAATAAACTTCACATCGTGAGATGATTTGTATTGCACAGAAGGGGTGGGCAAAGAGATTGAGCGCCGGGTACTTAAGTACCTGAGAATAATGATGGCTATTGTTGGCGGAACGAGTCCTGCATCAAGTAGTTTTCGATTCTTCTTTTACAAATGTTTGTAAACAGTTCCGAGAAACCGGCGCATCCTCCACTTTTCTCTTTTTGCTTTTTCATTCTTTTGCGCTGTCTCTTTCATCTTTCTTGCTTAATTGCCCCCACCTTCACACCTCCGTTTCAACCCCTTTGACATTTAACTCTTCCATACACCACCAACAAATAAAAATGCCGGATTTCAAACTTTGTCGGTATCAAAATCATTGACAACAAAACAAAGATGTTTCTCTTATGTTAAGCAGATGAGAAAACAAATTTTCTAGATCTATATAAAACTCAACAGTCAACTTTTCTGTATAATTTGCTCAACAACCCAAATTTAGGAATAGACAAGAGCCGAAATCGTAAATAGATAGTGTGGGAGGATGAATATCTCTCCCACCAAAATCCCAGAACCAAAAAACAAACCGGAAGTTGAGGAAATAAAAACCAAAATAAAACTCCGTTTCGGGACAAAACATTCTCGGATTCATTCCGCCAACAATAAAAACCGTTTCAGTATGATTATTATCATTTTATTAATTAATAGTTATTAAATAGAAAACAGAAGGGTGGTCAACCAACCAACAAATTTATAAAATATTTTATTTTATGGCGGATTAATGTTAGTCGTAGCATTAAAACTGAGAGCTGTGGTGGGACGTTGGGGAAATGGGGATGGGAGAGGGTGGACAAAACCAAAACTCAGAAGAGACTAAGAGGAGATGATATAGTTATTGAAGAGGAATGTCGAACCTGATTCCTTGGAGGTTCTTCACTCACCGTCTCGTGTGAGACCTGGCTGATTGTCTGATGGCCATAGCCTGTGGTAGAGAAAGAGTTCTTGTGCTTCTTCTATTTATCTCTGACCTATTTATTGTTGTTATTAATGTAATTGCTTTATTTAAATAATTTGTTTTTATTTATAACTCGCCTTCGGCTGGTGTTTCGAATGTCTTTCACGAATGGCTCGAGGGTATCATGATGACTGTTTCCTTGTATCAGGTATCAGTCCTTCACGATTTGAGTTGAGCTGTGTGAATGAGTTTGGAACTAGTCAGTATAGTCTAGAGGACATTTAGAGGGTTTTGTTTGGGTTTGAATTAAGTATCGTCATGGTTTTAGGTAGTACAGTAATTGAGGAATAGACTATTGGTCTAATTGAGACATCGAAAATTTTTGGTTACAATTTTGGGGTTATACCTATCTCTAAACGGTTTTCAAACTTATTCTTCAAGGTGTAGTGGTAGGGGTGGTTTGAGCATCATTCTCTGGAAGAAGAAGCAGATTATATAGGTATTTACATATGACAGGCGATGAGAACATATCACCATTTGATTAAGTTAGACCAGAAATGAGATGTTAGAATGTTGACAATGTTTTGAGTCAAACGGATTTGAGAATTTACTTCAAAGAGCGTTTACACACCAAAATCACAATTCGGTTTCTGCTTTGAACGTGTGTCACAAGTGTGAAAATTTGATGCATCATTCTTGAATGATGTTGGATTGGAATAATTTTCAACAACTTTGGAAAACTGTTACTAGAAACGTATAGCAATCTTCTCCTGTCTCGTCGACTATAGTTAGTTTAACTGAAATTTTTTTTATTATTTATTTATATATTATCCTTTTCATAGTTCGTGCTCGGTTACAAATTCTCTCATCAAGTCACCTTTTCATCCTTTTCTTTTTCTTCGATTTGCATACGCGTCTTTGAAATCTAGAACAAAATTGGGAGCTAATTGTAGCTCATTAATCATTTTGCTGAATGACGTTCATTAATCCTTGACAGGGATGTAAGTAAGCAACCCTTTGGGTCTTCCCTTTTGGCACCCTGACTCTCTTCTTCGGCCTATTGTTGTTCTTTTATTGCTCTATTGTTTCCTTCCGTGTTTCTTTTCTCTCTCTCATAATTTCTTGTGCTTTCTTGTGCCATTGTTTTGTCTTTTCTTAGACGAAATCAGCTGGCAGATGTTGATGCTTCGTTTTCTTTGGGTTTTTCACTTGTTTGTAAAATGGTCCGATTTGATTGTGGATGTCGGAAGTTGGGTTAAAACTATTTTCGCGTTTTTAGTTATTAGTTGGGTAGGTTTTTAACTAAATATACTAAAATCTTTGGTATCATAAGTGTTGAGAGGGGGAAGGGAGTTGGTTGTTGACCTGAAGCAAAAATTTATGTCATTTGCGGTATTTTTGGTCTTTCCGATTGGTGTAAAAACAGAGTATCATCGTACGAAACAATTTCAACTCTTAAATTCTTTAAATTTTCATCTTCAAATTAACCAATTTCATTAGAAGACCTCAACGTTAAATTATCGATCACTCACTTTGACCTCCATGACCATTTGCATGTAACCTTCTCTCCTTTCTTCCTCTCTCCTTCTCCCTCCCGCTAAAAACCTTCCAATCGATTTAATAGCTAATCGAAACGTTAACATTAAAAAAATTAAATCCGCCATTAATTTTTTCTAATCAATTAAAACGTGCCAAAAAAAAGAATGTCAAACTCTTGGATTGACCCAACGTAAAAAGTTTAATGTGATGGCCGACCCCAAAAAAAGTCTTCCTGGACCTTTTGAAAATGATTCACTATCAAAATGAATAACAATTCCTACGAACGTCATCCCCGTTCCTCCGCCACGACATTCTTCACTTGAGATAGCCAGCCGGGTCCGCCCAAGGCCACCGATTTTTGAATTTGATGACCTTCGGTTCTTTGGTCCCCGGCCCGTAGCCTTGCCATTTTGCCCGGCAACGTTTTTTTTTCTCTTCCAAATTTAAATTTTAATTCGCTCTCTCCCGAGTCGTCTTCTATTATTTTAAAATTTGTGTTGGTTAGTTAGACCTTCAGGTTTTTATTAAATGTCCCCTCCCCCAGCCTTCATTCCCCCGTACCTTTGAGATATTAGGTATTATTACCAATTTGAATTATTTTAATTCTTATTTTAATTAAAAAATAATTTTTTGTAGCTTTTTGATGAATTCTGTCCTACTGGCGCCTATTACGCAATTCAATTTTTTCTTTAAAAGGCGTGTTCACAACCTGTATCAGATACGTCCTTGATCCGGCTAATAAATAAACCATCACCGGCTCAATTCGATGATGCTGCTTATGAGCTAAACCTTTGATTAGGCTGTAGGTTCTATATGAGGACAGAAAACAGTTTGAATGTGATTGAGAAACATAGAACTCAGTGCAGAAGATAAGAATATATCCCAAGAGGCCATCACCAAAAGGAACTCACACTCAGTATAATGACCTGTGCTTAGAATTCGACTAGCTACTTGTGTAACCTTACTCATATTGCCTACCTCCATCTCTTCGACAAGCTACCTTCGTTGGGAATGTGAGTAAGGGTACCTACTACTCCAGGAAACTAGAGAACGGAAAACTAAACCGGAAATAGAAATTAAAAATGTGAGGGAAACCAAACCCTCGATTAAAAAATCAAAAGAGATGACGGAAAATAACCAAAAACACACAAAAATAATTCGGCGTCTTCGGAATTTAACAAGACCCAAAAACTCGTGAAAGCGGATGAAATCCAGCCGAACAAGATTAATTGTTAAATGTTTAAAATGTAATTTTTGATGAAGATGACAGGAGAGAGAGATTATAAGGACGCTCTCGAGAGAAAGAAGAGAGGAGAGGGAAGGAAGGTAGAGAGAGAGAGAGCTAATGAACAACTCAAACCGTAGACGTGAATAAGTATCGTCTTTGCCTAGAGACCTAATTACCAAAAAGTTTAAAAGTCAGGGCTTCCACTTGTGGTTTCTCTGCCATCGTAGAACCTAATTTTCCCTAATTAATGCTACCGGCGGAGCCTTCTACTTCTTCGTCTTCTTTTCTCTTGATTAAAAGTGTTTGGTATCATTTTTCTCAGGGACTATCGGAAATCTTTCTTTTTATAAAAATTATGAGCTTGCCGTTTGAGGGAGGAGGAGAGGTGAGCTTTTATATTTTGGCCATTATCCGAGCGGAAGTTTTTGGATTCATTACCTAAGCTATTAGAACAGTGGTACGTAGTTGTATACGGCCTTGATGGGTTAGAGATCAAAAACGTGCGTCCAGCCATTTATTACTGCGCACCTAATGGACACAGTCAGTTTTTTATTAAGACTAGCAAACGACTGCCATCTGGAAACTTTAATTTTCGAAGTTATTAACCAAGCTATCGTCATGATAACCGAAACCTTCTGTCAGAATACCTAAAGGTTTTCTCAAAGCTCCTGTTTCCCTTTTTTCTTCTCGTTTATTCTTAACAAGTCACCTAACTATCAAATTAGACACAAACGTCCTTTTACGCCTCTGGGGTGCATAGAGCGTCTACAAGGACCCATCAACGTACTCGATTGAGGGCTCTTTTCTCTGCTTCGGCCCAAGTTGTTCCTGCTGCAGCCAGCTCCCGCCTTCCTTGGTCTTTCTCTTCTTCGGTTTCCTTGTAGATTCCAGTCGAGGGCTTGCTTTGGATCTGGTCTGGCAGAGTGTGCCCAATCCACCTCTATTTTCTCGCTCTTATTTGCGTTCTTAAGGGTCTCCGGTGCGTTTGGAGTCATAGTTCTTCGTTGGAGATGACATCGGGGTACTTACTCTCACGACCACTCTTTGGAACCTCTAGACTGGATCCCGCAGGCTAGGTCTCCCGTCACTTTCCACGTCCATAGCGAACTATAACTAAAATCATAGAGCACTCTAACCTACTTAATCTCAAAAATCAGTCCCAACAGCCCAAAATTCATCCAAAATCCGTTACTAAACCCAAAATCACATGACCTAAAACACGAAGTTGGGTGCAACCCTTAAAGTTATATACATCAAAAGAAGGAGGAAAAATTCGTTTTTTCTTGTAAAGTGAAGCGGATGAAGCGATATTTATCTCATTTCGAGGGTTGGAAACAGTCTGGACAATGGAGGATACTAATCTAACGACCATATGGAACATTCCTATGATGGTCAGTATATGAAGACCGTAAAAAACCAGAATTCAAAGAAAGAAATAAACGATTTTAATTATTATAAGGGTCATTTGAAGGGGGTATGAGAAAGAAAGACTTTGATTCATCGACCATAATCATCATCATCCCCTATTTTACCAACGCGAACACCTGACTCTTCTTAGGGTATATCATCCACCTGGATTAGTCGTAATGAGACTGAAGTTGTTAATTTTGGTTAAAATTCGGGGTTGAAGAATTGGAAACCTGATTTTCTGCGCGGTTATTGTGTATTTAGTTTTGTTTTTCTAGGTTTTCAGGTTTGGGAGACTTAACTTTGGATTAGGTTAAGTGAGAGTAAAATCATTTTTATTGGGTTTCGGTTGAGTCTTCGCGTGACTCGCTCCAAAACGCAGCAACAGATTGCGTAAATTCAAACAAAACAGATGGATAATGTCCATGAAAAGGGTTTTTAATATAAAATCTTCTCGAGTGACCAACCCTTCTGACCTGAACATTGTCCATTATTAACGATTCACTTCTTTTGGAATCAAAACATACGTTTCCTTTCGTTGAATCATTTCCAAAAAAAAAGATGAAAAATGAAAGTAATTTCTCAAAACGTGAGGTCAGGTTCTAGGCTGAGCGGGGAGGAGAGGGTTAGAGATGTATGGATGGAAGGAAGGAAGAATGAGATCCAAAAAAGGAGGTCACTGGCCAGAGATCATGATCGCACGCGAAATTTTTGTTTGTCTTGACCACTCATTAGCGACTTGATGCATTCATTTTGGTTAGACGTCATCTCAAACGATTCCGACCTCAATTCTTCTCGCGAATTTCTCGACTCCACAACGTGCGTATAGAGACAGTCGGACACAATGAATGAGTATCTGTATATATAAAGTTCTGGCTCTGTTTCATAGTAACTCCGAGACGCAGGAAACGATTACCATTACATGATCTCATAATTCGAATTGGAACCTTAAAAGGAACTGTAAGATGATCCTTTTACTAATGTTATCGAAGTTAGATAACAGTGTGTCCACATAATGTGGGTTATAAAATTGTTTTTACGAAAACTAAATTAATAGCAGGACGTTGACTGAAAACCTACAATTAAGTAAAAAATTTAAAGTCAGTCTATGAATGTGCATTATTTATGAAATGGCCCTTTGGCTTTCACTTGTTTAATATCATCTGTATTCACTGCATTTAATATAAATTCGTCAATCAGTCAGATGCTAGGAGAGAAAGATACAAAGATTAACAATTGTCACTGATTCAAACACCCATCAATCAATCAGTGTGCAATATTTATGAAAGAAGTCCCGTCTCAGATTTTATTCCAACCGAAATGCTTGCGTATCAAAAACAATTTCTAAAAGGGTTAAAATCCAGGAGAAAAATTCTAAAAGTTGATCGATGTCATCGCGCCAATGACAAAACCAATTTTGCGAACCATAATTAAGTATATAACACGTTCTAATTTGTGCGGATTGTTTTTATGCGATTCAGAAATAACAAAATTTATTTTATTTAAAAAAAGTTTCTGTCAAATATAAGAAGACAGGACATAATAACCAACCCTCAAAACTAGATAATCCTCAATTCGATTCATTTTACGAAATATAAGAAAATTTATTTGTACATCATAAAAACATAAATAAATTCGGTCATTTTATAAAAAATAATTTAAGAAAAAATTTATGTCAACCTTTTGATTAATATAAACCAAAGTCTTTTTTCAGTTTTTTGAATTGAGTATATTGATTTTGAATGAAATCTAGAGAATCGCATAAAACGAGACCCTAATTCGAAATAGTAGAGCGAACCCGGGGAATCATCTAGTAAAATAATAAAAACAAAATTGGGACCTGGTCCATAAACTTATTATTATCGCACGGATCGTTAATTTATATTATTTTCGTTTTATGAATTAGGTTTGTTGTGTGTCTCATTACGAAAAGTTTTATTTTATTTTATTTATATTTGAAATTTCGTAAAACTCATTCCGGATGAGAGACCTCTCCTCCTCCTCCTCTTCAACTTCTTTTATTTCCAAAATGGATGGAGATGGCCACTTTAGTCAAAATGTCAAATCGATTTCAGTAAAAAATGAAAATGAAAAAAACCCGGTTGCAGGTGTAGAGATGAAAACCTTAATTTATAAATTATGCAAATTAGGAAATCGGTTTCAGGCCCCGGATACTGGATACTGTATATACGAATGTGTGTGATTGCGTTTGCTGTGCGTGTGTGTGTGGTGGAATCGATTCACCGAAAATTCCGACGCGAGCGATTTCCTATTAGCATCTTAATTTAAAAATTAAAAAAATAATTCAGTGGATCGATCAATCACTCAATCAATCAATCAAAATTCGTGGCATTTGGTTATTAAAGGTTTTTGGCCTCGTTTACTTTGAGTTTTCCCCGTTTTATAGAGAAATCGAAAAGATGTCCACGTGTAAGAAGGGTGTGTTTGGTGCGGAAAAGTTGGTGTAGAGTTGCTTATGATCTTAGCGTTCCTTGGGTGGCCACAAGAGGACTTGGTAGTAGAAACAGCAGCTAGACAAGAACCTGAAAATGTCTAACCGATTCACGAACACATAAAAATGATTCCCGGAACGCTATAGTGGAACAATCGGCCACGATTTTGAAAGCCGCGGGTGTTCAATAGCTCATTGACGAAAGTGAAAGGTTTCAGGTGGTGCCTCCGTCCTCTGAGAGAATGACGTCAGAGCAGAAGCTTTGGAAAACCGATTCGGTTCCATTTCTACCTGAAGTCATTATAAATTTTATATTATACTACCGAGTTGTGAAGCGAAAGGATAGAAGTAATAGTTCCAGGAAGCAGAAGACAAAACGTAATTCCTCGAAGGAGTTTGGGAAAATATTTGTTTATCGAGGGGGGCCACCAATGGGGGCCC
Source organism: Columbicola columbae (assembly GCA_016920875.1). Classification (NCBI taxonomy): domain Eukaryota; kingdom Metazoa; phylum Arthropoda; class Insecta; order Psocodea; family Philopteridae; genus Columbicola; species Columbicola columbae. The sequence continues at coordinate 3,746,493 of JADMLL010000001.1, read as the reverse complement.
TGCCGTGAAATCAATTCATATCTCATAATCCTCGATTGTGCGCACCGTTTAATCTTATTTAATGCTGCTAAGGAATCTTAAACATAGTTAACGCCGGGAATGATTAAGAGGCGGAGGGAGCGGTGGTTAGGATGCCAGTGTAAGTAACAAAGACGAGAGTTACGTTCCTGTACCTTGCCCACCTATCATGACTGGGTCTCTATTTCTCGAAAGTCTGATTGTTGGTGTTTAAGTCAAAGAACTCATCTTAGTACATTTCAATCAGTTTGTTTTGAATCTTGATGCTAGCAAAAATATTGCAGCAAACAAAAAATTGTGTAACAGCACTTCTAGTAAACCAAAACCTCTTTTAGCAGCAAATGATCTCATGAGGGCTTTAAGGAAATTGTAATTGCAGCAAAAATTCAGTTTAGCTTTACTAAGAACAGCAAAATTAACTTTCTTTTGTACCCATTTCTCTTTGTATTTGTCACGTGACCAACCTTCTAATATGATAAATACAATCTACAAAGAGTAGGAAAAGAACTTTTTAAACGGCAACAGTCAAAAAGGAAGGTAGTATTGAAAATATTGACGACAGCAAAACTTTATAGGTTTCCTATCAATTTTGGTCACTTGTCCTGTTTGTTTACCTTAATACAAATCTAAACTAAGAATTGACACCATAAAAAAAATTCAATCTTTTGAAATTATTGACTACAGCTAAATTTTTTTGCTATTTTCATTTCAATTGGATGACTTGACTAACTATCTTGCCATGGTTGAGGGTAAATGATGACACAAATGTCAGTCAAAACACATCAATGATGCAAAATGTCGTTGTAGACTCAAAGGTCAGTACAACCTATTTTAAAATTTGTCTCAAATCAAACAAATATTCCTAGTCGGCAAATATCGACGACAGCAAATTTAATTTAACAAAATCCAATCCCTACCATAATTTTAGTTGGTTATGGTCTGTAGCAAAAATTTGCCACCATCCCAACCCAATTCAACGAATAATATTTAAACCTTATTTCAAGGCATGAGAGGGAGGGAGTACGACAAACCTAAACAGGCATTCAAATAAGTCTTAGGATGATGTTCCCCCCGTTGGTCAAGCCAGCCAACATTTAAAAAAAATTCTCATTAGGCCAGGGCTAAAGCGCAACGGGACGCAAAACGATTTGGTGGCAAATAAATTTCAGGTTGATTTATAAACCAGCTCCGATTAAAATGCCGTTTTTTGGCTTGCCTCGAATTCTTTCCTTTTTTTTGGTACTCAGGTACAAGATGAGGCAATGGAGTGAACACAGTGTCACGGTTGTCCGTTTGTCGATTCGGCAAAAAGGCAAAAATTTTCCTCCGGATTTTTTGAAGAGAAAAAAAATTTTTTCTTTGAACAAAAATTATTTGTTGACCTTTTGAAACAACGATAAATTTAAATTTTTAATCTTTTTCTCGTAACTACAATAAAATTAAAATCCCAAAATTATGCGCCGAATCAAAAGTCTGCGGATTTTTATCCTCGACAATCTCTTGAGAAATTTTTTTAATTCGAAAATTTAGGTGATTTGATGTCAATTCTTGCCCCTTTTTTTTACTTTTCTATAATAAGGTACCCATTTTATCATAATCCGAAAAAAGGTACGAAAGGTATAATGAAAAATTACATCTATTAGGATTAAGAGAAAAAGGAATCGTTTTGGTGTCTTTTGGGATGCCCATCTGAGTTTGCGCAGTAGGGACTTGGAAAAATAAAGAGCTTAGTGGTGAACCGCAACAGTTTTTAGTGCTAAGAAGTAAAAGGTGACTTTTCGAAGGTGATTGGGTCGGGAGAAAGTTATCAATGGTCTTCTGTAGCAGGTAGAGAGATGCAAAACAAATGAAAGAACGGGTGTGGTAGGAAGAAGGTGAAAAAAAAGGCAAAGGTGAGAGAAAAGTCAAAGACACTCGTTTGAGGTGACAATGAAACCACATCGCATCCAAAATCAAGGACTCAAACACGGGAGAATCTCGGGGATTCGTGGGGGGTCCTACGAAATAGTTTTTTGATTGAGTGAATGATTGAATGATTTCATTGTCACGGAATTCTCCCGATTGACTCCTCTCATTTGTCTTCCTTCTCTTGTGCAAAAGTCGACTCGACTCATAAAAATCTATTTAAACTGATGGATTGAGATGTGCGCCTAAAATATTATTCAGGCACCTTCAAAAATGTCGGTCGCAAGGTTTATGGCCGGTTCCAAGGAGTTTTGGTTTTTTGGATGTTTTTGTGGTTCCCTTTCTAACAATTGAAACGCAATTCCACGCATCCGGCATCTGACCCGACACATGTGAACACACATCCACGATTAGGCTATTAATGAATGAGATGGTCATTTTTCCATCCGCTCCTTGAACCCTGACATTTCCCAATCTCTCTCTCTCTCTCTCTCTGATAACAACTGTCAAATTAAATGTGACAAGAACGGTCGAATATCAGGCCTCGCGTTTAATCATTCGGACATTCGAGATGCGGTCAATAAGTTATGAGAACGCATTGGTGGTGAGGTTTTTGATCCGACCTTGTTGGACTCGTTGAAAAGTTGTTTCCGTTGATTGAAATCTGAAACCGTGGAAGGTTGCTGATAAGAACAACAACGGATTCCCGAAGGCCTTGCTCTTGGTCTGAGTTGCCAATAGGGTGGTGGGTTTACTGTCATTGCTACCGAAATTATTCGAGATGCGGATCGTTTTGATGCAACTTTCTCTAACTACTGTTGCCGGCGAGTTTTTCGCATCCACCTTTGTGATTGTCGATGTCCCTGAGTCTTCTTTCACTGATTTCAAGTTGTTTGCTGTCTTCTTTCTCTTTGTTTTGTTGTTTCCCTTTTCCACCTTCTCGAATTTCCCTCTCATCTCGTTTCTGTGACTATTAAATTCTGTCATATCCTTTATCGGTCTGTTGTTTTGTTTTCTTTCATTCATAATTTTTTCGTCTTTTTTTACTTCGCTTATCTTCTTTCTTGTTTATTTGTACAATGGATTCGTCAGCAAAAGCATCGTTATTTTTTCTCTTTCCTTCTGTGCTTCTACTACCTACTCATGCTACAGGTGTTTGCTTTGTTGTAGTCTCTTTATTTCTAGGGATTTTACCCATCCTTATTTTATTATTTCTTTTCCTACTTTTTGGTTTATAATAAAGAACACAGGGAGAATTTGGAGGAAGTACTATGATGGCTTCATAGTGCGACCTCAGTGTGATGCGAGGAAATTTGATCTCCCATGTTGTCTTTGTACGAACGTGAACTGTAGGTTAACTCTACCAGCTTCCTGCATAATAAACAAAAGGTTTCCAAGTGCTGACAAGTGCAAACCGAAAGAAACTACTGTTAGGTAGCTGAGTCGTAGTATTAGGCTCTTTTTAAACCCCTCCTTGCTAATTACCGTCTTTCTTTAACCATGAGTCTCCAGGTTGTTGTTCTGACTAGTTTTGAGGGACTAACTCTGAGAAGCAGACCAGCTTCCTAGCCCCAGGAACTGTGTTGTAGTAGGTAGTCGAGATTCATTTCTAGATCGAAAGAATCTGTATTTTATTAAAACGGGTAACAGCCAAACGTAAACAGAAACAAAACCCAGTATGGCTTTACAAGTTTACAAAATTAGTGTGCACTATTTATGAAATAATTTCATTTTTCAAAGCTTCGAAATGTATTGATAATCCCCATATAGAAACAGAACCAAACAACCGTTCGAAGATTCAGGACACCTCAATTAAAACACCCAGCAAGAAGTTAATTTTGTTTCAGTTATGCCAACTGTACAACTCCTCACCTTTCTTTCCATTATTTATGCTCCTGTTAATCATTGGACTCCATTCATATTTCAAAATTTTTAATTTACGAACAGTTTCCCAGTTTAGTACTAAACGAAAACTTTTTTATAACAAAAACTAAACTTAAAAAAAAATTTATTGTTAACAACACGAAAAAGACGTTAATTTAAAAGTGATTTTTAATATGTTACCACAATTTCGACGGCCGTTCGTCCTGCCTAAAGAAAAAAATGTGTTCGAACCTGATTTGACGTGTAGCCACGCGTTCGTCCTTCGTTTGGAGGAAACCCGTTGCCCAAATTTGGTCACCTCTCACGAATGTCAAAGTCTCTCTCTCTCTGCTTCAATAATTATTAATTTTTTTATTTTAATGAATGTCTTCAAAAAATGACTTCCTTAAAAGGATTTTGATGACTTTATAAGCGAAAGCTTTTAGAAAGACCCATGTCCTGGTGTTTATTTGGTAAATGCAGGATCTCCACACTAGGGTAAAGGTGCTTAGTCTTTCACCTTGGGAGTCGTCGGGAGGGTTACCACCAGCAGAGTCAGCATGGTTCGTGAGACTGTTGGTTCATGAAATATCGGAGGAATTGCACTAACTTTCTCACAGCTGTACACTCCGTACGAGAAGCTAGCACTGTCACTTAAGAATATTGCGAAGTCTTAGTAGCGAGACTGTCTCTCGCCTATCTTCTCGGCTCAGTTTCTTTTTTCCTCGAGTTAGTTCTCAACCAAGCTTACTGCCAAATTATTTATAATTTAATAGAGGGCGCTGCTATCAAGCGAGAGTCACAGAGTAGCACCAGCAGTAGACAAGAAATATACTCGTACTTCAATCTAACAACGACTAGATTCCTACAGTCTGTTAATTTATAGCTAATAAGTATAACTGTGTCTTTGATGAAGTTTAGGAAGCTTATATCAGAACTTCTAGGTCGTTTCTTAACCTTGGTGAAATTTCGGTGACGATTTCTGAACAACAGCAAAGATTACCTACAGATCTTGGTCACTCGAAAAGTTTTAGTTGGTGTATGTATACTATCTTTATCTAATTTCTACTTTTAGGGTATAATTCACGTTTTGAGATTGTTTGTGGTCAAACATTTCCTTCATAAAATCATAGCTAAAGCAAAAACTGACCTCCGAAATTTCAGCGATATTTAAAATTCAAATAAACTAGTTAGCACGTGTTTCCAGCCGGTTTCAAACTGGATCTGTATCCGTTAACACTGACAGAAGAATTTTGGTTACCGAACCCAACTCGGAAGATTCCCAACTCATTCGTCTCTCGTTGTCCAGAGAGACCTGACAACCTTTTGGTAAAAACGTGATTTAAAGGTGAGCAACCTAAACTCACCAACCTGTAGCCTGTTTCTATCTCTTCCGATCCACTCGTCTAGTTCATTTGAGTATATATCATATCCACAGCAACTCGTAAGCTGAAGGTACAAACCTGCTTCAACAATTTTCGACGACAGCTGATTTTTAGCCTTAACAATACCGTTTCTCTAACCAAATTCTACTCAAAGATAAAATTTCTTTTATGAAATTGTGATTCAGAAGAGTATTTTATCTAGTTTCATGTATTGGTGTCTGTTCTGATCACGTGATCCAGATTACTAAAAATGCGAAAGGTGAAGAAGACAAATGAAAGGTTTGCCGAGGATCGAAAAGGTGAAAGGCGATTAGGAACGAGAGTAGAAAAGGATAAGAAAGTAGATAAACTCAGTATAGTTTGGTTGAAAATGAGTTAAAACCCTAATCAAGGCAAAACCTCCCCAGCAACTGACCCCACACGTTTCGGGGGAGTTGTACCATCACCTCCAATCATCACCAAAGCAAATTGGAAGAACCTTAAACCCCGGAATCCAATATGGCGGACCAACCATGTCTCATTTCTTCCTCTCTACTTCGATTATATACGAAAGCTAATGAAGGAAAAAAAATTTTTATTCCACTAATACGTGATATGAATACATACACGCACGCATAACACACACCACACACCACACGTAGACTTGGATGCCCAACGCGATTTGTCTTTACAATTACAATACTTAGGCGATGGCGATCCTAATCGCAATCATAGTGATATTTCATGGAGACCTCGCGCCTATCGTCTCTCTTTTACGGCTCTAATAAAATCGTATTTATATTTTGTGTTCTCCCGGGTCAAAAGACCATGTGAAGAGGTCAAGTTACAATTGAATCGAATTGCGTCACGTGACTGAAACACTTTTTTATTTGAGCCAAGATTTTTATGGAACTTTGGGGCGGGAAGGGAGGTGGATTGTGTGTTCTGTCGGAGTGCTTATCCAAACGGTTTTGTAGAATGACAGGAGTAGTTGCGAGTGTGTTTCCTCAGACGTCGATTAGACTGATAAATATTCCTGAATAATAATCAAAGGTACGTCTAGAAGCATAGCTGCGCAGGTTTTATTGCTTAATTTTGTAATAAATAATTCCTGACGTCATTTTATGGAAATGGAAAAGTTTTTTAATGCATTCGGACGGCAGTGTGACAGTCTTGAATGCTGATTTTGGTTTCCTGAAGTCAAAGGACACCTTAAAATCGGACTCCATTATGATGACGACCCTATGCATGGGTGGTCTTCGGTCCTCAAACCTTCGCTACGATCACCTCTTCTAACGATTCTCTTACGGACTGTTCCAAAAGTTCCAGGAGTGATTCTCACTTATTCCATATCAGTCTTCAAGATTTTCAAAGCTGTCTCTGCTGATCTCATTCTCTTGGCCTAGACCCTCGAGCAACTTCTCCCGAATTACAAAAAATCATTCCAGAGACTTTTGGGACAAGTTACTTATAAATTGCTTTCTGATAGTATGACTCTCTCTCCGGTTTTTTGAGTTTCCTCTCCTCTCTCCTTCATCTTCCGTTTTCTCAATGTTCATCTTTCTCAGGTGGAATGTCTCTCGTTAAATAAAATACTTTAAAATATGTCCCCTTCAATAAAAAATTTTTTTTCTCCATAATAAGATTCAAGTTAAATAAATAAATAAATAAAACATAATTACTATTATCGGATTAAAGTAAATGTTATCTTCTGCGTCTTCTTCGTCGTCGTCTTCTTCCACTCCGGAGGAAATCGTCCGAAATGTTTTTATTCCGACTTATCATCATCAATCAAAAAGTTTGGTGCGTAGGACTTTATTACCTCTTGAAGAGAATTAAGATTTTCCGTTTCCTCCGTGTCCGGTCTACTTATATACTTGATTAAAGTCTCGCGCATGCGTTCAAATCAATTAGAAGACACAAGTTGAGTCGGGCGCGGGAGAACTGACAGCCAGACAACGAATGTTTTAATAAAAGGTTGGAGGAAAGAAATTTTTTTTTTTGGGAGGACAATGGGCTCCCATTTTGAGCGAAAGCCAAGGTGGAATAATTTCTGTCTTTGTTGGTTCCGTAATTAGGCGCATCGATTGTAGGCACGGAAGGATGGAAGTGTGTGGTGGTGGGCTCTTGAGATAAGAGAGCGGGGGCTGAGCCCCTGGTTAAAAATCTAATTTATGTGCCGGTGAGAAGAGAAAGACGGACGGAAACAAAATATGACTACAGAACACGCTATCTTCGAGTCTTTTCTTTTAATTGGATATTATTAATTGGAGGATAGCTGGGACAGGTATTGTGGATGATGGCTTTGTGTACGCCAACAATAACGGTCTCGTAGTTGTGGAAATGACTATTCAGACTCAAACTACAACCGTAAATATGCTAATAGCTGGAGAAGATTTGAGTATTAAATTTCTTACCGGCTAACCTAAGATCTTCTCCAAGATTAAGTTCCAAAGAAACAAACGCCGAGATAGTCCGGCTACCAGAGATAAAGGCGGAGGAATGAGGGGGGAAAGGCTTGATATTGCAGACGACGAAAACTTAACGTCAGGCCTATTTATTAATAAATAAGTAACATTACGAACAGGAATAGTTATAATTCATTGAAAAATATTTTCGTTGAGACTATCTTGGTAACAAAAAAGTGAGGCTCATGCTTAGAGCACGAAGAAGTAGTGATGGTAACACGGTTCCAAATGTGATGAACAGCCCATGTTTAACTTGGCACTGGAACGAGAGGAGATGGCATTCAGGTGTTCTCTTACCTGTTTTACCTGTGTTCACGGATCATTTACTCTCCGTCATAAGTTCAACATGAGGGCCACGGGTCTTGTTAAATGGCTTCAACTCGTCTGTTAAAGAAGTTACTAGTGTCCACCAGATAGCAGTACTCGACTGTCGAGACTTGGAACTTAGGCTTACCTTATGGTCAGTCTATGTTCACCGCCGAATCTGGCCCTGTTCAGACATCAATTTACTGGTGCAACTTGATTTTAAGTTACTGCCAAAATGTAGTTTGCAAAAAGAAGTTTTTTGTTATTGTTGTTGTTTATTTTTTTGTAACAAGTTCGATTGCTCTTTTGCGTTTGTGTTTTGTTTCGAAAAAAATTTTTTTTTGGTTTTGCGTTTGTTAAGCGCCTTCTGTGTTTTGGATTAAAAAATTTTTTTCCCATCATAGTGACCGAAAAAAAAATTTTTCTTCGTACTTTGTCATCGTGAAAATCCTTAACGGAAAGACAACAGTGACCCATCGGATAATTTTATTTTATATTTAAATTAAAAAGTGTTTTTTGTTCAGAGTTCAGCAGGGGTTCGTTTTCCAAAAGGATGCTGTAAGGATCTAATTCTCTTAACGCTTTCGTATAATAGTTTCTCTCATCCGAACTGTGAAGTGATTTAATTTTAAATTAATTTTAAAAAGATTTCCAACTCAAAAGGGTTTTTGAGTTTCAAAAATTTTTTTTTCGAATCGTGTTGAGAATTTTTCTTTTCGAGTTTCGCGCTTGTTTTATTTTAAAAAAGAAACAAATTTTGATTTTTATCGTTTTTAAAATAAATTTCTCTCAGTGAAATTTGTGTTTTAAATTTATTTAAAAATATTAAAATAAGAATTTGTCAGTGACTAGTGATTTTGCCGATTTAAAAACAAAACGACACAATTTATTTAACTGGAAATTTTCTCACTGGAATTACTGATTACACAGGTATTTAATTTAAATTTTTATACTTTATTTAAATTTAAAATTAAATTTAAAAAGTTATTTAAAGTAGGAAGATTAGTTTGAATTAAAAAAATTGAGTTTAATTCAATGTCAAGGTTTTTCATTTTTATCCCGTCAAACAGCCGGCTGTAAACTGTTTTTGTAAGAAAACATTTTACTTATATTCGTTATAATTTATATAAAATTATATTTTCTAAAATGATGTATAGTGTAACGGCTCTTCATTAGGTTTTATTAATCTTAAGTTCGAAATTATTTAAGTAACTAAATGTTTAACCGGCTGTTTTAGGAAAATTTTTTAAATTTAATTTTTTATTTGCCATGTTAGTGGAGAAATGAAATTTAGCCAAATCGGGCCGATTTCGAAATGAAATTTGGTTTGAGTTGCTAATAAAAGTTTTTAAGAATTCGATTGAAATTTGTTTTAATTAGATAAAATGTAATTGCTGCTTGGAGAAAATTCGGAATCATGCTCAGTCTTCAAAGAATCTGAGACTAAAAGTTTAAATTTTACATACTATACTCGGATTAATTAATAATTAAATTTTAGTATGAATTCTAGAAGTGAAATAAATAATGTGTATAGAAGAAAAAATATTTTAATATTTCAGTAATTAAAAAAAAAAAATTTCTTTAAAAGCATTATTTTTGGCAAATTGAAGAAGGTCTGTACCTAGAATTAATAAATAATTTAAATATCAAATTTCTAGGTAATCTTCTTATTAAAAAAATTCTGAACCTAAATTTTTAGTAAAATTTAAATAATTTTAAATGAGTTTAAAAATTTTTTCGCAATCAAAATTCTGCCTTCTTGAGAATAATAAATTGCAGAGAAGTTTTAAAAAATGTTTAAAGAAAATTTGGTACTTGTGTATTAACGCCACCGCAGCAGAAGTTGCGCTAATGCTCCATAAATATATTATAAATTAGAACTAAGTCATCAAATCTTTAAATTCAAACCCAAATCTTAAATTTGGAGCTGTAGGCCTATTAGTTAGAATTTCAACTTTTTGAGTAAAAATAGGGACTGAAATTTAAAAATGAACTCCATTGTATTTAAAAAACGTGGCGGAATTTGTATCAGTGAAGGTAAAGCTTCCGTAATGTGAATTGAGAATTGGTGAATTTAATTGATCGAGATTAACTGAAATCATTAATTTAAAAAACCGCCAAATACGTAGCTGCGGTGGTGTTAAAGCGTAAGTACCGAAAATGTGAATAGAAATTTAGTTTTATGAGGAGACAGAAAATTTCTACAAATTTTAAATTAACCAAAAACAAAAAATAAATTTGGTCGTCTAACAATCCTAAATTTAGAATTTATACCATCTTTCACGAGATTTTAAAGTAAAAAAGCTGAAATTACATTTTTCTTAAATTGAAATTATTTTTAAGTCTTAAATTTTTTGTTTAAAATTTTGTTAGCAAATTTTTTTTCTTTAAATTTCATTTCGATTTAATGGCCTGTGGCTAAATTCTAACGAACCAGAAAATTTCGAACGCGATTTTAATGAAAAGCGTAAATAATTAGTTTTTTTAAAATATGTATATCAATTATAAAAAACGGCGTAAAAATCATTTTTCCCCAAAAATTCAATTAATTAAATAAATTTAAAAATCCCTAAAAAAATTGTTAAAATTAAATTAAAATGATTTTGACATGAGGGAGGTGTGAGTGTTCGCTGTTGATTGATTGTTTGAGTTCCTAATTTTTGTTTGTTTTGAACCGGAAACTGAAATTTTGGACTTGTGAGGTTAATAGAAGTTTGTGTGGTAGCTGGAAGATATAGCTGGTGGCTGGGTGGTTTTAGCTGACGTGAGACTTATGAACCGACTGAAGACTTATAATCTCGTCGAAATAACCGCGAATGACAACAAAAGACGTTTGGATGATCCCTGAGACACATACACACAAAAGAAGAAGAAAAAAAGGATTTAAAAAAGGAAAGGAACCTTGAAAAAGTTCACACGAAGCAGAGTACCGGACCTGGGTCTAGTTTAAGGGGAAGAAAGAACACCAAACCGGGGAAATCTATATTGTGTCGTACCGATCATGCACGGAGGTGAATTATTTATGTAGATAAAAGAGGATATGACCAACGGATATCCTGTAGCAGTGAAAAGGGAACAATAGATAAGGTTAGATAACATGGATTGATGCCTTCTTGCAGGGAATGATAGAAACAGAAGGGACATCAAGGCCTCGTAAAAAAAACAAAATTGGGGTTTATTAATAAAAAAAATTTTTTTTGTGTGTGAGTAGCCTGGAATCTCTCACATGTCCAAAGGGGTGGATGGATGAAAGATGGGCACATGTGAGGTAGGGACATGGGGGTTTGTGGGCCCTTTGTGAGCTGTATTCATCCAACCGACGATGATAGATCTATTAAAAGAAGTGGATGAAACCCTTTTTGTTGAGAAAACGACCTGTGGATATCCTTTGGATATCCCTCTTTGCATATGTCAAATGGTTACACATGTCGCATTCAGTGTTGCTCTGAAGGATGATTTCAAAGTAAATCAAAAGCGTCGCCGATTTTGTTTTGTTAGGTTTCTAGATAAAACGATAAAATCCACATCCTCGAATGATTTTGGATATTGTCTAAACTAGATAAACTGTTTTGTAGTTTTCAAACGCTTTTGAAACTTTGGTTAAAAAAATCCTTTTTATCGATTCGCTGTCGTTTTGTTACTGTTGTCATTTTCCTTTGATCTAGATTCTTTATCTGTTAGCCCCAGTCATTTGAACAAAATTCTTATCCGATCATTTAAAAAATTTTGGCGCGCTATTGACATTCGCCTGTCTTCTATTATACATAGAAATAATTTTCCAAAAATCATTCCTTCAATGTTTCCATGTTGCCAACCTAAGAACATTCTTTTATCCTGAAGTAATACGTGAACCGGAAAGAAATATCGTATATATTTTACGGTAAATGTAATAAATCAGGCTAATTATATAATTCCTGGCGAATATTCATAATCACCAATAAATTTTTCAAATTACTGAGCATTTATCGCTTTTACCGGCTTGTTTATGAAATCCTCAAGCAGGGTTGGGTATTTTATAAACTAGCCGGATTTCTCACATTTACCAAGCTAAGTTGGTGCTCATGAACAGTTGCCGCAGGATATTCGTATTCCTTTGATTTATCACTTTTACCGATATATATATATTAGGTGTAACGCTCAAAACCGAGACTAATTTCCGGTCCACATAATATCGTTTCTTTCACGCTTAGAGAGTTTTAGAAAAGTTAAAAAAAGGACGGGAAAAATTATGAATTTGACTAGTTGTAGCTTTTACTGCTGTCGCGAACCTGTTTTGAATTTTTGTTTTAAATTTTAATCTTTTCCTGCACATCCCAGTTGAAAAGAAACTTTGTTCCAAGATGAAGTAGAGGGTTTGACGGGTAAGGCGTACAAGCCCAAAGCCAAATTTCGTTTTGGTTCGTTTCTAAAAAAAATATCCGTGAAATCGATTTCTCATTTGAATTGTCCAATTGCACGAATTTGGAGGTTTTTTAACTGTGGCCCCAGTTTTTGTTGACGCCATTAATTCAGGTTCGGGGGGCATCAAGGTATTAGTTTCTCCCGTGGATAAATAACAGTTTTACGAAAAGGGAATAAAGTTAATTGCCGAGATGTTAATTCCTTAATAATAGTCCTGGAAACGATTTTGACTGTGAACGGTGCGGTGTAGGCTCCAGGTTTATTGTTTGGGGGGAAGGAGGGGCTAATACCTTCCGTTCCTACCTTCCCGGGTGCACTGCAACACCTGTAATTCTAATCGCATGCGTGTAAACGGTTCCGAGAACGGGTTTTGATTTTAGTTGTGAGTTTCATGCGTTCGGGTGAGTTTGAGTGTTTGTGCTAGGCGCGACCCTGTTGTCATCATTCAGTTTTGGTGTGTTGGAATATCATTTTCATCTTGATTTGAGGTAATTTTGCTGACCAAAAACCCTTTTATTTGGCGCGATGTTGTCGATATTTTGATCGCAACCTCACCTGCATGAGAATTTAGGCTAATTCTCGAATGTTCTTTTGCTCTTTAATACTTTGACCTAACAGATGTCGGGACATGACAAGTTGCCAGTCACTCCAAGAGTTTGGAAGGAATATAAGCGCATAACAACCGCTTCTGAGAGACGTACACAATGAGACACTCGTAAAAGAAATCTTCTTGTCAAAAATCTTGCAGTCGGTTCACAACCCTAAAACTTTCCTGTTGGAAGAGTGGGAAAATCCAAAAAAATAAAATTATACAGTTTCAAAAGGTGAAGAAGATGGTTTAAAAATGACCTCTGGGCGATTTTGTCGCATTAAAAAACCATTGTAAAGGGCATCCAAGTGGATGGGAATAGGACACTGGGGGGAGGGAGGTGAATTATAAATTCCCAAAGACTCCGACCCCGAAAGATCCCAACCCCCAGATTAGCCTAACCCTGTTAACAAATACCTGTAAGGTTTCTTTTTTTATGGACGAAGGTCACAAGACAAAAGGGTCACAAGGGGTCTGGTTTCAATTCTAACATTTTCAAAAAAATAAGTTCACACATGACTTTTCTCTCTCTCTCTTCCATTCTCTCTCGTCTTCTTTTTTTGTCTTGACGTCGTTCTTTTGATATCAAGTAAAATTTCACGCTGTCTTTTTATTTTTCAGTTTTTTTTCTTAATTTTATTTATTTATACTTTTTTTTTCTTCAAATCCTTCGGTCTTTTTGATAGCATTAAGGTTTTCTTTCGTTTTTTTTTGCTGTCAGTTAGGATTGGTTGATGTAAATGGATCTGACCGAGGAGGCACTTGTTTTCTTCTTTGGGTGTCAGGTTTTGGGTGTCCGTTAAAAATCATAAAGAAGAAAATAAAACCTCGGATTATCATTGAAATGAAGTTTCTTTTCGGTTATTCGAGACGATTTTTGCCAGCAAAAAATTATTAAAAAGTCCAGGTTTGGTCAGGTTCCCGGTGGGTCACTAAATTAAAAAGGTTGTCAGGTGGTGGTATTAAAGGATAGAGAAGTTTTGGTGACTTTTTCTGGTTTGTTACTACCAGTATCAGTATATTTTAACATATACAAATGTAATTGTTTTTTTATTTAGCAACAAAAAAAGCCCTGATGGGGTTAGGAGTTGTGACTGAGCTTCAAGAACCTCATACACAGAAAAATATACTGTATTTTAAGATTATAAAACTATAAACATTAAAATTAGTAACATATAAAAGTATTATAGTAGTAACAATAATATATTTGTTACATTTCGCTATTAGAATAGTTGACAATTTAAAAAAAAATTTTGTTCGCTATTTTCCTCTTTCTTCCTTCTACTTCTTCTCATTCGATGGGATCTTCGCACCTTTGTCGAGCTTCTTTCTCAGGCGTTTTGTCTTCTTATAGTTGAAAACATATGAAGATCAGAGGTTTCTGTATTTTCGGCTTGTAGTGGATCTCCCTATTTTCATTAAGTTTTTCCAGCTTTGGTTATCTCCGTCTCTCTTCACCAGCTGTTTTATAAAAGTTTCGCCATTTTGTACTCAATATTCACTTCTCCTACACCGTTTTCTCAAAGTATTTCTTTCTGTCTTCCTTCCATGCTAGTTACACATATCTGTTTCGTTTTTACTCATCAGCTCATTGTTTGTGGGTATACTTTTGTCCAGCCCAAAATATATCTATAAAAATTTCTGAAACACTAAGAGGTTGGTTATTCCTTCTTCAAATGTTTGATTTGGGTTATTAGTTGAGGTATTAAGAGACTTGAGGCCGTCGCCGAGGGGATAATCCTTGGATTTGGGTTTTTTATCTACGATGCTCACCCGTCGAAATATTCGATTAACCTTGAGCTGCCTGGCCCGGAAGAAGATGGTGACGTGAATTCCTGACCCGGAATACCATCGGAGAGGAATCCAGATGACCATCTTCCTACTTGTGGTTTTCTTCCTCCTTTTCATTAGGGTCTAAGGTTGTGGACAGGGCTCTGATAATACTTTTTGTCGTTTTGTGGGTTAAATTGAAAGAAGACAAGCACGCAGGAGTGTGTCTAAGAAGAATTTTCCATTTTGCCTGGTCTTAAATTAACATTGACCTTTGGCGAAGTCCTGGCGTTTTGGTTTTAACTAAAGACGATGATGAAGGGAGAGAGAAATCCGAGTTTGACAGACGATTACGGCGGTGATTTATTTCGAAACGGACAGCCAGGGCAAACAGATTGATCAAAACATAACAACCAAAACGAAAACATTAATAAACATCACGTACCGATGTGCGCGGATTTTTACTTACGGTTGTTGAAGTTTTTTTTTCAAACTGGCGCCGTAAAGGTCATACAGAAAACTCATCTTCGTCTTGTCTTTCCGAAAATTTTCCATCTTTCTGTCAGTGTTTCTTTTTTCTTGTACAAACAAAACTTTCTACTTTCTACTAATTGTCGTTGATCATCGAGTAGGGTATCAAAGTGATGGTTTTCAAAAGCGACGAGGCGACATGTGAAGTCCTGCTCAGCCGGGTTTTATCAAAACTTTCCAATCGGGATTTTTCCACCAGTGTTTGAAAATAAGTGACTAGATGACGATCACGACTGGCCCGAAGGGTATATTTATGTTCTTTAAAGACACTTCTGCGCCACAAAAGGACGGGAAGTGAGTCACTTACCACAAAACCATTCCAACTTCCTCGTTTCCGATTAAAGAAACAACCAGGAGGGAAGATAACGATACTAAACCCATTTTTTATAACAAATTTTGGAAAACCTAACAAAATGTCAACTCAAATAATGTGTCACGAAGTGGCTTTCTTACTCTAAAATGACGCCACAGTTCTCAGAATGAGGAAAATGATATAGAAAAAGTTTCGAAGAGGAGGAGGAGAGAATGATTGCAACGATTGCAACGTTGTTTATATCATTTGATGAGAATTTTTGAGGCGAGCCTACGTAAATTACAATTCACCGTGATGTAACCTAAGAATTTGCGAATCATCATACTTTCTTAGAGAACCGCAACAGGGGTGTGGCTCATCCTCTTGGGGCGATCTCTCGAACGTGGCTCAGGGTTTCGCAAAAATTATCATTTCCGACTGTTCGGGGAGAACAAATTCTCAATGTGTATAATAAGTTTTTCGGTTTAATGGGACTTTGTCAGGTATTACAGGTACCGGTTTAAGTAAACAAGGTTTCAAATTAAAGGTGAGGAGTCGAGAGAATTATCCGGTAATTTTTTTTTTCCTCGTCTGAATAGAAATTTTAATTCTAGATTGTGAGGAGAAACGGTGGCGGAGTCCGGTAGGGTTGATTATTGTTATTTCCGACCTTGTTTGGGTGTGAGAAGAAGAAGATGAGGTAGGAAGGTTTTTCAGAAGATTTATGGCGATCGAGAAATTAAAATGAGGAGATAGATAAAAAAAAGAAATCGAAAAGTTGCCAATTGGATGCTCTGCCACTCCCTGAGGTCTTAATTATTAAAACGGGAGTTGGGTCCGACCCAGGGTTGACTGGTTTCGTTATTTAGGTTTGTGTTTGTATCATCTCGTTCATGAGATTCCACTTTTTTTTTCAAATAAAACTCTTTTCGATTATCTATTTATCTTTACTTGGCGGATTTTTATCTGCTTGTCATTAGAGTTTGTTTTATTTTGTCTCAAAAACTCATCTCCGGTCACGAAAGTTGTGTTAACGCCAAAATACTAGCGTGTTTTGTAATTTAGTTAAGAACGCTGGGATAGTGCGCTGCTGTCAGGAAAGAGTCACAGAGTAGCTACAGAAGTAGACAAAGTCCCCTTCCTCTGGAAGGTTATAAGTGTGCAATATTTATGAAAATTAGTTCGCAATAACGCCAATATGTACTAGAGCTCATCGTTGAAAACTGACTTGAGGAAATCCTCCCACTTTTGAAGAGGTATTCTTAGATACTATAATTGTGGCGACAGTGGCGTAAAACCGTAAACTGTCATAATATTGTATAAAAAGACATTTCAAGTCCGCTACAAAGGATGTAGGTTGATGAGGGTTGGTACCATACCAACAGCGCAACCGACCGGAAATCGATGACGTTTTCATATCGAAAAAACCTTGGCGATGACTTCTCAAACCCGAAAACCAAAAAGAGAGCAAAATGATTTATCTATCAGGTTCCTTTCTAAACATAACACAAGAGTCTAAACACAGAGAAAACAAATCCGTTCGAAGAGTCCGACGAATGACGGATGAAAAATCGCCGCGCAGAAAGTCAAAAGCGGCGCGACCTCGAAGTGAGAGAGAGAGAGAATCGATTCGCTGATATATCGATCCGCAAAACGATTTTTGGTTTTTTTTTCTTCTCTAAGGCCTGAGTTCTCGCGGTGGGAAATTTTCATAGATAATTATCATTTTAAAACAAATTTTAAACGCTTTCAATAGGTCACGGGGACGTTTTCGTCCTTCAAAAGTTTTATTTATTGGCAAATTTATTGAATATATAATGATACTGCGCCCAGTTTGGGACTTTTTGAGGTTATTATGAAAAGAGAGATGGTGGGGGCGAAGAGAGAAAAGCAAAATTAATTTACGACTTGTAACGGTGTGATTTATTTATAAAGATTGTTCTAGAAGTTATTGAAAAAAATTAAATGGACATGGGAAGGGTAAAGAAAAGGGCGAACGGGGTGTGATGGAAGAAGTAACAGTTATTGAATTGGGATTTAGGTAATAAAGGGGTGAGACGTTCAGAAAAGAACGCCACTGACCGCAAGGAAGTTTCGAGAGCCGTTATTTTCAAACAGATGAAGGGAAATCGGTCCAGACGAGAGGGAGGAAAGAGGAGTTTCGCAATGGAAACTGCAATTTATGGGTGAGACGAACAAAAGAGGAGGCTGGACCGTTGGTCTTGATCTTTTGTCAGAATCCGTTCGGTTTGAATGTGGGTTTGTTTTGGTTTGATAGCTTTCGCCGTTGCACCTTGTTAATTAGTTGCTAATTAACCTCACGTTACTAATTATCAATTATAAAGACTTAGACGGAGTCAGATTAGTTTTTTTTGGTGATGATGGTAGTAGTAAAGTCTGTGCGGTCACGTGATCTGATTTTCAAAAGGGGTTCCCCTCAAAACCAGTTGGAAAATCCTGACAGGGATTTCAGATCGAACAATACGTACCTGACTCACAATTTTATTTATAAACTTATAATGAATTCCCCTTTTCCGAGGTAATGGTACAATTAGTTTGACGTCACAGGTAGGCTAATTAATAAATATTTGAAATATTTCCATCGATGAAAGAGAGATAAAAGAATTTATTCATTCCGCGTTCTAGTTTTCTTGAAGACTTTTTTTTTTATACGGTTCATAAATACAAGATCACGAGCTGCTACCGCCACAGACACTACCGCCGCCACCGCCACCGCCGCACCTAATTCGTACCTTGGGAACGAACGTTTATCAGAAATCAATTTCGAAACATCCGCTCGGGCTAAATATTTCCTTTTTAACGGCGATTGATTGCAATGAAGACGGCTCGAACCTGAATTTTTTTTGTTGGCGTTGCTGGAACCTGTGACATTTTTCTTTTTCTGGTTGTCCATTAAGAAGAACGAAAGACGTTTGAAAAGAATGATTGCGAAACGACGTGCCATTGGTTCGTCAAGTAGGAAGTAGGCGGAGTTAAGTGATTAGTGACTTGTGATATGGGTGAGCAGTGACTACTTCAGATAATTCCGATGGCAGGCACGTCCGTCAATGAACTGCTGCTGATTGCCGGCCGCCTGTCGCTCGCCTGCTCGGGTTTTTCTTTTCTTTTTTTGATGGCTCATGATGACGTAGACGAAAAATTTGAGAAATTGAGCTTCCGCGTATCTCGCTCACGTGTGCTTTCCAGTCTTTTTTTGTATGCGGTTTTTGAGTTGTTTGAAGTGGCCGCAAGTAGCCGACTTTTGGCTTCTGTATGTCACGGTTTTTGAGTCTTCTTTGGTTTGTCTGTATTTCTACGGCTTCTTTGTTAGTATTCTTTCCTTTCCTTCAACTCTTTCTTCATTCTTTTGTTGTCTTTTACTGTTTTAAGTAGTTTGCTATCTATTCATTTCAATTTGGTTACAATTTGTTGTTCCTTCGGTTTCTATAATTATAAACCAGTTCTACAAACTCTAATCTAAATCTCAAAATAAGGAGAACTGAAATCTGAAGCAGAAGAAGGTAGAAAAATTACAAGAACTTGGTAGAGAGCATGACAAAGTGGTCTGCCACCCTCCCCAACGAGCAGATAAAACTCGTTCGAGAAGGCGAGACAAGTCTAAGCCGAGAGGGAATCCCGAATGAGTGAGACCCGCGCCCGGTTCTTTAATATTTGCAAAATCATCAGCTTTGGTTAAACAACGGATGCCAAACCTGAAACCTGAAAGAAGATGAGCCGGTAAAAACCGAAAACGGCGAATTAATTCATTTTCATTCATATTTCCAACTCCCCCGCACCCAGCTTCATACCAGTCTGGGTCGTTTTCTGTTCACGACCTTGTTTTCCAACTCGTTTTTCAGTTCCTCTTTGGATTTTTTTCTTTTGCAAAATGGTAACCTTGGTCAAATTGCCAGCCACGACTCGTGAACCACTTGTAATCGGAAACTATTTCCTTTGTCGATAGATGATTGCCCAGAGGACCCATGACCGCAGTTGTGGCGAGTTTGTTTGATTAATCCAAGCACCCGATTTGGGTGGTTCGTCGTAGAGGCGAAGACAGACAGACACACGCTTGGCAGGTTGTTTGTGTGGCTCTCGGTGTCTCAAGTGGCAATTTTCTTACTTTCTGTTAAGTTCTTTGGTCTGGACGGTACCCAATGGAATATGCAAGTCATTCCCGCCGCCTTTTCATTCATGACATTATCCTCGTGGCCGGTTCTCTACTGCAATGACTTTTCAAAAACGGTAGCCAAGGTAGCGATAAATGAAATTTATGTAGCCTCCATTGTGGTGTTCTCTCGTTATTTGTTTTTCTTTCGTCGCGCGTTCTTTATCGCGCGGGCCTTCCTCCTCTCTCTTCCTCTCCTCCGCACAGATCTCTTGATTGTCTTCTCTAACCGTTTGTATTTGTTTCTACCACACGTCGTCTGCTACAGTTTTTCTAGATTGTACAACCTTTGGATAGTGATAAAGAGTACTTGTCTATGTTTCTCAATTTTGAGTAACATCTCAAGCAACTTTGCTGAAGTCATCATGCCAACACTTTTCCTGTTAGTCATAAGCTCCACTCAATTCTAATTAGCTTCTATTAAATTTTCAAGCCCTCTCTCTTCCACTGCAACTCCATCCAAAAATTTTATTTTCTGTCATCTGTGTTGACGGGTCAGTCGGGGGTTATGGTGGTCATGAAAGGAAACTTTCGAATGGAATAAATATGACGGTAACTTGAAAAGATGGTTAATGAAGTGATAAAATCATGGAAAAAAGGTTTCTTTACTATTAATTAAGGAAACTTTCCAGGGGACGTGTTTATATTGTTCTTGTCAACGAGAATAACTTAAATACAGAGTCCAATGGTCATTTAGAAAAGGTTTCTCTTTTGTCTTTCTGTTTTGTCCAGTTGGGGGAATGGGAATGAGAGGTCGTGGCAACTCAGAATTCATCTTTGTTTTCGTTTATTAAAGCGTAATTTAAACATAGCCCAAAGTAGTGTTCATTTACATTCGTGCAGCCTTAATTGACGTGATTGCAATTTTCTAGTGAGTGTGTGTTGTGTTGTATGTGTATTTCTCTTCTCTCTGCCTCCTAGTTCAGTCCCTCTCTCTACCTCTGTCTGTGTTCGAAGGTATCCTTCGTTTTTCTATAATTGCATGTTTTAGGGTTCGTACTGGTTGTCGTGTTTGTCTAGAATTTTCTTTTAATGATTCTGAGTGTTGTGTGGTATTATTCTTAGACGAAAGTTGATGAATTATAGTCAGATCATCACAGGAGCTTTTCTCTTAGGATTTTAGAAAATAGCCAGAAACCTAACCTAACCTCTTATGGTATTTCTAGTTGGTGGTTCGTTCAGGGAAAAACGTCCTCACCTGCAAAGGGTTAGTACATGCCATCAACCATCTTTTGGTTCTTAGAATCATGCTTATGAATCATTATGACTTTGAAAATGACATCAAGTTCTTGGGAAACGATTCTGCGTACCTGAACAGAGCCTTAAGTAATTTCCCGGAGAGTTAGTTAGTGGGAACTAAATAAAACTTGACGTCGTAGTGCTGGATAGAGAGCATAATACACCAGCTATAAATAACTAAAAACGACCTCGTTTAGCCCACCAGGTGTCAACAATACAGCTTCCAATCTTGTTAAAGGTTAAGATGGCACAAGGCCAGAGTAAAAACCAACTTCTTTTGTAACTGTTGTGTCGTTTTCTGGGTTCATATGGGTACCAGGATGTGTTTGTGACGGTTTCTCCGTCTGATTTGTCGTGATAGTCGACGTTAAATTCGATTATGGGAAGTGGTAATAAAGTCTTTTGATTGAGAGATGGTAAACGAACTAACCATCGAAGGCGATGGAGTTTTCCCGTTATCACCGCGCCAAAAACATTTTAATTAAATTGGTGAACGGCGCCACAAAAACACGTGTCAAATCCGTCATATTCGTCTGCCAGTCAACTTCTTCGAATCTCACGACAAACCAAAAAAAAAGTTGGAAAAAAAATTTTTTTTTCGCGAATGGAACATGGGCCCCGAGGCCCCGTTCAACACAAAAGATTTATATTGGCGTCGTGACCGTGGAAGCCACGCCACCGCATATAATAAATATAATAAATTAGCATAAGCATTTTGAAAGATTTTGGAATGCTTTTAATTTTTAGGCAATTTATTTTATTTTCCCCTTCATCCGCCATTCTGTGCCCCTCCCCTGCCTCCCTTCTCTCTCTTTCGCAGATCACGATCGAGATTATCATCGTCTCTCGTTTTGCGATCCGGCTACTTGCTCTTCGAAACTGTCTTCTTATACAGCCTAACGGACTTCTTTAAACGTCTGGTGTGGTTTTAGGTTGGTAAGGGAATGAGCCCCGCAGTTTTAGAGGCGGTAAAGTCCGGCCTTGGTCTAACCGCGAGCGCGTACTACACACAACACCTGGATTTGGGTGGCACGGTTTTGGTTTTGCCTCAGCCGGAGATTCCCGAGGCTCTTTTTTTCTCCTTTTATAGTCAGCAAGTCGAAGGGTAGAAATAAAAGAGCAATGATTAATTAAAATGAAGTTCCCTTTTCTGTAGCACTGCCCCGAAGGCATCTTCCTTCCTTTCTTCCATCAATGGAAATGGGTGTTCTGGGTGCGAGTCGTTCCCACCAGCGTGGTTTTTGTTTGCATCCCGGTCCTTCACCATCTTCCGTTTCCCATGAAGCACTCGGTGAAAGATTAAGATGTCATTTGTGATTTTGATGACGTCATATTACGTCATAGGGTTCTGAATGACAATCAGAGCACGACTTAAATAGCGTTACCACAGAAGAAAACAGTTCTTACTTCTTGTTTACTTTTACTTTTAAAATGTTGGTAGCTTTGAACCAGAGGAGTCGACATGAAAATGACCTCAGAGGAGAAGGAGGAAGATTATAGTTACGACGAATTTATGAGTTTGGCAACAACGTATTAAGGGGGCGATTCATCCGAAACACGCGAACTCGACCGTCGGCTAGTCTTTCGATTTAGGTTTGACACCTGGCGGATTCATGTCTGGAGGTGGTTTCAGGAACGAAAATTACAGGTTCGAGCCGGCATCGGGAATAAAAATTTGCACGAACGGGGGATTTATTACTCGCATCAGGGTTTCTAGGCCAATACTCTTGCACGTGATGACTTTTTTTGTAAATAAAGTCTTTGGGGGATGTTGGGAGGTACATAACCGACATAATTATACCTCGAATGAATAAGATAAACCAATTTTAATAATAGATAATAAGAGAAGGATCAAAACATTCGAAAGACAAGCGTGGGTGGTATACGAACCTTTCAGGAAACCATTTCCAAACACCTTTGACCACAATTGGAGGTTCCTCTCTCTCTCTTATTCTCTTTTCAGGCGCATCGACGCCTAAATTCTTTAGTTGGCAGTCGTTTTCTTCTTGTGTTGGCGAGAAAGATCCTCATTAACGCATACCTTACACGACGGTTCTTAATCCATATTTAAACGCAAAACCCCGTGAAAACATGGCATGAAAGACACAATTATCGTTAAAATCCGAAATGATTTAACGCAATGTGTCAATGTCGAAACGAGAAAAGATGTCGAGGATCAATTTACCGTTAGGAAACACCAAAGCGAACGTCAAAAAAAACTTTAATTTGGTCCGTGTGTTCGGGTGGACCACGGTTAAAAAGGCCCCGATACAAAGAAGAAGTCTAATTAATTAATTAATTAGGTGCTCCAAGTCAAATTTGGTTCTATTTTGAAAAGGAAGTGGGCATAAAGCGAACGGGTCACATGAGAACGTGTTTACTATTGTGTTTCGAAGAGTGGGGTGTTAGTTTTAACCTCAGGACTCGCCTCCGTTCAGCCTTCCTCGGTCAAACAGTTTGGAGGAAATAATAAAAGGACACCGAAATATCAGCCTCGGGTTAATTAACTTTATTTATTAATTAAATTATACAATTGCAACATTTTGTTTTGTTTTTGGGTTTGGCAAAAAAGCGGAGTGGGCGTTCGGAGGATGAATAACCACGATTTTGGCGGTTTTATCTTTTGGGATGGTGTCTTTCTCTTATGAAATCCTCGTGGGTCTTTGTCCGAAGTTTCGTGGGTTTCTTTAATTATTTTGATGAAATTTCGACAAAATATTTTCGGCCAATAAATTTTTGATGTTTTGATTTAATTAGGATGTTTGACTTTGGTCGTTGAGCAGTGTTAGCGACATAGCTTGGATGCTGTGATCTTTGAAATGGTTTCACTCCCTCTTCAATCTGTAAACAGATATTAGCGTTCGATTGTGGTTTGAAAGATGTGATTAGAATGTTTCTTGGAGAGAAACAAGACATCTCGGAGATGGGGTGACGAATATTTTGAAAATCGAGACGAGAGATTGTGGGTACAAGGTTTGTTTCAAAATTTTTCGTAATGATTTCTTGATTCCTTTACTCAGTATCAGTTTATAATCTTTTACAAAACTCTCAAAAGCTCTGTTGGTGGGTCAAACAGCCGCAGCAATTTATCAAATTTCTCTCCTGAATAGTGACTCCTCATAAGGTTTCTCGGCTTCTAACCCCAAACTCCTGAGAGCATCATGCCGGCTAGAAGGTTGCAGATGCTTATCTATAACTTAACCAAACATTCGACCAAAGTCACGACCTCCTGACTGAAACTGATTGAGATTATAGACTGATTTGATGAATTAATAAGTCGTAAAGTCGAAGATATAGTCACCGAAGGAATGAATAGCGTATCCTACCGAATCTTTGTCTGAACACTATAATCACCGTGAAATCAAACCCGTTGAAGGTGTAGGTCTCATTTTTGGGTCTTGGCTTTCCCTCCATCGCCTCTCCTCCTCCTCCGGTTTCACCAAAGACACAAAAATCGATTTTTATTCTTTTCGGACTTTAATTTGATTGAGAAGGGAGAGGCGGAGGTAGTAAAATAGTCAGATTTATGTAGTGCTCGAAACTTCTGGTCTTGGCGACTTTTGAGAGAATCCGTTCACACAATTTTGTTTTCTAAATTAACCATTTAAAAGAAAAATTTATATAAAGGTTGTCAAAGAGGGAAAGAATGGAAAGAAAGAAAGAAATAGAAGAAGAGGATGAAGGAGAAAAAAAAATGAATGTTAATAAAATGAAAAAAAGACATCTGCGCGAGGAGGGAAAATAATAAATTCTAAGGTACACTGACAATAATCTGGCAGGTTCACCCAATTATTGCCTCGAATCGAGCAGTAAAATGGGTAAATTATGACATCGAGGATAAGAAGTCAGGTTCGATTCACCTGCAATCGGAGACAAACAAGTCTAACAGGCGGACATTTTGGTTTTTTCTTTCTTTTTATAATAAATTTTATCCTGATTGCATGGGTTCGGTTTTTGCTAAAGCTCATAAGAGCGAACCTTTCTCGGGAGAACAGAATTCGTGGCTGGATTGTTTGTTTATTTATTTATTTTGTTCTTTCTTGGGAGACGATGAGAGAGAGAAGAGAGAGGATGGTGTACGATACGACCCACGTTTTCGTTTTGGCACGGGGAAATCCTTTCGTGGAGGATGAGGAGGAAGATGAAAACATGATTTTGAAAAATTGCCAGCAAATGGCATTCCTTTAATGGTTGAAGAGGGAAAGGAGAGGCCGAGGGTGGAGAGGAGGAAGAGGAAACAACGTCGATTATGTTTGATGTTATTAATTAACTAATTGATTTATCCAGTTGTTTGTTTAATTGGTTACTGCTCTATAAGATGACTTTATCATTTCAAATCTGACTGAGGGTCAGCGCTGGTCCTAATAAGTCTTTACCATCTCACTTCAATTATGTATCCCGTTCCTGCAGGAAGTATGCCGTGACAACAGAGCATACTAAATCACATACTACGTTCTAGAGTTATACTCTCTCACACGCACACCCGTTCACTAAATCTTTACTTACCGGGAATCATGGTCATCCTCAAACCTCACCAACCACGACCACCTCGTGAAGATGTCAGACAGAATTGTTTTAGAAAATAAAATACAGAGATGGCGGATTTTGATTTGAATCTAAATTTAAAAGTTGTTGTCCATTAAATAAAAAAAAACTTATTAAATAAAGAGAAATAAAATCCCCCTAAGCTCCATTTTTATAGTTTGTCGCTGATTTTAAATTGATTCGATTTTATTTATTTATTTTTGTATAAATTGCGTCATTTGGTCATTTTGTTGAGATCGCTTGCAAGACGGAAATCCCTAAATTAAATTCTATTTATTATTATTAGTATTGAAATCGCCGCCATTTTGGTGACGTTATTATGAGTAAAACTTTAATTTTATGTAAATAATGTATGATAAAAAAAATGTTTTTTGATTATCAGATGAGAGAATATTATTCTGTTTCGTGATTATGGTTTTTTTTGTATATTTTTAAACCTTTTGGATCGTTTAGATTTGTGTCTTCCAGGTTGTGGGAATGTGTCGTGTGTGGCGAATTTACTCGGTTTTCGAATTACATTTCTTGTGCACGCGCAAAGAGAAAGGTTTCTGAAAGTGGATCTTGTCTCGGAGAGGAAAAAGGAGGTGCACGAGATGACATGTGTGATGTGTAGGTGGTGCGGTTTGGGTTTTTCAGGGGGAAAGTAGGCCTTAGATGGAATGATAGTGAGGATTCGTAGGTTTTGCTTGTTTCTTCTCGAAGATAGTTTGAGAGATGTGCTAGGCTTTATGGTTAGCGAATTTTGGTTTTGAGCTGAGTATTTCCATAACCCATTGACGGAATCTGTAATCTTTCTCTTGGTTTCAGAGCTCGGAATACCATCTTTTATATGGCTTTCTGAGTTTCTTAGCTGTGGTCGTTTTGATTGTTACATTTTTACAGAACCTGTCAAGCAAGGATGACTTCTAATCCATCCTACATTTTGTAAATTGTGATTTCTAGTTTAATCACCAAAACTCTCTAGAACAGGGGTGAGCAATCTTTTCAATCAAAGAGCCAATTTAAATTTTAAAATTGTTTGGCGGGTCGGACAAATAGTAGAAGGGCCGCATAAATTTATAGAAAAACTCTAATATGACGTTTTTGACCATACTCTTGATCTCACGCCTTTTAAGAAACACAACAGTTGCTGAAATTTCTAGTTAACAGCTTACCAGTCTGACTGACTGTGGCAGAAGCAAACACAAACAACCACAGACTCAACACGTTCATATTGTAATTTGAACAATTTGCCGACAAGTTGGCATCTCGTCACAAAAAATTGTTTTAATTTAGTATGTACTACCATTTTATTATAATTAATTTTATAACAATATATTGATGGGAGAAAGTCAGTAAAATAAATTCAATTTTAGAAATGCTTGTTGCTGATCCCTGTTCTAAAATGAGGGCAGACCTCCCAAAACGTCCGCCAAAAAAAAAGAAAACTTTGAAACTATTTCCTCAAGAACTACCCCTTCCATGAAGCACACGATTTTTATTGTTATTATTATTAAACATTAGTTTCATTATTTATGCGCGTATAACGACAAAAAAACCGTTAACCCTATTAACAAAAATATTTTTAGGCTTTTGGGAAGTGCAATTCACAATAAATAAAAAAATTTTTTTTTGTTGTTAAAAAATTTCAAGACGCCTTACATTTGCATATAATGTTTGCGTCGGAACCTCCGTTTGTAAGAAAACAAACTCCGGATCCAATGTTTAAATAATTATTCATTTCCCTTTTGCAAAAACATATAAATAAATAAATAATGTATGGAATTTTCCACGTCGTAAATTGTTATTATTTTTCTGTTCTGTTTTGTTTATACAGAAAAAAAATTTCGAATGAAGTAACCGTACATAAATAAATTTTTGCTGTTATATATTTGTGTTATCAGCAAACTTAGCTTCGGACTCTTTATCTACTTCCGGTACAACCTTTCTGCATTTATTTCATCCTAATCATCTTCAACTTTCCCTCCGGGGAGACACGCCCACCCACACCATCAGCTTGTTCGACTTTTCCTCCCCCATCTGCCTTTCTCCAGACTCTTTCACTCTGATTTAGGTACCGGATCGATTGTTATCTCAAAAGATAAACCGTTTCTTCCCAGCCTCCTCCTTCTCTTTGAGAAACAAAAACTTGACTTTCATCCGAACCATAAAACAAAGACCGAAAAAAAAAGAAAGTGCCAGAGAGAAAAAACCATGATAGCTGTCAGTTGAAACCGAAGGATAAAACGGTTGCCTCAGAGGCAAAATAATGAAAACAAAAACCAAAAAAGTATGCAAAGTAGACAGGCAGACAGACGGACGGAAAACGATTTCGAATTTCCAAGTGCACAATAAAATGTTTTGCTAGCTCGCCGAAAAGGTGGAAACCACACCCATGGAAGTTTTTTTTTGTTATTTCAAAATCACTTTCAGGCAGGAAATGAAAGAGAAAGGTTTTCGTTCAGAGTCAGCAGTTAAAAAGTAGACTTGCCAGGAGGAACAACGTCACGAATGGTTTTTCTGTAGATTGGAATGGGTTCGAAAGGGTGAGAGTGTTCTCTTAAACCCATTGCCTTGAAATAGATATAAATCACTTCCGGTTCCAATGTCATATATTTTAATAGTATAAAAAGGTTGTTAAGAAAAGTAAGCTTTATAGAAGCTGTTCAGAGCTTTCTTTAGCTATTTAAAACCTCGTATCTATAGTTTTATAATAACAGAAGGTACCACTGGATGATGTAAGTGTAAGACGAAGTAGGAGAAAATTCTTTCATTCTTCCAAAAGGTTGACTAGAGCAGTACAACAGCCAAAGCACTAACGTTACTAATGTTAGTTTCTTTTCTTTCGACTCATTTGTTGTCTTGAGACACCAACAGCAAAAACTGAGACAGTTGCTGAGATATCTCGTTTGCTTAATAATACCAGTTACAATCGTAAATATTGTAGGGAAAAGGATTTGGACTTCGACTTCCAGGCGTGTCATTCCTTCGAATTTTGTCATCCAACGTTTTCAGGATTTTCCAGTTGTTTCAGTTGCTTCCATACATGTTGATAAAACTTATTAAACCAAACACTCATCTCCTATCACCGAACAATCATTTCTACTCCTAACAAAAAAAATTTTAATTTCCTGCAACCTCTCAGCCTTTGTTTCCCTAACTCCCAACCTTTTCCAATGTTTACAATTATTTTGGGGAAACTCCCCATTCGAGGCCATGCGTTCTACGTCCAAATACATCTGAAAAACCAAAATAATAGATACAAATGTTAAATCATCTAAACAATTGAATTTACCATTGTTCCTCGTTTACGCTCCAATAAGTTTTAAATCCCAGGCTGGAGGAAGGAAAAGGAAGAAGGGCCTTCTCCTCCGGGACTAAGAACATCGAATGGGATAAACTCATATCCGGTAAGAGGATGATAGAATGGAAGAACGGGATAGTTGAACGGTGGGTTTTAAAATCCCCTAAATGAAGAAACGGTGATAATAAGAGAAGATGATCTATCAGGTAGATTTTCATTATTTTTTGTTCGGCATCGTTATAAAACAGATTCCGTCTTTTATTATTCATTGACTCGTAAATATGTTGAAATAAAGGGTTGTGAGAGATGCTGTTTGTTTGTCTGACGCTTGTGCAGTAACAAAAAAGTGAGAGAGAATGAAATTGTGCGATTAAAATTCATCTCTTAGGTGAGTTTCTGATGGAATTGAGTGTTTCTGGCTTCTTGAAGCTGGATCAAAGTGTTATAAGCCATTTCCGGTTTGAAGATTTCAAATTGTTGGGATCTAAGTGTATGTGAGCGAGTTTTGTTCGTCATAACTGAACTACCAGTGTTAAAGATTCAAAAAGTTAATGGTCAATTCGTTGTGGTGATCTAAATAATTCTGTTCGTCTCGCTAGAAGCGACAAGAAGTTTGAGGAACCATTACTAACCTCCAAAGGCTTGGATTAATTTTACAGAAATTAGAGCAGAAGAAAGGAGTGATTGTCGCAAATCTTTTACATCAGAGAGTTGGTTTTGAGTTAGAATCTTTACCAGAAGCTTCTGTTAGTGTTTTTGAGTGAAAATTCGATTGATTCCATAACGAGCTGTCTTCATATGTTAGTATGGGATAGATTTATTATTTTCCCTTCATTTCCGGTTGATATTTTTGAAAACAAACTGACAGATGACCAAAGAGAAGCAATTACTATTCCAAAACATACCAATGTCTTCTCGACAACCATAACTCCTCTTCAGAACACGACAGCAACAATTAAAACCAGCAGATCTGAGATTCCAAAGACTCTCACCAACACTCAAACGCTCTAAATACCAAATCCACACCCCTATGCCTCCCGTCATTCACTTCGAAACACTTTAAGAGTGGGCTAAGCAGAGGAGAGAGAAATGGTGTCAGCAAAACGCCACAATAATTAAAAAGAATTGCTTAAAAGTGAAAAATAAATAAATAAATAAAGAAGGGCGATCTACCAAACCAACAAGAAGAGAAAGACATTTTTTTTTGTTTTCTGTTTTCCCTGTCACAATCGATCACATGATTAATGGCTCCATTGTTACAAGTCGATTTATCGATTCGATTCGCGTATTTTAAAAATCGAGAGAAAAAAATCTCGTTTCATTCAAAAGAAGATTTTATTAACTCGAATTCTCTTCGGGTCTTTCAATTAATAATAATGATGATGATGAGGATGATAATCTTGGAGCAACAAAAGGCGAAATTTTTTCGCAGAATGAATTCGGTGGACCAGAAATTGGCAATTTGTGTGTATAGGAACAATAGAAGGAGAGAAAGAGAGGAAGGGAGAGATGATTATGGATTAGAATTAAATACGTAAATAAATATTTAATAAAAATAATTAGGTTTACGACCTTGAACTGATCTGATCACGGTAATTAAACCTGATCTTGTTCTGATTCTGAGCTTCCCCTTCCCCCTTCTGCCTCCTTCGTCTTCTCTTCCTCCACATCATAAGCTGTGATGTTGAGTTTTTATTTCGAGTTAAAGAGAAGTTTTATTTTATTTCTAACAAATTCTAGGCTGTTAGGCTATTTAGGGACACTCGTTCGACTGGAGACCATATAAAAGTCTTCATCAGTGTCAGTTAAATCGTGTCAAATTCTTCAAATAGTGAGTTATTTGAAGCTAACTGCCTTTAACTGACTTCTCATCACATGATCCTAGTAATTCTTAAGATAACTACTCCAAAATATCTTGACGGTAAGGAAAAATTGTCTTCAATTTGCTGTGTAATAGTTCCAAAAGTTCCCGGAATGATATTCTCTAACATTTATAGACTAGCAATATTCTCGAAAACTCCTCAAAATATTTAGACTTCGGTTTCGAATATTCTCCACCGACTTCTGTTGCCAAAAGTTTCGCGTCATCTAGTGGCCATAGTTGCGTATAACAAAAACGTTATTCCGGGAACTTTTGGGACAGTCTTAGGCTAGAATCAATCAAACGCGTCGTCACGCCGTCTCGGTCCTTTGCGCCACATGTTGAATGAAAACTGGTTTGAATAATAATACGACCGAAGAGAACAAATCTGCAGTGTGATATCGTTACCGGAAATAAATTGCAAAACTTGTGGTGTCTTTTAAACAACGATATATAAATTAATTGGATTATGAAAGGAATTTAAATTAGAATTAAATTAACCGATAGGAAAAAGGTCAGGGGAGACGATTCCTTCCTAAACAAACAAGGAAATGAAGAAAGAAACCGCAAAACCGATACACTAATCATGTTCTAGATGGTTGAGATGAAGGTTGAAAAAAGCTCCAAGAGAT
The DNA here is from genome assembly GCA_016920875.1 of Columbicola columbae. Taxonomy (NCBI): domain Eukaryota; kingdom Metazoa; phylum Arthropoda; class Insecta; order Psocodea; family Philopteridae; genus Columbicola; species Columbicola columbae. Next base: position 3,715,258 of record JADMLL010000001.1, on the reverse strand, counting down.
TCAAGGCCGCCAGAAAGAAAATGGAAAGGCAACAATCTCTGTCCATCGCACTCCTTCGTCTTCATTCTCATCATGTTCATTTTACAACCCGGAGGTGGTGGAGAAGAGAGAGAGAGACGCCTTTTGCTTCGGTCTCTGATAACTTCTCATTCGCTTAATCCATTGTCTACCATTCTCGTGATGGGTCCAGCCCAGCACCAACTCTTTTAATACTTTTTTTCTTTCCTGTAATTCCAAAAACAAAAACGCAATTACGTGTTCACGGGAATCGTGGCTCCGCGGCCAACACCGGTCTCCCCGTAACGGACGGCGGACATGAAAGAAGATGACCTCAGCCTTTTATTCGGTTCCTCTCCTTGTCTTTGGGTTCTCGTTGGCTTGACACGCCTTCTTCTAATAAGAGGATGGGGGAGGGGGTGAGAAACTGTGAATTTCTTAACAGAACGACGCCCGAATTTTTCGTTTTTGTTTCACTCTCCGCGTAATTCTCATAAATTTAGTTATCAAAAAGGAAAATCAAGAGAGAAGTGTTTGGTGTTAAGCCGAAGAAGTGAAAGAGGATGGGGAGGGTGGATTTACCGTGGAAATGGATTAACGCTTTGATGGAAACGGTCATCGGTCGCCACACCAACCTTCGAAAGACTCAGGTTTAGGATAATCGATCCTTAATCTTGATTAAGACATGTACCTGGAATCAGTCTTTGAGGCTCTTATACAGACTATGTTACTCTCTCAGGGTTTTCGGTTTTCTTTGATTCATTAAAAATGGTACAGTGGTGCCGTTTTAACTGATGAGAACCCTGAAGACGGCTGAGGGAATTCTTATAAATTTAGGTATCAAGGCTGCAAAATCGGTTTTTTAATTCTGGACGAAGGCCAAAAAAATTTTTTCCCCTCGAATAAAATTTAAATCTGGACCGAGGAAAGAAAAAGGTCAAACGTAATCCTTTTAAAGGTTTCCAAACAAAAAAATGAAAAAGTTGATGGATTAAAAAAAGAAAAAAAAGTTTCTCACGGAGAAAACTGGGCACGGATTCAAAAAAAAAATTCCGACGAAATGTCTCATTAGCCGCCATCTTGGGATTTTCCGATAAATGACAGTCACACGAGAAATTCGTTTAAATCAGAAGGTTTGAATCTTTTCTGGGAGTTTCTTTCTGGTGTCAAAGTCACCCCCAAACCAGAGCTAATTGGTAGCATCAAAGGATGAAAGGTGAACGTGTCACCACGTGCTAACGTGCAAATTCATACCTGTGACACAAAATCGCTGCCATATATACAAAGGAATTCGTGAGCCGGCTTTGAAGTTATTAAGGCTCAGGTATTTCCGTCACCTGATACGTTCTCCATAAAAATTTTTTCTTTTATTTTGGGGTGGAGGGTAGAAAGACGGACAAAAAACCCGAAAAATTAGATTTCGTTTTTTTATGTCTGACATATAATATTTTTATAAAATTAAAATGAGAATAGAAGAAACACGGTGTATCTTTGTGTCGTGAAGAATGATCAACCTTCCGTCCCCTTTGGGGATAGAAACAACCCCCGGGGTGGTGTTAAAGGGGGTAGGAAAGGTGTCAGCATACATTCGGCTTCATCTCTTCGCGTTTTTGTGCTCACGTCATTCAATTTTCTTCTTTTTTGGTTTCGGAGGCTTTGGGGTCGTTAGCGATGTTCTACGTGACTTGGAATGTTTGTTCTGCAATTTTTCGGGGTTTTTGACATTCACGTGAGGGTATGCGCACGACTAGGACCTGGAGAGAGGAGGAGGAAGTGAAGGAGATGGGATTTTAAAAATTGGTGACACTTGATGAAGAGACTACGGTCTGAGAAGAGATTGCGTTGAATTGTGCTATGCTAGATTATGTTGGATCTATTGGGTGGTCTCCATTATATCTAGAAAATCGAGTCAATGCAATCTAAGAAATATAACTGAGACTACAGGATCGATTTGATTGCTGTAGAAACGTGAGTCAGACATCAGAGACAGATTTAATTGAGAACAGAATCATCGCGAAAAGTTTAGGAAAACTACATAACCGGAAATCACTTCGAGATCACATTTCCAAAGGTTAGTTCTAAAAGTTTCCGGGTCGTCCCCCCTTCTGTTCTTATAAATAAAATCAAAGATAGCGACCTTTCAACCCAGAAAACAATTTCCGTTTGGCCGGAAGCTATCAAGGACTTCAGCTCCATCGATCACATTCTAAACCAGATACTCAAAGAATACAAAAGCGAAGTTCGAGGATTAGAATATATGAAAAATTTAGCGGAAGCAAGGCAAAAGAAAAACCCCAAAATGGCCGCCGATCGGATTAATTTATCAAAAATCTGGTTTTTCGGGGCCGCCATTATAGTTCAACTCTCATGACAAAATCGCGCGAGCCCACAAGTGATAATATTAAGGGCGCGAACCATATGGCCATCGAAGGATTTAATTTCCTGGGATTTAAATGCGCTGTACCTGTTTCATCGTCAGAAGGTCACCTTTGTTCTCTCTCTCTCTCTTCGTCCTGCGGGCTTTCGACCACCTTTTTTTGGTCATTTGCTCAAAGAAGTTGTTCCCCTCAAATGATAGATCTCTGGCCTGTGGCTCTCAGGAAGACACTTCATCTCAGATTCGAATTTTAATTATTCGAAAATTTCTTGAGGTCGACTGGACTAGATAATCGAGGGCATCAAGAACAGGCAGTTAAACGAGATGACCACCGGCAACCGGAAATATCGACTTGCAATGGCGTTCGTGTCAGTTTTTGATTTTGGGTCAGGCCCGAGCCTATCAAATTTGCTTCTGGATGGGGAATCGGAATCAATTTTCGAGTTTTCAGCTTCAATCATTCTTCCTAAAGTTGGCAGCTCTGTCGAATTTATCTTCTGTCCACTTCTTGTGTTCTGCTGTTTACCAATTCCAAATCACTTTTCTAAGGTACTGATTATTAATCGAGCAGGTTTTCAATAATTTCGATATAGAATTCGAGTCAGGATTGATAATAAGACTGAAAAACCGGAAGTAATACTTTTATCAGATCATTTCTGACTTAATTAAGTCATGAAATAACATCCAAAGAAATTTAAAACTACAAATCTTTCTTCAGAGTCGAACAACCCCAACTAGAAGCTACTATAAACTTACCAAGAACTAGCATCAGCTTGTCTTACACCTAATTAATAAATTATAATAATAATGATAATGATAGTAATCAACGGAGATAAAAAAATTGCTTATTAAAATTTTAAAGAAGATGAAATTAAAGTGCAAAAACCTTCAAAATTGAGACGTTAGTAGTTGGTTACTGTTGACTGTATATTAGGTTTTTGCAAACTTCCGGTTGTAAGACCATAAACAATCCAGCACACAATAATGTTTGTTCTCATCCTGTTGCTTCTTCCCATTTTTCACGCCTTATGTATCATTTAGACAAATCGGTTTTATTGTTTCCGAGGAAAATTTACTCCCACATAAAGAGAAATCCCTCCGAAGAGGTGGTGGCTACCTGAAACAAAGGAAGAAATGGTGTCATTATGCTGCCAACATAAATTAAGAAATAAATGGTTTTTCAAAAAGGGAAAAAAAATTATTTTCCAGGAAATTCCAGCGTAATAATGATCGTCTTTTGTGCAAACAAGCCAGTGGCAATGTGCCCTCCGGCTCTTTTCTTCTTCACTCACAATCCTCAAATAAATTGAACAATTTTTTGTCTTCTTTTTGGTGTGTTAAAAGTCATAATTTTGAGTTCTGGTTGCGTGTGGCTCCTCCTTCCTCCCTTCAGTGCGACTTCTTTCTCGTTCCTCCAAAAAAACCCTAACGAGTTAATTAGTACTAACTCACGTGATTTTTGGTTTTTGGTTTTTTTTTGGCTTAAAGACACGAGATTGAGAAATTATTTTTCGAAAGTTTTTAAGGTTTGTCTCTTCCTCCTTTGTGCCTTGTGTTAACCTCTCTTCTCCTGGCTATCTGTCGTTTGAGCACCTTTTGTTGTATGTGGCAAGAAGCCGAGAGTAGAGTTCTGTGACCTATGCCAAATGAGGCGTAACAACAATCATATTGTGCTGGACAGTCCAGCGATGAGTGAACAGTGAAAAATGCTACCGACAGAAGAGATAGAGGGGGGGGTCTCACTTGCTACACTCAAAAGAGATTCATCCAACAAAAAAAGAAAGGATCCGAAAGGTGATGATGTGAGCCCTCGAGTCGACATTGATACGTTTGAGTTCATTGTGTCTGAAAGCGGTGCACTGGGTTAAGGTGAAGAGATGAGATGAAAGGAGGTAGGGGACGGGGGAAGGGAGATCGGGTTGTGACAGATGCAGTCATCGAAAATGGTTCACCGTATAATTTCAACTGTGAAGAAGCCCTTTTTAATAAATTAAAAGAAATAAGAAGCTATGAGAAAATTAAACAAACTATTCCATTCATTAAAACAGCTGCTTGAGACTAAGGGGAATCTCCTTCCAGGAGTGCCCTCCTCCTCCTCTTCCCTGATCCCCTGGGATGAAGATTTTTTTTTAAGGAACAGTTATATAGGTGTTCGAATGTTAATAATCAAATTAATTAGATTTTTTTCCTTTCACGTAGTAGCAATTGATCGAAAGGGAGGTTAGTTCTGTCATACTGCGCATGCGTAGATGGGTATAGAACAGTTTAAAATGCTTACTCGGAGGTTTGTAGCAGATTTTAATTTAAGCGGAGTTTTCAAAATGATTTTTAAAGAGTATTGCTGTTGGTTAGATACTAAAAGTCACGTTTTTAAGGTTTTTGGTTTTATGTTTGTTTGTAACCGAGTCAAAAATTGTTTCAGAAACTACACTCTCTTGAGCATGGCTCGTGGGCCATAATGCCGTTACGCAAAGTTCGCGTGTAATTTTTGACTGTTTTCATACCACTGTAATTGTTAGGTCTGCTCCATTTGGGAGGTTCTAAAGTCTCTGAAGGGAAATTCGACTTCTAGTATGAGGCCTTAAGGCTTATCATCTTTCCCTCTCTCTCTCTGTTTACCAGAATGCAATGTCAGTTAGTGGGAATTCAACTTTTCTTCTTTTTTTTTTCATTTACTACTACACTACTTCAACAAACTCGTAAAATAACTTCATTTCGTGGATGTCCACGATTTACGAATAGCATAAAATTGAAGAGCCAGTCGATAATGATAGCTTTCGCGATTAGGCCAATCGGACGAGGTTAATTATTTAAAGATGTGAAACTAAGACCGAGTTATAGTGTTGTTGTAGTTTCATCAAGTTTTCGTTTTGGGGAGGTGAATTCGTTTTCGATGTTATCTGAAGAGGGTGTTGAGGGTGTCAGGATGTGTGAGAGACTCTTGTTTGCAAGAGAGAGGAAACTGTTTTCTCGGTTGGTTGGTTATGATACATCGCTAATTAATTAGTTCATTATTAAGGAATATTTAGAAGGTAATTATAGTGTAATGAGGTTGTACGGTTCGTTCATTCGATTATGATAATTTTAGTATGATTGATAAGGGGGTTTGAGGTTGAGTGAAATGGGTTTTGGGTGTTGGAGGAATATTTTGAATTTTTTTTGGTTTGTTAATTTCGCTCGTCCTCGCTGTCAATTTGCGTTTTGATATAATTTATATAAACAATATTGGAATTCAAGTGACTGTATGTAATAATCATAATTAAGGTTCCTATGTAGATCACACAAATGAAGATTGATGTCTTGCGGGTGTGGGAGAGGGTTTTGAAACCCAGAAGTTGAAATGGAGTAGAGCAGACAGAGATCAGGTTAAACTAAACAATATAAGACCGCATTAGTGCATATACACTTGCTAAAATCACTCCTGAAATAGTTATTATAAATTTTTAAACATTATACTGTCGTTTGTGCAATGGGTAGGGAAAAGGAGAACACTCCTGAAGAAGGCCAAGGGCCACACCGGGCTGTAGAGCTAATGAATTAATTGATGTTGTCGTTTCTTCATTTTCCTGACATCTATGTGTTTTTTTTTAATTTTTATTTATATATTGGTCGTGTAGAGGCATAATTTAGATATACTTTTAAAACAGGAGTTGTGTGGTGCGCTGGTTAAGTGCCAGACTAAAAGTTATAGTCGCGCGTTCAAATCCTCTTCCCGTATCCTGTTATACACAAAACAGGGTGAAAAACGGAATTAAAACTTAACTGTAACTATAACTATATAACTAAGTATACTTTTAAAGTCGTAGTTAATTATAATCAGGGCTTTTATATAGAAAAGACAAAAAGAACCACATCGAAGCGACAGAACAGTGTTAACACAAACGAACGCAAAGGAGATAAACAGAGAGAGAGATTTAAACCAAGAGAGGATGAAACTTTTTTTTTGGCGAATCAACTTGTCAAAAAAATTGTTAAAAACGGCCTTAGGTACCATTCCATAAAAGCGAAAACATAAACAAAAGACGACAGGTTTAAAAAAAAAGGTAAACAAACGGTTTGTCCCTGGGAAGACAGATATCCAAAACGGAAAAGAAAGATAGAAAACGAAAAAGGTCAGGCACGAAACACTGTCAAGTAATCAAAAGCCTGGCTACGGCTCCGTTTGAAATTTAATTTAACTAATAATTAAAAAAAAAATTACACGAAATTAAATTTGAATTTTTAATATCGAATTCCACACTTTGATTGGATGCATTCTAGAATCTCGCATAATTTTTCACACTGTTTCCAGCCTTGAAATGTTTTTTTTTGCGTGTGCATACTCGGGTTTCATGTTCACGTCAAAACTGGAGGTCGCATCCTGGAGAAAAAAAATTTGAAAAGTGGGCAACGCATCAAAGGATTGGAAATTTCGCCTAAACCGCTCCTCCTCCTTTGAGTCTATGGCTCGTTTTTACAGAAAGTTTTAATTCCTAAAAAATTTTTTTATGTATAATTTAATAGACAGGGTTGGGATAGAGCGCTACAGGTATTGAGTAGCAACAGCAGGAGAGAGATATTCGCGAGAGATCCACGCTTTGAGTCTTGTTTGTAGTCAATCATTTCCTCCCTAAAATCTTAACAAAAGCAAAAACTGACCTCCGAAATTTCCAGCGATATTTAAAATTCAAATAAACTAGTTAGCACGTGTTTCCAGCCGGTTTCAAACTGGCTCTGTATCCGTTAACACTGACAGAAGAATTTTGGTTACCGAACTCAACTCGGAAGATCCCCAACTTATTCGTCTCTCGTTGTCGAGAGAGACCTGACGAGCTTTTGCTAGGAACCTGATTCAAAGGTGAGCAACCCAGTCTCACAAACTTGTACCCCCCCAACTCCTCTCTCTCCTTCCTCTTCCGAAAAAACAATTAAAGGCTGTCATTAGTAGGTGCTTATGACTGTGCCACGTGAGTGTTAATGAATTTCCTTTATGACACTGTCAACCTTTTCATGGGAGATGAACTTTCTATTGTCTCCTCCCCCCCGCTCCCGCGCTATATACTCTACCACACACTGTTTCAGTCAACGCGACAAAGATCTTTCTCAGAATTGTTTCAAGTGAACCAGAAGTCTCCGGACTTCGTGGATGAAGTTTCTTCTCAGCTCAGTGACTTCGTTTAACGTTTTACTTTTTTGTTGTTGTTTCTGCTTATTATTATTATTAATATGAAAATAATGAGAACTTTGTTAATATTATAAATTTTTGGTAATTTATATTTAATGCCCAAGTTCCTCGGGTTCAGAGCTAAGGCCTCATTATTCACGGACTAATTATATTTATGCGATTTTATAATTCATCCATCCCGCCTATGATTAACTTAGCCGATGTCTAAATCAATTCGTTTATTTTTGTTTTTAATTTTTTTAAACGAAACACTTGTGAGACCTTTAGTATATCGTCTGCTAAATCGTTTTTCTAGTTGAACTTGTTGTAACGGTCGAGATTTTTTTGGAGGTGGGGGATGGAGAGGAGGTAAAGGTAAACAGAAGAGCTAAAACAAGGCTGTTAGGTTTTGGAATGTGTTGACTGTGTTCTGGAAGTGGAAGAACAAAATTTTTTTCTCGCTGAAGCTTAGGATTTTGGGTGGTAGTCAGGTGGAGGATGGAGGATGGTCCATTACAATCAATTTAAAAATTCCCGTCACGTATCACGCGGAATCTTCATTTAGATAAGATGTGGGCAGTTAAAGTGAGGAGGGAGAGCAGGGAATGGTTCTGCCTTTCGTTTTGTTCGTTCCTTTCTCTTCCGAAACACGTGAGGAGAATTGCATTTTTCTAGCATTCGGCCTAAGGAAGTCAGTCAATTTCTTACAATTCAGGTGTCGGAGTCAGGTTGAAAAAAAAGAGAGAAAAATCAGATCTGGCAGTGTTATCCACGCCCTTTTGCCAAGATACCGGCTAAGGTAACGGTTACCGGGTTATCATTTCGAGGAAAATGGCCGTCCAAATGGCAGAAAGTCGCATATTAAACTGACACCATTTTTTTTCACTGCTTCATCGCGGGTGTGTGAGTGTGTGTTAGTGTTAGTCTTCGGCCTTTCCATCCGGAAACGGTTTTAAAGGAGCCGACACTCGTCAAACGATCTCGTTATCGTGCGTGAAAATGCTCCGGCAGTCTCTGGAAAAGGCCGTGGCCGGCGGAGGGTTAGGTCCCGCGCCTGTATTTACCATATCTAGTCAATCGTTCGGTCCAGATTCGCTTCGGACGGATGTCAAGTGGGCTATTTCATGGGATTTTTTGATTTGATGATGATCGCCGTAAGCTAAACACAGCGTTATAAACTACCGGAGGTCAGATCATGCATGAGATACCTCTGGGTTTGTCTCCCTCTCTCTCCTACCATCTCTCTCTCTCTCTCTCGATCTGCTTTTGAATGATCTGATCAAAAAAGGGAAAAGTGTGTTGCATTTAAGCGGATATCATCAACAAAAAAACTTTTTTTTTTTAAGTATCGAGGTTAAGTATTTAAACGCATTTTCGTCCGTCCGTTTATGGCTTCGACCATCAGCTTAATTAGCTGAAAATTTTTATGTGACATCGAGGATGATCATTTCGAATCTAGGATTATGGTTCTTGTTCTCCTACCTCCTCCTCCTCCCTCAACCTCATCCTCTCTTCTGAATATTTTCTCTTCTTTTATATCCTCTAACACACATCCGGAAATGAATTTAAAGAAACGAAACAAACAAAAATTTTTATTTTTATTATATTCGAAATCCCCTTTTAATGACAGAACTTTCAAAAATTATGGCCAATTAATTATTTTTCTTGAAGTTTAATTTTCGTCTTAAATGTTAATTTAATCTATCTATGAAGGAATTAATTTAGTTTTTCCATTTTGTGGATTAATTTCAAAATGGCGGTTGAAAGATTTGGAACGGTTTTCATTGTTTCCCAGGCTTTCACGGTTTTAGAGGGTTTTCGTTGTAGAATGTTTTTAGTTTGTATAAAATTTTGGTAGTTTATAGGAGGTTTCATTGTTTAGGATGCTTTGGAGTGTCTCAAAAAGAGTGTTTGAGCTTTGTTTGAGCTTTAATTGATTTTATATTGAAGAGCTTTCTTAAATGATTTACTAAGTAAGTTTCTAAGCTTGGGGGTGGTGTTTCCTCTTATCTATAGAAGAGTACTACCATTTCGAGACTCCGCCGACGCGTTCAAAATTTTCTTTACTAGCTTGGGGATGTTTGAAAAAAAATTTAGAGAAGAGATGTTTTGCTTTTGTGATTTTACATATTCACTTCGTGAACAGATCGATTAGTTGTAATTATTGTGAAGAATTTTTATTCTAATTAGGTTACAATCAGAGAGATGTGATAAAAATCAGGTTACAATGGATCTTCCCCTAACCTCATCACTTTCACTAAATCACTACATAAGCCATCATGGGTTAAATAAACCAAACTGGGTCTACCACTTTGACCTAAGTCACAAATTATAGTAACAACTCGCCCGAGAGCGCGAGGTCTGTGGTGTAGTGTTTAAGTGCCAGGCTAAGAAGTTATAGTCGCGAGTTCAGATCCTCCTCCCGGATCCTGTTATACCCGAAAAGGGTAAAACTAAACTACAAATGTAACTATAGCTCGCCTGTTATGATCAAATAAAAAGACACACTGAACGAAATAAGTTAAAAAAGTGTCTACGAGTGTCTACGTCAGGAGGAGCACACCAAGACATCGCCTCTTCCACATTCCTGCCTCAACACTCTTCTTACCAACATATTGATAATAATAAATCACGTCAGAACCTACTCTATACATAATAGAATTGAAGGAGATTCTGGAGGAAAGAAGAAGGAGGAGGAGGAGGAGAGAGGGTTCATTAAAAAATAAAAACGATTTCCAATTAGCAGTTATCTCCGCCCAGGTCTTAAGCTTTCCGAATTGTTCTAAATAAATTTTCTTAGATATGCTTGAGAAATGAGCCGAGAGGAGGCAAATAAATATTAATAAATAAAATATCCACAGAAGAAGTAATTAAAATTTATACGAATTTAGTTTTTCGTATGGAAATTATAATTAAAGAAGCAAATGGTAGGTCAGTCGAAATGGCCAAACTCATTTTTTTCTTTTCTTTTTTTTCGCTCCGAGTCACCGACCTTTCCTGTCATTAAATGCTCATCTAAGAACTTTTCTCCACGTATATTCGCTACTTTTAATTTATTATAAGGCGCGAATAATTAAAAATAGATACAGAATAATTAAAACGGTTGAAAATTTGTATAAGATTGGATGCTGGAGGGAATTAGGAGTTGGGAGTGGGAGTTGAGAGGAGATGAAAGAGATTAAAAGGCATAGCGGTCTGCAGTGTTGGAATTGAGAGAGGTTGGTAATCTCGTACTAATTGTCGTCACGTGACTGTGAATTATTTGGAAATGAGGGATGCGTATAGTTCTGGGAGGTTGTAAGGAATCTCTCAAAAGCCGCTACCTAGTTTATAGTGTGTGTAAGTCGTTTGCTCAAATTTTCGTTCTTTGCATGAGCTTTTGAACGATTTTCCCTTTCAAAATTTATGAAATCGCTTTCTTTTTCGTTGATGTGTTCAAGGTTACTGAAATAATTAATTTATTTCATTAAAAGTAAGGTGAAATAATTGCAAGCCGACGTCTGAAGTTTATCGACAATAATTAGTATTAATTGGCAACACTTTCTTAATATTATCTTGCTGACTGTTTTTTTTCTCTTGTTACCCGTTCCCTTTTCCTTTCACCCTTTAAACATCTACTAATCGATGATTCTCGAAGGTCTTTGAATTTTAAATCAACGTGCCCCCATCTTGACTGGGAAAACCCGAAGGCTAGGAGGAAACTTGGAAGACTGGACTATGTGTGGGCGGAAGGATAACATCTCTCCGAGTGATTGGTAACTGGAAAGAACAGTTAACAGGACAGAAAAGCGTGGGCGATGAAGTTTAGATCCATTTCCAAGTCTTTTGGAATCAGTGAATTTCGATCATGTGACTGTCTGACTCGTGTCTATATCTATTTGATCAAGAAAATATCTTGACAGTAACATAATAAACGTCATAAATTTAAATTAGCGGGTAAATTTGTAGTGTCAAAGAAAGTCACTGAGTAGCTACAGCAGCAGACAAGAAGTACTCGTGCTAGGACCAACATTTTTTGACTCATTAGATATGCTATAAGCTCTTTTGTGTGGTCTGAAGTAGCTATCACACCAAATGTTATGCAATCGTAAATCAGTTCAAAACCTTTCTTGTTCTTCCTTCCCGCCTCTCAAAGCAATCAAGGTTCAACTACTTTCCTGCAAAAATATTCCTTCAAAACCTTGAATTCGGAATCTTGTTCTGTTTTGTTTCACACAAAAGCAAAAACAAGGGGAGGAGATGGAAACTTGGTCAACTTCACGGCGATTCGTTTTTTTTGTTTTCGCCTCTTCTCAAGGTCAGGTTCAGGGTGTATACCGAGGAGGCACGGCCTGACATTTGCTATAGATAATAGTGATAATAAAACGTTATCAACAAAATTGTTTTCTCTCTTTTTTTTCCTTTATAGTAATTTTTATCTTGCAGAAAGAGAATTATTACTTTCAGGTGTTAAGGTCTCATTCATTATAAATCAATAATTATAGGCTATAAAAAAGTCGATAGTTTAATAAAATGTATGTAATTAATGTTTAAAATTTATAAAAATACAAAAAGAGCGGGAAATAAGGCGGGGGGAGGGAGGGAAACTTCAAGGAATAATTTTGTTTGGTGTTTCAGTTAAAGCACACCACGTCAAGTCATTCGTTTTGTGGTGTCAGTCAGTCAAGAGAGAGAATTTTTTGTCGTTTTCCCACGACTCTGAAGAATTTCCCAAACCTCGCGCCCACAATTAAGTCGTTAAGAACCCCCAAAACCATCCACCTTTTTGAATTTTAATCGATTTCGCGGTTTCTTGGAAAAATAAAAATTTTCCCAACTTGGGTGAACAATAAAAAAAATTTGCCGCACACAGAAATTAGGTCGCGATCGAGTTTCCGGTTCGGCTTTATTGTCTAACGGAAGCTTTTCAAACTCCTTTCCCTACTTGTAGAGATGCTAAACGACGACAAAGGATTCGTGTAACGCATGCGTGTAATTATACCTTAGGTGCTTTAAGGTATCGTAAAACCCTCGAAAAAAAAGTCATTAAATTAGAATCAAGGTCGGTTTCGGTCACAACCAAATCATTAAAATCATAAAAGTTTATTATAAATTTTTTTTCTTCTATTTTTTAATTTGACTCACGGGCTGGGAAATAAGGGAACGAGGGCTACGGTCCTGCGCTTTGTTGCCAATTAATTGGCCCTTAAATGCTTGAAGCTAATCAATGGAAATGTAACCTCGGTGTTATAGAATAAAAAAATCAAATTTTTTATTTATTGTCGTCGGAACTTTTTGTTTTCTGCATTTCCGAGCTTTCTCCCTTTTTAATGTTGTTAAAGTTTAGGCTAATTTTCGTCTAAAGACAGGGTTTGATTGGATCGGGTTGTTTAATTACAGGTTTCTCACTTTCAATTCACCCTTTTTGAAGGTTTTAATAAGCACTTTTGTTATTTCGGTAATTAATATTACTCCAAATTGATGTGGTAAATGGTTTCATGCTTTTGTTAATTATTTCGTTGTAACGAGAATTTACGTGTCAATAAATAACCAAAATTACGATTTTATTGCTGACGATTATGCCTAAATTAGCCTGGAATTTGTCTTTAGACCTGGAAGAATAAATTGAAAGCATCTACACGTCCTCAAAAACCTTATCATAGCAGTGAGTTGTTGGATTGGTAGGAGAATAAACACAAAATTTGGAAATGTAGCCTACCAAAACTCAACTTCCGGTTTTATCATTTTCTGATTCAACATCCCTATTCTTCTCTATATTGTCACAGACTGTCTTGGAGTGGATGGATGTAGAGCCTTTGAGAAGAGGTGATATCTTTTTCCGAGCTTTTATCCACCCGACTGAGACCGATTTTAAAACGAAAGAATTTTAAACTTTTTGGTTTGCTAATTCTTGTACTGTATATGTATTTACATTCAATCTTAGACTGTCTTCACGCCTTCATTAAATTTTTAACACCTGAGGGTTGACCAATTTGATATAAAATATATCTCTGGTAATATGTATCTGTAGTCCTATCCTTAATCGTCTTCTCAAGAATTAAGGAAAATTATATTATATATTATATTATTTTAAAAACTGAATATTTTTGGTGAGTTAATTTGGAATTAGATTGGACCTGAAAGAGAGCTTTCAAGTTATCAAAAAAATTTTTACTACTAATAATGAAAACTTTCTAAATATTTTGCAAGAACCGGAAATTAATCCGATAGAACCATAAGCACTTCTAAAATATATATATAATACTCATAAAAGTACATTTATAAGATGATGAACCTCTGACTTCATGGCTGGTAATTTAGTCCTGACCTAAATGTGGCAAAAATAATTTTAGAGTCTGTCTTCTGCTTTGACGACTCATTCTGGAGCTAAGCGGAACACCAAAAAAAGCTTTCGATTAGAAAAATGTCGAAAAGATAATCATCGAAGCGAGGAAATCTTATAAAAATATTTCTTATGCTTCTTCTCTTCGGTATTATGAGAACATTCTGTAGGACATGTTCATATTACAAATGTCAACCTGAAGAAACCAAAAATTGATTCAGTAGAGTCACAACTTCCGATATCTCAGCTCTGATTTGAATTTCCCTCCAAAATTACCCCCAAAGGACTGTATTTAGCTATGTTGTTATTAATTATTGTATTATATTATCTGTTAACCGATAATTAATAAAATAACGGATTATTATGAGGTACATGAAAGTGTGGACTCTGTTTCGAAGTTGGAAACGTGTGGTTTCGAGCTCCTCTCTCCGGAAATCCAAATCGGTGGTCAGTTTTCAAGGACGAATCGTGATTTTTTGACAGGCCAATCACTCGGACCCAAAACATTTAATTGGATTGTTTGAAATAAACCCTTGAAAGGGGCCGAAATTCGATTCTCACGATTACAAAATGAGGAAAAAATTGCTGGAACGGGACATCCGCATTTTTGGAAAATAAAGTTTCACTTGACTTAGTTCAGACCCTTAAATTCCTTTTTGTTATTTAAAAGAAATCTGGAATCTTGATTTACAAGAAAGGGGAAGAAAAAGGACAAAGGAAAGGACAAAATATTGAAAAAAAAGTGAAACGCACACAATGGAAATCCAGGTGAACGGCGGGATGTTAATCGGGGCGAAGAAAATGAGGCAACTTCATAATCGAATTATTGAAATGATAGGGGTAGGAAGGGAATACATAAAAAGGCAAATCGGGTTCGTTTCCTCAAATTTGACAAGGTTTTCGTAAAAACATGGGTCTTGGTTGGGTCTGGTTTCAATATCCGTTCGTTTACGGGTGTTTAAAACTCGACGTACACGTTTACCTGACGTAATTGTGTCCGAAGTGTTTATGTCTGATTGAGTTGAAGGATTTCTTTTATGGCTAGCTTTTGAAGGGGGTGGTAATGAAGGGTGAGTTATGTTTTGGGCTTGAGAGAAAAGGTTTTTGTTGTTTCTCTAGCTACAATAGCTAAGTATAAGTGGGTTTTGAGTTATTGTGTTGAGTTTTAACCCATTAGTATAACTCAAGAAAGGAAACCCAGAAGTTAGTGTCCTCAGTGCCACCCACATGTGGGGTTATTAGAAACTTTACTGTTTCTCTTTGTCTATTGCTACCCATATCAGGGGAGAAGAAGGGTTACCGGAAGCGATTTACCGACAGATCTGTGATTAGATAGTGGTCTAAGATGGTTTAGGAGGTGAAACGAAGCAGCCGAAAGAAGAATAACAAAGTATCCGAACCGAAATTTTGTTGAAGAGGAGGAAGAGGGAGTAAGAACTGAGAGGCAGAAGCAATTATTGTTCTATTAAAACAATCTTCTCGGGTAAATTGGTGGCTGGTTGCAACTCATTTCCGAGCAGAATTTAAATTGGAATTCCGTCGGGTTTACCTGAAGGGGAACTCGGAAATTCAATTTATTCTCTCTTCTATCTCTCTTCCTTCTTCCCTGTTTCCTCTTCTTGTTCTGCCTCGTCTCTCGTTTTGGTCCAAATTCTCAAAATACTAAAAGCGCTCACGCGAGTTTACCGAACACACGACTCTAATTTTTGGTGGTGCCATCGGCATTATCGATCTTAAAGAACACTCCAGTTTTCTGGGAGGTGGATTGAGCGAGGGGGAGACACTGATTTCGTGTGTCACTTAAACAATCATTTGACCCAAAAGAGGAGAAAGGGCTTAAGTTACAGGAGGTTTGGAGAATTTCTTTTAATTTTTGCTCAGTCAACCGAATAAATAGAATCCGCGAAAACCACAGAAGCGGTGATGATGGTGATGATGACCTTCGTCTCACTTCAACGAGTCTTTACTTAACTTTACAATTTAGATAAGAAACATATGGTAAGATTAAAGGTTCAGGTTGAGATTAGCGGTCAACGTGGAAGCCCATTTCAATATACTATACGAACCAAAATATAAAAGAAACAAACCCCGAACGCCCACCTGGATGCATCGACCTCAACCATCATGTTGGCGTTTCTCCGTTTTAATTACGCGTTTGTCTTGGTCTTTTTTTTGAGAGGGAGTGGCGGAGGAGAGAAGAGAAGAAATAATCTGTCGAGGTACCGTTTCTACCTCCTGGACACACACCAAACACTTTTATTAAATAAAATACAGTAGAGAGACTCGCGATTTTTATCGCGGGTTTCTGTTAGTCGGCTATGTCGACGGGGCCTTAACTCGGAGGTAAAAGTTTGACCTTTAGGGGTATGGCTCCAATAAAAAAATAAAGTAGCTTGATTGTGGGGTAGTTGTAGATATTCATCATGGCGGATTTTGAGTTCTTTTGCGTTGAATTTCGTTTTTGTTCGTTGATGAGCCGTGATGTGGTCACTATCGATTGGATTTCGGGGTGCGCTATTAATTTCAACCCTTAATGATTGAAGGAAACATTTGAAACCCCTCCAGTTCACCCCCAAAAGGTGGAAATAGTTTTTGGGTTTTGCATTGTTACTTTCAATCCTTTTTTCCCACCCCGAATAAGCTGAAAAATATTTGACTGCCTGCCTTATCAAAAATATTCTGTGAATCTCTCGGATTCCTTAACGAAAACCGTTAGAGAAGACATTTCCCGTTTTTCTGACGAAAGAGGAAACAAAAGACAAAATAAGAACAAATTCGATCGGTTAACGTGCAAGTCATTCCATTCCAATCAGCTTAGAATGATGTGCGTTATCCCTTTTATTTATCTTTTAGCTAGAAGATGATGAAGACAGGAGAGGAATAGACAACAAACACAACACTATGACCCACCTGAACATTTTCTTTCCGAGACTTTTTCTCTTTTCAAATGTCACTTTTCGAAAAATTGACGCTAAATAAGTGTCCTCATGTCCTCCTTCCCCTGCCACACACCATTGCCCCCCTCCCGTCAGAGAAGACAGCCAAAAATTCTTATCCTCTTCTTCTTCTTGCCTAATCTCACTGAAATAAATTTTTTCTTAGGACACGATGACAATTCGCAATTATTCGGTGATGGCGATTTGTCTTGAGAAGAAAATCCGGGACTAATCGCTAAATCTGATAGATAAATAAATTTTGGGAATCTGCCATTCCTCCTCCCCCATTCCCCTGCCGTCATATTACTCCATCACCGCTATAACTCTCTGATTTATCGTTTTTCATCTCCTCGACAGAATTTATTAAATATTTCTTGAGAATATTTGTAGTCGCAAAGATGTGTCAAAAGAATTCCGCATAAAAATAAATTCGCGAGAAAGTTATGAAAGTTATGCGGTTGTCAGAGATAAATGTGCTCAAGAGAGAGAGTAAATAAAATAAAATAAAAAACTTTTGAGGTGATAGTAATCTCGAATGAAGCTTTGATATGAAACAAAGAAGATAAATAAATCGAGAACAGACAACGAGAAGGCTCATAATGATGTCAATTAATTAAAATAATAAAGTGAAATCCCAACCGGAAGTCGTTATTAATTAAGAATAGAAGTGTTAAAGAAAAGGACTCACATATAAAACAGCAGGGTATCGGAAATATGATGGAATTGTTGGAAGAAGAATAGAGCAATGAAAGATGAAACAATTTGAGATTTAAGCTTGAAATTAAAAAAAAACCGGAAGTGAAGATAGAATATTGAAATACAAACCAGAACACTCGTAAAAGATAGTAGGCTGTATGAGTCGAAATTGAGGCAATGAAATGACAAAGAGTAGAAGATGAATAAGTAGTAGATATAAATAGAATTATAAATATAATCAGAACAATGTCACGAATCTATTTTTCATTTTCAAGGAACACAAAACCCAAAACTAAATTCATTTTTGAAATAGATAAACTAATGAAGGAATTAAAAAAGATCAAATTTAGGACTTTAAAGCGATTAATAAATAAATTAATTAATTAGTAGATTAATAAATAGACGTTCAAGCGCTTAGAATGTAAACCTGGAGGAGATGCGCAATGGATAGAGTCGAATGGGGACACTCCTGCAGAAGGCCAAGGCCCACACCGGGCTGTAGAGCTAATTAATTAATTAATTAATTAAAGAGAGAATTTGAAGTTATGCGGTCGGCTAGAAAACAGAGCTTAATAATAACAAATTAATTGATTAATTTTTAAAATACCTAAATCGATAAGTAAACAAAACCAAATAAACCACCATTAACACAAAAAAAAAGAAGTTTCATAACTAGATAAATAAATAAAATTAGATAAGCAGATAACAAACTAAATGAATAAATAGACAATTAGACCTAGATTAATAAATGAGTTTTATACTGTATCTTTTGAGTTGTAATCCCGTTTTTGACCCTTCAGTATAACAGGATACGGAAGAGGTTTCGAACTTCGAACCCAGAACATTCAACAATGGTCGAACAGACCATTTACCAATACAACACAGTCCTTCGCGCATTAATAAATTTATAATATCTGATAGAGTACCCAAGAAGTGAAGCAACAGTTGGTGTAACACTGAAGTACTGTGGAATAGATGGAAATCGTAAATAAAGTACAAATAGATAAATAAAATTAAAATTAAACAATACATAAATAGATAAGTGATTAAAATGATAACATTAATTATTAAATTATGTATTTGAGAGAAACTCGGGTATCTCGAAACGAAAACCAAACCAAAACTTAAAATAAAAATTTGGATAAGTTGACGCTCTTTCCCAACGGTCCCATCTTTTACGAACCACCCTGTATTAATTAAGCCAGACCAGTAGATAGAGGAAAAAGAGAGAAGAAAAGATAGAAATAGATAGATAGGTAGAAAGAGTTAAATCAAGATAAGTTAAATGAATAATGAGATACAATTAATTTAGACATGTGTAAAATTATTTTCATTTCTTTCTTTTATGCTCGGGCCTCAAGATGCAAAGACCTTGTTTTCCTTCGGTCCTGATAACGATCTCGGAGATTCCACCAATTTTTCAAAAAAGAAACCTCTCTCCTTCCCTCCGGGTCTATACTCTCGAAAGTTGACAAACACACTCGCACACAAAAACAAAAATTTTTCCTTTTTCCCCTGAAAAGGGCCTTCCAACGGACAAACGAATGAATGAGGTGCCGGCCGAAAACATTTATCTACTTTTTTTTATCTAATTATTTATTTATTTATTTACTTATTTTTTTCCTCCACTCTTGAGTTTAATTGAAGTGTATTTTGTGTTTTTAATATGGAGGATACATAAAAATTTTTTTCTCTCCTCTTTTCTTTCTTTTTTTATTCGAGTTAATTAACGATGACGTGTTTATTGGAGCTTTTATTATCGAAGCTTTAATTATCATTATCATTTAGAATTTATGTAGGAGTTTTTGTCTGTCTTTTTATCTTTATATTTTTAGTAGTTAACTACTCAAGACAAAGGAGGTGAAATAGGGGAGGCTTTGGGGGATTGATTTACCTGACGTGGTTTTCTCAGGCCGTCACGGTTTTTAAACAATTAATTTTACAAATTTTTAGACTCAGAGGGGTTGGTTTTGATGTTAAGGGATGATGATGAAGTGTTAGAGACGAAATGGTGACTAAGTAGATGGTTTAAGATGGTCTTTGAAGAGTAAAGACAGTTAAGGAGACAGTTTGAGATGAATGTGAAGAGCCAAAGAGAATAGCTCACGAAATTGATCACGTGACTGGATCTCTTTTGGGGGTCTTGAAAATCACAATCAAGGCTGTTTCATCCCAAACTCCCATTACGAATATTTTGGTTAAATGATCATCAGTTGGTTAGAAATACAGTTCGAGGAAGAGTGTGAAGTTAAAGCTCATTGGTATAAAGGTGGTAGCTACCTCCCAAAGATGTTCAACTTGACTTTTTTACCCCAAACATTAATTCTTCACTTTAAAAACAGGATCAGTTAGGTTTAAAACGAGCTGTCGGTTGGGTTACAAATGAAGTGACAGAAAGATATTGAAGATAAAGCTCATGGACAACAGAGGAAGACCGAAGAGGTGGTAGCAACCTCCAAAACACCCTCACAGTACATTAACATTATCGTACAATTGAGTAACTTTCTCTTCATCGATCAATCTAAACCGAAAAGAAAACGGTTCGCAAAATATCTTCCAAGATTATCTTCTCTATCTTCCATCTTTAAAAAAAAAGATTTTCCGGTAGGCTGAAGAGGTTTCTTATAAGAGTGTTCACCCCAAAATGCGAAATTCATTTGCATGAGAGGATACTGGAACCCCAATTTGGAATTGAAAAGAAAAAAATTGTTTAATTTTATCTAGGATAACAATCTTTCGCTACCGTTTCGACAATGAGAATGCGGTTGATACAGTCGAAAAGAAAAACCTTTTTTTTTGTATACAGTCTATCTTCTCTCTCTTTCTACTTCCTAGATTGAAACATCCGATTGCAAATGATCGGAATGCCAACTAAAAACCCATTAGATATGTTAAGCATGTTTTCTTTCTGTTTGATCAAGGGGTTAGGGCCTAAAAAACCCGCGGAAAACTAATTTGTCAACGTCTCTCCCGTCTTGACATCCATTGTCTTTTGTCTCGTCTTTGAAAAGGGAACGCAAAAGTAAACAGTCATCGCAGGCTGGGAGAAAATTTCGGTGTGCTTTTGGGGTTTGTTTAGTTGGCGACTCTCTTGGGTCCTTGCTGGTGTTCCATTCTGACATTTAAACAAGTAAGAGCCGGTTATTAAATCACCGATGGACGTGACTGCTTAAGGTACAAATGACTGAGACGTGACGGTTGGACTGGATTGACGCAGTTTGCCCCCGCGACACGAGACACCATCACGTATGCGTTACATGTTTGCTTCTCTTATGTGTGTGTGGTTTCTGTGTGAGTGTGTGTGTCTGCGTCACGTAAGGAGATTTCACATTTGTCAGATTTTTACATCGGGACGGGAATGCGGTGTTTAGGAATGTGAAAAGATATTGAAACAGAAGATAGATAGGTTCGATAAGGAAAACAAAATTTTTGACCAGGTTCTAGAACTTGAAAATGACACAGGTGAAAAGGAAACAACTAATTTGACAAATATACGAAACCAAAAATGGCGGGGATTAGTTTATTAAATACTTCGATGAAACCAAAACGCGCCAAAAAAACTTTTTGAAAATTTCAAAGGGAAAATCCTGAAATGAAAAAAATAAAACAAAAGCTCTGTTGGTTGACTTTTCCTTTCTGTTTTTGATTTGTAGAAAGAATGGCAAAGAAGGTACTCGGGCATATTTGTTGCCTAGTTCGCCTGTAGGCGTCGGGCAGGGGCGCATGTCAGAGGCGCTCCCTGGTGGGGGGGGCGGAGAGCATTACTACTACGAGCACCCGCTCACCGCCGCCACCACCGCCATGCTCAACATATCCTCTTCTGCGAACGACGAGCCCAACGGCACCATGGGTTACGTTTACGAGTATTACAAGCTCCCGCCCATGCCTCAGGACAAAGACAAACTCGCAGAAATTTGGCCGTAAGTTCAACTTTTCATGATTGCTGATTCTAAAAATAAAAAAAAAGAAAGATAACCGCTTTTTTTAAATCGCAACGCCGGAAGTTAAATAATCTGGTTAATGGGAACTAACTTTTTTAATTTTCCTTTGACAAAACTGCCAAATTTCTGTTTTGGGTGCCCGATTCCGATGACCGACTTCTGCCTTCTTTAGCCTTCTTTTCTACGATTTTTTTTGGGAAAGTCAATAAATTTTAATAAACCGGAAATATAGTTTACAGGGAAAAAGCTTTTCGGGGGTGTGCAACACAACATAGCGCTCATTTGGTTTCATATTCAGTTCGATTTTGTTTTTTAAGTTTCCCGCTTCTCGATATATCGAATCGATATCACGACTTAATCTTTTTTTTCTTAACAAATTTTGCATGGCTAATTAAATATGCATGCGGAGATAACGTATAGACAAATCTGGACGATGAGATGAGAGTAGGAGGTAAGTTTGGGAGATGAGATAAGACTGAGAGAGAGAGTTTGTAAGGTTTGAAGAAGTGTGGGTTGCTTTCCTTCAGGGAGGTGACCTAAAATAGCCTTTAAAAATTTTTAGACGAAGAAAATTAGTTTATAGAAATCTGACCGGAAACGGACTTTCGAAATCAACTTCCGATGGGATTTTCCACCTTTCCGAACAGTTAGAATAATGAAACAGCCTAAATTCTTCTCCGTACACTCTCTCTCTCTCTTTCTTAAAACGTAAGCGACGTGGAGGAATTACAAACCGGAAATGAGAAACTATAAATTTTGATTTTTCGTGTGTCACAATTGAAAGTGTGCCACAAAAGGGCACAAGTTGGGGATTGAATTATCGATTTTCGCTTTGTTTCAACACTGCTATTTCCGTTCTATTTGACTAAATTCTTCTCAAAAACCGATTCCTCGAAATTTGAAAAGAAATAGTACATGAAGGGGGTATAAAACTATCGCAAAAAATTGCCAAATTATTTCGAAAGGACACATAAATATCCTAACGGCTTGTGTTTTTAAAATGTCACGCTGTCCGAATATTTGTGGTCGAACAAATGTAACGATTCCGTTCTCGTACCTGAAAGGACAAACCTCACTTTTACACAAAAAGAATTTAATTTCGGGTTTTGGCTAACAGATATTTTAGATTCGTCCTTCTTCCGGAATCAAAAATGTGTTCCGGGTTTTTGCGGTTTTCGTTCATCCGTTCGTCCGTCCGTATGTCTGTCCAAAAAAAATTCCAGTCATAGAACTTAACTTTCGATTTCCACGTGAATTTTGCGGTTTTATTTTCTTGTCTTCGTACCTGACCGCTTCGATCTGTAAATAACGTGATTACACTCGATCATTATCCCAGGTACAGACGTATTAAACACTATGAAAATGTTTTTTTTTGTTTCTCTCTCTCTTACTCGGCGTTTTTTGCGGTTCCTTCTGAAAGATTCCTTCACCTTGAGAGGCGGAAAGGAGTTTTCCATTTTATTGAACGCATTCATCGAAAGTAAACCTCAAAACCTAAATAAAGAAGAACAAAAATTCGGCAATAAATAATTACGGTACGTTTTTTGGCCCCCAGAATTAAAACAAAACAAAACAAAAAATAGAAATTAAGACGTTGAGGCGCAATTTGGTCACGCTTCGCCTGAGTCGTGGCCTTAAAAATTTTTAATAAGAAGTTTTTCTGGAAGAAAAAAAATTTCCGATTTACGGTTAATCGTAAAAGGTTTTAAATGTTGAACCTTGACGGGTTTGTGGGAGGAGGAGGTGGAGGGAAGGGGGTTAAGAGTTAGGTCCGGTCGTAGGATTCGATTAATTAGCCGTTAAATTAAGACCTAATCACGGTTCTTCTTTTTTTGTTTTTGGGTGGGGGTTTTGACAGTTGCTTTTTGGTGTGTTTCAGGTTGTTTTTAAGGTATGAGCATGGGAAGAGAGTGTGAGAAAAGAGTTTGAGCTTCGTTTTGAGATTTCTTTTTTGTGTTTTGTGTATTTAGGTTTTGCTGTTTTTGGTCTGTTTCTCTTCATCTTTCCCCTCTCTAACTACATTTAAATCCTTTAAATATTGTGGCTGACTGAGGTTGATGATGTCTTTTGGTTATTTCCAGTCTTGATGTCAACTTGTCGATTTTTGAGTAAAGTAGGATTTCCCTCTTTTTTTTCTTCTGTTTACTATAATTTTTGAAAACTCATTTTAGGCTATATTGAAGTTTTATTATTCTTTTAAATTAATTTTCGGTTCTTACAAATGAGCTGTGACCCGTCGGAACAAATATTCAAATTTTTGTATTATTTGCCCTCCGGAGATAAGAAGGCGACGATGCTGTAGTGGTTTCATACTCCGTTACTTTTAGATTTAGTTGGATGACCAATAGCCCTGTTCAATCGAAGCTCTTCTCTCTTGGTTAGGTGTCAGTTTGGGTGACTATGACCGTAGTCATGTCAAATCACAAGTTTGAACTGTCCTCATTTCGTCTCACCGGTCTAGTGTCTTCTTCTTCTACCTCTTCAATTTTTCTTAATCCCATTCTCCTTCTTCTCTCGTATAAGAAGAATTATGTTTTGGTCTTCTTGTCCCTTTGTCTTCCTCCCACGTTCCCTTCCATCTATTTTGTCAAAGAAAGTTAGCGGTTCCTCGACTTCCACCCACAACCTCTAACGTCTCACCAGGACGTTTGGATCACGAATTCTTTAACATATATCTCACTGGAGATGATTTATCAGTGCGCGAGGATCCTGCTGAGCCGAACGAATTTCAGGTCGTCAATTTTGTTATAGACCTGGACGGACGAGACAAATGATTTATTTTGAAGGAGGTTGACAATCCAAAAATATTCCAAGAAAGACGAAAAACATTTTCCAATTGCAAAATTCTTCCCTCAGAACAAATCTCAGGAACGAAGAGGGGCACTGTGAAGATTTACGGCCCTGTAATTATTATGACAGAAGAATTTAAAAAAGAGTTTTTCAACCCTTCCCATCGCCATTGAGATTCTTCCTCATCGTCGTCGTCTTCGTCTTCTTCTTCTTCATCTTCTCATAAAAAAGGGCATTTTGTAATTATTCAAAAGAAGGAATGTTTATGTAACCTTTTTTTATACCACACATGATTTCATTATGTATGCTCCCGATTTTTTTACATTATTAATTTTATT
Source organism: Columbicola columbae (assembly GCA_016920875.1). Classification (NCBI taxonomy): domain Eukaryota; kingdom Metazoa; phylum Arthropoda; class Insecta; order Psocodea; family Philopteridae; genus Columbicola; species Columbicola columbae. The sequence continues at coordinate 3,690,718 of JADMLL010000001.1, read as the reverse complement.
GAGTAAAAGTGAAAATTTTTTTTGTCAGCCCCGGTTCGTATGTCATTTGATAATTTACGGCTGGTGTTTCATTTAAATATTTATTAAAAAATTTGGGACTTGTTCGGGGTGACGGTTTTTGTGTTTCCGCTCTTTGCTGTTGGATTGGTGTTACTTTGGATCGGTTTTGACGGTCTCGGGCTTTGATTTTTGAACTAGGAAACAGTTTCATAAATCTCCTGGATAGGTTAAAATTGAATGTTCGTCTGTGTTTGAGGTTCTAACGGACAGAGGAATTCAGGTGACACTTCTAGAAGGGCAGATCTCTCATAGGGGACACACAGAACTATTATACATTTGTTTGAATACCAGCACAGCAGCAAAAAAATTGTGTACAGAAAGACTCAACCTTATTGTTGGCTGCAGGTTTTAGTGAGTAATACTTAACAATCTGATCAATTAGTGTTAAGTCACTCACGTGACCTACTGATCTGTTAGCTTTTACCATCAATGGGTTATTAGGTTGTGTTAAAATTGTTAAAACCCAGTCTAAACTGTACAACCCCCAATTCTATCACCATTCTTTAGATCTAAATAGCCAAATCAAAACACCAACAGCTAATAGGGAAATAAACATGAAAATCTGGCTAACATAAACCATCAGAAACAACTTAAAATCTCTCCTCCCTCCTTCATCGCATTCAGATTTTGACAAATGGCCCAGAAGTTCATGAAATTGAATATATGAGACCATTGGTAAACCTTCTGCAACTTTCAAATCCTTTGAACCATGAAAATTATTATTTTTTTCTGTCTCAGAGTTACTGTGTGAAAATTATTGTATTTCTTAATTAGATAACATGATTTTCCTTTTTATACTAAAACAAAAAGGTCGTAAAAAAGTTAAAACAAACAATTATGAATAAAATAATTAATTCATTAAATAATTTATAAATTACAAAGAAGAATCAAATTTTTTTATTTTTCACTTTTCTTTTTAGAAATTTTCGGCCATTGTCTTAAATTATTTGTGAGTTTTTGGGTTTGATGTCTTAATCTGTAAGTCAAGCGTAGGAGAAAGGGGTGGAGAAAGACATAATACAGTTTTACGCAAATATAGGTTTTTATATACCATTCACGACGTTTATGGATTATCACTCTGAAAACAATTTCACCACTGAATACAGACAAGTGAAGTACTGATCTGACAGCAGTTTTGTTTTGGGGTGGCCTCAACTTCTTGTATAGCCTACAGGTCAGAAGAGAGATTAACAATTCTAATGTCTGCAGTCGATCTTGAAAATCTGTATTTGGAGAAATCAACGATTATTTGTTGCATAAATTAACTAATTAATAATTAATAAGAGTGAATCGGACAGTAAAATCCTGCAGCGTGGTGTACACTCTATGGGTTTACTGTAAATAGCGAATAAGATACAATAAAACTGTTCGGTTTGTTGAAACTTTGTGGCTCACTGAAATGCATTGGTTTGAAACAGATAGTTGCGAATCTTCGTTAGTTACAATTTTGCCCGTTAGAGTGAGAACTTTCTCTATGGCTCTTTAGTTTTTTTTACTCTATGGCTTTTCTAACGAGAGACACTTCAGAAGTAATAGTGATTGAAATTTAGACACAACACATTTAGGGTACAGCATCTGTCCCAAAAGTTCCCAGAAGGATTATTGTCGTTGGCGCAGACGAGAATTTGGTGGTAAATTCAAACTTGGAAACGAGACCGCACAGCTTGTGAAAGAGAGAGAGACTGCTGGAGTAATAGTGGTTGATTTTTAGACTACAGTATCTGTCCCAATAATTTCCGGAATGTCTGTTTGTCGTTGGTGGGGAGGAAAACTTGGTAAATCTAAAGTTCGAAACGAGACCGACAGACAGAAGTTTGAGGAAACCGTAAACGCAATAATTTTTATTAAACCGAAGACCGTATAATTGAATAAATCTTAAAAAATAGTTCCGGGGACTTTTGGAACAGACTCTTCTCAACCGTTTTCTCTAAAGTTCAGACAGTTCGTTGGCATATAATGTGAAGCTGGCAATTGTCGCAGATAATAGTAGAGTTTGTATAGTGACAGACACTGTATGCCAGGTTTGTATAACCTTAACCATATACTGACGAACTTTATTTCCCCCTTCCTCCTCCAAGGATTCTAAAGAGTTTTCGAGCTGTTCCAATGCGAGTTTTGGTATTTTCTGAAGCAGGAAAAGGAGCAGGTAGGGGATTCTTTGGCGCGTGTACCCATCACATCGAATTAACCTCAATCAATGAACTCATCCATGTCCACATTTTTCCAAAAAAAATTTTCCTGTGTTCTTTCGTTTAATGGTAAAATTCACTCCGGGGCTCTCATCGCGATGGCATAAAAGTGGTTCTTGAAGGAGTTGTTGGTAAGGAAGTTGCTAATTATTATTTTTTTCTTGTACCTTGGCTCTCTGATATGTTTGATAAAAATCAGAAATTAGTCAAGCGGTGATTTATTTGGGAGTTAGCATTAATGCGATCTTTCTGAAGTGAGAGAGAGAGAAGGAAGAAACGTTGGGAATGAAACAATTATGGAATGAAACTTGAAAAGGTGATTAAAACCTTGTTTAGGCGATGGGAGGTTGTAGGGACGAGGGAGGGAAGGGTAGTTACGATATTGTGGGAACTAGTGACACAATCATCATTTTGGTGAAAGAAAGCTGTCTGTCTGTTTGTTCCTTTTGCCTTTGGAGGTGCTTGAACCCAAATCAGAGTATGTTAGAGTATCCATGTGTTAAACACCAACACGTCTCATATGACATTTGTGAGATCTTATATATCTGTCATCGGGGATGATGAGATTCTAGTTGAAAGGTGTAGAAATTTTTGTTTAAAGGGTTGCGCCCGCTGGTGAACCTTTTTTTTATTGTCTTCCTTTTGGGGTTCCCTTTCGGTAATAGGATACCTTTAATCTTATGCAAATAGTCAATTTATGCGACCTCACAGTGTTTCTACCCATCTCCTTCTCCTCATCAAACTTCTTCGCTGTAGATAGTGACGCACCACTCTATACAATTTTATCAATGTCTTGGAGGAAAGAGGTTTTTGGGTGATCCTGTTGGTGAACCGATGAAAATGGGAAACACATTCCTGGGAGAGGAGAACAACGACTGTGACGTCACTTTTTCCTCTTTTCATTGTTTATAGACACTCGGTCGCCTTGAGTTCTTTGTTGTTTAGGTTCCTCTCGCCGGTCGTGAAATGTTATTCGCCCTGAGTTGACTGTTTTTGTCAAACTCCAAAAACAAAATAACCCCAACGATTTAGGATTTTGCCAAAATTTCATGTCTCCAATTAGAGATAAAATGTTTCGAAGGTTGCTTAACCGAATGACGAGAAATCGAAGGCAATGAGGATGAGAGTCTATTACGCATTCAGACAAACGGTGTCACTGGTTGTGTAAACAAGACACCCGAAAAATTGCTGACTGGTGTGTGTCTGCCCACTTATCGACTCCTCTGTCACCAAGAAGAGATGTAATTTGGTTTGGTAGGTCAGACGATATGTGACACGGGAAGGGATAATGAGCAATAAAATTTGGTTGTAGGTCTGGTCAAAGATGGGGTTTAAGGGCGTTAAAACGTGTTGGTTCCAGCGTGTGTGTGGTGGAAGAGAGATGGAAGACGCATACTTTCTTCACTTTACCAGAGGAATCCATTTGGCAATTCTCCAAAGTAATTTTCTATTTGAAAACTAGCCTCTGGGCAAGCTTTTATAACATTTCTGTTACTCGGTATCGTGATTATCGGTTACAGATATGTTTATATATAAATTTTATTCCACATCGTGCTTTAAGAAGCATTTTTTGCTTTTTTTTACTTCCAACTTGTTGACTCCAGCGATTTGTTGTTGCAAATTAATGAAAATGATAGAGGAGGAGTGGGAATGGAGTAGGAGAGGAGAAAGATCGTGAAGGAAAGAAATAAAAGGAAAAAAAATGAAAACAAAACTACCGTTTGGAGGCAGATGGAGAGAGGAAGGTAGCAGGGGTATGATCGAAACCAATTTTTCTTTATCTGCTACTCGAATGAGAAACACGAATTTAATCGATGAGTGAACTCGATCTAGGTACGTTTAGATTGGGAACAATGTTTTTTCAAATGAATGAGTTTTATAGTTCTACAGTTGGTTTTATAGCTTTAGATCTCTCTCTCTCTCTTTCACACGATTTTGAGGGTTCTTGATGGGTTGTGGATTCTTTTAGAAGTGGAAGAGGTTGGGTTATGATGAAAGAACAACGTCAGAATGTAGTGGTTGGGTAGAGCTTTGTTAACATCAAAACATTCAGCCCCAATTTCAAGCAGCCCAAAACACCTAAGCAAAGCTCTACCTAATTACTCACTACAATCAGACGTCCTTTCATCATAACCCAACCTCTTCCACTTCTAAAAGACTCCAAAACCCATCAAGAACCCTACACAAGAAAGAGCAAGAGAGAGAGAAGCTTAAAGCTACGAACCAACTGTAGAACTATAAATCTCATTAATTTCGAAACATTGTTTCCAACCTAAAAGTACCCAGATGTTGTTTAGTGTAGTGTCTTAGCCCTTCGAAGTATGTTCCATTCATTGTAGGTGTTAGAATGAGACCAAAAACGAGAAAGAAAGAGGCTGAAGTTAGCAGTCTGTAGCCTTTAAATAGCCAAGAATCGTAGATTTTGTGATTTTAGTGCTGAACCGATGAATCCCAGAAGTCACTAGTGAAGAAAACTCTCAAACAACTCTAAGAGTTTGATTAGATTAGCCTCAGGTGAAATGAAGAGCCTGAAGGACCCGAGAGAGGAAAAGATCGGATAGGTCAGGATTTAGGACGAATTCACTTGATAACGTGATTGATTATGGTTTATATAAAAAACGGACTTGATCACGTGGTCAAAAAGCTTATTTAGCACGTATAGTTAGTTGAGTTTAACAAAGTCAAAAGATTGCTAGGAATTAGATATCCTGAACTATACAGTTTATCGACCTTAAAGCTAGAACAACAGAACCTCGTTAAACCCATCAAATCCTCAAGTGTAGGTAGATTCAGGTACAGCATTCTTAAAAAATCAACAAGAAACAAATTAGGCTTGGGAAGGTTGAAGGAAATCCCTTTTTGAATAGCAAGGAACCTAAACAAAGATCCCGAAAATTCCAATGAAGTCAAGGAACCGTTTGCCTCGAACGCGTGACGTCAGATTAAGGCCAATCGTTCGGGAACATCAACAACAACAAAAACGTTAAACAAAATTAATACGTTGACTTTTCAACAAGTGATCTTTGAGTTAAGAACATAATTAATTATCATTAATTTAGGCCGGATGACCAAAAAGAAGAAGAAGAGAGAAAAATTGGGGAAATTAACCTTTCGCAGTCTCGTCCGAGGTAAAATCGTGTTTCCTTTCAACTACAACTACAACAACAATCTTTCTCATTGTAATCGACTGCACTTTTCACATCTCTCTCTCTCTCTTTAGACTATTATTATTCATTGTCAAAAAAATTTTGATACTTTTGAAGTTAAAAAAAATTAAATTATACGGTTTCCGTTTTAATAACAGGTTTACAACCTGAAAATCCTGATTTCAAAGAGTAGCAGAATACGTAAAACTTTTTCTCAAACAATATCCATGCAATTAGGTTTGTTTTTTTTTTCTCCTTTTTTGTCGTGAGGTGACTTTAATTGCGAACTTACCACCTTTTATTGCTTTTTAATTGATTTTCGTTTTCCGAGGTTTTTTCAGACCGACCGATTTTTTTTGGTGTCGAGTCGCCGGAGGATGAATCTCACGCTTCCTGCCTAATTTTTAGTTTTTGTAGGTTGTAGGGAGAGTGGGAGAGGTGAGGTGATTTGGTGCTGGTGGGAGGACAACGTCAGGGTGAGTGTAGAGGATTTTGGGAGTGACTGTCTAAAGCGGAATTGTTCTTTTGGTCGGATAAACTGTTGTCGTTGGTTAGTTTTCATTTGTGAGACCTGAATTTGGGTTTGTTGTATATAAGAGAAGACTGTAGGGTCTGTCCCAAAAGTTCCCGGGATATTTTTTTTTTGTAGTTGCCTGGTGGAATTCAATCTACTAGTGGGGAATCTGATTTTTTTGAGAGACTTAAGCTTCGAAACTAGACGGAGCTTTTAGAAGTTTTGAAAATATTGTAAACTGATGCTGAATAAAAAATTTTGCGAAAAATCATTTGAGTAATTTTTGGGACAGACTCTTTATTACTCCGATTGATCACCCACATCTTTGCTATGTCTAAACAGGCCTGATTTGTGAATATGTATTGCGAGCCCTCTACTACACCATTCTTCTAGCTGAATTTTAAGAATTTTATTTTGCTTACTAAGAACAATATCGGAAGGTCTGTAGTGTGGAAGTTCAGCGCCAGGCTAAGAAATTATAGTCGAAAGTTCAAATCCTCCTCCCGTATCCTGTTATACTCAAGATATACTTTAAAACTCAACTTACTAGAAACAATGAAGATCCTGTCGGTTTTAATTTTTGCTACCATCAACACTATCCGAAATGACTGCTGTCAACAAGATTTTTTTGACAGTTTTAAGGTTTCAAAGGATTATATATCGAATATCGAACCGAATCAACTGTATAATTCATTTTTAACTTTTGTCGAGAGGGATTTACCTAAAATTTACTCTAAACAACATTCTCTTATTTGAATTTTAAGATTTCGTTTTGAAAGCGATGTGTTTGTGATAAACGCACTGAAGATTTCTGACAGGATTAGTGTTTGCCAGAGTGAACTTCTCACTACACTCCCGTGATTTAATTATTAAGAGGTAGTTTAGAGAGACAAGTGAAGGGGTGTTTGGTAGGCGGCGTAATAGCTTGGAAATAAGGCCTATTAACAATTATGCGATTTGCTATCAAATAATTACTGTTAAATTAAGACTGGAGTGAAAAATTGAAGGTTGCTGGTAGCAATTGGAGGATGTTAACAGGTCGTAAAATCGGCGAAAGTTTAGGTAGATACACCCTTCCCCCCAGTTCACGACAAGAGAGGGCCACACAACCGAAAATTTATTAACAATGTGTTGAAATATTTTCTTTTGTCTTATCTGGAGGAGTGGGGTGGCCTTGTGAAAGCGTTTTTCGCCAAATATGTTCGGACCGGTGACTGTGACGTGGGTTCTTGGGATACTGTTTCAGTATAAGGCCATCTTCGTGACAAAAATTCTCTCTCACACCGATTGTTTTTTGGGCTGAGGTGATAGAATGAATTCACTGGAAGGAGGCGATAGGGTTGAGACTTGTTTCTGAGGGATGTGGTCGGTCTCGTGGTCTTGACGGTCAAAAGAATGAAAAAGTGTGTGTGTGGGTTGAAGATTTTTTGGTGTGAAGTCGACATAGTGTGTGACCCACCTACGCGGTCGTGAAATCATCTCAGACCATTTAGGTGTTGCTTTCTTTGTTTTCTTTTTTTCATGTCTTTAATTTTTACTAATTTAAATTTAAAAGAGAACAAAGGGGAGTTCTTGATGTTACCCAAAATTTTTGTTTTGGAGAGGTGGTCGGACATCTTTTGGATTTATCTAACTGACTTCCTACTGGCGTTATCCTCTCTTTGTGTTTTATTTTACACTATTTGATTTGTTTTTTAGTTTTGTTTGTGTGTTAGTTGGTTAAGTATAAGCTGTCTATCAGAGATGTCTATAGAAGATGATTCATCTCCTCCAACCCCTCATAACAATTAAACATCTTCAATATTTCTCACAACAACCACAAGCGCTCGAACAAAGATAAACGTCTAGAAAATATTTCGGAAATCAGAAACGGGTCACAGCAAAACGATTTGACCTTCACAATAAATAATGAGGCGGTCATTTTTCAAAAACGAAAACCGGCCGATTTATTTTTCTTGTTCCGATAAGTTCCGGTTCCTCTCAATAAAAATCACCAAACTAATTGCGCATGCACTTTAAAATCTTTTTTCTTCTCTCTCTCTTTTCTTCCAAAACAACTTACCCAGGGCTACTTTCTACGGACATTAAAAAAGAAAAAGAGGGGCCTACACGTGTTGGAATGACCGGGGCATAAATCAAATTTGCCCGGCACAATAAAAAGCCAGCCAATACTTAATTTACTCGTTGGATATATGGCCGGCAATTACCCGGGGATTCATATCACGAATATTCTATTTATTAGAGTCCGGTTTCCGAGTTCGCCAACCAAGAGAGAGAGAGAGGAAAGAGATTTCGGGGAGAAAGGAGAAAGTCTCACACACACACACACACATCATCCCGAAGCAGGGAGAGGTAGAGGGAGGAGTGCCCACGTTTTGCTCGAAAAATTCAATTCGAAAACCGAAACCCCGGCTTTCTTTTATTAATATGTCTCTCATTTTGTTAATATGATAATTTTCGGTTTGGAAATGGCTTTAAGGTTCGTTAGGGGACGTACCTAAACTTTTTTTCTTTTTTTAATGAGGAGTTTAAAAGCTTCCGGTGTTTTTGGTAAGGCTGGAAATTTTTTTTCGTGGGGTTTGAGTTGGCCTCGGGGTAACTGAAGAACTAGAAAGAGGATGGTTCGGGGTTTTGAGTCAAGTTAATCACGTGATTTGAGAGGGTTTGAAGAAACAAACCTAATCACGTGATTACGTTTTAGAGGATCGCTTGACTGAAGGTTTGATTAGAATCGGAGAGAATTATCTTCAGAACTCTGATAATGTCTACCTGTCTGTTCTTCTGGTTTTTACTTCTTCAGTACATATAAGTTAATAAGTTCTCTCGACTGAGAAGAAGTTTCCATTACGCAGAATCCTCAGGTGGTGGTGCACGCCTGCCCAATAACCTACCACGCCCCATGCCAAATCGGGGCTGTCCTGTGTCGACTCTCAGCATCCGAGACACAAGAAAAACGGGACCGTAACCCAGTTTCCAAGCTGTGAAAATATGCCAAAGGGATTCCACAAAGCTGGCAACCTTGAAATAAATCCTTTCGTCAATTTTTATCTTAGAAAATGTTTCAAAACACCGCCTTTTGATTTCGTCATCAAGTGCGAGTTGGGTTCTTTTCAATGGGAAAGGATAACGCGATCCGGAGGCCCTTTTCGTGAATGACGTTTCTCGGTAGCGATCATCGATTTCGGACTTGATTGATCTCTTAATGGGAGGTTTTGAGCAAGAAACCGGATCCGTCAATCGAAATCGTACTGACATGAGGCTGAGGCTCTCTGGCAGGAGCGAAATGACTTTGACGGTGGAATTCAGTCGGATGGCCTCAACTTCTTGGACGGCCCACAAGTCAGAAGAGAGATTAATAATCCTAATCGGTGAAATTAATCCTGAGAATCTGTATCGGGAGTAGTTCATCGGCGATTATTTTTTTCTTGTCACATAAATTAACTAATTATTAATTAATAAGAGTGAAATTGACGTGAAAAAACTGTATACATACATAAATTTCGTATGCGAGTATGTGGATTTTATCTTTGTTAATGTGTTCATTGTGTTTGAGTTTATGGTTATGGTTATGGAAGAGTTTAATCTTCGATGTGGAGCTGTTAGCCTAATTTACAATTCTCATGGCTATTTTGGTGTTAATAAAACTTGACGGTTGGGTTACATGGAATGAGATGATCTGGGTGAGAATTTTCATTTTGCTTCTCTACGACAGTTTGTTTAGGGTTGTGATAATTTAACCTTATAACTCGGTCTAAAATTGAGTAGAGCTAAGTGTTGGTAGCTGAATAAAATGAAAATTAAGAAAGCAGAATGAAAGATAAAAGAAAATCCAGCAGTTATCTACATAAATTAGCTAAACAAAACACCAACGACAGGAATTAGAGTAACAATGAGATAGAGAATTCCCGACACAGCAGAAGTTGTGCTCTCATTTCAGTATAGTACAGGAAGCAAAGTGAGAATATAAAATCAGCAATTCTTACGTCTTTCTCTGTCCAACCCTTCTCATAGCATAGCAAAACAAAATGAGCGTTAATCATGGTTCTTGATGAACCTAATCCTTTTAGTGAACCTTATTTAGAGTTTTCGTGTTTTTATTAATGATAACCGATTAATTCTGAAGTGGAAACCTTTTTTGAGAAAAAGAAGATGGAAAGTGGGAGCGGGAGGAAGAGGAGGTGATTAGGAAGGAGAGAATCGGAGAAAGATGTGAGCGGGCTGTGGAGAAAAATGTTCGGAATATGATAATCGTAGCAATTTATCAAGTTTGGAGAAATTCGTCACGAAGGGCATTCATCAAAAGGATGATGGTGTCCGAAGCTGAATAATGAGAGGAGGAGGAGCAATTTAGAGGATTTTAATTAACGTGCCTTATTCAGTTGGACAACTTTGGGTACTCCTCACTAACCTGCAATTTTTTTTGGAATTTTGCTACGGTTCGGACTGAGAAATGATTAAAAAGTTATCGATTGATTGATCGGTTTTGCTATTAATCGATTCGATTATGTTTTGCACTCAAACAGCTTGAAACTTTGTGGGTTCAACTAGGTGTTACGATTTTGCTTTCTCTCCAATACAGACTTAATAGAGGATTTGAGGTCCCAAAATTATCTAAGGTCATGAAGATCCTTGAGAACTTCTCTCTCCCTGTCTCAAACAGAAAATCAAAAACTCGGAAAAGTTTCCGAAAATCCATTTCGTCTCGCTTTATTTAAATTCTAATTATTATTATTAACGCTACGAAACCTTAAATTTATTAATTAGGCCATAAAATTAAATTGTTTTACATAAATATGCAATAAAAAAAGAGTTTGAGGCTACCGTTTTCCGTGCGAAAGTTGGCAATAGTGACTTCATTTTTTGTGTTTGGAACTGTAAAATTTCCGTCTGGCTTTTTGTACCGTTGAGACACGGATGAAAAGCTTCAATCAATCAATCAATCAGTCGAGCAAATGTTGCGGTCGTTTGTTCTGCCTAAGGGAAGGTCTCGTGAGACGAACTCAACTGGAGTTTAGATCTGTGCTATCGATTTTGGGTTGGAAAAATTTTTTTCCAGTCCTCTAGGACTGGAAAAATTTTCCAACAAATCACAGATCTAAACTCCAGTTAAGTTCGTCTCACGAGACCTTCCCTTTGTCCTAGTACTACCAAGGCGGTTGAGAAGTTGATTTGGATGGTGAAGTCGTTTCGGTTATGTCGTTGAAGGTGTTTTGAGGGTAGGAGGGTAGTAGGGGGTTGAGTTTAGGTTGTCCTGACCTCTCACAACATGCCAGATGAGTAGAGCAATTAGTATTGACGACGTCACATCCCGACGACAACGTTTTTTATTTTCCAAAAACCCGAAACCAGCAGCTTTATCAACTCTCCAACCCCAAGCACAAACCTAAAACCTCTGGATGACGTTTCGAGATCAAACCCCCAAAATTTCTCTTCAGAATCTAAATTAATAATAACATCAAAGATTTATTAATCTATTTTAATAATCCATCAACTTCATTAAAATATTTAATAATTTATGTACGCTGAAACTCCAAACGGGAGGCTTTCCAGCGGGCAATTTTTTTTTCTTTCTTTAAATTTACGACCAAGAATAGAATGTCTCGGTGTCTGGAAAGAGGAGGAGGAGGAGAGGGAGGTGAGGAAAGGGCCATAAACCTGAAAGGAACCTGTCAGAAATTTTTGGCGAAGGTTGATTGGCAATAAGTCAGACGGCTGGAAGAAGGAATTATGAGGGCGATTTTTTAAAATAATTTTTCAAAGATCCGGGAAAACAAAAAATTTTTTATTATTATTCAAAGGGCGGGGAAGTTTTTGGCGCGTGACAAATTTTCAACAATTAAGTACCTAAAAGTACTCCTGCCGACATTTTTTTTTGAGGCGAAACCAAAATTCTCGGATGAAAAACGACCGGCTAACAGGTTTTTGTTGCTCTAATTAATTTATTTTTTTTGTGGTGTATGTGCGCCCACAGGAAGGAGGGTGAGGTGATTTGAAAAAGGATGAAGAATTGGAGACTTTTGATATTAATTAATTAATTAATTAGTACTTGATATAAATGAGGAACAGAAACCTTAGCCAAGATTTTTCCTCGTGCCTGATTGAATTTGTCGAATTTTAAAATGAGATTCGAGCTAAATTCTCAAAGCTCTAAGAGATTCAGTGTCTATGAGACAGACTCTTATTGTAGTGTGTCTACAATTTCATTACAACACAATACTATAATTTATAACAAATTTTAATTAAATCAAATCCATTTGTATGAGATAAATAATTTTTGTGATAGTGTCAGCAAACGGCGCCTTGAGCGTAAGGTTGGGAACCTCTGCTCTAAATTCTAATTTCTAATTACCATACCTTAATTAATAAAATAATGTAGTTTAACATTATAATCACAGATAAATATAATAAATATGACTGGATCTGATGAAAAAAATAAAGCAAACGTGCCATTAAAACCTCGAACGCGAAAACTTCTGTCTCCTTTAATTGTATGACTTATTTTTTAATATCTATTTACTTATATACAGAGTTTAAACTACTATAATATAATTAGAAAACCATTATCTTCATGATCACATAGAATATAAGACATAGAATAAGTCAGCAATACTGAAAAATAAAACTAAACTTTTGCAAAAGTTGGAGAAAAATTGTTATTTGTTAATTTATTTATTAATTTATCTGTTTGGGAAGTAGTTAGCATAATATAATAGATAAACCCTCATTACAGTTAGCATGACAAAACGTTCCGGATGAGGAATCTAAAGAAACCAAATTCAAAATGAAATGAAAACATAAATTAAAATTATTAAATTATAAGAAAACTCGCATTGGTCATAAATTAATAATACAAGAAACAGTTCTTTTGAAAGATAAATAATTGCAGATCGATTTGTTGGAAATCATTGTCGTCAATCGATATGAATAGAAATTTGATTAAATTACTTTCGGGAGCATTTTTCGAAGATCATGAGAATTGGCGGGAGGGGGGTGAGAGAGAAGAAAAGGTCCGTCTTTCCTCCGGTCTAGGAGTCGCCACTGTTTTGTTAAACACGACCATCGTGCAGGGCTACCATAAAATTACTTTTTATTTCCACAAACCGGTAAAACTTATCTCTCGGGTATATCTTTTGTTATTTACCTTTTTATCTGTTTCTCATTAATCGGTTTTTCCTTTCAGGTCGTAGACAATGAGAAGGTGCCGCGTAATTATTACCCCTCTCGTTCGCAATTTCCTACATCCAAAAGTGGTTCTCGGGGTCAAAAACGCTGTAAGCTCATTAACCCGGTGATAATAATCTTTAATTTTTTTCTTTCTCTCTCTCTCTTTACGTGCGCCATTTCCTTGAAAAATTTTTGATTTTTTTTTTGCATTGGTATTTATTAATTAATTTTTTTGATGTGGATGGGTTATTATCGGTTAAATAGGTGCGATTTAGTGAGGAGGAGGAGAAGGGAGGATGAAAAGAAAATTTGTGGTTTGATTGGGTGGAGTCTTGAAAGAAGAAGATAGTTAGGTAAGCGGGGGTTAGATTTCTTTTTTCTGATTTTTTTGCAAAATTGTAAGTCGAGTCGGTTGAGTTAAATGAGAGCCTGATCGAGCGCCGATGAACTGAGACCGATAAGTCGAAATGGATTAGAGTTGGATAAGAGTGTTAAACTAATGGAACCGGTCTCAGAGTCAGGTATGACTAAGCTAGTGCGAGAGTCCCCCACCATGAACGGCGGGTGTTTAATGTGGCGTATTGTTGCAATGTTGCAGGGCGACTTCCTCCGCCAGTGGCATCGCGTCGCAGACTAAAGCAACCAATGGACTAGCAGGAGGGGAGCTGGCTCCACCTATAGGAGACCTGCAAGGATTGTTTCTGCATGGACAACAGCTGAAACGCGAGCCTGAGGATCTCAGCCATCATCGCAAAAGTCCCTCGGATCTCGACGGTGGCATTATCAAAGGGGCGCGTCAAAAAGTGCTGCTGGTAACTCCCGGAGGCGAAGACCTCGTAGTGGACGTGGTTAACAACAACAGCATAAAAGACGGTTTGAGTTCCCCCCAACACGGGGGTCGCAGTGTTAACGGTACGCCCACCTCCACCGGTTCCGTGCTGGTGGAGCAGCCGGTGGAGCTAATCGCGACCGCAGACGGATTGAAACCCGCGATGTCGTACAGTGCTCAAATTTTCAGCCCCATGGCGAACGCCACCCACAGCGCCCACAGCGGAACCCCTTCTCCAAACCCGTACAACGACCACGGTGGACAGTACACGACTTCTTCTCAAGGTGGAATCAGTGCGGGATACATAACGACTTCCGCCGGTGCGATTCGTGGCTCCGCTACACCCGCGTTTACCGTGTCCGACCCGTACTACCGCGAATACTTTTCCGGAGAGCAAACATACGTTCGTCAACAAGTGCCTGTTTATGCGGACAGTCCGGAAGGTGCCGGTGGAACGATTGCATCTGGAACTTCCGCTTTCGTTGATCGGTATGTGCGCGGACAAAACACCACGTATCATAGTAAGGGAGTGATCGCTGCTGCCGGTCTCACAGTGGACCTGCCTTCGCCGGATTCGGGAATCGGGGCTGATACGGTCACGCCCAGAGATCAAACTCAAATTCAACAGGTGAGTATTTCACTTTTTGCCCTTCTATGGTAATAGTGATCACGTGACTCAAATCCAAGCTAAAAACCTTCCAAAGAACACAAATTTTCCAAACTTCTGCATCAAATTCAGTACCATGCATGCGTGACAAAATTTCATTTTTTTTATTCCACCATATTTTCGCCTATTTTACCACCTCTTTTTAGGTTCAGGTCCTTGTTCCAGAGCTTCCGAAGGAGCCGGGTTGGTTCAAAATTAGTTCCAGTTCTCTGCATCAGGACGCGCTTTAAAGATTTTCTTTTCCATTTAAGGCCTCATGCGATGACTTCGAACTGATTAGTCGTCGCCATTTATGGCTCCCCTCGCTACCAAAAAAAAATTTTTCTCCAAATATTTTATATTAATGGTTTATTTCCTTTGAGGTTTTCTTTTTAAAAATGGCGTTCGATCGAAACATTTCTATTTGGTCACACGGTCGCCATTTGAAACACCCCATAAATGCTTTTTCCGGATTTCCACTTGGAAGTTTTTTATCTTTTTTGTTAAAATCCTTGGTTTCCTTGATTAGTTGAGGGTAGGAAGTCTGAGAGGAGGAGAGCGGTGGGGCTAGGTAGGTGCAGAAGAATTAGAGAAAGTCTCAAATGTCAAGAATTTTGTTTTTGGGCCTAGGTAGAGAAGAAGGTTGGTCTTGTCACACGACTAACTATTATACTCAATAGAGAGGTTCATCCAAAAAAGCTTCAACCTTGATTTGTGGTTTTGATCTCGTTTTTCGCTCAATACAATATGGGAAGGGGGCTTGAACGCTGAATTAGTGCTTCCATAATCAGATGCTTTGACCACACAAAGACAGGTTGTGTATTCTTCAACCTATATTCCAGAAAATTAGTGTTAGTACCGTTCACAGAAACCTGAATAAGCCTTAAACTTCAGCTGGAGCAGGGAACAGGTAACTAAGTCATCACTAACCTGCTTCTCCAGGAGTTAATAACTTAAGTTATGTAATTGGCTGGAAAGAAACGTCGTATCGATAGACTTTAACGTGTCCCACACGAAGGGAATTGAAATAAGAAATGACAGAAAAGTGAATAACGATCCACAAGCTCTCGTATACAAAGTTGCAACCATTGTCACTCATTTAATGGGCTTTAAAAAGAAAGAGAAACGGACGGACGGACAACTCGAGTGTTTTATTGTCACAACAAGAATACAAAGATGGAGGGATAACAAAAGACGGACAGACGGACGTTTCCTTTTTTATTGGCTGTTTGATTGTTTTTTAAAACGTCGACTTTGTTTGGACTGGATTTAATTTATGACCCATAAACCACATAACTCGCGGCCTATTTGTCTATCTCCTCCAGTTTTTATACCTTGGATGCTTCAGCAGATCGAATCTACAGATCCAGTGTAAGGGGATGAGTTAGAAATTCATCGCGTGAGCTTTCGAAACGAGAGGAAATAAGAAGTAGAAGAGCACTTCGCCCGGGTCAATTCTCGCGGGGTTTGGTCGTCACAGGTTTCGAGGAGATTTTGCAGGCACGCAGAGCACGCACGCAAGCACATGGTCAGGTTTTAATTGCAAAAGCTCCGAGCATTATTCTTCCTCCATCGGAATAACGTGTCTTGTCATTATTAATATTGTGATGAACCAGCAAGTTTTTTTGAGTAAACCCATGTTATTGTAAATAAAGAAGTGGCGCCGCCTGAGGCCGATTCAATAAGAATGTTTTAATGAATCGGGTGTGGGACTAACGGTAACAGGTTCACTGGTACTCCCTCCCTCTCCCTCTCCCTCTCTTTAGTCCAAAACCTGTGCCTTGACCCCGGGTTGACTTGACAACACTCGTCACGCATTCACTAAATAGATTCGTAGATTTCTGACGGGGTTCTCTTCCTCAACTTCCTGGATCCTGTACCTTGTCTCTTCTCCTCTTTAACTGTTTTTACCTGTTTGATGTTGATTTTATTTTGTTTTGTTTTTTACAGTCATTCGATTACACCGATTTGTGCCAGGCTGGAATTTTAAGCGATCAAAGAGTCGCGGGTGGTCCACAGCAATCGCCCGGTCAAGGCCAAGGAAGGTCACGTCCATGGCATGATTTTGGAAGGCAAAATGATGCGGACAAAATACAAATCCCTAAAATGTAAGTGCGAACCGATTTTCTTCTCTTTTTTTTTGATTGCCTCCAATGGGGGTCACGAGGGTCATGAGTCGGATATGGAAAGGCGTCGGTTATGTTTTCGGAGATTCATAAACGGAAGGTCATCACTTTTAAAAGTGGTTTCTTGACGCGGGTGAAAAGGTTGCGAGGCTGTGCTCGTTGGTGTTTTAGGGAAGGAGGCTCCTCTACTCTTCTTCTTAATAAATTCTCATGTCAGGATCTATCCTGCATTTTCCACCTCTTTGTTCTTCTCATCAATTAGCTTAATTTTCAGTTTATTTCCAACCACCGACAGAGTCTCTAATCCTAGCAAATCCTGACTTGCTTTCCAGGATAGACTTGAGAATAATTGTTGTCAGTCGCTACACTTGAATTCTTTCTCTGTTACTTCTTTGATTTTACTATATGACTCTACAGGGTCTGTCCCAAAAGTTCTCGGAATGATTTACGGCAATTCGCAATGCTGGATGAAGTAAAGCAGTGGCAACGCTGCATTGCAGTGAGGGGAGAACACTATGATACCTCCGAAGATGCTGTGCTTAAAAAAACCACTCCGGGAACTTTTGGTACATACTACTGTACTTGTTTTCTTGTCCTTTCTTCGATTATTCAACCACTTAAAACGACTCAAGTTTCAAAACCAAACAAAACATCTCGAACGCTGTAAGACCAAGAGTAAGCGCTTCAGAAGTAACCCAACACCACTATCACAACCTCTCTCTATCTCTCTGACAGCTGGACAGCCAGCTCCAAAATTTTTTGCGCTTCGCTCACTTCTATCAAATAACTGAAAGAAAAAGAATTTTGGCGTGTTCACTTATACCCCAGCAAGTAGTCATTAGCGAAAATAAAATAAAAAATCCTGGAGTGCATCATCACCTGTATGGCAGAACAAAGACAGCATGAAATTAGTATCACGTTTTCTCGAATGTTCATCACGAAATCAAAAACCCGAAATTTAGCTTTTTTAATATTAAAAATAAAAATCCTACCGAACGATAATAATAATAATAATAATAACAATTTTGATTTCGGACACCAAATAATTATTAAGTCTATTTTAAAATAACGTTACACAAAATCGACTCGAGTTAATTAAAAGTTATTTAATTGTATATTTTTTTTAATAAATAATAATGATAATAAAATGGAGTTTGGGTTTTTAATAAATTCAGGAAGATGTTTCGAGGATATGTCAGGTGGTTTTTCCAATTTTTCCCTCCTTTTGCCTTCTGAGTGACAGCAGATTGTGTTTATTTAATAATCATTTATCAAAAAGATCTTTCTTTCATCCAGTCTTTCCCTGTTTTCGGTTAATTATTAACTTCTTGGGGGTTATTTATTAACTTATTAAAGATTATTTGGGGCTAGGAAGTCGGTATGCGTGTGTGTTTTGGTGTGCTGGGGTATGGTTCCAATTAGGCTCTCAACCTGTATACTCTTGTTTGTGGAGGGGTTTTTGGTAGTGTGGATTTTGGATGATGTTTGTTTTGGTGTGGCTTGGTGTGGAGATGACAGGATACAACAGGAGGATTTGAACTTGCGACTATAACTTCTTAATCTGACACTCAGCCACTTCACCACAAACCTCCCGCGTGTTATATAGTTATAGACTATATAGAAAATCCTAAAAGATAAAAATACCTTTAAAGTTCTTTTTGGAACTTGTTGGAGTGTTAAAACAGTTTCTCTGACAACATCGTGGTTCTGATTCATCACTATATAAAGTTTTCAGTATTGATGCTCTGACTCATGCCCACTGTTTGTCACCATCAGGAGGAAGTGTTCATACTTTCTAAGGTCCTTCCAGATCCTTCTCAAATTTACGCCATATTTCTACGACTTTCACTTCCCCTTACTGACTAAATACTTTGAAAGGCACTAAGAAATTGAGCCTCCTTCTCACCGAAAACCAAACTCCCAGTGTACGATGACCTATACACTCTTGTTAAATTTTATTTATACGAGTCAATCAGGAGCGAATCAAAGACTTTTACAATCTATGATAGATGAGTGCTAGGTAGTGATGAAGGATTTCTTTTAAACTTTTTCCGGTTTTCCAATTTTCCAATTTTTTGTGGTTTGATCCCTTCTTTGAATTTGGTTTATTTCTTCCTCTCTCTCTCAGTGTTTCCTCGTGTATACAATTTAATATCGAATTAATTAAAAATATC
The DNA here is from genome assembly GCA_016920875.1 of Columbicola columbae. Lineage (NCBI taxonomy): Eukaryota > Metazoa > Arthropoda > Insecta > Psocodea > Philopteridae > Columbicola > Columbicola columbae. The sequence continues at coordinate 3,671,870 of JADMLL010000001.1, read as the reverse complement.
CGTTTAATAACGGGTTTGATCATATTTTGGGGGCCGGGGGGAGTTGAAGGGAATTTTTTTGTGACCCGAACGAACCATCTTGAAATTAATCTGAATTAATTGCAGAGTTTAGGTTTTATCAGTTTTCGTTTTAATTTACTTATTTTAAGAGAAGTGAAGAGGAGGTAGGAGAGTGGAGGACGAGAGATAAGGAAGCCTAAGAAAGTTTTTTTTGTAGAAAAAAAGAAGGTTTGAGAGTGGTCACGCCTTTCGGGTTTAAATGAGTTTGGAAGAAAACAATTAAGGAGGAGAGGAGAGTGTTGAGAGGAAGAGGAAGAAGGTTGAAAGGGGTTGGGGGTGTGGAATAAGGTTTCAGATTGGATTTCACTATTTTGTGAAGAGGGTAGAAGTTCTGAATTAAAATTTGGGAGAAAATTATCATTTATGCTGTCTGATGACGTCAAAGAGCCTTTTAAAGCTTTTGTACCCTCCCCGACCTCTTGATCAGTTATCAATCAAGAATAAAAAATTTTTTTCTTCTCCAAGCATACGCCATCAAGATCGTGAGAGCGGATGTAATTGAACTCGAAACTTTTCCCAAAATAATTTTCTTTGATTAATGTTTTCCCCGAAAAACCAAGCCTACACGCTTTTTTTCATTTTGGTATGTCACGGCCTTCGCAAAAAGGAAAGCGAAACATTTCCCAGGGTCCCGTAAATGGAAGATGGAAACGAATGTTAGACTAAATGACTATTTTGCGGGGGAACAGACGGACACGGAGACACCGAGGGAAAACACTCGTTATTATTGTTCATTAAAAATTATTCCTGGTATTTACAACGTGTTATTTTGAAATTTTCGCGCGGATTTTAATTTTGTTTTGTTTTTGACTTTTCCACCTTTTTGTATTTTCGCACTTTGGATTTGTTTTTTCCCTTTTTTGTGTGTTGCGTATGAACCGTGAAAAATTTAATTATCATTAAACGGCGATAATACAACGTTAACGTTATGAATTGTTTGTAAATATAGGTTTTGCATGTGGATGTGTGTGTGTGTTTGGTTAGGGAGGTGTGTCTGGAACAAGGAGAGGAGAGATTGTTAGCGCTGGAAATATTTCTTACGTTGTGGTTTTGTTTTTATCGTTTATTTCTTCGTTTTGACCATCTTAGGACCATTATTTTGACTCCCACGTTTGATTTTGATGGTATTCTGTTCTCTACTTCTTCACCTAGGCTTCTTCTTTTTCCTCCTCTGTTCGCTTTTTGCAGATTTCTTCTTACTGTTTGTTTCATTTTTCATTGTCCGACTCATGTTCTTTGAACTGTGGTATATATATCACATACTCTCAGGTCTTATATTATGTCAAATATCCTTCTCGGGACTCAAATACTGTATAACAAACTAACACACTTATAGAATAATATAAACCACAACTTGTCTTTACCCAAAGCAGTAATTCCTAAAGTGGTCTGTATCGACCCCCAGGTCTATGACAACTTGCAAGGAGTCTGCGTCAGGGAAAAATAATTTAGGCGTCCACGATAGTGAATCTCCACATTCACTGATAGTACCTATTTCCTTACATTATACTGTCTTATAAAATAAAGACATATACATTAGTATACATAAGTGTCATAGTAGACATATACATAAATGTCAGACTAAGAAATTATAGTCGTGAGCTCAAATCCTCTTCCTATATCCTGTTACACCCAAAAAGGATGAAAAACGGGATTAATTATAAAATTAAATTATAAAATATAATTATAAAAACAGAATTAATTATAAAATACTGTGCAATCTGAGACCTAGTATTGAAATTATTTCTGAGCTTGATTCAAAGAGAAGCGTTCTGACTGTACATGCGTAACGTTTACTGAAAACTAGATTGCATTTCATACCTATTTAGTTGGCAACTAAGTAATTGAGGATTTTGTTAATATTAATAAATGACTACATAAATACGCGCAACTACTTAGTTGCAATCTCAGTATAAATTCGCAGTTAATTATAGTAATCAAACAAAAAGTAAATCAATAGCTGTCGAAGAGCATGTCTGTGACTGTTGTGTAGTCAGTTGAATTATAATGGTAATGATGTTGTATTTTGAATGATTCTTAAGCCACTCTTGCAACTAAAATTTGGGGTAGCCTAGAGAAACACTCGGTGGGTGATAATATAAGTAAGCAGTTTGAACCAAATTTCTTCCAAATTTGTAGAATATTCCGAGCGGCACCATCCAAGGTCGCCATAGCCCTGTTGATTGCCAACCTTCGACGCAGACAGCACATGATGATGATGATGACTTGCAAAGTCTAAGAGACAACAGCATCTACCCGATTCTATAGACCAATCGCAAAAACTCAAAATCGATAAAACCAAAATCATCTTCTTTCCAATTTTTCCAGCAAAGGACTTTCCCGGGATAAAAAAATCTCAAAACAAAAAAAAATTTTTTCTGTACCAACTAAGGAGGAGTAAACAAAACCTTAAAAAAAATTAATTTGGAATTCATCGCCGTAGATGAACAATTTAAATTCAGGTTTTTAATTTTTATAATTGACCAGTTTACGTGTTTACATAAAATAATTTTCTTTAGTCAGCCATATTTAAAGTTTTTAGGCAACCAATTATTGCCATCCATTAATTAAGGGAATACTAATTCTGTCTGTTTTTTAATGTTAGGCTCGAATTAAAATATGTTCGCTCCTGAAATTTTCTTAACGAGCCTGAAAAAAATCTTTTTTTTTGCGTGGGAAAATTTAGCAGAAGTAAAAAGAAAAGTTTTTTCGGAACAATTTTAATTTTTACCAATTTGTAGGTTTTGTTTTATTTTTTTGAACTGATGTTGTAGTTTATTTAGTTTGGACAGGAGGCTTGTAGTGGTTAGGCGATTTTAAATTTATTTTTGGTAATTGTGTCTTCTGTGTCGTTTCTTTTCTCGTTTTTTTGTTGTGCAATGCTCGAAATTGGTTTCAGCAGTAGTGAGAATAGGGGTTGAGGGGGTTGGTTGTATGGGAAAGTGTTTTACACAGTGACTTCCCGAAAAATAATTTAAAAGATATAGAACCCAATGCTAGAAGTATTGTTAAAGACTTTGAGATGTCGTTGTTCCCGGATAACCAGGTGATGGCAATGTATTGGCCCAGGTTAACTTTTGACTGACTGGATTCCGAATTTTTACTATTTTACGAAAACGAAAAATCCTTTGTCAGCAATCATGAACCCAACGTTTTGGCTTGACTGAATTCATCTATTGACCCTACAAGAAGGTTTGGATAGACAGCACAACCAGAAGCTTTGCTTTGGAAACGATTTTATACTATAATGGAACTTTCTGGAATGGTTTGATGACAGTCAGAGTTTCGAGGGCAAGATTATAGTGTTGGCTTTGAGGAAAGGAGCCATTCATTTCAACAACACTTTTTGACCCTATAACAGGATATGGAGTCTATAGTCAGACTCTTTAACTATCACACTATAGCTGCTGTGGTCAGCTCCTGGTCTACAGAATATGTCCGTAGATGTTAATTTTTGTTTTGTTTTTAAACACTATACGCAGTATCTTACCCTGAAGTCGTTTAATCCTCAACCAAAATCACACGATGTTATATACAGTTATATATTTAAAAATATTAATCAACCTCTAATGCTTTTTTGCCTCTCTTTATATGTTCCAATCACGTGATCTCGCCCACTTTATTTAAGAAGTTAAATAATGAGACACATTAGTGCTCAAATGATTCTTACAAGAGCAGAAATTCGTCTCATAAATTTTAAGAGTACAGTTGGTGAAATTTCATTCAGTTAGTTCCAAACACAGTGTCAGTTTCTCTCAGAATCTTGAAAATTGCTTAAAATCTGTATCTGAAAGCACTGACCCCTCTGCAAAATTTTTGAGAAAACCAAACGTTTGAGTTAGCTCTCACACTACTGGAAAATTAGAGAACACAAGAAAACTGTAGCGCACAAATTTCACTTTAGCAACACCAAAACTTTCCTTGAAAAATCTTGATCACAGCAAAGGAAACATCTCAAAAAAATGTTGAGTATAATTAAAACTTGTCACCAAGTACACTAACACAAGTGTATATTTGTTTTTCTATAATTGGAGAGTGGTTTGATGAGTGTTAACAGATGCAGGTGAAATGCATCGATTGCAGTTTAAATCAACTTAAAAACTGGAAATAAATTATGAGAATGGGAAAACCTGTATTATGCCTATATTCTAAAACAAAGAGCGTGGTAAGTTGCAAGTTGAATCGTTCAAATAAGTATATACAGAAGCTACGGTTTTGAGGATTCGGGGAAGTCAAAAACTCAGAGGCACAGGTATAAAAAAGAGGAAAAAATGGCGAAATAAGATTGGGACAGGGTGACGGGCGGTGATTTTCCTCAGGTTTTATTATCATTATTATTTTTGGCTCCAACAATTACCACCAGCCTCAAATTTGATATCTTAATTTTGTTTCTTTTTAAATTTATAGCCGTTATAAAATGTTGTTTATAAAAATATAGTCTTTTAGGTGCGGCTTTTGAACATTTTCTCTCTCTCTCACATTTTTTAATTACGAAAAATCCTCGGTTCGTTTTAGAAAAAAAATTTAAATTTGAAAACATGACGCACGCGCGTGTGTGTCGCCTTTTGGACCAAAACGATATTCTTCTCCTCGCCTCCTCCCTCGCCCCCCAAACATAAAAGGCGAAAACCATAAATACGTGTCTCCATAATTATTTATTTATTGTAATAATAAAACAAACGTTAAACACAAACTTGCCACATTCGGCGAGAGAGAGATTCGAACGGGCCACGGGCATCCTGGTCCGATTCCCATTTTTGTCCATTTCTGAAGGAAGACAGTGATGAGTTGTTACACGCGCGGAGGGGGGAGGTAATAAATAACTACAAAGACATCTCGGAAAACGTCAAAAATCGGTTTGAAACAGATCAAATCCAGAAGAAGGCGGGCGCGGGAGGGGGTAGAGGTGGAAGCTTTTAACAAGTCAATAATTCTTATCAGCGAAAGTCAGTCAGACATTAAGCAAAATGTAAAAAAATTTGGATCGCGGAACCGAAATAAAGGCGCGGCATTGTGTCCTTGAGTAGGTTTTTGTGAGAAAAAGATTTTTTTGCCGTTGTTTCTGGTTTGATTTTGGAGAGGAAAACTCATACCAAAAAAAAGAGAGAGAAATATGGCGTCAAATAAATCTTCGTCAGATAAAAGTTGGTAGTTAATAATTTTTGAATGAGGAAAGGCGGGGCAGAGGGGGTGAGAGAAGAGAATATGTTAAAGGTTACACGTTTCGGGTGATATATATTTGGTTTCGTCATTGCTCGGGGTATTTTTTGGGAGTTGTTAGGAATTTCGCGCTTTTTTGCCGATTTTTTGTCTTCAAGTTGAAGATTGTATAAAGAGATCGCCGTCACGCAATGTTTCCACCTCGACCCTCTCTCTCTGTCTAGTTTTCTTTGTGATTTATTAAAATGTTTAATAATTTGGAAGTGGAAAGACGACTGGATGGATTGCTACTTGCTGGAATAAAATAGATAAAACGCAGGAAGGACGGTTGATAGAATACCTGAATCCTGATTCGGCTGGAATACATTCAACAACTCTGACTTAAGGGTAGAAAAACTTGAACATGTTTCGAGCACAGTTACAACCACAACACAGACATGGTATGATTCTGGACTTTACTGGCAACTGGTGGAGAAGAGTGTAAACTGATTTCGGATACTTTTGGGAGAGGAGCTGTATGGCCTCTGAAATGGCCGATGATAGTTCTACACACTTTTCAGATTGTTTAAAATATTAAAAACAGCAAAATCACAAGCAAACAGCCATTTTCTTTCATATTAATTACCCGAGAGGTCTAATAATCTCAAAATTAAGTACTGTTACAATTAGAAAACACTGTGCTAACTCTAAAACCTTCTGATTGCCTAAACCCTCTCTCTCCAAGAAAGAACCATTTCAAACTTGAACCATCCTCATCTATAATTAAATAGAAAACCACCAACAAGAAACAAATTAATTCAACGAAACAACCGGAAACACTCCCCAGAAATCCCAAAAAGTTTCTCCAAACTAGAATTCAAACGGTTGAACTCGGACTCAAATCCAAGTCGAACATATCCTGCATACTTTAATTATCCCACGCCTGAATCTACATACACACAGATAAAATATTTTAATAAATACAAATAAATAAATCAAAGGAAACTGTGGCAGTTATCAATTCATTAAGCTCTTATTAATTCACCTTCGAAGCTTGTTTTTCTAACGACAGTCTGTGTGCAAATTCAGTCACCGGTCCTGATTTCTTGACCTTATCTAAATTAGTTTATTCAATCATAGTTGATATAGAGAGGAATAAAATAAAAATCCATTTCGTCTGTTGAAACAAAGGAATTGAGAGAAAGAAACGAAAAGGAAAAGGAAAATGGGCCCAAGTTTCCGGTTTTAATAACGACGCCATTAACGAAAATAACGATCCTTTTAACCAAATTTATTATTTTTCTCCTTTTTTTGCTTTATTGTTATTAACTCTAATTCATCTTGGAATATTCGTTTAGATAAAAACTTTATTTATTTATGTATTTAAAAACTAGTCGGCGTCGTGTTTGAATGGATTTCCCTTTTCTTTATTAAAATATTTATTTTATTTTATCTAATAAATAAATTAAAGTTGGGTATGTTAATGTAACGGTAAAAATTCTTATTAAGAAATTATTTATTTATTTAAATATATAAATAAGGAGATAAGAAACTTTTTTTATTTATTAAATATGTGAATGATGAAAGAGGGAAAAATGTTTTTTCATTTTTGATTAATTAAATTCCATAGAGAGTATTAAATGTTCTCTGGTTTTTAGTTTCCAAAAGTTGGCAGACTTGTTTTTTTAAATTTTACTTAGAAAGTTACGTTGGCGGGAAAATTTGAAAATGGTTTATTCATAAGTGACAGTAGAATGGTTTGTTGTTGAGAGAGAGAGAGAAAGGGATGTTTCAGTGAAGGATTAAGGGTATTAAAACGTTGATGATGGAAGCGAAAATTGTGTGTTCGTCGTGGGGGTCGCCAGTTTCTTTTGTTGTATATCAGGTTTATTTTTATTTTTATTATTTTTTGTGCTAATTATTGTAGGAAGACATTATTTAATCTATAATTGAATTTAAAAAACTTGGCTATGGGTGAGTCAGTGTTTCTTCGGTATTTTCTCTAATTTTGATGGCTATGATGACTTGTGGCATATTGACACTGTGCCCAGTTGTTCAGGTGAGGTGTCGCCTGTGCTGATGGCAGAAAACTTATCGTCAGAATGATCCACCCTGAAAGCACTTTAGCTGATCATGAGAAACGGTAAAGAGTTATACCACAAATACTATACAAAATATATAATAGATAAGTGAGTAAGCTATTCTCATCGTTTTAAAATCAAACCAACTGAGTCCGCTATATACAGTATCTCTTTGAGAGACGGAAGAACGCCATACTGAACAAAAATTGTATTAAAATTATGTCCAAAGATGTAAAACGACTTCAAAAAACAAGTTACTCGACTCATCGGTGGGTCAAGCACTCTTATACCGAACAAACTTTGACTCGAGCGGTCGTTAACGTATTAAAAGACGTCAATAAAAACGGAAAAGTCATCAAATGGATATTTCAACGGCCATTTTGATACAATTTCCTGTGGGATAGGATTAGGGGATTATCCTCACCGTATCACCTTCATCCTTCCTTCGTTTTATTTTTATGGTATTGTCTCTACAGTTTTCGATTTGATAGAGAAAGAAACTCCAATTAAAGAAATCGTTTGTCGAGAAAGAGACAGAAACACATAGTGAGAGAGAGGTCAAGACCGACAAAAAACAAAAATCGAATGTGGGAAAAGTATAGTGAATGACCAATTAGGGCAAAACAATGTTAAATTAATGCATTTTTTATGTATCCTTTAGTGGGCAGTCCGTCTTTCATTGTACCTTAATCATGACTTTTGTGTTGTCGCGTCTCCAAGTGTCATAAAAGTCTAAGTAGAAGATAGTATTTGGCTTTTGGAGTTTCATTGTGATTATAGCTTTTGGCGGTGTTTCGGGTCATATAGTCTCCGGTCGGGAGGGTGTATGAGTTAACCTAAGACTCGATCCAGTCCTACGTTAACATTCGAACGCCAGTTTGATAGTCTTTAAAGTGTTTAGAGTAGTACATACAGAAGTCTAACACATCCGGTTTTGCTAGTATTAATAATCAAATTAAACGGATGTTAGAGTAGTTTAAAGAATTTGTCTACCAATTAAGGGAAGTTGATAAAGTTATAAGCAAAATTCAATTGAATCAATCACCCCTCCATGACTGATCGAACCGAATCGAGGACAATACACAAGAACCAGTCGAACACAAACTCAGTTTTATTCCTCCGATCAAAGATTGATTTTGAATGACCCAAAGAATGTCTTAATCAACAACCGAACAAGTTTATTGAACTTAAAACAAAAAAATGAAGAAGAATAGCCATCGGTATCCAATTCATTCTTGGGGAGGAGGAAGAAGGTGAGGGAGGAGGTGTGTCAATAAACAAAAACATATTCGAGACGATCTACATGTTCGAACCTGGTTCTTTCCGAAGGCAGCTTTTCGCATATCTCCGTCTCTGCGGGGAGGCTGTCAAGAAACGTAGGAAACGGGTTTTGAAATCTGCGATCCCGTAGCACAAAACCTCCCTTCGGGGCACCGAAATGGCTCATTAATGCGTTCGATAATTGACGCAATCATCACAGGCCCGTCTATAACAAACGAATTAACAGGCACAATGACAGTTTTTGTTTTCCCGCTTCCTCAAACTCAGTTCATTCATTAATAAATTTTTTTGTGTTTCTCTTCCAGATATTCAAATTATGGCTTTAAGTATCACCTCGAAACTCCCATCTCAACGTCACAAAGGCGAGAAGATGATAGAATTACCTACATAAATAAAGGGCAATTTTATGGAATAACGTTAGACTATATTCCGGACCCGGAGAAGCCTCTCAAGAGTCAGACGGTTAAGGTAAGTCGTCATGATTATTCTTAGGACACCATTCCGACTCAAAGGGAAGTGGAATGACTCGGGAAAACATTTTCTCAACTTTACCCCCTCGCTATAATAATTCACGCCAGGATTTTTAATGAAAAAATGGCGAAGTTTTGATTTAATATGTGAAAGCGCTTTTTAATTAATACCAACCGGTGATGTGGCACCTTGTTTATTTATTTATTGGGTTATTCGGAGGCGAGATTTCGCGCGAACATATATCAAGCGAAACGTCTTCTCTTCCATTTCTTAAATTATCTTTTGGTTAATTACTTTGTTGTGTTTTCTGAGTTAGTTCTCGAGTTTGAGAGAAAGTCAAATGGTGTTGGGAAAGGAAGAGATAACAGGAAAAATAGTTTGAGCGAAATGATGGGTGAAGAATAGATGATAGCAAACCCAAAATATGGTTGTAGAGTAGACTGCAACTTCCTATACAAACCCAAGACACTTAATAAGAAGAAGGAACAAACTTGGTCATCCGGTCAAAGGCAAGATAATAAAATTCGTCGCCATTTTGTTTTTTTATTATTTTTTCGGCCAAAACAATAAGGAAAAACATAAATTTTATCTGAAGTATATTTTCATTTTTATCTGTGCCTAATTAGTGAATATAAATTTAAATTTAGAGAACTGACCTAATTAAATCGCCGTTACTGTAAAAGGACACCCTACCACAGCCCACAGGATAGCCTTTGGAAATGATTTAGCGAAGACTTCCGATTTCTGACAACGACATGGAGGTTTGGGTTTGGTTGGTGGTAGTGAGATTGTTCTACCGAAGACAAGAAAAGAAGATGGCGCACAAAGTTGGGATATAAACGAATTTAAATCACAGCTAGTGTAAAGTGCAGGGTAATAATTAATGCAGAAGTGGGTTTAGGATATTTAATTTATATATGGGGTCACGATAGTAGTTTTGTGCGTGAAAGACAGAAGGACTCGAGAATTATGAGACTGAAAGATGGATGAAGTGACCTTTTGGGGTCGTTACGAGGGTTCCCGTGTAATGGCGCGTTAGATGCGAATGTCTTCACCTGTTAATGTTCCCGTGTCAAGATTTTTTAACCTGATACCTTGGGTTTCTCCGTTACTGGTTTGTTGAGTGAAGTTCCGCTTTTTTAAGGTCTAATACCATAGAATAAAAGAGCCGAACGACAGCTTACAGGTACCCATTGTCTTTAAGAATCAAAATTCTCATAAACTTAGGCACCACCCAAACCTTTGGCCTAACCCGGAGCTACTTAATTAGGTAGTTAAACCCATCAACACAAGGCGAATCTATTTTTCTCGAACCAAACCCTGAGAATGGAAAGTCAGATATTTTCCAAATGAGTGGAAAACGTGGCCAAACGTCCCAGCCGGCGGCAGTTTCGTGATCAATTTCATGCTGAGACACGTCCAGATGAATCTCATATTTTATGAGAAGGGGTGATGAGGTCGCTACCCCACCCAGGTAGTCTAGGTATACCCCCGCCATGAAGGAAGGACGCGAAAGGAAGGTCGCTCACTATCCCCGGGGTAAATTCAAAACGTGAATTTTGCGAACATTCTCATCCTTCTGAGGTGAGATGGGGAGGTATTTTAAATTTCTAATTCCGATCCTGACGGGAAAGGGTGTAACGCGTGCCAATCGGTGTATTGGGACTTTGAAAAAGAAATTTATTAACGAGTTCGGCGGATAAATCAAACGAATTTATTGACACCACGAACCAAATGGAAAAGTCAAGGAGGAGAAGCGAAAAGCAGGGAGGACAGACGGACAGAGCCTCGAATAAAAGGTTGTTTTGCCTTAAACGGGACACGAAAAATTTTTCAAGATGGAGACCGAAATACATAAATACATGTTTAATTACCGAGTTGGAATTGTTTATAGCCGAGTGGCCAAGTTTCCAATTAAATTTTTTGTTGTTGTTGTTAGTTCGTTTTCCACTTAAATTAAAATTTGTCTTGTCCTTCCATTTTCCCTTTCCGGCAAATTGTTTTATTAGGTTTTGTCTGTACCTTGGTTCGGTTTTTATTTTTCCGGGGGACAAAGCTTTTTTTGTTTTTGTTCTGGGTAATAAATTAAGGTTTTATCTTATCTTCGTCGTTGTCATCGTCGCCGGCTTTATTTCAACGTTCTTTCGATTGGTTTTTGCTTTTTAATCATTTTGCAGGTATCTGTTTTGGAATGTCTTGGAGGGTTATGAAATACATGAAATTAATATTTATTTATTTTAATTGATTAGTTTTGGCTTTCATTGACGTTTGGTTTGTTACTGCTACCTTTTTTGAGGGTTTTTTTGGTGCTTTTGTGAGTGAGACCTAGTTTTTGGTAGTTTTCTTCGCTCTTGTCAAAACTTCTTTCCTTTAGTTTATAATTTTTATGGCGTTATATATGGAGGATTTGAACTTGTGACCTTCTTAGTCTAGCACTTAACCACTACACGACAAACCTCCCTAAAGGGTCTGTGTATACATTACTCCGTCTGCTTTAAAAATTTTTGCCTGGCACAAACCATAATTCAAACTTTTTTGTCATCCTCTAGTTAACTGCCTCCTGTCTGGATGTCTAAGGATATACAAGTGTTGTTGGGAACGGTTTTTAAAATCAGTTGAATTTCAGTTAACAATCGTTTGACACATTTTCAAAATATTTTCGTTTTTGAGTATGGATCCCCAGCCAAATAGTGTTGCCAAATACTAAAATCATTCTTTGATGGGTTGTGTAGGTGGCTCTTAGGTGTGTTATCGAGGGAGAGTATCTAGAGAACACTGTCTTGAAATATAGCATGAATTCAGAACTGTGCTTTGAAGCAGATAATTTACTGAGGGAAGATAAGAAATAGGAAACGATCAAGTTTAGGTGATTACGGAAGATAACCCAATTTAACCCAGAATTTTTCTTTTATAATGACCCATTTCTTCTAATCTTTCACCGAATTCTAAAGAATCATACTCGTACCTAACACAACTACCTCATTTCGGTTGCCAACATCCTGGCGTGGTGCCTAAGCAATATAATTTCCTCAAAATCCATCCGGTTGGGACCAAGTCAAGCTAAAAAACAATTTCCAGAAACTTATCTCCATCCATGAAAAAGCAAATACACAACATAGATAAAAATAAATTGCCAGGAACCTTAACATTTATAATAAATTATAAAGTTTTTTGTTGCACTTCCTCTTGGCAATTAAAATGACAATTGCACCCATCAAACTCTCGAAAAGAAAAAAACTATTTTTCTTTCTTTTATTTGTTCTTCTAATTTCTCGCTAATTAATACTCTGGTTAATTACAGAGAAGAGGAAAGGAAAAATCGCCGACGCCGCCGCCGCTATTATAAATTTAAATATAATTTTCTCATTTCCCAATTTTTTTCTCTTTCCTCTGACCCCTAACGCGAACGTAATCAAGTTCATACAACATTAATTCGCGAAAATAAAGTAAATGAAAGCAACAAACATAACTCGAGTTTTGTTTTACGTTATGAACTCATGCGATAAGTGAAAATTCAAAATGGCCGACAGCAAACAGAGCCAAAAATTTAACTTGATGTCGATGAGTTCAAACTTTGCTTTCATTCATTATATTGTGTTAGCGACAAATGTGCACAAATGGTTGTAAATCAGCGCACCAAGTGGTGAAGTCGTTAGGCGACTCACAGGGTGAAATCGTATACTGATAAGTGTGTCGCGGATGGCTCCATTTCAAACCTCTCCTCTTGGCGGCAAAACTTTTTTACTTAGATTCAAGGTGGCGATACGTAACTAAACTAAGCAATCACGTCTTTTATGAGTCTATTACAAACCGCATATAAAAAAGCTGAGTGATCACAGATCTTTCCACTGAGAGAATACTATAAAAACACTCAGAAACAAACAACCAAACTCAAAGCTGCTAGCATCTTCGGTTATAAAAACAAGCCGGACCTTTTTTACGCGGTTCGGATTAATTTTTCCATTATTAGAAGCCTCTGGTTGCTTTATTTTGAAACTGTTTCGTGCTGTTTTGTAGCTTTATCTCATTTCTACATGCCGATGGTTTTTGTTTGCTTTATGCTTCTTAAGATATTTTTCAAGTTTTTAAAGCTGAAGGTCTGTTGTGTAGTGGTTAAGTGCCAGACTAAGAAGTTATAGTCGCAAGTTCAAATCCTCCAGTTCGAATCCTGTTGTACTCAAAAAAGGATGAACAACGGGATTAAAACTGAACTATAACTATAACAAGAATCAAATTTATAATACGCTGCTGGCTATTAGAAGGGAAATTTTGTGTTTATTAGCACTTTCTTGGTGTTATATTCCTTTCAGTATAATATTTTAGCCTAGTTTGCTTTTTGTTTGTAGTTTATTAGTTTAGAATGTTGATTTAATTACCCTGTAAGAGGCACATCAATAAAGTAAATACCTTAACTGAAAACTTTATTGGTTTGATTGGTATAAAGACATTTTCATTTGATTTAAATAAATTAAAAAGTCATGTTAATTTAAATTGATCTAATTTATTTATTTATTATACGAGTGTTTACAAAATGTAAGAAAACATGTTAGGATAACATTTTTATTTTGATTCAGGTGAATAGCGTTTTGAAACACACTCGATATTCGTTCGGTAACTGTGATTAACACGTGTGTAGTTTGGTTAGCTTTAAAGTTACTCTTCCATATAACACACAAACGTAACTGTACTAACTCACAGCTACAATACTGAATTCGTTTTGTTTTCTTTACTACTCACCACGAAAATTCTCTTAGTCTTAAGCAATCTTCTCCTTTCTCTTTTAGTTATTGGAAAACTCAGGTATCACATCACTCTCGAGCCTTGGAATACATTCCCCAATTACCGAATTTCTTAGAACGGGGCCCCATGACAGACACAACCCCAAGAAAATTAACTTATTCATAACTTTTTTTTATTAAATTGATTGATTCATAAACCTGAACCTGACGAAATTGACGTTGTTTCGTCTCACCTGTACCACCCTCTCCTTCCCCCCACCTCTCTTGTATTTTGTGGTTTCTTTCTTCTTTCTAGCTGCTTTTAATCCCTAATTAATTAATTATATAATTCAAGCATGCGTCAGGTCATTGAATTGAGCGATTATTAACTGATTCGATGTCGTCTTTATAATTTGTTGGTGCTTTTAATAGAAGGCAGTGGTTCAATAATTTTCCCATCAATCAAATGGAAATTTAGTTTCTCTGTCATATCATTCCGATCACTTAAGACTGGATGTTTCTTCTTTCTTGTTCTATCCAAGCCAACTCACCTCGGCACCTTTTCGGTTTTTGTGTTAGTGGGCTGGAATAAAACTTTTTTGTTGTTTTGTTTTAATGGACAGAAGATGGTTTTTGGGTTGGGATTGAGTTTGGCAGATGGGTTTTGAGGAGAGGAAGACCAGGAGGGAAGATGGTGTGGAAGTTTGATTCTTTTTAAAACTCCGGTGGATGTGAATGAGTTTTAAGAGATTGCTTGAGGGAAAGCTTTAAACGAAGTTCTAGATCAAAGACTCTATGTTGTGGCTATAACAACCATCCGTGGGGCTATATTTTAGGAGTCTTTAAGGCACTTTTCATTATTTAAATTATTTCTTCAGCTTCTTTTTGAGTCTATTTACACCAAATCTCATCTCCAAAGATTTTAAGATATCCACACCTCTCTCTAGAAGTTCTCTAATTTGATCAGACTATACTCTAACGTTTAACATTCAGTTAAAAGAAAGTTCATCGCTGACTTGTTTAATTATTTACTTCAGCTGGGGGATGAGTGGCAAGCACTTCAGAACAATTTCCTTTTACTAATAGTGATAGTTGAGTTTAAGTCTCGTTTTCTAGCCTTTTGGGGTATAACAGGATACAAGAGGAGGATGTGAACCCATGATTATAACTTCTTAGTCTGGCACTTAACCACTACACCACGAACCCCCACTGCTTTGACTAATACATAAATTTTAAATTTTGGTATAAGTCAGAAAAGTAAAAAAAAAAATGTTTTTTCACTGGAAAAGTATTAAATTTTCAAATTTTTTAGTGGAACCGGAAGTTGTTGTGTAAATCTTAAATTCTTGGAGATTTTACTCACAGTTTCAAGATTCTCGGTTTTTAAATTTATCGTTGAGTCTGATTTATAGCGTTTAGTCAAATTTTAATTCCTGGAATTTAGTTTTAATCAAAATCAAGTCATTAGCCTCAGGAAGATCGGGTTAAATTTTTCCTTCTTCCAAAATGAAATCAGAAGAACAAAAATTGCCATAACTCACTTCTACGAGTTTTGAAGAGAAGGCAAACTTTCACCTCACAAAAGACACCAAATTCTGATTCTTTTCTTGTCAAGTGAGCGCACTACAAATATCATCGTGGACAAATTTAATTATGGGTGGATTAATTAATTTAATTATTTGGATTTAAACTTGTGAGTTGGGAAAGTGTTATGGTTTTCGAGGGTCAGAAGGAGAGATTTTCGTGTGAGGATGGGGATGCTGTTAAAGAAAGCCCACATTGACAAAAACCTTAACAAGTTCAAACTCTGCACGAGGCACCCCCAAGGCCATCTTGTTTCACTATCTGATCGGATTATATGATTATTATTACGACTTCTCATGTTTGATGGTTTTGATTACCATGCGTAGCATTCATGTGAACTTTTTTCTTCTCTTCTTCAAACATCTTTTCCTTTTGCTCTGTTTCGATTTAACGACAATTTTTTCATTTCGTCCCCGTGAATAATGGGAAAGGAGAGGGCCTCTGCTTCTTTCGGCTTTGGTTTATGCATTCAAATCGATCAGATTTTTGTTTCTTTTCCTTTTTCCTGTATCCACTAAATTTTTAGATGACGAAATCAACACTTCTTCCATTTTTCTTCTTTTTACCTTCTCCAACATTTCCTCGTCTTGTTGCTGTGGATCTTTTCCTCTCCTCGGACGCTTTACCGGTCTTCAGCTTGGTTTTTGGCAGGAACCCCTGTGGCTCCACCTGATACCGCGACACTTTAAGGTCTTGTTGAATGACTCCCAATTCCTTAAGATCTTTTCCGTCTTTGGGAGCTAATTTGTGTAGAAGGTTAACCTCTCTGTATTTGTGGACAAAACAGCGTAGACAAACAGAAACAAAAACAGACTCTCACAGGTCTTTGGAAACACTTTGAATGTGATTACGTCATCAAATGGTATTCGCTTTGGTATGGTTTCCTTCTCCTGTACTCAGCGGGCTTCCAAATTGGCATTTATTTGGGGCTTTTTGTTTGACCTACTCTAACATTATCGAGAAGTTATTTAGCTTTTCGAAACCTATTTAATCAACATTAAGAACCAAACTTGGAAACGAGTAGTTGATTTTTCGAATCCAGATGAGAAGCTGTGTGAACTGAAAAAAATTTTCGCCCGGTTTCTAGAAAAAAAAATTCAGGAATTAAAAATTGTATAAATTTAAGATTTTAGACCTTTTTACGGCCCCATTATAATTATTTATTATCGGTTGAATTCATAAAAATTGGCATTAGGCTGGCATCATCATCATTATTACTACGCATGTTTAGGGCTTTGTAAATTGGCCCGTCTTTCAAATTGTTTTTTTTCGGCAGATAAATTACTGCAGGAAGGGGGAGATAACTTCTCTTTTCTTACATCCGGAATTAAAGGCTCAATAAATAACCGGAGATTTAAAAATAAAAATAAAAGAAATACGATTTGGAAGTGAATATCATAAAGTTTGTGGTGTCGTGAACTGAGATTATTAATGGATTTTATTTTGTTTATGAGAGTGGAGGTAGAGATGAAGATGGCGGGGAAAGGGGGTTGAGTGCGGTTTTTAAGGTCTTAAGGTATGAGCCTTGGTCGAACCAAATATTTGTTCAGATTTCCAATTTCTGCGGTGAGTATCACTGGAATCCGAATTTTTTTTTTCATAATCCCTTTATGATGAGTATTCTCGTGACTGTTCTTCTTTGTTATCGATATGGAGAAAGACGTCTTCTTACATTTCATGAAAGTTGTTAAAAATGATTTTCGCAAAATGATGTTTACTCTTTTGGAATGATTTGTCTTTTGAGTTATGTCCTTTTGAGTTTTAAAGACGCATAAATTCATAACCACAATAAATAATTCGCATAAAAAAAGGGATCTGAATTTGTAATAATATAATCGTCTTGGTGGTTGAAGTTGTGCAACAACTACAGAGCAAAGGGGGAGATAGGAAAGTCGAGAGCGAGGTGATCGACAAATCGAATAAAAAAAAAATTAAAACTTTAATATACATAATTATCCACGGTATAAATACTCAGTTTATTTATATTTATATTCAATATTTGATTGATATGTGATTGCGGATAATTGAAAAAAAATTGCTTAACGTTCTAATTAAAAATTTTTCATTTCATCTGATGTGTAACTGGGTCGAGTTGATTAGGTTTTCAGACTGAGATTGACGAATTCTGTGAAGCACTTTCCATGACGTCACAGGTTATACAAAAAATTTTTCTTTTCTAACTCAGTGATAGTAATAGATCTCCTCACGAGCCAATTTTAAAATGATTCTGGTAAAAAACCGCAAAATTTTAATAAAAAAAAGTTAAACGATGTTTGACCAACGCGGTAGGCCCTCAGCCTCACGTTCGCCATCTTGGGCATCACGCCATCTGTTCTTTTTATTTTTATTTATTATTAATATATAAAAGGCCAAACTGTTTCAGGTTCATGTTTTATTACGCCCTGGAAGTGTTTTCTGGTTGGTCGAATGAATATAAAAAAATAAATAAATAAATTTTGGTTTGTTGGGAGTGAAGATAAAAGAAGAAACGGAAGATAAGCATTTGTTAGTGGCTATTCGTGTAAGTTGAGAGCTTATTGCAAGAGGTAGAAGTACCTGTTGGGTACTTTGGTTGTATTTCACTCTGTTAAGACTAAGACGAAGCTATTTTGACATTTTGATCCTCTTTTTTACTATTACTAGGTGTTTAATATATAACTCGGTCGATAAATATATACCAGTGGATAGATATAGCAAACAACAGTACAGCAAAGTGTGTGAATATGTCAAATATACATTGTCGGAGTATATTAAGATTTATACAAAAACCCCTTGCCATATTGGAGAACTGTACTACATAGTTAACATTACTCGAAAAAGAAGAATCGCCTTCTACAAACACCACACCAGAATGGACTCAGAAGGCTAGCCAACCAGGTCTTCAAACCCTTCCAGCATGGTTCGTGGAAACTAAGAAAGACCTGAGAGAAGCAGGAGTCACAACAGAGGACATACAAAGACTGAAAGAAAAGAAAGTGGAAAACACGAGTTTATGTGGCAAACCAAAGCGGTCCAATTTATTATCGCTGTAGTAGTGTTGGAATGATTGTCTGACGGCTGCAGTTATTTCTATTTCAGTATCCATAGTGTGGAAGTATATGATATAAATGGATATTTGCCGTTTACTCTGTCCTCAGGGTCTTTCAGTATCAACATTAAAATCCCAAAAGGCATTTTTATCACTTTTTCAATGTCCAGTATTTGTTCAGTTTGGTGACTCCTCCAAAGACAACCATGTCATCACCCCCACACACGCCCCTGCCTCCTCATGTCAAAAAATTCCAGCGGAGATTAATTTATCACCGGTGACCTCACAATCGGAAATTGGCATTTCAGGCACATGGGCTCCCCCCACGAGGAAGAAAAATTTTTATGACAGATGTTCCCGTGAAAAATAATGATTCACATTTTCATTTTAAAAAGGACTCCCCTCCCTGGAAGCTTAGACTCTGAGAGCAATTTATATTAATAATAATAAAAATTATACGATATATAGATTAGAATCGAATTTTTTATTTAATAAAATCCCGGAAGTGGAGGTCGGACATTAAAAAAAATATTCTGACATTTCTCTCTCTCTCTCTTTCTCAATGTTTTTTCTTTATCGTCGTTTAGATAATGGTTGTTCTTTGACGCCAAATTATTATTCAGAAGAAATGCAAATGACATTGATGTAGAAGATTATCTAAAAGTTTTCTTGTTCATGTCGACGATGAAGGATTGGAAATGTTTAGAGATCAGAGAGAGAGAAAAGAAGATTAGAGGACATCCATCTGCGCTATTATTTTAATACGTTGAATGTATGAGAAGGTGGATGGGAGGAGGAGAAGAGAGGGGGCTCATCGATGTTTAAAAGTCTTTAAAATCAAAGATGGCGTACAACGGTTTTTGACTGAATGAATTTTGGCCTCAATTTCGGTTAGGGAAAACCCATTTCCGTTTGTTTACTCTATGATTTATAGGTGTTTCTTTTGTTTATGATTATGTTCTGGGTATGTTTTACCGGGTTAGCCACTCTATAAAATGCCTAGAAATTGTGTTGTCTTTGGCAGTTCTTTATATCACCTTATATTCAATCTGTTTGTCATACAGTTCCTTCTTTCCTGCACTTACCAACAGCAAAACAAATATTTCAGCGTTCTACTGATGTGGAGTTCCAGACTTTGTTGGCAACATATCCATATCTTGACTACACAACTATATTATCTGGAGAGTTTTAAAATGTTTACTTTCCAACCTTTTTGGTGACAGTTCCTGGGTTTGTATCGTATCTAACGCAATTGATATGGCAGGAAGTCATAAAATTAGAAAAACGTGTACAGAGAAGTGTCTTAAACACCTGTACACTCCCAATTTTTAGAAAAATTAGGCTAATAACCCAGAAATCAAAACCGCTAAACCATAATATATACCTAATCTAGATTCATACTAGCATTCAGTATATACAATCCTTTGTTTTTATTCTTCTGTAAATTTCTTTTGTTTGCATAATTTGGGTAACTCGTTTGGTTATTGTATCTTCTTAGCAAGACCACTGAGGTGAGCAAAAATTTCCTTCTTCAACCCATTTTGTATGAGAACAGTATACAAGTTCAAAAGAACCGTCGTTGTTGATAATAAATGAAGGAAACCATCAGAAAGGAAGGGAAACGATTTTTCAACATGGAGGTTGTTAAATAGAGGTTTGGATTGACGGAGGTAGATACGGGGGTTGACACATTCTTGGACCGTCTAAATTTTGTCGAAGGATTTCGCGGTCCAACGCAGACATGCACTAATAAGGCGCAAAACAAGTCGAAAATTAATTAAGCGAAAGACGACGAATCGATCCGATCGAGACAAGTGACAGATCAGATCGATTTTTTTTTATTTATCTCCAAGAACATTTTCGTGGATTAACTGATTTTAGGAAAAGATAAAAAAGTTAAAAAAAAGGAGGAGAAGAAGAGAAAAAAATATTTAAACACGATGTTAGTTTTTTTTCTCGCCATTTTTTCTCCTTTTTTTTGGTCGGTGACAAGGGCGAATGAACTTTCTACGAACAGGGTAACGTTCTGTACCTGTAAGCCGAATGTCAGCACTAGTTTGAACGCTAATTCCACCTTCTGTTTGTATATTTCCCGATCCTTCAATCCTCATTCACTTTCTTTCTTTGTTCTATTCAGATTCTACTCATTTTGGTAAACTTCACTCTGTCTGGAACCTGGATCTTGTATTTCCTTTTTCTGAGTGTCGTGCTGTTGTAAGTCTACCTCCATGATTTTTAGTTCTTTTAGGTCTTCCTTCGTCTTTAGGAACCACACCGGCTTAGTCTTCTTCTTCAGGGTGTATTGGGATATTCTGTTGGTCAGTTTTCCTGAGTCTATTTTGTTCCGTTGGCCTTTCAAAGCTGTTCTTCACTTCCACGTAACTTCCAATATCCTAGGGAGTCACATGGTCTCGCTGTTTTGCCGTCGTCTCTATTTCTCATTCTCTTTGAAGTAGGATGTAGGATTTTCATCAATATCTTGAGGTTGTTTGTTTTAAATAAATTTCGGTTGGAAGATGTGGGTTGATGCTAATTTCAGGTTTTCATTGCTGACTGTTTTGTTGACTGCGTTTTGTCCTTCCCGCCTCTTCAATGTTGCTTCAATCTCTCCTGCTGACTAAATTTACAACTAGATTCTTTATTCGCTCCTTGGGTTGAGATTTTGTCCTGTTTCCTCGATACAACTTCTTAACGGTAGACCTACAAACTACTTTTGCTTGTTTTCTTTCGTGTTTCTCATTC
Organism: Columbicola columbae; assembly: GCA_016920875.1. Taxonomy (NCBI): domain Eukaryota; kingdom Metazoa; phylum Arthropoda; class Insecta; order Psocodea; family Philopteridae; genus Columbicola; species Columbicola columbae. The sequence continues at coordinate 3,650,766 of JADMLL010000001.1, read as the reverse complement.
CTGCTGTTGTTTCTCTAAAATCCTACACAACTTTTAGTTTTGACTGCTACCTCTTGTGTTCCCTTCTGTTTAAGAAATAATAACTTCCAATCAAAGAAATCTTAAACGAATCACGACGCACACCAAATAAATAAAAAGAATACTCGAATCACCTGCCTGACTGCCTGACGATCTCATTACTCCAACCTGAACCAAACAAAAAAACTTCTTATCAGCCAGAAACACCTGACGGGAAAGGAAGAAAGAAGAAGCAGAGTCAAAAAAATTCGGCGCCCATGCATTATCGTGTTGTTGACTAATGATAAAGCCTATTATAAGCGTAGGTAAAACGATTCGATCGTTACCGACCATGTCACATTTCCGTACCTGAAAGTGTCATCCGAAGGAAAAACAAAACTTTTTTTTCTTTTTAACTTCCAATTAAAATTCCTCGGAGGAAAGAATATTAAGTGATCGGACCCCGCGAAAAATCCAAAACGATTTCTTTTCAGTGAAAATTTAACAAGACATCGGTCACCGGTGACCAGTCATCGACCTCGACTGTCCTCAGGTGCCCTTCTGTGCCTGAAAATATCGATTTATGCTCGTGTGCTCGAGTAGGTGTTTTCGAGCTTTTCCCAGGTTTTTGGCTTTTTCTTGTGTTGGGCCAGATGCTAGTCAAAATTTTTTGTTTGGGTCCTTGTTGAAACACGTTAATTTCTCTTAATTAGGTTTCGTTGTTTTTAATTTTTTTATTAATTGGCATGATTTTCGTTTATGTGTCCCTCTCTCTCTCTCTTCTGGTCTCTCTCTTTTTTGGTTAATGTCATGCTGTGCGTTCATTTTGAAAAAGATGAAAAGATAACGAAAGATGGCGATATGCAAACATCGAGGAGATATCGCTACCGTGGATATAAATTGGAAACAAACCTAATTTATCATTTTCGTTTATCGGGGCAGACATTTTTTTTTTTCTTTCTTTTTGTTTGTGAAGTTGGTACCGGTTGAGGGACTTCAAGAAAGTTAATCTGCTACCGAGTTACCCGGACACCGCAATTAATTTTTTTTTGAATTTTTTTCTTCCTTTTTGCATTAATTTATGGCGACACGTGGAGAGGTGGACACATTAGGTAGCAAGAGGATGTAGTAGACTGGACAAAATGGCCGCCCCGATTTTTTTGTTTTCTTAATGAGATTCATTTAAATCAGTTGGAAGTCCACTGGGATTTGAAATTTCTTTCGAGCTTCTGAGATTTTTTTGGTGTTCGTGACGTGTGAACGAATTTCCAAGATGGCGGCCCGTTTGGTGAAGGTTATGACAAGATAATAAAAGTTCTCGAGTTTTTCTTAAGAATTTGGTTTCCTCTTTTCATCGAAACTTGCTTGCGTGCGTTGCTCTGTGTGTGAGTGTGTGTCGGTCCTCAAAAACCGTCACAGAGCTATGTAAAGTGTCAAAAAAATTAGGGGTTACACTTTCGAAAATGATTTTCACTCATGCGAATGAAGTTTTAATAAGTGCAACTTTTCAAAGTTCACATCAGCGTGACTCTACCCCCCTCAACCGCCATCTTGAATGCTTAAATGGTAAACATCTCAGGTTTTGATCGATGGAATTAAAAATTTTCTTTAATGATGGTGATGATGCTAATGGAGGAAGGTTGATTGAAGTGGAGCTTTTTAGTGCCAAATGGGAAATTTAGGTTCTCTCTTTACAGGAAGTGTTGTCTTGGAAAGCGAAATAACGGAGGATAGTTGACCATCGACATTAGCCGATAGCCCTGTCACCTCTTTCTCGCACCTCCGAACCAACTTCCATTTTTGGCTCTTGGACACAAACACGAAGCCTCCTCTTTCTTTATCAACGGGGTCACTTTTAATCCCCGAATTCAATCAGAAAACGTTCCAACTCGGTCAATACACACGCGGGCTACGCGAATGGCATTCATTTCCAAGTCAAACTGCCAGAGGGTTTACATAAGTCCGCCCGGATTATCATCCGGAGGTCTCTCGTTACCCGTCGTAACCTTTACCAATAAGAGTAAACGACCTCTTTTGCACGGTAGAACCTGCTTCTTTGAAACAGTTGCGACTGACAATTCTTTTATATCTGACTCCAGTTCCTGAAGCTTTTAAACTTATTTCCTTCTCCCCCGCAATCCGGGAAATTGTTTTTAACGTTTTACGGTAAAACGATTCGTGGTTAATTTGATTGCGCACGTCAAAACCTAAATCAGTAGTATTAAAAAAAAATTCGCGCGTGCGTGTTTAATTTTTTTTTTGCTGGAATCATCTTTGGAATTTACTCCTGGGTGTCCAAAATATCTGACTTGGAAAGCTCTCCAGACCGCACCCGATAACAACTTCCTACGCACATTCGTACCATGAACTAATTATTTTTTATTTGTTCATCAAAAAAAACGAAAAAAATTGTTTTTCACCTGCAATCCGACGATGAAACGATGATGTTTTAATAGTCTTCATAATTGATAAATGAGTAAGCGAGATTTCGGTTCAGCAAGACCGGAGAATACATTAAGAAAAAAAATTAATTCAATAATATTTAATAAGGTATGTCGAAGCTCGGGGAATATTTAAGAAAAATTTATTAGCTTACGTGGGTCGTGATACCGAGCTCCGGGGTTCTTGTGTTCCGACTAAAACATTTTCTGTTATGTCTTAATTGTCAATTTTGGAAGGAAGGTGAGGTGGGTGGGACGAGGGTTATGGAAAAAGGTTTTCGGAAGTTGAAATTGATGACGTACGATTCCGTTCATCACCCTTGGGTATAACAGGCTGTGAAAGAGAGAGAGCTCAAACTCACAACCCCGATCCGCGAGGATTTGGCTTGGCTTTGTGTTTAACGGTCGTTAGGTTGACGTAATATTTATAAAAAACGCCTGTTAGTATATGTATATGTATTACATGGATAATATATTTATGCGGAAGTTGTAGTTATTATCTGAGTATTAAAACAAAAAAAGTTGTTCTGGTTTTTCTTGGAACGGATCCCTGATGGGTTTCCCAGACGAGGAAGGATTTAAGTATAACTCATGTCTGAGACTTATAAAAAAGAACGAATGGTGTTAATTATCCGAGTGGTATAAGTCTACATTTAAGCACTTTAAAATTAAAAAAAGGAAAAATTTAGGTCGATTATGCAAATATATTTTAAAAATTACATTTTAAACAAATCAGTTCATCCACCATTGTCTTCAAATTAGCTTTTGAATGTTTGTCGGTTGATTTGAGTTCTGAGATGCTGTAGGGGCAAAGAGTTTTTAGATTTTAGAGATATGACGTGTTATAGTTAAGCATTTTAGATGTGATTGTTACTATTAACGGTTTTATTTATTGTTTGAGTGATTGTGTTTAGGTGAAAGACATTTTTAGATTTTCAGTTGTTTCTTTTTGATTTTCCTTTGAAACTGTTAGGTTTGGGCTAAGATGGTTTGGTTTCCAACTGAATTCGGGCCATGCCCCACCTCGTGACTGAAGAAACCAGAAGGATCTTGTATATTAGTCACATATGTAAATTCAAATATTTTTTCTGTATGCATTAACACGACCATTCAAATCCACAGACTCACTAGAAAACAGTTCACTGTAATGACCCCTTCTCGAATTACCCCATAGTCACCAAACTCGCCCTGCCCGTGACCCACCAAAATATTACCATACGTGCACCTCATATTGGGAATGACTAGCTTAGATTCAGTGGTGATTCGGTTGAACTGCGGATCACATCAGATATTGGACTCATGATCACACTCTAGTTTTAAGTATTTTTTGGTTTGAGGATGTTATTGGTAGAATAAAATTTGGTTAAATTGCTGCCGTTACAGGGGTTAAAACTTTTAAACAGAAAAATAATTAAAATAAGTTAAAAGCTTATCGATACCTTAATATAGTGATTCTCAATCACTGTTTTGCCAAATTTTACGTATGCATAGGCCTACAGTAAAACAGCAGAGGAGACTTTTGAGGAATGCATTTTGCTGCCTGGGAATTCGAATGCTATTTTACTCTAAATTCCTTCGAAAACTATTATCGTCTGCTATTTTTTCTAAAATTATGTATTGTATTATACGTATAACAGCTAATTATGTATGTTCTTTTAATTTATCTAATTGTTAGTGTGCCGCCAAGTTTTTAAAATCATTAAAAGTGTGTCGTGATGAAGAAAAGGCTGAAGGAATCACTGCCTTAATACAAAATGTAGCGAGTAATAGTGAGATAAATTCGAAACATAAAAACACCAGCAAAAGAAAGAAAATCTGATTTGATAGGACCTCACAGAAATTTTCATTCCCAGACAAAATCAACATCCAACCCACTCACTCCTTCACAAAGCAAAAAACCAAATTCTTCCGAGTCGTAAACTCGGTCGAACATAACCCCACAGAGAAAACGGCCATTCACCGTTAATCCGTTAAAGAACTGTCCCCAATTAATAAAAAAAAATCGAAATTCAAAACGAATAAATTTAAATTCCGCAAAAAGAAACTTTCTTTTCATTCAGGAAAAACGATTTTGACATGTTAAATATAAAAATTATCGGTTGGGCGGATGTTTTTCGATGACAACGATATAATATTTAAATCGCGACCCAAATCTCCAAGACTGGAACCGGATATCGAGAAATGGATGTCCATTTGTTAATAACATAACAGAAGCCGAAGAATCATTTTGGAGACGGTGGGCCCTGTGTCGTTTTTGGTTCTCGAATCGCCTTTTGTTTCCTTTCGAACGTCTGAAAATATTTATTTTGAAAGTGATCGATGACTCCAACTCAAATTCTATTTTGTTTTTTATTACTATTATTATTAACTATAAATTTTGAGCGGAACTATTTTTGCCTTGTTATAAATATTTTTATAGTCGTTGTAATTTGATGGGAAACCCTTTTTCCGAGGCCTTTGTATGAAAAGTACAGTAAATTTTTAAAATGAATGTATGAAAGGAGTTTTGAGGAGCTGTGTGGTTTGAAGGCCTCTCTTCAACGATATGATGGAAAAGGAGAGAGGAAGAGAGGAGAATGGCGATGATTGAGAAATTGTTTTTGACTGTTATCTTGATTTTTAGGTTAAAAAAGTTTTGATAGGTGTGGATAAGATGAAATGAAAAGGCGAAAGGAAAGGATTTTGCTCTTCCTGAGGTATGGTGTTGTACCTATTTGGGTGTTAGTTGGGTCTGGGTTAATTTTGTTAGCCTTGTGGGAGGCTAATTGTTGAGTGGTCAAATCGCCTGACTAGTAAAGTGACAGTTGAGGGTTCACTAAATCAAATTTCATTTGCCGTTTCGTGTTTTTTAGTATTGGAAATCGTAAATATACTTACAGAATCTGATACCTGAAATGTTAAATGGCTGAAGGACGGGACCAACGAAGACTCTAAAGACACAATTCTCTTCCTCCGTACCTTTCTTCTTTGTTATTTCTGTTCCTGTATCTTTCTGTTCTCTTCAACAACATATCTCTAAACATATATAAAATGTTTCTGTATCTCTAACAAGAACTAGAACTATATAAGAAGCTCTCACTTCTTCTGTAGTTCTACTCTTTTCCCGACCAAATTTTCAAGAAATCTTTCTTTATATCAGAACCCAATTTGGCTCCTAGTCGTAACCAGATTCTAATTCCTGTTACGTTCTAATATGTTCTTCTTAGCTTTTCTTAATCAAATCCTTCCACCCCTTCCTCTATATTGCCTCTTTCTTTGGTGTTGACTCATTTTTCTTTCTTTCACTCCAAACTTCATAGTATCTAGCTCTAGAAACTACTTCACTTCTTATCCATATCTCTGATTATTATCAAAATCACTATCACTCTCTTCTTATTCTTTTACTCCTCCCCGCTCACAAACCTAATTTTCTGATCTTTTCTCTGTTGAGGTCTTGAGGCTAAGACACTGATCTGTTTCCTAGACCAAAGTACTTGTTACTTCGAAATTGGACACGAGTGGCATTTAACTGGGAAAAAAATTTTTTTTAAATCAAATATTTAACACTACTTGAGCCTGTTAATTATATGTATTATATCATCACGCCTGAAAATTAAATTGAAAACCCAAACGGTTTGTTTAAGAAGCGAATAAACGGAGAATTGAATTTGGTTTCACAACAACAAACGCTTAAGTATATCGTGAAAGTTATTTTAAATAAATTTATAAAAATTAAAAATTTAAATTTTCGAGTGAAAAAGTGGTTCTGGTGTCTCAGTCAAAATCATTCTCAAGATTTAATTACAGTTGCTAGTTATTTAGGCTTAAATTAATTCTTAATTTTATTAATATTATCATTATCAATAATAATGATATCCATAAAAATGGGCATTAAGGAGACTTTTCGAGAGATGAAAACGCTTCGAGGGAATTTCAGATAAAAATGAAACTGTCTCCGAGTTTTTCATCGAAAAATTTTTTTCCCGTTGAGATTTAACGGGATTTCCGGATGTTTCGAAATGGATTTGATTGCAGGTTTTTCGCTTCAGGTACTCCTTTTGGGATGGTGTAAGCGTGGTTCGAGGGTAGACGAGCCTTAAAATTGGTTTTCTTAATTATTGGTCGTCTCGGTTTCTGGCCTGTTACGTATGCATGATGTCTTTGATGAAACGTTTTCGCCAACTTGATGACCTCCCGGTGTGTTGGTAAGATGAGAGACGTGATAGCCGAAAAATTGGCCTCTCTTCCCTCCCATTCCTCCCGCCAGTCATTCCCATTTTGAGGTTGATTGTTTGGTTTTTGAGGTTTCTGAAATATTTAAAAATGTTCACCGTCTACCAGTCAAGTCTTGCCATGTGGTGTCTAATTGTTTTTTTTCTATTTCTCTTTTATTCTGTTTGGAGTTTGGAAGTTTAATAGACTTATTTCCAAATTTTTCTAAAGTTTATAAGACAAGATTCGTTTATGCTTAAGCTTATGTGACATACAACTCCTTCCCGATGTGACTTTTGAAGTTTTTGCGGCTGTTATTGGGAATGTTAGTATACCACTTTTGGGATCAACATCAACGTCAATTTGACGCGGAATAATAGCTAAAAGTTATACGCTAACATTTCATCTCCATATAGTTACCAATAACAAAAACGCCGCTTCAACAGTGTCGAAAATTTCCACAGAATGTCGGATTTCAATCTTCCTTGGTGACACACCAATCTCGACTACCTCATCAGCTTAACAGGAGAAGATTTGATTATTTGTGCTTTAAATAAAACAGTTCCTAAGTGTGACTGTATATTCTGAGATAATTAAGATGACAGAAAATCGTTGAATTGACATAACGTAGACAGTGGAATGTTTAAACACCTATACAGTTTCTACTTTTCAAAAAAATAAACTAATAAATAAACTTTGAACCCACCAGCCCAAAACATGTAGGTCTAACAACAATTTACTTATTTCTACTGGAGGTCTGTGGTGTAGTGGTTAAGTGCCAGACTAAGAAGTTATACTCGCGAATTCAAATCCTCTTCCCGTATCCTGTTATATTCAAAAAGGGTGATAAACGGGTCTAAAACTTAACTATAACTATGTACTAGCTCGTTCTAATATTTTTATATTCAAGCAGCCCTCGAGTACTCAGATACCAACCCTCGAAAAAACCCAAACCACTGTGTTCTTCATCCATCCAATTGGATTGGTCCAAAATTCTGACATACCATCTTTCAAGGTGCCACAACACACCAAAAATTTCCATTAGACTTGCAAAAAGCCTAAAAAGAATTTTGTTAATTAAATATTTATTATAAATGAATCTTTTCTTATTTTTTCAGAGTATTGTCATGCTCATGTTCAGGGAAGAAAAAAGTCCAGAAGATGAAATCAAGGCATGGCAATTTTGGCACGGGAGGCAGCATAGTGTTAAGCAAAGAATTCTTGACGCCGGTAAGTCTGAAAACACCGTTTTGCCTTTTTTTCTTTCTCGTTTATATTCTAAAGACTTCCTAATCGCTCGGTCAGAAACCAGACGAAAACATCCCGGAGGCAAGAAGAGAGAGAGAGAGAAAATTTGGGTTTGAGAAAAGCTTAAACGACTCGCCTTCGGTTAACCCGAAAGATGGGATCTCAAAGGAGGCCCCCGAAGTCGATAAACGTTTTTTTGTGGTCATCGTTATTAATATAATTTGAAGCGATTAGAGATGCAAATTTCGGGATCTGAGTAAATCGATATGTTCGATAGTCGATCGATAAATTTCCAGCCTTCCGTTTTTTATTTTTAGAGGAGAGCGTCGGATAGAGGATGGGGGGGGGATTGAGAAGCATTAAGCGGCTGTCATTTGGAAACGAGTGGCGCCTGCTAAGTCTAACTGACGAGAGGTGTCAATTTTGAATTTTGGCCCGTTTTCGTAATGGTGTGGTGGCGAATTTGGTTTATCAGAGATTTTTTAGAAGATGGGCAAACAAGGTCAGGATCGATGGGAAGGCTACGTCTCCCGGTTGGATTGATGACGTTAGAAAAATTTTTTTTTCTCTTTTCCCACCAATCTTATAAGGTTAATCCCAGGCTCACGATTCAAATTATGCCAGGATTTACGAATCGTGTCAAAAATATTTTCTTTTTTTTCTTTCCTTCTCCTTTTTGCCAATCGTCATGATTAATGCAATGTCGAGGATTAGGTTCGATTGTACCAAATCCTTGGATGTGGTTTGGTTTGCAATTGGGTGCAGACTTTTGTAAAATGGTTTTTGGGCTCTCTACCTGTTATTTGTTCCTATTCTACTAGATTATGCTGTTTTTAGTTATCTCTGCTCTACCTGATTTCTTTATTTTCTACTCTATGCCGAAAGTTCTAGATTCGCCAGTTACTACCCCAATTTTTTTGCGCTGTTGCCCTGGCCTTTGTCGTCGTCTTTGGCGGTCAGTATGCTTTTGCAGTGGTTGTCGACTACCGCCACTTTTCTTATGATTCCTGAATGTCTTCTAGATCTACCTGCGGGAAGACTTTCTAGAGGTCTTCCAAGGTATTTGAGTGTGTGATTTCCTGTGTCCTCTTCTTCGTTAAAGCACTCATATTCTGTAAACATCTGTATCACAATAGTCTCTTCAATCAGACTCCTTCCAACTGCAACTCATCGAATGTGCTTAATCTTCTAACTTCACCAAAACAAAAAAACTCTTTGAGATGTTAAACCAGAGGAGGTGAGGGAGAGGGATGGAAAAAGAAGTTAGGCAAAGGGCCAGGAAATGATTTAAAAGATGGCGTGATCGAGATAACGACTCCGCCATGTTCGATGGGCGGTTACGAAAAATCTCAATAAAAACCTCGTGGCCTCACAGACAACTTGATTGGTTTTGTTTTTGTCAAGGAACATTACAGTAATAATAATTAACAAAAACAATAATAATGGCGATGATGATGATGATAATGACTCACGAGAGCGTTCTTTTTTTCTTCTTCTTCTTTTTGGTTCAATTAAACGCAAACCATGTAGAGATTTTTATCTCTGAAATCTCTTTTTCTCTTTTTTTTTATATTTCAGGAGGCATTTTAATTTGTAACTTAAATTTAAATCACGTAGTAACAAGTAGTTGGACGGAGATTGACTAAATTTTTATGGGAACTGCTGACATGGGTGCATGAACCCATTTTAAAAAATAATAACTAATTCCTTTCTTTTTAATAGTAATTGATTGAGCCTTATTTAATTATATACGTCGTTGTTTTTTCCTTTATCGAAATATTAATTTTTATCTTTTATCGGTGATTACCGCGAAACTCGGTGGATAATTTCCCAAGGAGCTTCTACCGTTCATACGACCCGATACCAAGTCGAAAACCTCTTTAAAAGTTTCAATTTCCCGCCAAAAAATCCACAGCTCGAATTTATCCAATCCCTACTGCGCATGAGCAGAAGGGAATCGATTGCCTCCCAAAAGGACTTTCAAAATGGGATTTGAGTTTCAGTTTGCCTTCCTCTCTCCTGCTCATCCTGTACTTAAGTCTCATGCCCAAATTAGGTTCACTAATACCATGTTTTTGAGTAGGTACATTTAGGTACTCGATGTTTTTATTTTTCCAAATTACCATTTTTTTTTATTCATTTGGGCTGTCGAACTTATAAAGAGAAAATCACTTTTAATTAGGCTCACCGTTTGTCATTTTGATTGATGACTAATTTCTTCTTTAAAAGTCTTTACCTTTTTTTTGTGTTGTGTGTTGTCTTCTTCTTTCCAACTTGTCTTTCCATACTTTCCCAAGTACATCTTCGAGTGGAAGAGGAGTTCAGAGAGAAAAAAAACAATTAATGCATTGGGTTGTCAGAATGGAAAATTTCGAGTTTGGCAGATCGATGTCAGGTGTTGGATACCTTTCAACGATTTTGTTTTATTAACCAAATTGAAAATTTTTTTTGTTATTAAACTAATGTCAATAGACAAAAGCCTACCGGTAGTCATGCCCCCGAAGATTTTTATTGTCTGCTAACCGGTTGCTTGAAGTAATACTTTGGAGATGAGCAGGTGATTGGGAGATCTTTGGTAGTGAGCAGTGCTGTACGATTTTTTAGTGTCTTACATTGTTTCTTGGGATACCAACAAGTATTAGTTATAGTTGAGCTTTGATCCATTGTTCCACCCTTTTTGGGGTGTGACAGGTTATTGGAGGAAGAATTGAACTTGCGACTGTAACTTCGTAGTCTGGGACTTAACCACTACACCACAGACCTATCGTTAATGATAGCTAATGCTTTGCTATAATGTTTTCCACATAGTAGCGAAAGGTGAAAGACAGTAAAACATCCTAAATAAATAATTTGTAACTGTTTATAGTGAACTTTTGGAATTTTTTAAGAAATCGCGACACATTTTTTCGAATGATGGGCATTTAGCTGGTGTGTTCATTTTGGTTTACTTCTGACAAAGTAAATTTGAGCTAAAATTAATTTACAGATGCGACTTTGATTCTAGAAATGAAATTTTGAACAAAACTATAGACACACAACAGCGTGGTAGGTTGTGGACGACTATATGTGACGACAACCTGACGATGACTTCCTCGACTCTCTTGTACACTGAAGAAATGTGAGTTCTGTTGAGTGGTAACCTATTGTTTCGTCAGCGCCATACCTGTTTTTTGGCTTTTGAGCGTCTTAATAATTACTTTTTGACAAACTAATAAAAGTGATTAAACGATCTTTACTAGCTCTTATGAAACTGAAAAGCTCGAATTATAGAGCCACGATTTTAGAATGTTGGTCCAACGTTTCATCAAGTTTGGGATGTAGACATAATTAGGGTAGAAGGAAAATTATAAAAACTCCAAAAGTTGGGTTTATACAGTTCAAAATCGGGCAGTCTTGATTCGTAGTAAACTTCAGGACTTTCGGTTTGGGGGAGGATATAACGTCACAACAAGGATTCAGCAACCCTGCATAACCTCAACAGCAGGGTAACCTCTAAAAATCCATCACCATCAATCAATCAATCAATCAAATACCATCGATTTACTTTGAGGAGGTCACTTTTACAGAAAACAAAATCTAAAATCTATCCTCCATAGTAATATTAACAATAGAGAGAGAGGAGGGAGACTAAGAACGAAAATTCTTTCGCACAGCACAAAAAAGTCAGGATTTTAAATATTAATGGCGGGAAAGGGCTCGAGGGTCTGTTAGCTAATAACACCGATTGTATAATTTTTATATTTTTCTTTTAGTGACGGAAATTTAAAGCTTTAACACGTTATTGCAGTTGTAAACGACAAAATAACAAAGATGAAAATTAATGCCAGAATCCTGGACGGACGGCTAATAATGGGTCGATTGTTGGTTGTTACAGTGTTAAAAAAAATAATTATTAATTTGAATTTGAGTCTGTCGGGTCCGTTTTAAAAAGATCCGATAAATTGATGCTAAGCTAAGCTATGAAACAATCAATTTCCGTTTTTTCTGTTTCGTTTTTGTTTTTACTAAATGCAAATGGCGGAGTTTTTTTTAAACTTGGAATCCTTGTACATAAGACTATAAAGCGACTTTTTGTAATTGGTAGATTCTCTCTCTCTCTCTCTCTCTGTTCGGTTAATGAGTAAACCATAGACAGATAGTCTTAGCGAGGATGTTAATTAGGTAACGAATTTAGAACGCTATTTGGTTGTTAAAGGTCAACGGTGGTGGTAATGACTCAAATCGCGCGAGGTTTTCCCGTTCGATTGATATGACGTCGAACCTAATTTGGTGATCCATGGTTATGGTTTGAACTTTTCGAAAGAGAAGAGAGATGGAACTCGATGGAATTTTTGAGAATCTCTGCTACTAAATTTGAGAATGAATGAAAGGAATTACCTGTTTGTTGGTTGAGAGTTGAGATCAGTTTGTCAAAAGAGACAAATATTTAGGAGAAGGACACAAAAACCGGATAAAGAATGGAAGAACAAGTCGAGCAATACCAAAAAAGCTACCTGAATCAAGAAAACGGTTGTAGGAAACAGTTTTGACTGACTCAATGTAGACAGCAGTCTTCCAGCAAAGACAGTTTAGAAAAGGAGAAGAACAGAGGAAGTTAACAAAGTTTTGAAGAGAATGACACAAAAACCGGAAATAGAATCGAAAAAACCACCTGACTCAGGAAACAGATTGACTGACTACTATGGCCTGTCAGTCCACAATCCTCACCCTCCATACCAATTAGTAAACCTGGAACCTGAACTATCCGCCCTGACAAATGAAAACATTAAAATTAATTGTGTGTGCATAATGTAATCATTAGCATATAGGTGACGAGCCTGAAAAGAAGAAGAAGACGTGAAACAAAAAGGAAACAAAACCCAGAATGTAGAACCTGGGAACCAGAACAAACCTAAAAGCTCTGGAGACTAACAAAAACCCTCAAAACCTGAAAGAGAAATTTGAATAATTCGATCGCCTAGCACACTGACGGGAAAAAAATTTTTTTTGTATAAAATTCGATAAATGAGACAAGATAAAACCACCGCCTACGAATAGAAGAAGGGAATTGTAAGAAGGCACCTGCTTGTTGAAATCAATCAGGCATCATCTCGTACCTGAAGAGCATTTATCAAAAACGGGGGTTAGTTTTTGGACTTAAACAACCTGGAATTGAGGCGACATTTCGGAAAATCCCCTCAAAGTTGAGATAACCGTTAAAGAAAAGTCGATAAACCGGAAACCGTTTTCTTACTCTATGCTTGTTAGTTCTTCTTCTTTTTGCATGTTCTTACTCGTGCCAATAAATCCTCGCGTTAATAACAGACTCTGGGTTTGAGTCAGTCATTTTCGATACTTCCACTTCCGAAGGTCTCATTTAGTGTAATAATTTTTTTTGGCGGCATCTCGTTGTCGAATATTTTCTCCCCGAAAAGTATTATTAAGCTCCATTCGATTGAGATTAATAAAGTAGATTTGTTTTATTTTTTATTGCAACTACTTGAGATTAACGGGGAAAGACTTATTTGGGAGGTTTTTTTGGGTGTCGAAGAAACCTGAATTAGAACCTCAATTGAATGAATGAATTGATTTCTTGTTCTACTAAATGTATTTATTGTGGCGAATGGTTGTAGTCCTAGTTTGTATGATATTGTTTTGGTTGGTAAGTTGTAGAACTGTGATCGCGCCTACGTTTGATGACTTTTAAAAGCTCCTGGTGTACTCTTCTGAAGAGTTTTTTATCTGTTTAGACTTTATCTCCTTTACGGTTTGAAAGTTTGTTTTTGCTATATATTCAAAGCTTTCTTGATGCCATTACACTGACCACTTTGGAGTCGATTTTTAGTGCTTCTTTCTCTTTTCTTTTTCTTTCCTAGCCTTCTAAGAGTCCGTCATTTTGTTTTCCTTTTAGCAGACCTCTTTCTGAATAGTTTTTTCTCAAAAATTTGCACTCCTACTGTCTTTTTTAGAGTGTCGATTTATTGCAGAACACTTGCGTGATATTTAGTTCCTTCAAATCTTTGTCTTCAGGAGCTATGCTAGTCTTGTCTTCTTCTTTAGATAGAACTGGAATACCCTGTTGGTCAATTTTCTTGGCTCCATTCTGCTCGGATGTTTGTAGAAATCTATTCTTCTCTTCCTCAAACGTGTATATCTCTCTGTTATGTCATCTGAACTCAGGATTTTTATACAAAAAGTTCCGAAATATTAGGTCTACCGGAAAGATCTGTCCGCTTTTAGAATAATACAAAAGTATAAATATACTATAACTTAAGTAATCTGTATTAAATAATATAATGGATATATTTATTTATGACTTATATGTATCTGGAGTGTCTGATGTTGTCAGAAAAAGGTTTTGCTTTAACATGATCTTGACAGTATTGTCGTCGATTACACATGGTCGCCCAGAGCTAGTGCCCATCAGGAAGATCAAATCACCTATTTGAAATTTCTTTAGCCATCCTCTGTAAGTTTTATCAGAAACTGTACCTTTATCCAACATCTTAGACAAATCATCCACTCCTTCTGTATCATTTCTTTCTTATTGGAATTCGTACAGAATACAGTGGTCTAAATGAACTTCAATTCTGTCAACCAGCCAATTCGTTCTTAGTTAATACTGACATGGATTATCTTCAATTTTAGTTCATTTGCTAAGTCAGTATGTGTACTGTATGGTTGATAAAACCAAAAAAGCGTGGAATGAATATACGCAAACTTGTTCAAACTTGATGCAACATAATCGGACAGAACTTTCCGGTAGACCTAATATTTAGCTCTTTACATGGAACAATGTTGAGCCACTTATTTATAGTTCTTTTGACCCGTGGGGGTAAACCAAAAAGAAAAGAAGAGTGGAAAAAGATGTAGATAATTTCGCAACATGAAAAAGTTAATTCGGACAATAAATTGTAAAATAATTCGGAGTCGGTTATCGATTATGCGAAATAATTCCCGATAATTTCTTATTTTAAATACGACATTTCGAAATTTAAGTGGACAACGAAAGTCGTAAAACTGTCTTACGTTATATATCCCCTCGGCCATCTTCTTCTCCTCCTCGTCCTCCCTCTCGGATAGCCCCAGAAGAAGAAAGAAACTCAACATTTATATTTTACTATATTAAATCGCGATTAAAGCCATTATTCAGTCCGCCATATAATATACTTGTATATTTATATCAAGTTTATTTTTCCAGGGAGCATAGGCCAAAACAATAAATTCAAAACCTTTAAAATTATTATTATTTTCTTTTTATTATTTCGTTCCCCTGATTTTGTAGGCGCGTTTTAATAAAACAAAAGTGCGACTTTGCTTTGGTTCGTTTTTTGTTTTGTTTTCAGTTAGGTTTGTTGTTATGGTTGTTGGTTGGTTGTTTGGTGTTTCCTTTTCCTTTTTTTTCTTCTTTTAATTGGTTCTTTTTTTATTTTCTTGCGTGTTTTACTGTGGGTATTAATGCCTGAGCTCCGTACGAGACTTAACTTTTGTTGTTGTTGTTGTTGTTCGGTGGTATAAATAATAATGAATATCGTAAATCTACTCGAAATTTAATTAGGCGCTCGTAAATTTTTCTCCTCCTTGATTTCTTTTTTAATTATGACATTTTGTTTTGGTTTTTCGGTTTTTGTTTTCGTCGGTCGTTTGTTGGTGTCTTTTGAGCCGGTTGAAGGTTCGCTAAAAAAGGTTGAGGGTGTGTACAACAATGCTGATTCGTGAAATGTGTTTCATTATTATTGGAATCGTTTTGATTAGTGACGTATTTATGACTTCCTGTTTCGTAAGGTTGGATAGGTTCTTTTAAGGTTTCTAGGTTTTTAGGTTTCGTACTTCGCCATTTTGAGTAAATTTTTTTTTGAGGGGGAGCGCAGAAGGTTTTTTGGAAATTTATTTTTGTGTTTGGTTTCTTCTACTTTGAAAGCTGACTGGTGTCTATTGTTCTTTGGGTTTGTTTGCGGTTTTCAGTCCCGTTTTTCACTATAGTTATAGTGAATATATTAAATATAGTTATAGTTGTTAAGCTTTAGTCCAGTTTTTCACCCTGTTTGGGTAAAACATGATACGGGAGGAGGATTTGAACTCGCAACTACAACTTCTTAGTCTGACACTCTAACCACTACACCACAGACCTACCGCTTTCTTTTAACTATTTAAATAAATAAGCAGTGGCCAAGAAAAACGACACTAAGAAGTTATAGTTGGAAGTTCATATCACCCTACCGGAGCCTGTTGTGCCCAAAAAGGGGAAAAACGGTATTAAAACTCGACTATAACTATAATATGGTAGAACAGAGGCAAAAATCAACATACGGGAGATAAGAAAGAAAACGAGGCTGACATTTTCAGAGAAGAAGAAAAAAATTCCAAACGGCGGACTTTCTAAGGAGGAAACAACAAAACAAAGAGAAACATTCAAATTTATTAACGACAAACGGAAAAATTTCGTTTGTGGGAGGCTAGAGGTGGGGAGGAGGACGCCATTTTAATTTGTAATGGGAAAAGAGAAAACACCAAAAACTAATCAACGAATTGATGCAAGGAGATAAATTATTTAAAACTACATCATTTGGAAGGTAAAAAAAAAAATGTTAACATTATTACGTAATATATTATAAGAGAATCGTTTCAAGACGGAAACAAGGAGGGATCAAAGGATAAGCTACGACCAGACAAAAAAAAGGTTCAGGTTGGTTGTAAGAATCGGGCGAGTCGCGCACACACACAAAAACTCTGTTGACCTTTCGCCACCATCTCGAGAAACTGAGAGAGAGAACATGGCACGTTTATTATTTTAAGCACACGGTTTTAAATCACATTTGAAGTCTCTCTCTCTCTCTCTCTCTCTCACGAACGAAAACCTACTTTATGGTCGTCGTAGGCTTGGAGGAAGGAAGGGAAGGAGAGGAGGATAGGTTTCGTAACCTTCCAAAAAAGCCTACAACAAAACATAAACCGTCTGTTATGTTCATGGCGGTCATTTTTCAAATGTTTATTGGTATTTAATTTGGTAGAAATGTTTTTTAGGAAACCTCTCTCTCTCTCTGAAGCCTTTATTGTCTCTCTGGTTGGTGTATGAGAAACTGAAATTGTTTTCCTGAAACCCGTACACTGTTGTGAGCTTTTGTAACGGTTTCCCTCACTAATTGTAGGTTTTGTGGCCTTATTGATCGTCTTCCTTACCCCCAATAACCATATGAAGATTAGGTTAAGACCAAGGTGAAGAGGAAGAAATATGTCGAACAAAGTTATTTTGCTCTTGTAAAGGTCATCCTGAAGTGTTCTATTGCTTTCTCTCTTCTCCTCTGGGGGTTGATTGGTGGGTTATCTTCCTCAGAATTGGGATGTCTTAAAACGACTGCTGTGGTCCTGTTGTATGACCCTCTTCCTCATTTTGTTATCCTTAAAGATTAAAACCGGTATCAAAACTCAAGTACAAAACTTAGCCTTTCTAGAACTGCTATCTTAACCTCTTCTGCTAAAATTTCTTTCTTAGACTGAAGAAAAGTCTTTAAGAAAAAAAAAATTTCGGCTGGTTTCATTGACAAAGGGAACACAAAATAAAAGAGAATGAAAAAGGTGGAGGTATAAAAAGGCAAGTGTACTCGTTTAACAAGATGAGATAAACATGTCGAGATTATCATAATGGCTTTAATGAAATTTCTAGAGGGGCCATCTTTAAAAAAAAAGAAGAACATGGGGGCTTCGGGTTCCATTATAAGCCTAATTAAAATCATCGGCATCGTTTAGACTTTCCTAAAAATTTTAATCCCGAAGCGAACGAACGAACAAACAAAAAAAGTTAAAATGAGTTTATAAAAGATGGTGGCGATGGAAAGGGTTGAAAAGGGCATCAAGAGACAGTCAAGGTGTCCGATTTTGTTTTTTTGCGTGCTCGCACACTCATGTAAAAGTTTTGGCCTAACGCAGAAAGCCTAAACCTTGCATTTCGAATCAGTTTTTAGGTTCTAATCCTCTTGTCAAGTCAATCAATGGAAGCACTTTTTAACTGTCAGATTTAAGTTAAGTAAATGGTCAATCAATTCTTGGTATGTTTTCCATATTCGCTCTTTTAGGTTCTCTGACTAATGTGCCTGAGTTAATCTACTTCGTTTTTTTGTTGTGAGTTGAGATAGCTAGTGAGATGAAATTGTTCAAGGCCAAAGAATAGGAGAAAAAAAGGTGGATATGTGTCTTGGTTGTGTGTGTTGGTGGCACCCATTTCCGGTGGTTCTTGTGGAAGACGCAAAACAAACGAACCTGAGACCTTTCGATGGATAAAACAAGCTCTGTTGAAAACGAAAGCGAGCGTTTAACCCGGAAACGAGTTTCGGTGGAAGAAGAAACTTGTTGGAAGTTGTCCCACTGGAAGGAAGTACCGTTTTGCCAGAAAAGCCATTGTTGAAAAACCCGTTTAAAGAAAGGTGTGTGTGCGAGTGTGTGCAACAAAGCCAAGGAAGACAACATCCGATAAAGGCTCAACTCATCTTTCCTAACGAGAAGAACAAGATTTTCTGCATTCGGTATTTGGGTGAATCCTGTTCTCTCTCTCTCTCTATTTTCGTGGCAGGAAGGAGAGAGAGAGAGGAAAAATTAGATCAGGTTCGGAATAAAGCCCAAGGTGGACGAGAACAAGGACAGGACCAGGTTGAATTGAGTTCAGGTTCGTGCCTAAAAGGCTACGTGAACCAGACAACAGGTTTTGGAAATTGATTGAAAACAACTTCTGTATTGCCCTGGTGTGAAATTGAAATGTGAATCAACCTGTTTTTCTCTTTTTACTTTTTTCTTTTCTCTCTTTTCGGAGGAGTGTTTTGGCTTTTGTTGGACTGGAAAATGACCGCCGAGTGATTGGGTCACCGCCATGACTTTCGTTTCGTGTTTCGATAATTTTTTTCTTCTCCTTTCTTACTTCCCGATAATCATCTGCGAGGTTCTGTAACACCTCAAACACGGTTGGTTTGGTTAACGGTTTTACCTTTGATTGAAGTCTTGTCCTTTGACATAATGGATGACTCTCCTCAGAACCTTTTCCTGAATATGCTGACACGGTTGGCAACTTGTACTGAGTCACCATTTTTGTTTCTCTTCTTGGGAAGGAGATGAAGCTTTATCTTCATCAACACAAAGACCTAGTTAACAAACAAAACAATTTTCCCTTATTTAGAGAACATCTTTCGTTTTCATCGCTCTGGTTATGCTTTAAACAAAATGTGTAGGAATGTCAAAAACTAAAAACAAGCGAGATTGAGGAAGTGTGATGTGATGGTCTCGTGATGAAGATGGGTGCAAGTAGGTTGACTTAAAAATCAGAGGATAAGAAATGGAAACACTAGATCAGGCACTGGATAGAGACTCTCAAGTCTGCTAAAAAAGAGTTAGCTGTTGGGGTCACTAACAGGAATATTCTTCTTTGGCTGACATTGCTAAATGACACTTCTCACTAGAACTGGGCTTGGTTTATAGTTTCTGAGCTGACTACTCCCCACGGGTTGTATTTTGTGATTTAAATTTCTGCTGTAGTTTATATTTCCTGTATTGACTTTTGATTGGTGTGTTTTGCTTTGGTCTATTTTGCTCTTGTTTATAGCTTTTGGCAGTTGCTTACCATATTTCTTGGGTAGCACCCAACCCAAACTCAACAAAAACAAACCAAAACTTAACTAAAAACACAAATCCTTACAGATGACAGAAAAATAAAATTGGCGAGTGTTGCAACACTGTCTGAGGAAGGAAAACTTCATCCAAGGACAAAGATAGAATGCTGAATGTCTACTTCTATCTTCTAAACCGTTTTCCGAAAGCTTTTTGCTGTTTTACCATAATCTGTCTCTATTTTCTACTACTGTTGTTGTATTGCTTTAGTTTTATTAAGCTTTACTGTATGAGATTTACAATTCCTTGTGTATCAGGCTTGCCGTTAAAGCCCCGAGGCTAAAATAAGGTGTATTACACTATTATTATAAAAAGTAATTGAGTTAAAACGCTTAGGTGATTTTAACAACCAACAAGAAGACCACACAGAGGTTATATAGTCTGTGAGAACCAATGGCTTACTGGCAAATTGCGAATTCAATAAGAAAAAAGGAAATTTTCGCCGGACGCCTCCCAAACAACCGAGAAAATGTCCGTTTTGAATGAAACAGGGCAACAATTTGAGACGTGGACTCAATTTTAAACAAAAATTGGAGTAATTATACGACGTTAATCAATTAACCATTCCAATTCGCCCGTTTTAATGAAACAAACTAATTACAATAACGGATTTCTTTTTTGTAGGGAGAGGTAGGCCTCGAGGACTTTTTTAACGGACACGAAAAGAAGAAAATAAATTTGGGTTCGAATGGGCTGAGGGCTGGGTCTGGGTGGATCTCCGTACGGGTAGCCGAGACCCCAGAGCAGAGAGTAAACACAAGAAAGGAATTTAGCTCGAAGGAAGGAATTTCGGGGGAGGCGATCGCAGTTTTTGGGGCCCCAAAACTCGTTTTATGAAATTTTTCCTTTTTTTTTGATATTTATATTGCCCTTGAGCCTTATAAACGACCTGTAGAGACGGGGAGGGGGAGGAGGGCCCAGGAGCTCTTATCTGCATAATGAGCATTAATTGGTAGTTAGTTGCCTCAAGTCTTGAATTGTTAATGAATTAACCGGGTAACTTGAGACGTGAAATCGTTGCCAGGGCCCCACCGTCCGACATTTTTTCTTTTCTTGTTGTTATATCTTGATGGACATGCCAAAAATGAAAATTGTACTGAACATAAAGCCTACCCCGGGTGAGAAAATACTTTTGTGTTCTGGTTTACTACCCCACCATGACATTGGCAATGTTTTCTGTGTTTTTTGTTTCTTTTTGTAGTGTTTTGATTTACTGATTAGCGATAAGAGTGACGTGTTAGTCGCCTAAAGGAATAAAACAGCGCCGAGGATGACCGAAACAAGGGATGGTATCTTCACATTCGTAACAGTTGTTTGGTGGTTTGGCTCCATGTTTAGAAAAGGGTGAGAGGGTGTTTAGTTACTTAGAAATTTTCTCGGAGGATCTGTAGTGCGGTATTGATTATGAAAATCACATAATTTACTTCCTGTTTAGATTTCGCGCTTGGTTTACCCTAACCGCAGCCTTTTAAATCGCATTATCTACTCATTAACACATTCTGATAGTTGTTTCTGTTTATCTTTTCTTTAGTCTCGAAAGCGAGTTTCGTCATCCTTATTATCTACTATGCGTTGTGTTATGAAAGTATTGACGGCCATTTTGGGTAGTGGTAGTCTCATAGAATTTTTTATTGATGCGGAAGTGATTAAAAAACGATGTTTTTGTAAAAATTTAATTAAATTCCTTTAAAGAGAAATTTTTGTTTGAGGATCTTGTGTCACTAAGTCAATTTTGATGTGTTTTTATCGTCGGTATTGTTTACAGTTCTACACTTGTTAGCGAAGATAGATAAACTATATTCACTGATTTGGTGTCTCTTTGAAAGTACAACTAAACCAGAGCTAACCCATCAAAAGGGGTTAAACCTCCCGTGTTATACCTAAAATATAGTTGTTAGACCCAATTTGTGAGCTGTCACATAGCTTAGTCAGAGATTTAAAGGGATAGAAACGCTTGGTTGGTTTCTTCTGTCAATTTGATCCAATCAGGTGGTGAAGATGTCAAAACATGAAGCGAAAGGTACTGCTAGTCATATGTTGTAACCTCTTCAAACCTTTGACTTAGCGTGTTTAATAGTCTAGGAAATGATGTAATAATATGTATAAACACGCTCAGGGCGTTGGAATACACCATCCGGCATCTCTTTTTTTATATTGAAATAAATTTCAACTCGAAGTTTAACAATTTTAGTTTTCCCACAGCCATCTCTTTCACAAATCAAACAAAAAAATTGAACAAAGTCCGACAGAGAAAAGGAAACCTAGTCGACAAAGGAATGCAAACAAATACCATGACGCTGTTTATTAACAAAATAAAAAATCAAAAAATGAAAAAATCCAGAAGAAAAAAGATTCTCAGGCTCAAAGTTGGCAAACCTGTTTCCATAGAGAAAAACGAAAAGGGGAGTCGGCTGTGGACCATGTCGAATTCCTTGTGCAACGTTCGCCACTTTGAATTAAGCGAATCGCATAACTTAAAACTGTCATTCGAACCGTTGAATAGAAAAATTTTTAATCTGTTCTTCATTCTAGAATCTTCGAATTAAAATTTACAATTGTTAATGGGTCACATTTCATTCATTAGCATTTTAAAATTTATTATAAAAACGTCCAGGTTTTAGGTGCGTGTGTGAGATGACGCCATTTTGTGAATAATGCTCGGGGAAACGAAAAAAGAACAAAAAAAGAATTTTTATTAAACAAAATCATGAAAAAGTTTTCTGGTGTTCTTGTACTCGTGAAATGACAGAAGGAAGAAACGCCCAAAAGATTTTTTTGTAAATAAATATTTTGAGAAACCCGGTGTTTGGCTCGGTTTTTATATAATTTGGCAAATCCCAAATTTATTTATTTATTTATTCGGTTTCTTTTCTTTTTAATTATCGTGGCCGTTTTTAATTTTTTTTTAATTTAGTAGAAATTCATTTTGAACGTGGGAATTTTGTCGGGCGGTTTTTTGATCATTTCGGCCAGCTTTGGTTGAGTTTTTTTTTGTTTAGTTGGCTGACGTGATTTTTATTTATTTTTTTATGTGTTTTAGGAGTTTTGAAGCTGATTTGAGTGATTTTAATGTTGCGGATGTGTACTGCCCTGATATTGGGGTATCTGGGCTGGGTTGAGATGACTTCAGGAATTAGGTTAAAGTATTAGTGGCGTGGGAAGGGAACAGTTAGGAGCTTCACCTTCAATCGGGTGTGTTGTACTTATTTCACGTCGTTTCAACCAGTCTGTGGTGTAGTGGCTTAAGTACCAGACTAAAAAGTTATAGTCGCGACTTCAAATCCCCCTTCGGTATCCTGTTATACCCAAAATGTGTGAAAAACGGGATTAAGACCCAACTATGACTTCATTTCTACATTTTATTAACTAAATATTGACGCAAAGAACATGTTTGAAATATTCTTTCTTCCTCCCTCTCTCTTCGTCTTTCTGTATCGATATCAGCCCCGATACATTGAATCCCAACCTCTCCTTTGATTGGGTAAAGAACCGAACTGTTAACTTTACTTCGATACAAATAACAGTTATCTATCTGGGATGTTTGCGTAGAAAAGACCTCCTACTCATTTTCTGTAGATTTGCATTGTAACAACATGTAGGTTAAGTTTATTTACTAGAAACGGAAGTGTTTAAGCTAATTTGATTGTGTACAAGTCAGATCTCTTGCTGGTGGATGCTACTGATACCATCTTTGTATCCGGTCTTTAAGCTCTAAATGGTTTCTAGACGTGTGTGTCTTTTGTCTTACTCAAACAAATCCAAAATCCTAAAAACATTTTTGTTAAGTATGTTTTATTAATTAAATTATGTTTTGTTTTCAGATACCAAAAACAGTGTTGGCCTCGTAGGCTGCATAGAAGAAGTTTCACATAACGCCATAGCTGTCTTCTGGAATCCATTAGAGAGTTCGGCAAAGGTAGGCTCATTTTCTTTTTCCTATATTTCCACCAGAAGTAGTTTTAATTTCTAAATCATCTAGAGTGGGTCTTCTTGTAGATAATTTGTTCCTGAAAGTGTGAGAGAAAGTAGAGGGATGTAAGCAAATAAACACCAGAAATTATGTTTTGAAATATTTAACTTCATAATGTTGAATAGATAAAGTTTCATAAAGTTAGGTTAGAGTTTGACGGTTAGCCTGTTGTCTCTGAGAGGGGACAGCCGAATAGCTTGCTTGACTCACGCCTGTGTACTGGCAGACAGGAATGACGTACACCTTCAGGTAGTTAAAGAGACCGGTGTCACACCACAAAACTGATAGACAAAGTGGTAAAATCGAAGCCTTTTTTCTTCATAACTCTCTCTCTAGGGAGTGTTATGATGTAACACTGTGAGTGGGGAGTGATATTCCTTCCTCTGAACCGTCTCTCTGTTAAATTTTCCCTGTGGAATTAATCAAATCAGGCTCATCTTATTTGCTTGTTAAAGAGGAAAAAAGTTTTGTGGGCGCCCATTAAAGTCGATAATTGTTCTCCGTATTCATTGATAGAATGTATTAAATTATATTTTAATTTTTTAGTAGATTAAAAAATTATCGCTTTATTAAATCTCTTACTTTACCAAATTATTATTATTATTATTATTATTTGTGTTCGCCCGTGGAAATTTTTTTTGTTTTCTTTTTTGTATAAAATTATTAATGAAAAGATAGAAAAACGTGAAAACCGTGAAATGTTCTCTTTGATAGATCTTTTACAGATTTTGTTGTTGTTGTTATTGTTTCACTTTGTTTTGTCCTTTGAAAATTTGGCGAAGGTTTGGGTTTTAAAGATGGCGGAAAGATGGTCCGTTGCTTTATTCCTTGTCCTTCTGTTGAATTATCTCAGATTTCGATTTCTTTTGCGTAATCAAGCCACTGGGGGTCGTTGTAAATCACTAAATATTCCATTTTGTTCTGTTTTACACACTGTTCATGCGATTCGAATAAATTTCAGCGTACAGCTACATGGCCTGAGTCTCTTAGACAGATCTGGCAGAGACCAATCACAACTTGTGTCAAAGAGTGCTACTATGACAATTCGATCACCTAATTGCTCCAATATTTTTTTTATGAGCAAAAGCAACAGGAAAACAGCTGCTGTTCTCAAAAGAGTACAGTGGGTTGTGAGTGTTGGGTTTGTTGTGTTGTGTTATTTTTGAGTGGTATTCTATTATTATTAATTATTTTCGGTAGTGATTATAATTGGTATTCCTTGTTTTAACCCTTTGGTTATACATGGCTCTCTCCATCTGAAACCTTAAAATTGCTCCACTGTTTGGAAGAAAGGTTGAGCTGACTAGAATCGCTAAAGACCTCTTATAGAGTGATGGACGGAAAGACATGAGTACTGGCGAGAGCTCACCATTTAACCGAATGTTAGAGATTTGGAAATGACGGATGAATTAATAGATGAGGCAAAGGTCGGAACCTTATTTTAATTAATGTTCGCAATAGACATCTTCACTGGATTGAAAGACAGTCTAGAAGAAAATCCCTCTCAAGTTTTTACTCAGCTTCTTAGCCCATTCGCATCATAAACAGCTTAAAGACAAGCCAACAGCTTGCCGTCGAAAGTTAGAGCTTTACTGATGCTTCACTTTTTGTAAGCAATATTCAACAATAGCATCACAGAAAGTGACACAAAATATCTCCAGAACTTATTGATATCACACCTAAACGTCTGTTAAATAATTTAGGTCAATATTTAGTCTCAGAACCTTTGATAAATGATGAATTTAGTCGTCACACCCAACAACACAAGCAGCGTGAAGAGGACAGAAAAAAAGTTTAAGGTTCCAACGCCCAAAACACGAGGGTATAAAACCAGAGGTTAAAACAATGATGTCCATTAGATTGGTGATGTGTAGGGTGGGTCACTTTCCAAACTTCCAGCTCTCTCTCTCTCTCTCTCTCTCTCTTTACCGAAAAATTGCTTTGAAGCTAAAGAGACGAGAAACGTGAAAAACGTTTTTAATCCCAAACGTGGGCCCCGCGCACCGTTTTAATGCCAAAACTTTTTTTCTTTATCTGGGGGGATTAAAATTTAATATTATAAATTATTTTTAATGTTAAAGGATGAGAGTTGAGTGTGTGTGCATGTGAAATATTTAACTGGGAGATTACCGTGATTTCCATATTTGTCACGGGTCAATGAGATGTGTGTTTTAAACATGCACGTCGTCCGGAGATGTGTGATGGTACGCAGGTGTCTTAACTGTTTTTGGTGATTGGCGACCCAAGTTGGCCGTGATTTGGGGTTTCCGGTCAAAAGGTACTTCCTCACTGACCTCTTTATGTATCCGTGTGTTAGATACTCATCCTCTATGATGAAATGATCGTGAAGAATAATAAATATAGTAGGATACCTAGACGAGGGATTAACTTAGACTATACTTAGTTGGAGAACCAAGAGCCTAAGAGAGAAAGAAAACTCCACCAGGCGAAGTGCATTTGTTTGAACACCAAAGACCAAATTAAAAACGGTTAAGAAGAGTAAGAAAGAAGCAGAAAGACACCTCGAAAGTGTATAAGACTGACTAAACAGTAACGCAAAATCAGAATCAAGAAGAAAAGGCGTGACCACGTTACAGAAACTGATGCGAAGAACGAAAGAAGAAAAGCTGACGATGAGAAAAGAAATTCAGTGGCAGGGATGCCGAAAGACGAGAGATACGTAAGAGAAGATGAAACGTGGAAGAGGTGGAAGGGAAGGAAGATCAATTCGAACAAAGGAAATACCACGGAGGAAGGAGGTGGGAAATCATTTTGAATATTTAAAACGGCGGCGTCGGAAGGTACGAACCAAATAAAATAAAGTTGGTGGCTGTTAAACGATTTATTTTGTGTTCAGTCAGTTCGGTGATTGACTGACATCAAGATCTCCTTTTGAAAAGACTTCCAGGATCTTTGAAGACATGAAATAAGAAAAAGAATCCAACCCCCCGAGGAATAGGAATGAGTTAATTTAATTTTTTCTTCTTCGTCTTCTTCTTTCAAGCTAAGTTTTAAAAAAAATGTTGACAACATAATCCTGAAAAGCTTTGGACGTCGTCTTTATAATGATGAAAACGATGGAAACAAAGAGAAAAACTTGGGCTCACGTAGGAAGATTAAGAAGGAAAGACACCGGGAGACTCGGTTCTTTCAAAACTAAGACGTCGGCGTTCGGATTACACAAAGGCGACTTTATCTTTTGACAAGAGTCAGAGAAAAGAGAGTTGGAAGAATCATTCGGAATCCGCTCTTGCGTAAATCAAGAAAATAATGGGTAAGAAAATGTGCCGAAAAACATCTCTCCGGGATTGGGGGAGGGGAAGAACACCTGTCAGAAAGAGGAAACGACGAGAAAAGATGTCGTTTCCGACGTGGACGTGAAACCCCAAATGGTTAAAATGGACATCCAGGCATGAAAGAAAATAGAAACCACATTAATGATTTCACGTATATACATTAATAACTTAAACACCGGTACCTGAAAGAGAAACACGGCTGATAAATTGACGGCCGTTTTCTAAAAGTCAAATGTTAGATGGGAGATGATGAACTTTTTTGGCTTTGATTCATTGGCTTGAAACGAGGATGGAAGGATGGTAGGAGACTCTGCGGACTCGAGTTACCAATCGTATTACTTATTTGGAGTGGAACAAATTGGGGCTTTCAAATGACTTGACTGAGGATGTGCTAGAAACAACAACAAGACACAAGGAATTAGTATTATCTCGAGAATATTTGAAATTTGAATGAAATCTGTCCCGAAAGTCTCCGGATTGGTTTCAGAAATCATTCCACAAGTTTTTGGAACGAGCCCAGTGTAGTCTTTGAAGTGTCGTGTTTTCTTAAGCTCGTCTCCGGTTTTAAAGTAAATTCATTTACACTCAAGACATCTGTGCACTCGTCGGAAACCACCCATCAAACCAGTTTTCCAATTATAACAGGTTTAAACTTGTACTAGAGCACGTGGCGAGACACGCTTACTGGTAAATAAAAAACTGAAACGAGACTCTGACTTTAGAAAGTCACCAAGAGCGACTCAGTTTTGATGATGCTGAAGAATCTGGGGATGCTGACAATGAAGAAAAATTAAAACGCCCAGAAAAGAGCAAAAAAGATATTTGTAAGACGTGGAGAAGATGAAACGCCCAGAAAGAAGACAAAAATGGCGGTTAGATGCCAGAAGGATCACCGCCATCAACCAGAAACTACTCATTCAAATCCATCATCCAAAAGAGACTTTGATAATTCCCCTCAAGCTTTCAGAAGGAAAAAAAAGTGGATGGAAGGTGAAAAAAAGGACAAAACCAAAATGGAAGCCATTAGTCGAGAGCAAAAAAAGAGCTTCGGCTGAAATCCCCGCAAAAACTCCGATTAATAAGGACTAACAAATGGAGAGTTTAACCCTTCGGGGTGAGTCTTCAAAGGATAGCCAGAATGACATGTTAATAGATAGCGTGTGTGTGTGTGTGTTCATAACGGGGCAGCAGGAACGTCCATAGGGAGGGGGCACCTTTTGTATAGAAAGTCCATCAATGGACCTCGAACCCCGGAGGCCGATTGTGAAAAATGGACCATTGATTGCCTGTCACTCAATATCATTGTCAGTTGACTGGTGAGTGCTTCTTCTTGGTTATTGCCTCGATTAAACGCACGATATCGAGACAGAAAATCGAAACGTCGAGTCATTTCACGCTACTGCTATCAACGGCCGTCCGTCGGTCCGTCCGTCCGTACATACGTCCGTCCCGGGGGTCAAGGCACCGGACCCGATTTCGATTCCATATATTGAAATTAGCCAAATCCATATAAAACCATAATTACGATAATAAATTGTGTATCGCCTGACAGAAATTACACACTCGATCCTTCAAAAAAATTGAAGAAGAAGAAGAAAAAAATCTTCTTTCGATTCTTTAATTTTTCTCCTCACTTTTGAAATTTCGTGCCGACGTTCGGTTTTCTGGGCCTCTTTTAAATCCAAATTTTTTAACTGATTTATAACTCCGATGCTTAACTTATAACGGTTTTAGATTAATTAAGAGGTAAGAAGTGACCGCCAAAAAAAATTGTTTCGGTGTCTTTATTCGTTAAATTTAACGTTTTTCAAACCGTGAAAAAAGGGAAAACGCGTGCGTAACATAAAGTTTTAACTTTTTGGATGTGACGTAATTTCGAAATTTTGACTGTTTTTTGGACAATCGCCTGTTGCAGCCTTTCTGGAACTCAGAAGCCCACATTTGAATTTAACTTTCTGTTCTCCTTGACTATGAACGTTTTTTGGGCCGGGTTAGTTGTTCGGTTTATTCTTCTTGTTAGCAGCTTTCCTGTTACTTGGCATGAAATACGTGGCAGTTGTCGAGTCTTTCAGCAACCACATTGGTGATGTTGTTGTTTCACCCAAGTTAGACTTCACTGTCTTCTTTTGCTTCTATGTAACACTTGCTATTTGTCTGTGGTCATCTAAGTCAAGCGACCTAGTTACCGTGGAGTTTTAGGTTTGGTTTACTTGATGTCAGTGATACACACCGTTTTATTCATCCGCTGAAATGTTTACTTCTTGGTAGGCTTGTGGCTGAGTGGTCAAAACAACTAACTATTTAAGCAAGTTTGAGACTTTGAGCTTCCTGTTATACCTAAGAGTGTAAAACAGGATTCTAGTCACTTGACCTGACACAGTTATGAATTTGCTGCTTATCAGAAGCCCAAACTATATCCGGTTAAGGAGTTTATCAACTTCTAAGTCGTAAGGTTGCTCATTCGTGGCAGGTTCCTTCCTATTGTAAGGTTTTGTCCTTGCTTGAACTTCTCATGACCAATTAGTCCAATCTTCTAGAAATTCACGTCCTTCAACTATATCCGGCGATGAGTCTATTTTAATCAGGTTTCAACTCAAACAGTTATTCTCTGCCAAAGCCATTCGCTAACTTAATGACCTTCTGGCACATTTGATAACTCAAGTCAAAACAGAATCAGATGCCAGGACAACTACCGACGCCAATACTAAGGCTCTCGAAAGTGTTAAATTCATCATCCATAATTCTTTAACTTAATAGGATTAACATTTAGAAATTTATTTATTTCTGTAAAGTTGGTATTAAGCTGCCAGAACCCACCACTACAAGGTTAACCCATAAAACCCAAGAGCTTTCCACGGCCTGAGGGTTACGAAAATGACTCAACTACCACCGAGAGAAATAAACAGTGACGGGGTAAGGAGAGCATATATATATATACATAAAACGGGGTCGCTTCAATCACTGCAGTAACTTAAGCTGACACGTAGAAAGTTTTAGTTAAGCAATAGTTCCCATATTAGGACGATTTGTGTTAACCCCTTCGCCCAAAGTCAACATAAAACTGAGGGCCTTGAGGGGATGGAATGCATAAATCACAGCCATTTCGAAAACATTGATACTTTTTTAGCGCCAATGTTATTTCCATCCGTTTTTATTACTATAATTACGAAGCCCCACGCAGAATAGTATAATTCACAGGTTATACAACAACAACAACAGCTGGGGTCTTTGCTTCAAATTATAAATCTTTAAATTTTTTTTGCGGTTTTCTGTCCGTGAAGGAAGCTTTCCTCCTCATCAATTACAGACCGAAGTCATAAATCCGTTCCAAAAAGAGAGAGAGAGAGAGAAGAAAAATATTTATGACAGACGCCATTAGTGATTATTTCTTTGAATATTTATCGAAGCCAAATAAATTTTGTTGTGAAGTCTTGACTCTTAAATTATAATAAAAATTTTTGAAAAAGTTTAGGAGAAGGAGAGAGGCATGGTGGCGGAGGAGGAGGAAGAAAGAGAATTGATGGATTGTATTTTGAAATTGCAAAAGGATTATAATTGCAACATACTTGATGAATAATATATGAGACTTCGGAGGAGATGGTTTCGAATGGGACACACATACATCGTACCCTGCCTTTTATCGATTCCATGATTTATATCCGCTTTCCAGTGAGTGGGAATGAATTTTGGAGAGAAAATTTACGATGGAGTTTATTAAAAATGAACGAAAAAAAGTCTGAAGTCTATTTGTCAATTCGATTGGGAAAATATATTTTTCGAATGAGTCATCCTCGGTCGGTTAGGTTAGTTTGCCGCGTTGTGGTTCGCTCGTTGTTGTTTGTTGGGTTTTGTGAAAAGTTCGGGAGCTTTGGTTGCGGTTTTGTGGCTTGTTTTTCATATTTTATTGGTTTGCATTGATACTCGAAGTCTTCTTCTACCGGTTTTGACCTTTTTTGAGGATCCAGTAAATAAATAGTCGTTTTCAGGAGGGGGAAGTGGTAGTGTTCTCACCTTCAAAGGTTTGTGGTAAAACTCTCCAAAACCTCAGGTATTGTGAGTTAGTCTGATGATTAATAAACTGACGAATTCTGAAATTGCTGACGCTCTTTATTCGGGGTGTGTCCTAAAGTCTCTGGAATAATTTCTTTAAAATCACGTATTCGATCAGGTCGCCCAGTCTTTTCAGAACTTTTCAAAAATCGGTCGTGTTTCCTAAGCTTAAGTTTAAGCCCCAACTTCTCCAGCAGCGGGCGTACCCAGCTTTGAAAAAATCATTGCTGAAACTTTTGGGACAGTCCCGGTAAAATCTCATAAATGCGAAAAATATCACGAGAAGAAGAGTTTATCTATGTATAACACCGTCGAGTCTCGTTTTAAGAAGCGATACCTCACAACCATCATTCAGAAAGTTATATTGAGGGTTTACACTGTGCTGAGCGAATGGAGCGACTTGTCTCTTTATATTGTATATCTCACGTAAAAATATATCGAATAGTTATTAATGTGTTAGAGTCTTGTAAAAGAATAAAATGAGAAGTGTGTAATGACATTTGGGAAGAAGTTCTTTCGCATAATCGTTGTTAATTGTTCAAGGTGTTTTGGTGCGCGGATTTTTAATTGAGACTTGATCAACCCGAAGGGATGAGTTGGACGCCTCTAAGCTTTTCCCATCCCAGTTGTAAACTTCCTACGACGTCCGTGTTTTCTCCAACTAAATCTCCTTGAATATGTTTAACGGGAGAGGAAGCAAGTGGGAGGGCTCATTTTGAAAACGGCCCACCCTCGAGGCTTTTGGATGAGGTGAACCATCCGAAGGAAATTTTCTTTTTTAGAAGTTGATAAAGTAAAAATCCTCGGATGCAGGTACATTTGCCGGTTATTTATGCTGCCAGTCTTCTGCAATTTGCCGGCTTTAATTATTATAATCTTTTTTTAACATTTTTGTTCCCTTCCTTTATTTTGCTTTTGCTTGCGTTTGATGTGCGTAGCCCGCGGAGCTGACACACACAAAGAACGGGCCTGGCAATACCTGAGCCGGAGGGGATTTCTTTTGAAAAGCGATGCGATATTTCCTCGAGCGGAAACCGCTTGACTTTTTAAAACTTAATGGAAATTAAGAAAGGAAGCTCAAATTAATGACAATAAATAGTTTGGAGAGATGAAGAAAAATTGGTTGCCTTAAATAGTGGTTCCGATGGCGGGCTTTTCGGTTTTTCTCTTCTCAAAGGAGGGCTTGTCCTTCCTTGTCCGTGATCACGTGATTACATTTGCGGCGGTTTTTGTAATCGTTGGCGGATGGTATCAACCTATCGTGGGGAGAAATGAATAATAGCAGCCATCAGAACGACTTTGAACGTTCGCGGTTGCGAATTTCGGTTCAAATAACTCAAAATATCACCAAGTTGAAGGTCCAACAAATGTCATCTTTCAAAACTGGACAGTTATTTGTGAGAAAAATGGCGGATTTGGTTCGTTACCATTTAATTTTTTTTAAGTCCCTCCTCGGCCATTATGATAGCGTTTTGGTATCCTACGTAATATATCAAAAACTGAAGGATGAGGTCATTCGTAACCTTATCAAAAAAAAATCTTTCTTTTGGCATGGGTGGCCAACCACATGGGAAGATTTAAAGTAACACGTGACCTCTCGATCCGCTTTTGACCTCTTATCCGTTAGTTTGCATATGCAACCACGTGAAGCAACCATTTTGTGGTCTTTTGTGAAAGCTTCTAAAAGTCTGTTCTCTCCTTCTTCGGGTGAGAACCTTAGTCTCTCGGGTGTTACGCATTTGTTTTTCCCCAGTCCATTTGGTTCGGACTCGATTTAGATCAAGACGATAAATTTTGTCTTTGAATTTATTCACCAAAATTGGTCCTTGTTTTCTTCTGGATAACAACTTGGTCGCGTCATTGGTGGTTGATTTATTTAAATTAGTCTCGAGTGTGGATTGTTGAGTCGTTGAGCCGTCTCCGATCCTTTTTTGGCCTTTTCATGCCATTTTAGTTTTGGTCTTTTTGCCTTGAAATGCCAATTTCAATTCTTTGACGTCCCGGATTTTTTTAAATTCTTGTTCTGCGTTGTTTGAATTTGCGTTTGTTCTTTCTAAGAAGTTCTAGTTTGTTATTCCTGTTCCTCGACTCTTTTCTAGGGCACTGTGTTAGTTAAGAAGAGGTTTTGGTGGCCTGTTTGCTTATTCTTTCCTCTGGTTTGAGACCACTGTTGGTGCTCATTTTCTTTTTGATCTGTTTTACTGTTACTTCTTGATTTTGGTTTCCTTTCTTTTGATAATTTTCTTCTTCTGTTATTTGAGAAGTTTGCGTTTGTCTTCCTATTGGCATTATCATTTCTCTTGTTACTGCTTTGTGTTAGTTTCTTTTCTGAACCAGGACGTCTTTCACTTTTTCTTCTTCCTTCAACCCCCTCTACTTCTTCCTCATCTTTTTGCTCTTTTCCTCCCTTTGGACCACGTTTACCCGTCTTCAGCGTGATTTACGGCAGGAACCCTTGTGACTCCAGTTTATTCTTCATCCTGTCACGCTGTTTAAGGTCTTGTTAGTGATTTCCAGTTCTTTACTTCTAGGAGCCGCACCAGTCTAGTGTTTATCTTCAGCAAATACTAGAAAATCCTGGTTGTCAGTCTTTCTGACTCAATTCTGCTCTTTAGAAGCAGATCCTATCCTTCTCGGTTGTTTAATTATATTATTCCTGTTAGTAACGATTGTTTCCATTTTTTCACTCCTCTGTCTTCTATTATCTATCTCCACAATAATGTTTTTATCATTATTCTCTCGCCGGCTTTCAAAAACAACACTAATCAATTTAGCTAATCTCAGGTTTCAATTTCCTTCCATATTTACTTATAGATAATTATTTAACACGAGAGATGTTGTTATCTGGAAAACATTTCGATTCCTAATTAACGTCCAAGCTTCGGGTTTGTAACAATAATAAAAAAACGAAGAAATAAAGAAATAGAGAGAGAGAGAGAGAGACAAACAATTAGGTTTTCCGAGTTATCTACAAATTAAGAAATCCCATTAACGTTTGTCTTTATGGGAATACTCAATAACAATAATAAAAATCTCAGATATTGTAGCTTAGTTTAATTGTTTCGCCATTAAAATCTATTTAGTGTTCGTGAATAAATAAATAAATGATACATACATTATGTGTGTCTGTATCTGTATCTATTTTTTCGCGTTTTAATATAATTTCAATGAAGTGCTAAAAGAATTTTAGAGAGAGAGGGAGATGTTCATGGCCGAGGTAAATTATTCCCACAAAAGATGACCTTCGTACCAACTTATTATAAATCCATCTCTTTATTTTTTTTTAATTAATGCAAAAGTAATTAAAAATAATATGATCAAAGAGATTCGAACCGTGTTTTTCTCTGTTTTTTATTTCACACCAAAAGGAACAGGCAAACCAGAAAAAAAAATTTTTTTTGTTTAGCGCGCACAAAAGACATGACGCAAATTTTTTTTTGAACAGATCCGTTAATCTGATTTTGTTTCAGTGAAGGATAAAGGAAATTTTTGAAATCTTGAGGCTTGGGAATAATCTATATTAATTAAAACATTAATCTAACGCCCCTGCTTAAAAAAAGAATTCACGGATTTATAGGATTAGAGAGGATTTTGGAGTTTTTGGAATTTTGGTCGGAGTGTTTGACTTGGTTTTCTTTGGATTTGGATTGGTTTCCTGCTTGATTCTGTTTTTTTGTTTTATTTGTGTATTGGGTTGTTGATGTTTAGTGTGTTAAGTCTACGTGTAAGACTAATATAAACCTTAAACCAGCAGGAAGGCTGAATGTTGATCTGAATATCGCTGTGAAATCGAAAAGCAAATAATTAAATAAATTATATTATTAATTAATTTATTTATTTTGTTTCTTTACAGATAAACGTAGCAGTGCAATGTCTTAGTACAGACTTCAGTAGTCAAAAAGGAGTCAAAGTAAGTTAACCTAATTTTATTTGTAAGGGAATAAGAGGCGGGTAACCATTTTCAAGATTTGCTTCTTTTAAATAATTATATTAAGCATATGTAATGAGATGGATAAAGAATTTGAGTGCTAACGATTCCTCTCGAGTTGTGAAGAAAAAAGTTCATCAAAGGGTGTTCGACATAGATAAAAGCCGAAGCGGATGAGCCAGGTGCCCTAGAGTCCATCATTGGTTT
The DNA here is from genome assembly GCA_016920875.1 of Columbicola columbae. Lineage (NCBI taxonomy): Eukaryota > Metazoa > Arthropoda > Insecta > Psocodea > Philopteridae > Columbicola > Columbicola columbae. The sequence continues at coordinate 3,615,807 of JADMLL010000001.1, read as the reverse complement.
CCTGGCAAAGCCAGGTGATCCGCTTAGTCATTCTGTCCCACGGGATTAGCATGAATTATTAAAACCAAAAACAGTTTCGAGACTAATTTTAATTAGGTTAGTTCAAATCAGGTTTTGCTTTGTTTTGTCAAACCGCTAGACTTTTTGACGAGGGGAAAAGACAAACCCACCACGAGTTAACTGTTATTGTGGTGGTGGGCCATCTCCAAAACTTGATCTAAGTCTTTTATCTGTCACTCGTTTACGTTTATTTTCTAGACGAGTCCAAATTTGTAGGCTGTTATTCCTTTTAGAGATGATCAAACCTTATTGTGGGGTATTACAAGACACCAAAAGGCGGGACGAAAACTGACCGTTGGAATGTTCTCTTTAAGGAAATGAAGTCTTGAAGCTATCACCTGGTTGGAAGAGAGACAGATTCAAACAATTTTTTTGATCAATTTCGGGTTATTTATTTATTCATTAAAAGTAGAATTTGTGGTTGTTGGAGATGATTCTTTCGGGTGAAAATGAATGGTCGAGGAACCCACATGAACCGTTTCTATGTAATATTTGAAGAAGGATTCGAGGTTTTTGAGAGAGTTATGGGTTATAAAATACGAGAAAAAATAAATGCTTCTGTGAATGAGAATGGGCGGGGAGTGGGAGGGGGACAAGGTGTAAATCACCATCCATGTGGGTGGGTTAAAGCCAATTCTTGACTTCATTGAATTCCTTTTTTTTGTTTCCATTCAATAAACCCAGTGTCTGGCTCAAAGATGCTGGATGACAGTGTGTCTGTTTTGTTTTTCACGTTTTTTTACAATGGAATCTCGCATAACTTTGCATACTTCTTGATCCTTACTAAAACATAGGACCAAGACTAATTTCCTTCAATGGCTTCTGTACCTGGCTACAGTTCTTAGTGCTCTCCAAGTCTTTCGACTCTTTCCCGCGAGATTCGTGGTCTGCCCTTTTTGCGACCGTCTAAAGTAAGTGTAAATTGTTAATGAGTGTTAATATACACTTAGATATTAGTGCAAAAGTTCTAAACAAGCTGATGTAGCAATGACACGAAAAACTTCATCGCAAATCCGGGATTCCCATATCCACGTCACACGTTAAGCAAGGTTCCCCCGTTCAAATCCAAATCGATACACTGTCATCCAGCATCTTTGAGCCAAAAACTGAGTTTGTTGAGTCTAAACAGCAAAGCAGGGATTAAATGAGTCAAGAAGTGGCTTTTACCCACCCACACAGATGGTGATATGTCCTTCCACCAACATCGAACCATATCTCGATCACATACCACTCTCAACAAAAGCTCCCTCTGGTTCGTTTCCACTTTTCTGTGATCGTTAAAACCAGTCTTCGAGTGTTATTAAATTATTCATTACGATATTAATTAGTTTGAGGAGATATTTGTAACATTAGTCAGCCTGATGTTTTGAAACAAATTAGAACTGACGTCACCAGTCTTAAACCAGATACGGGCTCACGAAAGAAGAAAAGAAAAACTTTTTGTGACCATACGGAGGGTTTCCTATCTTCAGAGCTATAAAAAAGGGTTCCTTACAATTTATTTTTATTTGAAATAATAAAGACATAAATTTTAAATTGTCCAAAGTTAACAAAAATAAAATTTCAAAATCAGATAAAACGATCAGACGAAATGTTTTGTTCTCTCTCCCTCTCCTCGTCTTCTTCTTTCATTCAAACTCGACCATTTCTTTTGAATGAGAATAGATTTAGCTGAGTTCTATTATAAATTTAAATTTTGATATTTCGATTTAAACAGAATTCATTCTCCTTCCCCCCTTTCTCTTCATCAACGAAAAACATTTTGTAAAAAAGAAAGAAACTGGACCAACAACCCTGTCATGTTGTCAACCTTGTTAAAATTCACCTGGTGCAATTATCAAGAACCGAAAAGGTTTTTGGTGGAAATGATAAAGGCTCGCAGGTGTTTGATTAGAAGAGAGAGAAAAGTTGATTTTTAGTTTGTATTTAGTTAAAATGGCCGTTGGCCAAATTTGAATGGAATTTGATGCCTTCATCCTTGGTGGATATTCACACGAAAACTTTTTCGGATTTTTTTTTCGGTTCATTTGGAAATTTACCTCAGAGAAGTAGGAAGAGACATCGGTGAAACTGGTTTTTAGAAGGCGGTGGGTAGTGCGGGGAGAGGGGTGTAAGAGGATTCGAGAAACGCTTCGGGAATTCGGGTATTCGGCCTTCGAAAATTGCGTCCGAGAAAGAGCGTCACGCCTTCCTTTGATTTACCTTTTAAATAGAATTTTTGGTTTTCGTTTTGCTTCTAATTTTCTTTCTTTAAATAACAAACGTGAGTTTTGAAAACAATTAAATTTTTTAATAAATAAATAAATAATATCAAAACTTCACGAAATAAAACCGTTAAACAAGTTGGAAAAGGAGCGAAAATGGACATCAAAGTTGACGTCATCACCGACATCTTAGGTCATAGAGGGTGTAAACAACACATCCACTTCCTCTGGGTTAGTTTTAATATCTAATGACACGTTCATACCTTTTGGTCTGGTTCATGGATTCCAGTTTTCTGTGCTTCTTCCAAAGGTTTTATGAGAATTGGTCATAGCTGCAGATGTTTGCTTTGACATTCGGTATATCGTGCTGATGATGTTAGTTAAAATTAACTGCAGGGGTTGAACAAAATAATGGAAATTCCATGTGATCCAGTACAGTAAGGTTTATATTGGCACCACTGCTTCCGTGTAAATATTGTGATGTCATACGGAGTTGACGTGTCAGGATGTAGGTTTTAATTCAGAGCACTTGTTTTTGGTGACGGTTATAGCATATAAAAGTTGAAATGTGTGAAAGAGAGGAAATCTTTGGCGCTTGACAGTATCAAATGTAACGACAGCATTCATAAAATAAGGGAGAGCATCATCGGTGGAGGAAAGATAAAGTTAACGGACAGAAACCGAAGACGGAAACAGCACAAAACTACGGCGGCAAAAATTAGAGCAGGACTCAATACTCGTCTAAGTAATATAGTGTCGACAAAAACTGTATTAAAACTGTGGAAGCTCCACAAAGCTAACAGTTACGGAAGAGCTTCAATGTATAGGTTTGGTGTCTCCATTATATTGTCCTACTCCTGTATATGTACTCAAAAATTACGTAAAAGAGTTTATAACCTTGTCTGGAGGTGTATAAACAACAACTACACCCCGCGACATGGAAGTGGACACCCGGCAGAAGTTTTCTGATGAAAGTTTTCCAAAGAGCAAATTGACAGAATGTTTGTGTGAGTGTTACTCACCTTTAGACCTCACAAGTGAGGTCTAAAGGTGAGTAACACTCACACAAACATTCTGTCAATTTGTTCTTTGGAAAACTTTCATCAGAAAACTTCTGCCGGGTGTCCACTTTTACATCTCGTAGCGCATACTCACACAACACACCCATAAAGAGCCACTAATACGCTCTCTATGGAATCCCAATCGTATTCACACACTCTAAGAACGTGGCAGCAGTTTACCCGCTAAATTTTTAAAAAAATCAAACCAAAACAACCGACAGGGTTTAAAACGGACAATTGACATCGCCAACAGATCGGTTAGTTCGGAAAAATTTTTCTAAGGCGTGTCAGCCTTTTTACGAGCTAATAAATTAATTTATAACGACGATTCGTCAAAGTCCCATTAAAATATATTTAAAAAAAGTTTGTAATGAATAAAAGAAAACCTTAAAAAAAATTTAAACATTACGATATATCATAAATATTTTGGAGGCGGATAGATAAGGAAACTTTCACTATCTCGTGAGACTGGACGTGGACATTCATGACTTTTAAAATTATTCAATGAACACCCTCTCCGGCAAAACAAAACAAAAAAATTCAATTACATTTTGCTCATCTCGAGTGATTTATTATTTAGTTTTGTTTTATTTGGTTTTGGTTTTCTTTTGCCCCTCCTCCGAATTCCTACCCGCCCTTAAATAAATTATACTTAAATAATCCTCCCCCGTTCATACAAACCATCTGTTTCTTCGGGTTTCAATTAAATCCCCAAGAAGTTGTTGGCTTTGGATAAAAGTGAAATCCTCAAGTTATAAATTTATTAGTTGATCGTTATAAAATAAATAAATAAATTGGGACAGACGTCATTTTTAGCGGGAACTTTTTTTGTGGGAACTATAAATAAATCGATATATGGACCTCACCTGATGTTTTCCTTGCTTGCTATCCCACTACAATTTAATCGGATTCGCTGACGTGAGCGGAAGCAGACAAAAAAAAGTTTTTAAAGTGGGCGGCAACTGTCAATTAAAATCAATTCGAATGAATGAAGATAATAAATTTTGCAAAAAAAAATTTTTTTTTACTTTAATGTCGATAATTCGTCCAATTATTAGTTATATTCATTAAGGTGGACGTGGTCGAGTTGGGGCCAACACATACAAACATAAAAAAGGAGGATTTTTATTTTGGGTTTTTTGTTGGTGAGATGTTGCATCTCGTTAAGGACATTGTTGGTAACTCTGCGGGAGGAGAATCCGATGTCAGAGTGCTTTGGTAGATTTGCTGGATGGTTTGGTATACTCTGAGGGTGATGTCTTTTACTCTTCTATTTGGTACTCTTCATTTGTAAAATGGGTTGCTAGTAGGAATCCTTGATTTCTATGGATAATTCAAATGAGTTCCCCGGAATGATTTGTGATTGGTAGGGTGGATCACCGGCTGAGCTTCTGTGCTTGGAAACACTGTATCGAAGAATGGGAAGAAACTTTTGAAAAGTTTTTGAAAAGAAGAACTACGACGAAAGAGAAGAAGGTAGTTGACGGTTTGAAAGTAGAAGGAAGGACGAATGCGAAAAGGAATAAAGTTAGTAGAGAAGTTAGTATCTGGGGCAAAGAGGTATTTCCTGAGGTGTAGTCTGGCGGTCAGAGATCAGGGATGAAGGAAGAAGACGTGGTCGTGTGGAGTAGCAGTTGAAGCATAACACAATTTATACTGTTTATACTGAAATTTCAAGCATGACAATTGGTGCGGAAGTTTATACTCATTCATACTGAACGTCTGCAACAACTAAGGAAGCGTTATGTTGCGTGATAGAGTTTACTATACAAAGACTTGAAAATAAAAAGAAAAGAAATTTCCGAAGTCGATACAACCATAAAATCAATCAGGCTATTAAGTTTCAGACAGTCAGATCACTCTCCAGCGAACCTTGTTCAAATTACCCGTTACTCATTTAAGGCACACACTGTCAAAAGGTAGCTGGCGTTAGTAGAACAGAAGCAACTTCCCCGGTTATCGATTTAATTCAACGATTTCACGATCTTGTCGATCTCTGATAGCTGTTAATGGTTTACAGGGTCATTGCGCAATTGCCCACAAGACAACAATCATTACTCGAATGATTCATTCGACTTCCAGTTTTTCTAAATCAAATCTCATTCTAGGAGAGAGCAAAAAAAAAGTTCTTTTGAGAGTATGAAAGTTTCGGAATGAGAGACTGACAGGAAACGTGTCACCGCGTGATCCCGCGTTTGATCAAAACCTGTCTCTGCGTTCGCAATGTGGAAAAACTGGTTTGGATGAGTGCCATTGAAAGATGCATAGATGCAGTCATGGAAATTAGTTCAAAACCGGAAGTGAATTGCGAAATATTCAGGAGACCTTTATCATAAATCGATGATTGCCTTCAATAACGTAAATGCAATTTTATAATTGATTGTCTTTTCCTTCTTCCAGGGTTTACCTCTTCACTTACAAATAGATACATATGAGGATCCGAGAGAGATGGACCAGTTTATCACAGAGGATACTGTCAAATTAAGGTTTTCTGCGATAAGGTAAGAACGATTTTTCTTTTATTTTCCCTTTTCTTTCGCCCCTCCCCACCATTATCATTGCGTCGATTTTGCTTTATAAACAACAGGATGTATACCTTCTAATAGATCAAAATATGACGAAATTTGTCTCTTAATGGACCACGTAATACAGATTGGTTGTTCAGATATGATAAAGGAAGTCTATATCTTCAGGAATCTTATACATGAACCTTGACTTGATTGTCGATTCCTATACTGTGAGGGTTGAAGAGTATAAGCTACTACCTCGGTTTTGGCTTAATCAGTTTGTCCGAAATTTGAACTTCGCGCCAAAATTTTCGAATTTTGCTTTTAAAATTGGAATGAGTTTTGATTACTATTACTTTACGATTATAGATATCTATTACAATTACCAGATAATATAAATATATATACTAGAACTATAAATAAATATAAGAAGGTATATTTAAACAAAAATAGATAAAGAAAAAAATCTGTTGGGAGAGAGAGAGAGAAAGAGAAGGACACAGTAGAAGGCAGATCCCTTACAAAGTGGAATTAACTATAATTATAGTTAACAAAAATACTATACAATAGTGATTTAAAATATTCTCAGGCTCAAAAGAAAGAGAGAAAAACAAAATGAAAAAGAAAAATTCAAATGAACGAAACCTTAAGCGAAAAAGGTCAGTAATTTTTGGTTGAATCGTTCCAGCCATGGAAGGTAGCTTGTGATTTGGTTGTCCGGACTTTTTCAACTGACAACATGCCTGAATTTTGAAAAGGGGCAAGATAATTGCGAAATTTTTCAAAGTTGGCACTCTCACGAAATGCCAAGCTTCTTCCTCTTTTTCTATTTTATTTTTGTTCAAGTGTGTTACGTTTCGCCTCCATCTTTTTCATATTGTTAATAACAATTATGTTTTACGTACTGTTTCATAATCCGACATGGGAAATGATTTTTTGGTTTTTTGGTTTGTAGTTTTGGTTTTTTTGATAACTGAAACCGTTTTACTTTGGCCCATTTGTGACCAGAGTGTGTTGTGAGTGTGTAGGAGGTGTTTGGACATTTTTTTGCTGTTATAGTCATGAAATGGAGTTTGTGTTCATTTTGTGACATGTTCATCTTCTACACTTCATGTGTTGTTCATTTTAAGCATTCTTTATCTATTTTCTTTCTATTTAGAACATTTAGAGATTGCACTTTCAGCTGTTAAAAATATCATCACAGCCCCACAGAATCTGTGTTGTGTACCAAATTTTTTTTCTTACCTTATTAACTATCACCTCTCTTCACTAGACACCTTCATGTAGTTTTTCGGACTAGTTTTGAGGGGTTAAAGGTTTTACCAGGGGCCTGGCAATCCCAGGGTTAGGATAATCGGATGTGAATGGTGGTACAATCTAAAGGATGGGATGTGAGATAGTCACTAAATATGAGAGTGACTATAATAATAATAGAATGAAATAGAGGAAGAACAGAGAGATAAAAGGAAGGAAAATAGAGAAGAGACAATAATAATAGAGTAGAGGTAGGAAATGATGGGAATAACACAGCCTCAGGAACCGTTGGGACTTACCCCAAAGAAGACTGGAGCTGAAAGAGAAAAGGAAAAAGCAGAAGAGGAGTAAGAAGAAGCGTGTTTGAGAGTAGAGTGATCTCATAAACAATGCACATTGTTTCAAAATTAATGCACACTTCTGGAGAGAATTTATTTCAATAAGTTTCTTCTTTTAAGACGTCATTGATCGAGGAGTATACTAAATTAATGTCAGCATTTTTGCAAAATAAATATATTTGAAGGAAAATGTATAAGTTATACGACATTCTTTGCTTGTTTGTCACTGACTTTGGCAAAAATATCGTCATCGATACGATTCGTCATAACTTCGTGTCACTGGTTATTCTGGTTGTTCTTTTACTTCATAAAATTAGTTACGAATAACACTTCATACTCCACTCCTTCCTTTTTCATTCTCTTTTATCTCTCTTCCTCTCTCTCTTCTCCTTTTCAAATGAATCTTCAATCAAGGTTTATGAGAGTTTATCAGTGGCCTAGCCTTTGGAAGTCCTTTAAAAAACGAAAATTTCATTTTTGTCGGATGTCTCAGTGTAATAAAAATAAAAATGAACAGAAATGACGACGTGTTAGAAGACTTCTCTAGGAATGCAGAAGAAATGGAGAACGCAGACACACCAAGAAAAAAAAATTGTAATTCATAAAATAATAATATAATAGATTTAAAAGAAAAAAATTGAAAGACAGATGAAGAGAGTGGTTTAATCACATTAAGATAAATTTCCAATTTAGAAAAGTCGAAGACATAAAATGTATAAGAGAGAGAGAGAGGACTTCAAAGGACTTTTTAGTGTTCGATAAAATAAAAATCGAAATGGCGTCGTCTCACGATGAAAACCTTCAAGTTTTTTAGTTTTGAATTAGGTTTTGTGTCCATTTCCGGTTTCGAAAAGGAAATTTGAAGGTTTTTGGTTCCTCGAGGTAGGGGGTTGAGGGTGAGTTTTTGGAGGTTTGTCAAAATTTATTTGAGGTCCGGATGAGTTGGTTTAAGCTTTGGAAAAATTTTGTTTTTTGCTTTGTGGTTGTGCTGGTGATCATGATACCGTACCTTTCTGTGTTGATCCTGACGTGAGAATCGCAAACTGATGTACTAGGGCGGTGGTTCCCGAATATTTCTGGTTTACCACTCTTTTCTAGAGAAAATATTACTTAGCGCCCTTGGAAATTTTCTTGTTTTAGTTTTAATAGCGATTTATAGGAAAAATTTGGGTTATTCATCGACCCAAACGGTCCTGTGGTCATCACTGCCTTCTTGAATCGCTACAGTACCCATTTTGAGAACTACTGTCCAGACACTACTACTTCCCGTTTTGAGTAAATTTTGGTTTGATTGAGTTTGGTTAGGGGTATCTGTCATCAGGTAAAACAAAAGCGGAAATCGTATAGCTCACAACTAACGCGGTGAAGATTTTGGCGCGAAATTTGAATCTATGGGCGATCAGCCCATAGATTCAAATTTCGCGCCAAAATCTTCACCGCGTTAGTTGTGAGCTACACGATTTCCGCTTTTGTTTTACCTGAAAATGACGGAAATCCTAACCTAGCTCAATCCAAGTGAGCTTGACTAATCCAATCGAATTCGAAGAAATCCAACACCAAATCCGTACTCACCAAGGAGGTTAAAAGTGGGTCAGAAGGACGATAGACAAGCGATGGAATGACGGTTCTCTCCGAGAATAATTTCCTCGATTATCTCTCTCTCGCGAGTGGTATTAGTTGGCAACAACAATTTTCATGAAGAACTCAGAAAATGATTTCAGGAATTAATTGATTTCGGACTAACGGGCAAAAAACCGGAGGAAATGAGACTGCCTGTGGAACTTTCTTCTTTTTTCGAATTCCTTTTCCCCATTTTAAAGTTCACGTTCTGTCATCACGTAGGAAATCCGTGCTTGGTAATTTTGCTTCTTTGTTCAATGACCATGACCGGTAAATTTGATTCTTATCAGGATGATGTTGATTTGAATGATTCTAATCATTTGCTGTATTTATTTATTTGCAAAAGGTGTTTGGAACGCACGAAACCATAATTTTTTTATTTTGGAATGATGATGCGTTTGTTAGGCTTTTTTTTCATTGAAAATTGACTGCCAACAACTCCTTTCCTCGTTTGTTTGTTGTTTTGGGTGAAAATCTTGGAAAGGTCCAAAATTTTTGCCGGGTGAAATCGGCTTCATACTTTTTCAGTTGTAAAAGGTGCCAGAATGTTGTTTAGTTGACAGAAGGACTGGCAAAGAAACTGTAACTTTATGAACTGACAATTTGACGTGAGTGGGAGGACAGTATCAAGGCGGGTGTTGAAAGTAAGAGATGACATTAAGCGGACAGAGAAGTGGGAATTATTCGTAGGCATTGACGACAGCAAACCGATAATGCCACAGCATTTAAACATTTCAAAACCCAGCTGACGATTTAGGAAAAGTTTAAAAAGCTTTTATCAATTGTTTTCAGGTTGAACTTTACCTTTCGGCTGGAATGCGGTTTGACTTGTTTGGAATCCTGTTTCGTCTTCCGCTTTTCCTTTAGAGCTCAAATCTTTTGTTAGCTTTTGATCGTTTAATCATCAATTAACCCATTTTTCCGTGAATCACGTTCGATTTATTGACAAGGGCAAAGAAACTGTAGAAAGACCAAGGTCTCGCGTGTGAACCTTACCCGTTCGGATGATCAGGTTGCTGCTAATCCAAAACAATCCTGATTCCGTCTTTCTTTGGCACATAACCCAATTCCATCGCGGTTTCTCATCAAGGATGAAACCTTGGTTTTAGAAAACCCGCAAAACAAAAACCGCAAAAATGGGCCTCGAACACACACACACATCTCGCGGAAACGTTTAAAATTCCTTCGAAATTGGCTTTCAAGGATTGTCATGCAAACAGTGCCTAGGCTAGCGAACATCACCACAACGAACGGTGGGCATTACGAATAATTGGAGAAATGATAGCTCTTTTCGGACAAATAGGCGAAGTTTCGATGAAAGCAGCCTAATTGCCTCCTTTTCCTTCCTCGTCGAACTTCTCCCGTTTCTCGAATACTTTTACCGAACGCAAGCAAATAATTTTCTATCTGATAATACCCGAGAAGCGTACAATTGACGGCCATCATTATTTCTCTTAAATTACTGTTAAAACACTAACAAACAGATTCCAATCGTATAAGATGGAAACCCTCGTAGCCCCAAAAAACAAGAGAAGAAAAAAAATTAATAATCTCTGTTTTAATATACAATTTCGCTCTGGGTTTTTGAGTTCGCGTAATTGGCATTCCTGGAAACTTACTGAACTAAAAATGAGAATGTATGCAAGCGTAACATTAAAGTGTGTTGGCAAAGGACCGTAATTGGTGACTGTTTTTTGGTTCTGTAATCATGTGACCGGGGTAATAAATAAACAAGATTAAGGTTTTGGTCAGGGGACCGAATACAGTTTCAGTTTTTTCGGTTTCTAGGATGTTAGGCTGGTTAGTCAAATACTTAAGACTTTCTTCTATGCTTTGAACTACTTTCCTTCATGCTAACTGCCATCTTTCTGTAAGGGAGGCATTAAATAGTTTGTCTGGGTTTAAAGGGACATGTGTATTTAGGGATCAGACTAATGCCCCAGCCCCAGGGATAGGACTATATATAGTATAGTCAAGAAAAAAAGAGCATGATGTCGTCTGTTTTAAACAAAACCAATTTTTGAATGATCGTTCTTTACTAACAGACAAACCTTCACTAATGCGTAAGTAACATTTAAAATCGATCAGCTTGACACAAGAGTATAAACAGAAAATGGCGGCCAAACTTACGAACAGTTCCAAATTAAAAACCTTTCATTTGAAAATTAAAAAAAAGACTCTGAAAGTCATTTCACAGAAGAGTTGTTTTGGAAGAATCGAATTGGCCTCCGGTCAAACGACACATATCATTTAAACGTGTTAATTCTTTCTCTCACACCTATGTCTGTGTACCTGAAACCATTTTCACGGAATTCGACTGATTAGAAATCGTGAAATTGAGATGAGAGGCGTTGTTGTTGAAAATTTTTTCTGTTTTTCAACCTCATTTGGGTGTCTAGCCTCAAGTTTTAATTTTTTTTGGATGGGTTAAATAATTTTTTAGGTTCGAACTCGAAAATGAGATGCGATTCCCGTAAAAACTACCCACGTATCTGTTATCAGTGTAAAGGAAAATGCATACTTTATACGTCTGAAGTCTCTTCCATTATATCATTCTTATTAAACGTGAATCGAAAATTGAATATGAGATAATACAATTGTTCCTGTTATGGTGGTTAAGCTACGTCACTCTCTACTTGCAATAAGTTGTTATACATTTTCTTAAAATTATATAAATAAATATAAGAATATAAATATAAAGACGACTCAATAATTGCCGGCATATAAATTAACAAAATAAACAGTAGTGTGCATTATTTATGAAATAAGCTTATTCAACTTTCATCACCAACAGAATGTGTCATTGTTTGACATCAAAATTTCCCGATATATTTTATTTATAAAAAGACGAATCTATTAATGTTTATGTAAACACCCAACAAAATCTTCTAATATTTCGAATGATTTGAGAGAAAGTTTTTTAAGATGATAGAACCATCCGCTTAATTTAAATACCATTATATTGTCTTCGTACGAATCAAAATACTACAAAAATACAAAAGAGTGTAGACAAACGTAACTTGCTCATCCTAAACAACATACAGACAGATTTAAGACAGCGAAAATTAAGAAAGAAATGTTGCCTCCCCCCTCCTGCCCTTCCAAAATCACTAATTAAAAAAAAAATTTGTAAATTGGATGACGTCATCGGTCAAAGTTAATAATTTTTGTGTCTGCCACGTCGTCCGTTTTCGGATTTTTTATTTTCAGGTTCACCGACAAGTCATGGCTTGAGACCTGTAAATTACAAACCCCTGGTTTATGGTATAGCGAAACCTTATCATTAAAATTATTAAAAGTCAGCCATCGCAATAAAATTAATAACGATTACATAATTAATTAAATTCTCTTTTTTGCTCTCAGACTAATTTCGTTTATTAATGCCAAATTAATTGGCGTTTTACGCTCCCGTAAAAATTTATTAATTTTGATTAATTTTTTCTTTGAATTATTCAGTAATTTTTGGGGCCCCAGAGAGAGAGAGAGGGTACAGGAATGCACAAGACGAAGAGACTGGCAAGAGTCAGAAGACCATTGTCAGGATTTTACTGATGAAATCTACCTTTGATAAGATGAAATTTATTTTTGTAAATAAATAAATAAACAAGAATATGAATAATTAAAATGGCGGCTGTGACGGTGGCGATGCAGGCACGCACGCAAGGATGTCACGAGAGGCCACCTGAAAGTTATAATTTACTCAAAAAATAAAGCAATAAATTTAAATTTGCGTTTATTTAAAATTAACATTCAAATTTTTGTATACATATAAGAAAAATCGAATTAATAATGAAACAAGGAAATTAGGGATTTTTCGTTTTTGTTTATTGTTAGTCTTAATTTAAATTTTTAAACCGGAAGTCTTATGAATTTTTTGGCTTTTCTTATTGAAATGGGTCGGTGAGTTTTGTTTTACTTGAGGATCTTGATGGCAATGTTTCTGTCGTGTTTGAGTTTGTTTTGATTTGTTTTGTACTAGAGACAAGATTTCCTTTAATGTCGGCTTGTTTTTAGTGTTAGTTTTGCGAGTAGCTTTGATTCCTGTTGGGTTATAATACGTCGATGAGTTTGGGTTACAAAAGAACGTTTGCTACCATTAATGACATCAAGCGGAAGGTCTGTGGTAAGGTGGTTAAAGAGCCTGACTATGAAGATTATAGTCGCGAGTTGGAATCCTCTCCCGTATTCTGCTATACCCAAGGGTGACAAAATAGAATCAAAACTCAGAATAAATATTTAGGCAAAGGGTCGTAAATGCTTGAAGATGCGACGTGTCTTTAAACAGTTTTGTGGGTTATATAAGAACCGCATTAAAAAAGCCTTAAGCTACTGAAACGCCAACAGTTAAGTATGGCTTACGATAAACACACCGAAACTCATTACCAAACGCTTCGGCTGCTGGCATCTTCAGTGTTAAAACTGATCTGCGGTTTGTAATAAACCACAGAAAATTAAATTTTTACATACAGTCCAATGAATTTGAGTCCCACTGACATTATAAGTTAGTTACAGTTTAGTTTTTCCGTTGCTCACCTTTTTGGGTACAACAGATTACGGGAGGAGAATTTGAACTCGCAACTATAACTTCTTAGTCTGGCACTTAGCCACTACACCACAGACCTCCCACAACATTATAAAATAATCCTCTTCTTAATGTCATTTTTAATTTACCAGTATTATGCGAGTTTTGGTAATTCCCATCCATCGCATAAAACAAGACCTGGTTGTAATTATATTCTTTACTTTACGAAGGTCTCTCGGTACCTGTGAATCACCTGCCGGACTATTTTCCCGACTGTTATTTATTGTTACACATGTTACCTATTTATTGACACACATTCTGGAATCTCCATAATAATTCCTTATGTTCAAGGATATGTTTCACGAAATCACAATCGACCATCTGATGGGAGCTTTATTTTTTCGACAATAAAAATGTGGTTAAAGGGTTATAACCTTGAAAAGTAGGTTTTTTAGATAAAAAGAATAAAAATTCCAGGATTGCCCAACCCAAGTTAGCAAGCACCTGAACGATTACGCCTACTCAAAACTAATTTTAAAACCGATAATCATCTTGTAAAAAAATAATAAATAAATAAATAAAAGTGAGCAAATTCGATTACAATCACAAATTTAAATGGAATCAAAGCTCGAGAGTGAGAAAAGGGTTTTAAAATAATTAAAATAGCTGAAAAAGTTCAAAAAGGGCAAAAATGATGGAGAGGTGTTGGAAAGAAAAAAGGAAATCTGTTTATGATAGTAGAGGAATGAATCGCCGGAGGAAGATTGCAACAGAGTGGTTGGTTGGTCGGTCGGTCGGTTGGTCTTATCGATAGCCATTCTTAAGGAGTTGGACTAATTGACTCGTGTTAACTTCTTCTGAAGCCAATTTCTCATTAGTTATGTGGTTGCTTAATTTCGTTTCGAGTGAAAACATATTTTATCAAATCTCATCCCGTTATTAGTCACTCGCGGCTCATTTACAGGTTTTTTTTCTGAATTTCGGATTCGTATCTTCTCGCACTCTTAATAAATAAATTCGTTGCACAATTATTTATTAATGTGGCCCAATAATTATTGTACATAAATGAATAAAATTATTGTAATCATATGAAGTTGAGTTTTAATACTGTTTTTCAGTGTATTAGGGAGGGGGCTAGAACGACTATACGTTCTCTAATTAGGTTCTTTGACTACTACGCCTTAGATTTTCAAAATTGGCGCGAAATTCAATCAGACCTAAATATTTATAGTTATAGTTGGTTTTAATCCCGTTTTTCTCCCTTTTTTGGGGTATAACATGTTATAGGAGGAGGATTTGAACTAGCGACTGTAACTTCTTAGTCTGGCACTTAACCCACTATACCGCAGACCTCCCGCAAATAATCCTCATAGTCAGATTCATTTACTCATATTGTGGAATTTATAATGGTTCTATCATATCCATTTCCGGTTTTAGTAATTTGGAGGCATCTTTGCACTGATTTAGAGATTCTTTATATTATCTTCCAAGACACCAAAATTGAGCTACAAAACACTCGTGCTACTGTGTCTTATGGGTTATAAATGGGTTCATTACTGGGTTATGTATTAACTCATACTAGTAGTATTGAAGCTTAGAAATGGATTAGGATGCCACCTCTGTCAATAGGACGTCATCTATGACAGCAAAGATTGTTTGCATGAAGGGAGATATACACAGATGAGGTGTAGATGTATCGAGTCAAAGTATAAACCATTTTAATAAAATTTGACAGTTAATTGGTAACATAAATAACAATCATAACACTGATACAGTCAAATAAGTAAACAAATAGGTTTTTATACAGATAAATTATTTATTTAACACATTGCTGACTGATTATTTTGGGTGTCATTTATTAATACCGGCTAACTCCTCATTTCATTTATTTTATGACATTCTATATCCGTATTCTTAGGTTTTCATAAACCAAAGAATAGGGCAGGTACAATAACGAGTTAACTCGTAATCGATCAACAAGTTGTTAAAAAATGAGTTTGCTGTTGGAAAATAAATTTTGTGCGAACATCTTTAGTCGTAAATTACAACTCCTCCCCCAAAAACAAATTTTTATCCCATCACTAACGAAAGACAAAAGAAAATCGAAGAACATAGCATACTATCATCTATTTCCTTTCCATCTTGACCAAAAACGAAAATTAGTTCTAAACATGGACAAAATGGCCGGTTTCGAGCCGCGACCACCTCCTAAAGATAATCAATTTTAAGTGAAAAATGATTTTAAACCGTTACAATTTGTCTCATGCGCTCGATTTCATTGTAATTAACCGAAAAAAGGGGCTCTGAAGGGGCCCACAAATGGCCGCGTTGCAATTATTGACTTCTTCCAAAAATGGTCAGCACGATTTAATAATACCTTATTATTTATAATTTGTATGAAAATTTTTTTTTCCTCCTGAAACGTCTATTCATTTTTTAAGGCTAATTAAAATAATTATTTTCGATCCTCGTCAGTTTAATATGTTTAAATAGGGGTGTTAGAGGTCGGAAAAGATGGAAAGAGACACCCGGGGAGGATTTAAAGAGAGTAGAAGAGACAAAGAGAGAGAAGGAAGATGTTAGCTGTTTGAATTACGCGCGGTTTTTTGGATTGGGGGTGTTATTTCCTCTATGGAACTCGGTCCAGCCTGGAATCTGCGTTTTTCCTCAAATAAAGATTTATGTTTGTTTCTGTAACCATAATTTTTTATTTACGGTTATTAAAAAGATAAAAAGGAAAATTGCAAATCTTGGCCGGGAGGAGAAGGAAAATTTTTTTAATTTTGCAAAAGATGGCAATTAAGTTTTTTTGTTGTGACTTTTAACGTCAGAAGACTGTTTCGCTTTGTAATTTATTCATGGGTTTTATCGAGAAGCCTGTGGCTCTTGTCTCTGTGAGTTATGAAACGATTAACGACAATTTTCGACAATCTCTCTTTATCGCCCTCATTTTGGGGATTTTTGAGGTTTGCTACCATAAATCTTCTGGAAACCGATTTTCACACCGGTGTTTTGTTAGTCTTCCTCAACGTTCTGGTGGTCGAGTATAACACCAACTTCCGTTTTAACCAAAAACTGGTAAAGACGTTCTTCCGGGTGGGTTTGTTTGAAGAGAGAGACTTAAGAAAATATTTTCATCTTAATCCCAGTCCAAAACCAGAACGAATTCTTGTTTAAAGACCCGAAACACAAAAAATTGGTCTAGAAAAATTGGCCCACGCACGAGTAAACCGTATAATACCTGAAACGGGGAGGAGGTGGATGAGGTAGAGGGAAGGTATCAAGTCTCGAAGTAACGACTTTGAAAGAATCGATTCCTCACAATCTAAATATGATTGTAAGCGTGGCAGTGAAATTCCAGTTTGATAATTGGAGAGCAGAAGCTGCCACGCGCCTGTCCAGTAGCCATTGTTCCCTTGGCTTCTTCAATGTCACGGACGAACCTGAATTTGATTTTTTGAGAGGGAAAAAATTATGATAATAAAAACCTGATTTAGTTGTTGACTCTTTTATCGAAACGGTGGACCATCTTTCTGTCAAGCGGATAACCAGACAAACGAATGTTGAAGACGTTTTGGAAGGTGAACGCAAATTGAATGAAACAGTCAGACGGACGGATGATTGGACGAAGGGGCCAAAACACGCGGAGGCATTTTAACTGTATTTTTAATCGGTGGGCTTTAATTATTCTCCTGATTCAAATATTAAAATGGCCGAAAGCGATTTGTTGTTGTTGGTAATAAAAAAAGAAAGAAAAAAATTTAGAAATTTGGTCGGTGGAACGTGTAGGACGTTGGAATTTTCCAAAATGGTGTCGTTTTAGAAAACTATTTTAAAAGTCAACATAAAAAAATAGACGTTTTATTAGAGTTTTAAAATTGTTTTCAAGTTGACAATAATGGCGGACGTTTGTTGTAATAATTTGTTGTCGTCATTCGACTAAAAAGAAATTTCTAGGATTTGGCAATTTTGGGTGACAGTTTTTCTTAGTTGACCGGTGATAACTGTTTTCCTAGAAACTATTCTCGTAAAATTGAAATTTTTCTATCTTGGTTGTGTGTCGTGGGGATGTGAGAAGCGAACCCACCGCCTTCTCTCACCTTGCTTCATTTAATTTGGATTCTCACCAGGTGGTGTTTTGTTAAACCCCTTCTTTCGAAGATGGGAATAGAAAAAAAACTTTTAGAACCAAACCTCGAATTAAAATTTTTTCTCTCTCTTTCTCGGGTGCGTCCACCTGTATCAAGGATTTTTCGGTGGAAGGCATCAGGTATTCCTCTACCCCCGTTAATTAGAAAAACGTTAAAAAAATTGTCGTGAGACATGAATCTTTTCAGTCATGATCAGCTTCTGATTGCCTCATTTTAATAAATCACTATAAAGCAATTTTGAACGGATTCATTTAAGTCTTAAGGCTCACGCTATCGATTCACGACTTTCGACACAAGAAGAAAAAAATGAAAAAAGCATTCTGGAAAGAAAGAATGGGCGGGGTAGCAGTGGAGAGGGTGGTAGTGGTAGAGGAGCTATATACAGAGTACAGGGAGAGGAAACCAAGAGTCTCTAACGGAAGATACCTTAAAAACGCAGTTTTTTCGAAGCTGTTAGAAATTTTTCGAGCTTTTGTCACGAATTTCTTTTTGAACCCCGACTCCATTTTGTTTTTGGTGTTGGAGAGATAAAACGACGCGTGCATGTAAAAAGAGTCGATTAGCTTTTAAGAGATGGTGGTACGGTGGCATTGGGTCTCGAAGTTAAGCGAACTGTTTGTGAGTGTGTTGGGTGCTTGCTTGCTTGCTTCCCCGTCGTGGAAAATTATGACAAAGCGAATTTTTGGCTATCTCACTTTGAGTTAATGGCTTCCAAATAAATAAATAAAATTTGGAATTTTATAAATAAACATAAAACGCTCGTAAAATTCGAATCTGTTGGCTGGTCTTCTTTGGTTTGATTGCCACGAACCTTTGGAAACGAATAAATTTGGGTTTTTTTTTGTTCGATGACATTAATAAAGCTCCCACTGTGAAAGCTTTGAAATCGGGGAGGTCGATAAAACCTGAATTTTCTTTCTGAGAAGAGACGACCAGAAAATGAAGAAGAATTAAGCGTATATATGTGACGTTGTAAAGATGTTAAAATTTTTTTGGGCGTGAAATTTATGCATAGAAATGGACACGATTTTTAATGTATGAACTGATTTTAATCCCGACATGAGTGTAGCGGGTGTATGTGTCTGTGATTTAGGTGTACGCTTATTGATCAGATATTTTTCTCTTTGTGGTGTGTCTTGGGAGGGCTTATCGAAGTTATCGAAATAATTCTTTGCCTTTTTGGAACCGCAAAGGTTGCGCAAAATTCTTTTACAGTTTATTGGAGTGACTCAATAATTATTGTTTGTCTATTACATTTATTTTTATGGTAGCTCTAATTCCTCCTGAGTTTAGGTTACTTCCTTCTTACTTTGGGTTTATCAATTTCTTACTTCGTTCCCGTAAACTCTCCCGGGAGCTGTATAGAGCAGACTCCGGGATACTTTGCGGAAAATACTTTAACAAAATTGGGTCACGCCGCCCTATTGAACCGTAAAGTGTGAACCACTGGCGAATCAACCGCGGCTATGGCTTAACCACTAGTCTGGTACTTAAACACTACGCCACAGACCTCCCGCGAAACTGTATATGTGATATAGATAGTTCATCCAGCTTCATTGCTTATAAAGCAGTCACGATAACACCAAAGTCCATGCCAATTGAACCCGTTAGTGTAGAAATTTTTGCCGTGAAGCTGGGTCGCAATTTTTCAACCCGCGAATAACAGCCGTCCACAGTATATCTATTCTTCTATACAATAAAAATATACAGAAACGATGTAAAAATGTTAAATATTTTTCACGCGTTATACGATATTCTACTGTTGGTAGAAAATTTGCGTTGGAAGTTTTGCTGAGGTCGATTCACGCATTCCAGAATTACATTCCCACATACACACACAACCAAACACATGTTCGATTTTCCATACATAGATCCCTTAAAAATCTGTTTACCTGTAATTTATGTAAACCGTAAGTCTTAATAATTAAAAAAAGAAAAAAAATTCGAAACTCGCATAAAAGAAAAACCTGTCTTGGCGCGTTTTGTAAGAGACTTTTCACGCTACCGCCCATCTGCGCAAGCGCATTTAATTCTTCTTCTTTAATATCCATGTGACATATTTTAACCGTATCATTCATGCTTGTCTATCTCCGGAGGCAGACATCTCTATAAATTAATAATGATAATAATAATATCAAAAGAAATTTTTTTTGGGCTGGTTGGGGGGCCGTAAAATTATGAAGGAGGCAACTTTCGAATTTTGAGATTTGTGCATTTATTAGGCGAATAAACCGCGCAGAGAGCTATGACATTTAATTAAAAATAAGAACCGTAAAAAAGATTAACTCCTCTGGAAGGGAAAAAAAATTTGAGAAGAATCCATCCTCCCACCTGATGACCACACACGCCATCTTTTCTTTCTTTTTATAATTTATTGAGATTAAAAAACTGAAAACAAATAATTTTCTTTAATCCATTGTTCTTATTAAAGCCGCTTATTTACTTTATTAATATCAGAATAAAAAAATTTTTTTTGTTAGCTTTCAAATTATATCTCTAAAACGTAAAGAAGAAGTTAAAAACCTCGAATCATGAACCCGATGATCGTAAAATAAAAAGATTGAAAGATTAATTTTGGGGCTCGAAGGGGAGGGATGGGGGCTATTCGAAGGCCCCGCATATAAAAACCTTGGAATTATGTTTCAATAAGAACCTGAAAAGGAAATTACACACGAATTGTTCTCATGTGAGACAGACGGTTGGTTATGTCTTTGCCGGCTTCAAATCCGTCGGTTCTCCATTTTGGAATATGGTCAGAGGAATCTCATTTCGGGGCCTCATGGGGACCAATTTTTTTTTTAATTCCGAATATACCAGACAATCCAGACAACCTTGATAGAACCCCAAAATGATTGTTTATTAACATCTAATCTGAATAAATGTCATGTCGTATCGAAATTTTTTTTTTGGATATTTCGCGTAATTCTGTACTTTTATTTATTTATTTATTTATATTTGTTGGGATGACATTTAAATGAAAATCTATTGAGTTTGTGTCGTCCTTGAACCAGGTATTGATTACGTCAGTTGATCGTCTAAAAGGAAACCTTTTTTAAAACCGTTCTCAAGGTTCTTCTTATTCATTTTAATTCTTTTCCCTGTAATTTGAATTAAAAGGTTTTGGTTGTTGAAATGATTAAGGTGCTAAGTGGCGGTCAGGTGATTGATGACCCATGTGGTATGTACGGACAAGAAACCAAAGGAACATGTGAGAGAGTCTAGAAACTAGGTGGAAAAATTCGTGATGGACCTAAAATTTATGGATCGATTTGAAGATGATTATTGGTCAGCTACATTTTTGGTTTTTCGTGTTGTTTCGTTTTTAGTTTTGTTGTTAATAATGTAACGGTTATGACTTGTTGTCTGGGTTAGTAATTATTGAAGTTGTCTGTCTGAAAAGTCTGGGGATTCTGGTGTTGAATAGTAGGGAGTTAACACTTTTTGCATCCGAGTTACTCTAAGAACCAGCCTTTTTGGGGGGTTTGAAGTTATGCGTTTCAATTTTCACAACGTCTTTTTCATCGCATAAAAAAAGTTCAATTTTATTTGTGTTCTTATAGTCGAAACTGCCTAATGATCTGCCGGATTTTATTTTATGTAAGTTCTTCTTGTGTGAGTTTCCCTCAGTTTTGAAGTTATGCGTTTGAACCACTTTCCTTTATTTCAATCAAATACAATGCCTCTTTTGCTTTCATATTTACTTAGTTAGTACCTAATTGTCACATAAAAAAAGTTCATCAGGTTTTGTCTAAGTAAATGAAGATTCTCTGGTTTCTTTTGAGCTTAGCTCTATTCATTTCTTCATAATCGAATTCCCAGCTAGATCCTTTGATCAATCTCTGAGGCTAAAACACTGGTTTCTCACCAACAACTTACTGGCTTGAAATCGGAGACAGGTGGCAGTTAACTGAAGAATTTAACCCGAAACTGACTCCCTTGAAAGTTTTTTCTAAATCAAACCAAGTTACCAAAGCCTTATATACGGACAAAAATTTCCAATACCGGAAGTTATTAATATTGGTAACCCTGACCAATTGTAACGAACACGCGAGGTCGTACACAAGCCCATCGACCAAAGTTTATCTCCCTCTCTCCAGGTTTAATTAACTGCCCAGCATTCAAGATCTCCTGGAAAAAAAATTATTTACACAACTCACAAAATAGTTTGTAAAAGAACAATGGCGTCGACTAATAGGTCACAAGGTCAAATCCATTAGGAATAAAACCCAACAATAGGAAATTATATATAAAAACAAACTAACAAGACGCCATGTTTGATCCCCCAACTTGTGAGAAAAGCTTTTAGATCTCTGGCCAAGTCGAACGGAGAAGAAAAAATATTATCAGATAAAATTCCGTGGCAGGTTCTCCAACGTGCAAAATGAAAATAAAAAGCAAAACAATAACGGGAGGAAGAAGGGCAGATAAAAGGAGAAACGTGAAGTGGTGCAGTTGGAGTGTTCCTTCAATTCGAAATACAAAATGGCAGACAGAGATTTTTATCAGTCTAATTAGAGTCGATCATCCTCGCCGACCGACATGGCTACCGATAATGTCTGGTTAGGTCGTAGATTCATAGAGAGAAGAGCATTGGGGAGGAGATGGTGACCCCCCTCGCTCTAGGGCCTTCCGGTTTTGGAAATTTTGTGAACGAGGACATGCGAAAAGCCGTAATCGGGGCGACGTGTACCTCATGGAAGAAAGACAAAAGACAGAGAAAGAGGGTCTTTACATGCGTAATTATATCAGATTTGGATTAATGGACTTTTCATGTTCTTCGCCATCTTTTTTTTTTATTCTTTCTGTCGAGAATGTTATTTAATTTCCTTGGATAGATTACGGACATTTACTTAAGCTCGACATTATTTTTTTTTTTTTACTGATTAAAATTGAAAGTTAATTTACACAAAATTTATTCATGAATGAATGAATTAAGAGAGTTGATTAAGCCGTCCGTCGAAATGTCCGTTATGAAAAAATTTTTTTAAAGTTCTTACGCGGATGCAAATGCGGATTTTTCTTCCATAATCCACTGGGAGGCAAATTTATGGGGAGTGCTTGTCAGTGGACTGACAACTTAACCTACCTTCTAAGTTGCTTTTGTCTAAATCGTGAAGAATAAGAAAGAAACTAAACAACCATAGTTTTTTTACTTCTAATTTTCCTCCCCCTCAGAATGAGTATATATACACACACATATCACCCACGAAGAAATCGTGACCCATCTTAATCCACATATGTGATGCCCTGTAACATGTCATTCCCAAGGTTGACGTTGTCTTTCCACCTACGAGGGTTTGTTTGATTGCCTTTACCCCCCGCGGGTTTCCATCCCTAGATACCATTTTGGTTTTTAAGTTGGCGGTTCTGCTGAATTTTTCTCTGTAGCGTTATCTTTTGGTCTGGGAAACTTCTTCTACTATCTTTTATCTTTCTCCATTAGAGTATGTTTCCACCTCTCAGCCTCAAATTCTACATTAGCCTTCTTCCTTTCCTCCTCCGAACCTTCGAATTCTTCTCTATTATGCCACCACTCGTCCCTGTTTCTACAATTGGATATCCGGAATATTAGGGCTAGTTATATGACTGTAAAACCGGAAGTAATATTTTTATAAGATTCATTTCCGGCTTTAAAACCGATAAAAATACTCAAAAACCCGACGAGCACTGCTCTGAGTTTGCCTTGGTGTACCAGAAAACTGACACCAGATAATGTAATAGTAATTAATTAATAATAAAGGGAAATTAAAAATTATTTATTTCACACCAGCACATCCTATTGGTCGTGACCAGACTACTTTGGTGTTAAAAAATTTTTTTGTAAATTTGGAGGTTTTCCTTTGAATGTCATTCGTCCCACGGTTCTGTATAAAACGTAAAAATAAAATTTATTAAAAACCCTTGAGTTTATGGGAAGAAGAGGTTGCGGACAACCAGTTGACCCCCTTTTTGACCTTCTTCGTGAAAAATGATTCATAAAAACAACACTTCAACTGTTAACACAGTCTTCGTCCTTTAAAATTAATTTGATGTGTGTGTGTGTGAATTGCTCTCGCGGTTGGTTCTAAAATTGGAGTAAGAAACATGGCCGGGACAAAACGGGATGGGAAAAATTTCCGGAAATCGCGATGCTCCCAGCCTACAAAAACAAAAAATTTATGCAAGTATAAAACGCGCCAAGAAAATTTCCCATTCATTCTAAGAAAATTCTAATTTACCGTTATAATTACACGTTAATTGCAAGTTATGACTTGAGTCCACCTGGCCTCGGGTCCACTTTGGACGTTTTTGACGGGTTTTGTAAATTGCATAGAATGTCATCCCGAGGTTACAACATGATTCACTTTTGCCAGAATCGTCTTCTCTCTCTCTCACTCTTCCACCTGCGGAATTTTTTCTGATTCCAAATCTAAACGTCAGATTCTACTCGTCTGGCTAATTAATTTGAGATTCGGTTTACCGTGAAGAGGCCTAAGGAGGAGGAGGAGGGGATGAGCTGTGTACAACCATCTTGCTTCCTTACGTTATCTTCACCTTTGACATCATGTTCTCAAGACAGTTTGGTTGGTTTCTTTATTTTTATCAATGTGTCAGGTTCTCTCTCTCTCGTTCTTAGAAATTGATTATGTTTAATTTAGAAACTGGAATGAGAAGTGTTAGGATTTTCATTAAATTTGTTTACTTATGGCATTTTCTTTCTTTCTTATTTAATGGAAATGGAAAATTTTTTTTTTGAAAATGAGGAGGAAAAGGGTTCTTTCTTGTCAGTGTTTAATGGCGGGTAATTTCGTTTTTTTTTGCTTTTTACTATCAATTTGGCGTGAAAAATTGAATAAAATTCTTTTGCAGTTACGTTTTATTTTGGAATGGTTGCCAAAACTCAGTTTCAGGTACGGAAGGTCTTCTCGAAACAGTCACCGTCTTTTGTGAGTCAGAATCCCGAAAATTATATTTTTATAAAATACCTGAGAGGAGTGAAAGATGACCGGTACCCAAATTTATATTTAAGAAACGAATTTCTCTACTAATTAAGAGAAAAACTTGCTAGGTGTACTACACCCCCTCAAAAAAAATTTTTTTTTCAAATCCGACAGAAGAAAATATTCTCATGTCATCGTGTGTGACGTCAACAATGACCGGTGACCAAGGACGAAAAAGATCAGCCGATATTGATTTATCAGGAACCCAAATCCGTAGGAGAGAGAGGAGGCGGAAGGAGAGAGTGGGTACAGACAGACCTACGGACGGATGATATGTTAACATGAAGAACTGTCAGATGAATACGTCGAGAATCACGAAGAGATATCGGAAGAGGGAAACACGAGAAGAATGCATCATCACAATGATCAGATGGAAGACGAGGAGGTGGTGGCGGAGGGGAGGGGAGGGGAACCAGAAACAAACATAAAGTTGACACAGTAATAAATTTACTATCAGAAACATTCAACTAAGAAGAGAGAAATGTTACGTGGAGGATATCAAAAACCAATCTCACAGAACGGGATGTCAAGGAAGTTTCAGAGGAATATTGTAACAATGGCGTCGCAGTCCAAATCTGTCAGAATGAAATGCAAACAATTGGTGGACAGTGAATTCTGTCTCAGAAGAATTACAGAAAGGTCGGTGGTAGTGGCCTGTCGTCTCTCAGGAGCGGGAAAATTCCCGGGAAAATGATTTTTCTTTGGATGTCTATTATTAGGCTTTTACTCGGAGGATGAAACTGGTCGGAGAATGATGATGATGATGATGATTTGAAGGCGAGCTATCTCTCGGCTGTTGTTGATGACTATAATGAAGTGGGCTTTTGTGTCGCGTGTTTAATTCGTTTTACTGCTTCAAGCTGGAAGCCAAGTACTAAAGTAATTGGAAAGTAATAACACCAAAGAGAACACAAATTATACGGATGGAAAGGGGGAAACCGTGAATCAACTTCATTTTGTTTTTTTTCCTTTTACGACTTCTATTTTCGGATAAATTTCATTCCGTAGGCGCGTTAAAGACACCCCTCAATTGGAAAAAAATTATCCGTTTATCAGTTCTTTCCTTTCTCTCTTTTTTGCGCGCTCTCTGTACCGGGTTCGTCCTCTTTTGACTGTTTGTTTGTTCTTTCTGTTTGATTTTGCTATATTTTTCGTTTTTCTTTCTTTCCTCTTGGTTGGTTTCAGCCCTCCAGTACCTCACATCAGAGTGCCATTTTCCGGTATAACTTTTTCAGTTCCAAGTTGTTACCGGTTGTCATTATTGGTTATGGTAGCTCCTTAGGCGACTGTCTTGTACTTTGAACGTAATGTTGTTAGATGGTATCGTGGGTTTGGATGATTTTTGCCATACTATTCCAACTACCTTTGGTTGCCGATTCCGTCAGCTGCTTTAATTTTGCCTTCTCTTTGGCCTTTTATATTGACATTGCGGCTCTTGAATAGACAGCTCTAATGTAATTTATTACTGTAAGTTAAACATTCAAAGCTCATCAAAGTTGGGAGTGAAGGAGTTTCAATCACTCAAACAGCATCAAACCGCCCAGGAATATCTCATTTAGGATATCCACTGTTTTAAAATCCATTGTTTGTTTAAGCAAAAAAATTTTTCTCTCCAACTCGAGACGAAACTTTTATTTATCTTAGTTTCTTCTCTTCACCATCCAATTACAGTTTCAAGTGTTTGGGGAGGTTGTGAACACCTCGGGGCGCATTCTAGTTAGACACGAAAGTCTAAACAACGAGAGAAAGAAAAAAGGCTTAATTTCTAACAAGTATCGGCTCAATTAAAATTTTTTTGTTATTAATTTTATGGGAGATCAGTTAACAGTTTCAAACCAAATATGGCGGTTTATTACGTTCAAATTATCATTAATAGCTCTATTTAAGAGGGAAAAAAGCTGAGAGATTCCCACCGTCTTCTCCTCCTCCTATTCCACCCGAAAGAATTTTTATTTTTCGTAATTCGTAGTATTAATCATGAAAACCGAAAGACGAGGAGAAGAGATGAGGAAGAAATTGATTTACAGTTAAGGGCTTGTCCGAAGCAAGAGCAACAAGAAGAAAAAATACATTCAAGTGTTTCACATTTGGCTAAGAAGTTCTCAAATCTCGCGGATATTTCACTTCGGGTCTGGAGAGTAGCCGCGAAGTACCTGAAACGGTACCTGACAAGATCAGATCAGCAATATATATGATACGAATGAAAAATTCAGGTTTTTAAAGCGTTGTTGCGCGGAGGTCCTCTCTCTCTTTCTGATCAGGTTATTATTTCACGTCCGTGAAATTAATACCTGAAATAACGTTTTAATTACAGGGATTTGATCTTAAATTTGTTGGTTTGCCCTTAAAAAGAAATCTCCAAAGAGTTTTCTTTAAATCAGGTTCATTTTTCGGGTTGACATTGTTTTGTGTCTGTGGGTTTGAATGTCTTCTCTTCATTCCTTCTGTTACGTTTTGTTTGATGATGATAGTCTTTCGCTGCCAAGGTTATTGGTAATACTGTCCTCTAAGATGATTTGATCTTGTCGTGTCTACTTTTCCCACTGTATCTGGTTTTTACAACTTTTTGTCTTCTACTGCTTTGGTAGAGTTAGAGAACTTCTACGTGACCTCTTTTCTTCTTCTTCTCCTTTTTATGGCTTTTGGTTTCACAAACTGTTTTGGCACAGTTATTCTCTCTGTCTAGTTGTACAGTTTTTCTTTACATCTCTGGCCATTTAATCTTTTAACATCAAAAAAAGCTGAAATTGATTTATTTATAGCAATCTGATTGTCAGTATAGCTTGCTTTTAGTTTGCCATGTCTTTAAAGATGGTAGGTGGTCTTGACATTGGCAAAATATTTAGATGCCGTTGGATATTAGTTTAGAAACAACTAAATAGCATAACAAATTAAGTACCAGTACGCATGTTTCTTGTCTTCTGCTGTAGTTCATAACCCTCACCGCTGACTAGTTAGTGTCACAACCCAGACCCTAGTGGTGGATGGAATGACCATTCAAACCTCGCCGATTTTTGGTCTAAAACTCTCCAGAAAGGTGATTGTGAATGTGAAATGTAAAAAGGATAAGGAAAAAGTAGGTGGGGATCAAAGTAACACTGGTAGAAGTCAGAGAATTATCTTGATAAGTAAACAATTGGGTTGAGAGTGACGCATTGTGTTGAGGTCGCATAGTTTATCATCTCCTTTTCATCGCATCTAAAAATTTTTAAATGTAATGTCAGTACGGATAATTAATAATCACATCAAAAGAAAGACAGGAGAAACAAAGCGATTCCTATTAGGAGAAATGTAAAAATTCTCTCTCTCTCTCTCGCTCTCTGTTTCTTGATGGCTTTGTCGTGGGTGGGTGTAGGCCACAACCTCTCTCTTTCTCATGGTGGATTCATCTTCTGAATTTTTTTTTCTAATCCGTCGACGGGTTTATAGTGAATTTACAAAATACTCCGAGTCAGTAGTACTGTTATAAGACATTCTGTATAAGTTATAAAGATGATGTAGACATGTTAAAAGGACCAAATCCTTGACCAAATCCAAAATAGCCAATCAAAGTGCAGAAACTGGGTCTGTTGGCATCTCAAAATTCGGTTTATTGGCTTATTAAGGCGTTTGTGATGTTAGTGAAAAGACTGTCTTTATCGCTTTCGTCAAAAAGCATCAGTAGAAGAGGAAAATGGGGAACCGGAGGCATAACCCATACGAAAAATCAAGTTTTTCAATTTTTTCATTTATGCCAACGACTCATTCTCTAAATAAAAGACGAAGGAGGAGGATCCGGTGGGACGAACTCTATTAATTTCCCTCGGATTTGTTCGTTGGTAAAAAAAAGAGAAAGAGATCCGATAAGATTTGTTTTAATGCGAGATCGGAAGAACACCAAGTCATTGTCTCTGGTTCAAATCCAGGTATAACCGAAAAACACAAGGTAGTCAATTTACTGATTTCCGATAACTCCAAATACGTTTTACCAATTCAATAGATACGCCGGAAATAGAAGAAAGAAAATAAAACTGAGAGAGATAAAAACGATTACTATTTTTCAATAATTGAGAGTTTGAAGAACCCAAAAAAATAGAAAACCAGAATTTTTATCCAATTATCTTCTCTTTCTTATTCTTCTTCTCCTCCTTTTCTTTCTTCTTTGATTTTTGGTCTTAAATGCGTGTAAAAGTCATGGAGGAGTGTGGAGGAAGTAGAGAACCACGGTGTTTTTCGCGAATTTACGTCTGTTAAATCTTTGATTAGGACCGAAAAAAAATTTTATGGGCCCATTGTAAAGGCATGAAAAGCTCAAAGTGACTGA
Source organism: Columbicola columbae (assembly GCA_016920875.1). NCBI lineage: Eukaryota > Metazoa > Arthropoda > Insecta > Psocodea > Philopteridae > Columbicola > Columbicola columbae. The sequence continues at coordinate 3,586,807 of JADMLL010000001.1, read as the reverse complement.
TTACGACCTGTGAAACCATAAATTTTTCTTGTATTAATCAAGGACTGCGAGAAGGAAGACGATGGTGAAGATGGGGAAGCTGAATGAGAAATCTTTGAATTAGGATTCTATTGTCACGGAGGGAAGGCAATCTGAATTGGATTCATTTGTGTTGTCTTGTGTCACCTTTTACTAATTTATTGCTCTTCTGCTTTTTCGTCTTGTAATATTATTATTATTATATAAGTTATTTAAATAAATAGGTGAATTTTTGGTGTTGTTGTTGTCGTTGTGTGAGGAGATGAGGTGGCGTGACTTTGGCCCACGTGAAATTTTCCTTTTTGGCCTTTCAAAAGTGGGTTTCGCTCATCCACGTAAATGGTTCTTCCCCATACGCAAATCTGTTTTAGGTATTTGTATTGTCTTCTTTGGTACTTACTATCGATTAAAATTGGTATTAATCGACGTGGTGTCTGTAGTCGTTGTGATTAGAGCTTTTAGTTCATGTTCTGTTCTAAAACTTCCCGAAATGAGTTTTATGTATTTGCTTACTCTGGCTGGCGACTTCCAGGTCAACACCAATGAAGAGTTGGCAAAAGTGCATCGAAACAAGAGGTGCAAAATGCTTTTCAAAAAGTTTTTCAAAAATCATTCCAAAAGAACGCGTTCCGGAAATTTTGGGACATCCTGCGTCTCAAGACTAACTCAAAATGGGAATCTGTCAGAAGAAATCCAGGCGAACGTCTGTTTTTAAAGCAAGTGGTCCAGAAGTAGGTCGTCTTCAGGTGTCGTCAGACATGACGTGTCACTAAAGTTACCTGTCTTCGTCACCGGACGCATTCTCATTGATTTCTTATCAGCACACTGATTTAAATTCAATTATTTCGCGACTTAAACTTTCTAATTACTTAATTAATTAATCAGTACTCAGGTTAAGACGATTTTCATATCGACTCGTGGTTAATAACACGCATTTGGTAATGTCTTGAGTGGTTTCTGAGATCTGGTTCGTTCGTCTGTGAGAAACTCGGTTGACCTCAGATCAACCGGTACACTGTTCATGTAAATATTAAAGAAGTCGCTAAGCAGCAATTAAATGTCGATTAATAATTCGAAGAGTGGAGATGATGAGGAGGAAAGATGGGAGGGCATAGAGAGAGGAAGGTTGAGGAAATCCTTGCCAAATAACTAAGTTCCATCATTCGAGACAAAATTTCTTAATCTGGGATTTTAATTAAGGAATCAACTCGAACAAACATTTTAAAAATTTTTAATTCGCGGTTAATAAATATTCATGAACCTGAAAGGATTAGACTTATGGTTTCCGCAGAAAAGTGTCAAAAATATTTTCAGGCTAATTAACACTAAAAATTCCAGGAATAGAAAAGAGAAGATAGAGGAGGAGGAGGAGAAGAAGATGATGGCTTAGGTGTAGTGACATTGAATTCATATTTGGATGGAGGATTACGCATGCGTGGATAAGACCATCGAGAACTCTTTCCAAATTCTCATCGTCTTAAATCACTCCTGGACTCGAATTCCGGTTCCCAGTCATCTTTGACCTAAAACAGGAGAAACCTTTTCCCAAACCCGGGTATCAAATTTTAGAAAATTTTTCCAAGTGTTAAAAATAGAGTATTAAAACAATAGAGTAATGTTAACATAGAGTATTAAAACAATAGAATAGAGAGTGTTAAAGATTGTCAAGTTTGGCAACACGGCAAGAGAGTGAGTTGAGAAGCGCGAGTCGAGTAGCAGAGTTTATGTGTATGAGATTTATTTTAATAAAATGCGTTTGAGTTTTTAATCATAATTCTTTGTAATTATGAACAATTTAATAATTCAGAAGTGGGATCTCGGGGATCATACGAAACGAAATTAAAGTAATAGTGAGTGAGAGTGCGAGATTTTAGCAAAAACGATTGTAAAAGAGCGTCACTCGAGACCATTCTAACCTCTCTAACCACGTGGACCACGCTGAAGTTGAGTAATTGAAACATGAGTTTAGAGTCAAAAATGTGTTCGAGATTCGCCGAGACAACTGCAAAGTCAAGATACAAGTTCTAAGAGGGAGTAGTTTGAATTTTTGGCTGAAAAAGAAAAAAGAACTAGTAGGAGCAGAAAACCGACAACGGCAGGAATGACCACATGTGACGGATGCGTTCGAGGAATTTTTATCCAAACCATCGAGGGATAAAAAAGTGTTTGATTCGTATAAAAAGACTTTAATTTTGATTGTAATAAGTATTATTTTTCTTTTCTTTAATTGTGTGATTGTGTTATAGTTTAAGAACGTTTGTAACATGGCGAAAAATCGTAGGAGAAAAAGGGGAGAGGAAAGTGCGCTGCGGGTGACGGAAGAGCCAGACATACAGTGTGAAGAAGTTGACAACAAATCAAAGGAGTCGGTAGTAGAATCCTACATAGAAAAACTTCTAGATCAAAACCGATTGTTAGTTGAAGCGTTGATGGAACGAAATGAACAAAAAGAGAATACAAATGATACCCGATATTGGTAAAAGTATTGCTAATTTTGGGGGATGGAGATAAGGTCAAGGTTGTGGTTGCGAAAATTGAGGTGTAGGCAAACTAAACGAGTGGACAGACGAGTTAATGTTCGAGACAGCGAGAATACATTTAAGAGGAGCGGCCAGAAATTGGTTCGCGAGTCGTATGAATGAGATTAATACCTGGGAGGAATTTCGAGAACGATTCAAAAATCTTTTTAAGCGATAGGTTATTGTTGACAGGTGGAACACAATGCAAAAAGATTGCAAAAATCAGGGAATCGATTTACGAATATTTACGATAAAGAGAGAGCTGTGCAAGACTTTAAATTTAGATTTTAACGAAACTAAAGAGAGAATTCTGGTGGGAATGAGGTCCAAAGAATTGAGCGATAGGTTGTCCACCTAGTGCATAATGATATAGATGAACTGATAGTAGACTTAGAGACTTATGAGAATTAACACGGAGAGACGTAAGTTATATGCGACAGAGACACAGACTAAAGCGACCGAACTTGAGATATAAAGATAGGAATATCGATAAATTTGAACATGCGTCGAGTCTTGAGAAAACAAAATACCAGTAATTCGACCAAAGAGAAGTGAACCAGAGAGCTTTTGAGGAAAAACCATCACCAAGGAGAGAACATGAAGAACCTAGATGCTATAATTGTCAAAACCGGGCATATAGCAGAGATTGTACTCAGCCAAGAAAAATTCTGAAATGTCGGAAATGCGACCAAGAAGGTCATACTCAGAAACATTGTGTGTTGACTTTGGACATGACAATTCGGACTGTGAGGGTATCAAATATGAGAAAGAGGCGAGCGTTAACGGTTATGCGATGAGGGCTCAAATAGATTGTGGTAGTTCGATTTGTGCAATAAGAGCGAGCAGTACTATAAGAGCAGGTTTACAAATTCTAAATAATGAGGTTAAGAAATTTTTTGTCTTTGGAAACACTAAAGAGGCAACTGTAGGTAGTTTGGGTGAAACCATAGCTGATATAGAAATCGAGGGTATTCGAGTTAATAATGTAAAATTGATAATTGTTCCCGATGAGGCACAACTGACTGACTTACTGGTGGGGCGTACATTCTTAGATCATCCGAGGTAGCTTGGATAAAATTAGAGACAAATTTTGGATTGGAGATAGGAGCCACCGTTCAGAGATATCAGTATACCTAATGTAGCCACGAGATACAGACCGAGATCAAGAGAAGAACAATTAGTAAGGGTCGAACGATTGGTTGGATTAAGGCCGAAATTGATCAAGAAATTAGCGGGGATTTTATTTTAGAGCAAAGTAACAAGAGGGGTTCCACAAATTTTGCGTGTAGAAGAAGGGAAAACACAAGTGCCGGTTAATGTTTCGAGCGACACCATTATAGGAAAGGATCACTCTTGGGGTAGGATAGAACAAGTTGAAAGCGTCGAAAAACTGCAGAGTACAGTGAAAAAGAGGGGAGAGTTCGACAACCAATTAATGACGAAAGAGTGCAGACAGGAGAGGAAGTACAGGAAGAGGAGCGAAAAATTTTAATAGATTTACCGAATGAGTACAGGGATTGTGTGGCATTAAATCTCGAGGAAGTAGGTTGTACGGATTTATTGCATATGGACATTCAAGAACCGGAGAAAGCCTGTTAAGCTAAAACCCTATAAAACTAACGCACAAGACAGAGAGACTATTAAAGAAACTGTTAATGAGTGGAAAAGAGCAGATATTGTGACTGATTGTCAAGCAATTGCGTATACGAATGTGAGAAAGACTAAAGATCCTCAAATTGCGAGATGGTTCGATTTAGTTCAAGAGTTTAATATGAACGTGTGTCATAGGAGCGGTAACAAAATGACACACGTGGATGCGTTGAGTAAGTGTCCAGAAAAGAGTTCTGACGAGACAAATCGAGTACGCGACTACATATTATAACGATCGACACTATCGTTTATTAAAGGGCTGTAAACTGATTATAGTTTCTGATTCACTGCGAAAATGGTTAGCATTTAAATATTACGGACCACTAGTGGAGAGTCAAGTTCTACCGGCAGATACCTACAAAGTTGTAGATTTGGACAAGAACCAAAATGGACAGCTCTACGTTACCACAGCGCACATTTCTCAATTAAAGTCCTGGCAACTGCAGCGCGAACCCCGATCCTACGTATTGTATCGAATTTTATTACTTTTGAGTTACATTTGTGTATTGCGTCTTATTCTGTCTTCAGTCATATTTTGTATTGAGTCTGAGTTACATTTGTGTATTCATCTTATTCTGTTTTTAGTCATATTTTGTATTGAGTCTTATTATTGTATCTGAGTTACATTTAGTATTCTGTTGTGTATCTGAGTGTATTGCATCTTATTCTGTTTTGAGTCATATTTTGTATTGAGTCTTACTAGTTGTGTAATTTTTACAAAGTTTTATGTGTAACCACTTCCGAAAATCGAGGACGATTTTCAGTGAGGATATTAGTGTTAAAAATAGAGTATTAAAACAATAGAGTAATACATGTTAACATAGAGTATTCAATAGAATAGAAGTGTTAAAAGATTGTCAAGTTTGGCAACACGGCAAGAGAGTGAGTTGAGAAGCGCGAGTCGAGTAGCAGAGTTTATGTGTATGAGATTTATTTTAATAAAATGCGTTTGAGTTTTTAATCATAATTCTTTGTAATTATGAACAATTTAATATAA